>JAVDOI010000013.1:18148993-19348993 GCA_032191485.1 Leptoclinus maculatus
TTCATGGAGGAACATGTGGAATGGCTCTTTAAACGGTACTGTTCAATACAAATCATTTGCATCGTGTACACAGAATTATACAACATTACACAGAAACACCTGCAGTTAAAAAACAAACTAAAATCATCAGATACTTTCTTCAAAGCATGGCACCAAATACAAAATGAGAGGAAATACAAACGGATAAGAAGAGCAGCACAGACGGGAACAGACAGAAACAACAGACATTTGGCTGTGACTCCTTCCAGCTGTTTCTAAGGGCGACGAACACACAAACTGCAAATCCAGCCTCAGTCAGCAGTAATCACGCACATGTACGAGGACTGGAACCGTCTTTTAGAATCCCTAAGCCTGACTCAGCTGTTTCTACGTTGGTCAGTGACGTCTCTTTTCCCAGCATGCTTTGTGGCCCGTGATCACAACACGAGGGTTCAATGACGTCATGAAGAGCATTGAAGCCAGATGCAGTAGAACCAGAGCCTGACTGAGACCATGCCACTAAAGGCTTCTACACACAATGGAGACGCTAAACGTTTGGTTCGGAATGTTTCGCTTTAAAACTATTCATACAACAGCACCGCAAATGTGTGACAGGTTTGAAGGATTCGCCCGGGCAGAGACCAACTACCAGGATCCTTCTCTCAGTCTGTCTGAGGTCGTATCCTCTAAACTACTGAGTGCTATTCTATAGAACTGACTTGTGCTCTGAGTGAACATGAGTTCCCTCTGGTAAACAGTTACTCTACATGTCTAGGGCTTTTATTGTGAAAGGTAAGTACAGTCTAGTATACGGTTCGACTATGCAACGTGATTGGTTGATGATTTGATTTGTGGTGCGAAAGCTCAGAAAAATCTATCTTTTTCTAAAAGCTTGTTCTGTGTGAAAGTGCCTTCTGTCCTCATGTAGCAGCAGTCAGCTGAGATCAGGACAGAACACACCGTAGATATTTACCCTCCAGCACTAGCTGTCTGTGAGTGTCTGAGGAAGAACATGTGGATCCTCTATGTCCCGCCCCTCTGGGTTTGTGTTCATTCCAGATGTTCTTACTGCTCTGCATGTGCACACTGGCACACTTAACCAGCGAGTAACTGAGACGCTCACTGGAGACTTGTAGTTCAAACTTTCAAAGTCCTTTTTCTCTCACGCTGCTCGTTCTTTTAATGAAGCTCCGGTGATATGATCGAAAGCTCAGGAAGAAGTACCAAACGGACCTCGCAGTAAGATTGTTTTGTCAACTGCTGTCATCAAGGACGATGAGTGTTTACATTGGTGTCTATTGGTGCTTTACAGAGCACAACATGTGAGACTTGAGGTCTCATCCATGGACTCTGCTGGGACCTGAAGTCCTGCACCCTGACACGTTGAAAGGCCGGGTCCAGAAGGTGCACATTTAGATTCAGCCTCTGTCCCCGTTTGATTGTTGAAGGTTGGACTTACAAACCTAGCTTATAGTCACCCGGTTTAGATTTGGCCAGTTGTTGAGAGAGAAAAGAAAAATACAAGAGACATAAATCTACTGCAGCTGTTTCACAAGGTGGAGTCAAGCACAGTGATGCATTATGGGAGAAACATTTGAGTAGGTCAGTTTAGAAAAAAGCACTTAAAATCCAACTGCTTAAATTAAATAAGGATCTGAGGATACACATACAGTATGTATGTATATATATATATATATATATGGAGGGGAACTTGTATAACCAGAGGGCTTCTTTTTGTTACCGTGACAACACTAACGTTTAATCGGAGGCGGGGTCAGAAGATGAACTCTCCAGGGACCTCCTGCAGTGAACTGAAAGGCTCCTCGAACTTGAAGCGTTTGGAGATGGCCTTCTGCTCGGCAACCAGCGCCTCCTTCTCTGAGGAGGACTGGCGGCACTGACCCAGCGTGTAGGCGGCCACCACTATCAGCTCCTCCGCCGCCGGGACCCTCCCCCCATCCCCATCCTCAGCCTCAGCCTCAGCCTCAGCCGTGGTGGTGCCGCTGGGAGGTTCAGGGCTACTGGTGGAGCTGGATGCCTCCTTTTCCTCCACTGGGAGCGCCTCCTCCTCCGTCTGGGGTTCCTGAAGCTCTGACATCTGAAGCCAGGGGTGTTTGAGACACTGCTCGGCTGTGGCCCGCTCCCTGCACACACACACACACACACACACACACACACACACACGGAGATGAATACAGCTGGATATGGTACATTCTGCTTCATGTTCTGTGTTGAATACGTGTGAGGACAGTAATGCTGCGGTCACACTACCAGCGACACAGCAGCACAGCAGGCTACAAGTCATGTTCAATGGAAGCCGGTGACATGAAGCAAACTGACCACAAAAATCAAATAGTCATATGTTCTGAGTTTCCTGTTCTGTTTCACCTTTCCAGTGCTACGTCATCGGTAGGTATGCCCCTCCCCCGAAACCCAGTCCTAAGCGGAAGTATTGATGCGGTCCTGAGTTAACGGTTCTGCTATCGGTTCTTTCTTAGTTCCTCTCTCTGTCTCTCTGTCTCTTTGTCTCTCTGTCTCTTTGTCTCTCTGTCTCTTTGTCTCTTTGTCTCTCTGTCTCTTTGTCTCTTTGTCTCTCTGTCTCTTTGTCTCTCTGTCTCTTTGTCTCTCTCTGTCTCTTTGTCTCTCTCTGTCTCTTTGTCTCTCTTTGTCTCTATGTCTCTTTGTCTCTCTGTCTCTTTGTCTCTTTGTCTCTCTGTCTCTTTGTCTCTCTGTCTCTTTGTCTCTATCTGTCTCTTTGTCTCTCTGTCTCTCTGTCTCTCTGTCTCTTTGTCTCTCTGTCTCTTTGTCTCTCTGTCTCTCTGTCTCTCTGTCTCTTTGTCTCTCTGTCTCTTTGTCTCTCTGTCTCTCTGTCTCTCTGTCTCTTTGTCTCTCTGTCTCTTTGTCTCTCTGTCTCTCTGTCTCTTTGTCTCTTTGTCTCTCTGTCTCTTTGTCTCTCTCTGTCTCTTTGTCTCTCTGTCTCTCTGTCTCTCTGTCTCTTTGTCTCTCTGTCTCTTTGTCTCTCTGTCTCTCTCTGTCTCTCTGTCTCTTTGTATCTTTGTCTCTTTGTCTCTCTCTGTCTCTTTGTCTCTCTGTCTCTCTGTCTCTTTGTCTCTCTGTCTCTCTGTCTCTTTGTCTCTCTGTCTCTCTTTGTCTCTCTGTCTCTTTGTCTTTCTCTCTGTCTCTCTGTCTCTTTGTCTCTCTCTGTCTCTCTGTCTCTTTGTCTCTCTGTCTCTCTGTCTCTTTGTCTCTCTGTCTCTTTGTCTCTCTGTCTCTCTGTCTCTTTGTCTCTCTGTCTCTCTGTCTCTCTGTCTCTTTGTCTCTCTGTCTCTTTGTCTCTCTGTCTCTCTGTCTCTTTGTCTCTCTGTCTCTTTGTCTCTCTCAGTACAACATGAGACTCACATCAGGATCAGAGAGAAGTCGTCTCAAACACAATAAAACCCTCACAAGTTCATCACAACATGTGACCAACGAGCAGAACAGAACATCTGTTTGTGGAGCAGCCGTCAGGTAACGGTAGTGATGTCATACGTTAGTGATGTCATACAGAGTTGGATCACAAGAACAGGATCATCAATGAAAGATAATCGCTCAGCTAATCGTTTAGCTGCGACAATATTTGAACGATTTTGGAACTTCCTGAATTGCTTTGTTTACATACAAGAATAATAAAGCAAGCTTAATTCATTTTTCCCACAATTGAATCAGAAAGAACCGATAAGAGCACTAGTAGAACCCTCCCACCCCTCTCCCGTGAGCAGCCCCAGGGTGGACTGACTGTGGCTGCTTGCGGAGCAGCGTCTGGATGAAGGACAGGGCGCTCCGGTCCAGCTGCTGCAGCTCCTCCTCGCTGTAGCTCACGTTGAGCTGGGAGATGTTGAGAAAGGTCTCCTGCTTGTTCTCGCCCAGGAACGGAGAGATTCCCGTCAGCATCACGTAGGCCAGAACACCAGCACTCCTAAACACAAGATACAGGCTGCATCAATGAGACGAGATACCCTTCACCCATTATAGGACAAGCAAGAACAGAAAAATAGCCATGACATGGTGTTCTCCTCCTCCACCTCTTGTCTCTGGTTTCCTTTTGTTGTTGTAACTTGTAAAAAGAATGACTGATTTATTGACAGAGTGAATCCAAAAAATATAGTAACTAGAGAAAAGAACTCCTAGTATCATGAGTTGTGTTGTTCACATTAAAGTAGATTCATATTCCCAACTGGACCTGAAGGCAGCAGATGAAACACATACAACTGGAATGGTTCTAGCCATGACATGACAGTCTGTACATCTTCAATGGATTATAATGCATGGTCCCCAGAGGACGAACTCTGCTGTCTTCAGTGATCCTCTGACTTCATGTCTAGTGCCAGCAGCAGGTACCAACCATCTGATATCTCAAGATGAATTGTACTCCTGGTGATGTATTATGTCATTATTAAGTTCCCGTCCCACTGGCTGCAGACTCTTAGTATCAGTAAACAGGACACGGTGTGTTTTTATACCACCACTGGGGGGCCCCATAAGGCGGACATTTTCATACTGCTTATGACCGTCTCTTACCACATATCTGTCGCTGTGCTTATGGGCTCGTAATTTAGAATCTCGGGAGCTGGAAACAAGAACACAAACACACCCGTTACTCATTCTGAAGGAAGTCTGTGCAGAAATGAGTGCAGTGTGGTGGTAGAAGTGATGCAACTCACCGACGTACTCCGGAGTCCCCATGATCTCCCTGAGCTCCCGGTGGCTGCTGACCATCCTGGACAGACCAAAGTCCACGATCTTGATGTCCCCCAGAGGAGAGCTGCTGGTCAGCAGGATGTTCTGAGGCTGAGGCACAGCACACACACATCTGTTACACTCTCTCCTTCATGGAGGGGAGGGTCTTCTTTGTGTCACCAATGATACATTAATATAGCCCGGTCATTTACTTATTATGACATCATGTTAGATAATAACTTGACTCACGGCCTGATAGGGGACTGTGTTCACATCACCGATCTCTAAACAAACCTACGTTGAAGGACCTGACCCTGTCCTCAGGAGGCTTACTGAAATGCAATGTGACGATACTCTCTGAGGTCTCCGTCAGCACCACGGGGGGTTTGGAACAGATATGCCCAGCATCACTGCTCCCAACAGGAGGGCTGCTTACTGCTGGGTGACATCATCTTACAGCTGATTCCAGTGTACACACTGTAAAATGGCTTATGGCCCAGGATGATAGATCATATAGCCCCTGGCATGAAAAGTCTGCCCTCCCCTGATCTACACGGAAGGAGACAGACTACCGGATTATTTCACTCTTCTAATGTGAATGAATGAGGTTTCATCTCAACTCACTCCTGTTAGACATCATGGAGAGATGAGCGTAGTAATGAAATACAAGGAATGCAAAAACCCAGGTGCTTCGTGTTCCACTGACCTTCAGGTCCAGGTGGACTACGTTGTTCTGGTGGAGGAAGGACACGCCCTCCAGGATCTGCCTCATGAGCCTCTTCACGTCCTCCTCGCTGAAGGCCTCGTCTTCCTCATCTGACACGCACTGGTTGAAGATCTCACCTCCAGCAGCACTGCACACGGACACACACAGTGCATCAGATCAGGAATGTTCACTCAGTCTATGCATTCCCTCTGCTTAACCTGAGCAGGGTCAGGGTGACTGCAGCATATCCCAGCATGCACCAGGCAAGAGGTAGATAGACAAACACGTTGGTCAGTGATTGTAGAGTTTGTGACTGTGGGAGGAAACCCAAACTACAGTCTGTGTTCCTTGTCCACAACCTCACCAGATCCATTACGGACCGCATGACACGCCAGGCTCAGTATGGTGGATCCCACAAGACACTGATCTGTGTGTGGATGTGTGCGTGACGACTTGCTGGAGGCGGTGGCAGGAATAGCAGAGCAAACGAATTATGGTGAGCTTCACTTGAACAGGGCCGGTAGTGTTGAGTGAGAAAACAGGGCTGTGGTTGTAACGTCTCTGCCCACGGTAATGTCCTCCAACCTGAGATAAACTCGGGCGGATAAACTCAATTAGACTGGGCACATGACGGAACAGAAAAAGACAGGAGGGCAGTCAGGAATAGACGAGGCGTCCCCTCGGGGGGGCGATGCTGAATTAGGCTTTATCTCAGAGGAGCCGGGGGGGGGGGGGTGTTAGGGTTTTTCAAGGTGAGAAGAAAAGGTCTTTAACCCAGCTAGAGGGAATGAAAACACTGGAGGCTAGACCTGATGCATGGTACCGACAAACAGGTCCTGGTCCTGGAAGTGTACCAACAGTCTCGTCAAACTTTTGAAGATAATTCAGGTTTATTATCTCTGCCAAGCAACTGGAGGTTATGTCTCGGGTTTAGTTGGTCAGCAGGATTATAGAATCTGTACTAAGCCCATTCCATGTTGGTGGTCAAAGATGTTGCCGTATTGGTGCAGTTTTGTCAGACCAACTCCGCCATGTCTTGTCTCGTCTCCCCAAGAAACACGTTAGTTTTCTAGTAAACAAACACATGTGAGACGGCGAATGGTGAGCGGTTCTTGACTCCCAGGTTCCGAGCAATCGACCCGCTTAGAATAGGCATAAAGCGGCTACGCCCTCCGACAAGCAGCACTACCGGGAGGACACGTCTTCACCAGGAGACAGTGGTGCAACGGATCATAAAACTGAACTTCACAGGTTGGATCAGCACAAAAAAAAGGGAGCAAATATTTTTGGGGAGATGCCTGACCAGGTTTTTTTTGCTGCCAATACAAATTACAGATCATTGATGATCCATATTGGCAGATGTGAAAACATCTTCTTCATACAACTGTATTCAGTCAACACTACTTTTTACAAGATCACATGTGAACACATCATAACGTAATGAATTCACCTCTGTCAATACTAATCTTCACTGAACAGAGCCTGAACGCATCGTAATGTAACCTTCCTCCGTTAGCGGTGCTGCTAACGTTACTAGCTCTCCTGTAAGTTTAAACACAGATTGGTTGTTTACAACCGTTTCCATATTTATTCTGAATATTGGTGGATAATGTCAGTAAAACTGTATTTCACACTGTGATGGTAAACGTTAAACTGTGTGATTAATCCGCGGTCCACACGCGTGCTGAACCGTGAGGGGGATCCGTATGGGTCACAGTATGTGGTCCGTTACACCACCAGTGGGATAAATATCTCTCATTTTGGCATTGTATTTAAACTGCCCTGAAGTTAATGGGAGTTGAGAAGGCTAAATACTGAGCTCATTCTCTCTTAAACACCAGTGTTCAGACCTTGCCCCCTCCCACTGCAGTGTGCAGGCTTTGTGAGAACAAACACCAGAGATTTCAAAAGGGAATCAAGGAAGTTTATATTAAGGGATGCCGGCAACATCTGCACATTCCTGAAGCTGGAACCTGCCAGCATTTGGCATGTTTGAGTTCATGAAGGGCTCGTGTCTGTGAGAGACTCAAGCTCAGTGGGACAGAACTAAACCCTCACAGACTTCACGGGAGCGCACCTCAAAGTCTGTGAGGGTGGAGGTTGGGATTGGGCCCAATTAACTAACTTACTAATGCCCGCTAGCAGCTAGGCTAATTCATGCAGTGTAAAATGCATTCAGGAGTCGCTCTGTGAAAATCCTAATATTGTAGATTAAAAAAGGTTTTTTGAAATGTTTAAATGTTTTTGAGAAGTGATCTAGAAGATGTTGATACTTCTTCTAAAGCCTCTTGTGATTTCCAGAAGTAGTTTCTGTAAGTAGCTCATTTCTCTGAGGCCGGGTGGTTTTAAGGGAAGACTTGGAATAAAGTCCGCAGTGACCAATGGGTCATCCACAGTACAACAAACACGCTAAGAAACCATTGATACCATCTGAAACAGAAGCAGCTGGGCCTGCTGTCTGTGAGCCCAGACTTGTGATTGGCCAGTTGCTAATGCAATGAATGAAAACCGTGTTAGCGCAGTGCTGTGGGAAAAAGATTGATTCAGTTAGGAAAGAAATATAGAAATCATCAGCTGACCTAAATACGAATAATGCTTCATAACTGACCTGCTTCAGTTATACCAAACAATGAGGGGGGGGGGGCTCCATTATCTATCTGAGGGGAGCCTCTAACTGAAGGACGAGGCAGATAGTAGCACTACGGAGATGCCACAGAGATGGGACTCAGTTAAAGTCTTGTAACAGGACGTAGTGGCAGCTCTGCAGGTTATTTAATGAAACAAACTTCAAGTAACACAAAACAACAGAAAACCTCGCTCAGTCCAGAGCTCTGTCACAACACGAGAAAATACAAACTATTTCAGCCGGGCCGCTAGCTCAACTTTCTCGACCCTGGAGATCTTAGGGAGACGCCTCTCCTCCTCTCGCAGCATGTTCTCTCTGATCAGCTTCCTGCTTCACCTTTATTCATCTCCCTGATGAGGAGATCAGCTCCAGGTGTGTCTCTTCCCACACCTCATCCCAATGCTCTCCTGAGGGAGTGGGTGGAGCCCTCTGGCTGGAACGTAGATTCCTCTAACTACCCTGGACCTCAGCCCTTACACTCTACTGGCTCCAGCACAAATAATGGAGGCACCGACAGAAGTGGATGGGTGGAGGAGAGGACTCCATCTCCACAGAGGAGAGGAGAGACAGACAACATGTGTGTGACAGAGAGAGGGGACGATTCAGTCAGAGCGAGGTCAAGTGAACGCCTCACAGCGGCCCTTCATCCTCAAAATGAAACTTTAAATGTGTGACCCATTCTAAAGGATATCCTCAGTTCTCTACAACTCTGATCCTTTATGTACGTCCACAGAAAAGTTCAATAGTACAATCTATACTGGAACCACATGAACGAGTCTCTCTCTCTCTCTCTCTCTGGGCGAGCGGCCTTGCTTTGACTGGTCACGTGTGCTCGTGCGGCTCAACTGTCATAATGACCTCCCAGCTGGAGCTCAACCAGCAACGAGGCCATGGAGCTCTCATTTGAACCGTTCTCACATCACCCTTCTAGTTCTAGCACATCCCTTTCTCATCTCTCTCTCTCTCTCTTCATTTCTGTCTTTCTCTTTCTGCTTTCCAGCCTCTGGCCCCTTTTCCTGTTTCCCTCACCAATCGTTCCCCTCCCCCTCTCCCTCCCATCGTGGCATGAATAGTTTTCTATGTCAAGTTGAGCCTTATTCATAGAATATCCGAACCCTCTCTCCATCTACTCCTCCGTCAGTCCTCTGTCATCACCGTTTGCCCCACTGCCCGAAATATCCGCCAGCCGTCGGCTAGATAAAAGATGGGCGATGTTGTCAACATGCCTCTGAAGAAAGAATGAAAGCATTCTGCTCTATTTCCCCTCTGATATATAGAAAATAAATTGTGTGTTCAGATGGACTGAATGGTGCAGCCACATAGGATCTCATCCTCCATTCTTATCACTCATATCTTCAGATCATTCATATCAAAAATTGCAGACATTGTTTTAATATATGTATTTATTTAATATCATTCATGCACAGTCACGTGACTTGTTAATGGACACGTGACCACATGTGTGACCTAATTTCCTGTGAAGAGGGAAGTTTATTTTGAAAAGACACTCTACGTGTGATGAGGCTAGATTGACCTGACATTAGAGGGGAACCTAGAGTGACTCAGAGCCAGTGTTTGAAGCATTTATCTGCTCTATCTCAAAGGACAACATTGAGGTAATTGAGAGGACGTTTTTCAGACAGACCATAGACTGTATATAAGAAGTGGAGGTAGTTATCGTGATGTCACCCATTGGTGTGTGGACTGATGTTATGAAGCCTTGAGTCCGTGGCCATGTTGTTGTTTTTTTGCAACCAATGAATGAAAGTTACCATATTTGGAATGTGGAGGAGTGATGTAGAGACGCCGTATACAGCTCTGGTAGCGATAGCGACCTGTCACTCACAATAAGCCCCGCCCTAAAGCATACCCTGCTTTATGGTCTGTTTGACTCTAAATGGGTCCTTCAGAAAAAAAGCCCAAATATTGGATAATCCTCTATGTTTTTATCCATGTTTTTAAGGAATCCAAGGATTAAGGAAGGGTCGGTCACACACACTGTATGCAGTGCTACCGTGAGTTCTGAGTCACATGCACAGTATGTTGTCTGCTACACATGCCTAATTAGTGAGTGAGCAATGTGGCAATTAACATTCATACAGTACAAACACACATTTCCTTTACAACACACAACCAAACTGAGGTGTATTTCTGTGTTAGTGTAGCTTGATCTGTGTGTGTGTGTGTCCGTGACAGGGAGTACTATCCTCATTCAGGGGAACAGTTAATTCTGGGATTATCCTTTTTATGAACAATGGCTGGGATTGGGATTATGGGCCGAGACGGGGGAGGATCGGGCCGACTGGAGCATTTAAAGGGGCATTTATGGGATCTCCTTAACAGGACAGATTGCATTGTGTGGCATGTGGTGCTGACAGCACCTAATCCTGTAGAACACTAGGATCCTGTAGAACACTAGGATCCTGTAGAACACGACAATCCTGTAGAACACTAGGATCCTGTAGAACACTAGGATCCTGTAAAACATCCTGTAGAACACAAACTAGGATCCTGTAGAACACTAGGATCCTGTAGAACACAAACTACGATCCTGTAGAACACTAGGATCCTGTAAAACATCCTGTAGAACACAAACTAGGATCCTGTAGAACACTAGGATCCTGTAGAACACAAACTACGATCCTGTAGAACACTAGGATCCTGTAGAACATCCTGTAGAACACAAACTAGGATCCTGTAGAACACTACATTCCTTTAGAACACAACGTTCCTGTAGAACACTAGGATCCTGTAAAACATCCTGTAGAACACTAGGATCCTGTAAAACATCCTGTAGAACACTACGATCCTGTAAAACATCCTGTAGAACACTACGATCCTGTAAAACATCCTGTAGAACACTACGATCCTGTAAAACATCCTGTAGAACACTAGGATCCTGTAAAACATCCTGTAGAACACTACGATCCTGTAGAACATCCTGTAGAACACTACGATCCTGTAAAACATCCTGTAGAACACTAGGATCCTGTAAAACATCCTGTAGAACACTACGATCCTGTAAAACATCCTGTAGAACACTACGATCCTGTAAAACATCCTGTAGAACACTAGGATCCTGTAAAACATCCTGTAGAACACTACGATCCTGTAGAACACTAGGATCCTGTAAAACATCCTGTAGAACACTAGGATCCTGTAGAACACTAGGATCCTGTAGAACACTAGGATCCTGTAAAACATCCTGTAGAACACTAGGATCCTGTAAAACATCCTGTAGAACACTACGATCCTGTAAAACATCCTGTAGAAGACTACGATCCTGTAAAACATCCTGTAGAACACTACGATCCTGTAAAACATCCTGTAGAACACTAGGATCCTGTAGAACACTACGATCCTGTAGAACACTAGGATCCTGTAAAACATCCTGTAGAACACTAGGATCCTGTAGAACACTAGGATCCTGTAAAACATCCTGTAGAACACAAACTAGGATCCTGTAAAACATCCTGTAGAACACTACGATCCTGTAAAACATCCTGTAGAACACTAGGATCCTGTAGAACACTAGGATCCTGTAGAACACTAGGATCCTGTAAAACATCCTGTAGAACACTAGGATCCTGTAGAACACTACGATCCTGTAAAACATCCTGTAGAACACTACGATCCTGTAAAACATCCTGTAGAACACTAGGATCCTGTAAAACATCCTGTAGAACACTAGGATCCTGTAGAACACTAGGATCCTGTAAAACATCCTGTAGAACACTAGGATCCTGTAAAACATCCTGTAGAACACTAGGATCCTGTAGAACACTAGGATCCTGTAAAACATCCTGTAGAACACTAGGATCCTGTAGAACACTAGGATCCTGTAAAACATCCTGTAGAACACTAGGATCCTGTAGAACACTAGGATCCTGTAAAACATCCTGTAGAACACTAGGATCCTGTAGAACACTAGGATCCTGTAAAACATCCTGTAGAACACTAGGATCCTGTAAAACATCCTGTAGAACACTAGGATCCTGTAGAACACTAGGATCCTGTAAAACATCCTGTAGAACACTAGGATCCTGTAGAACACTAGGATCCTGTAAAACATCCTGTAGAACACTAGGATCCTGTAGAACACTAGGATCCTGTAAAACATCCTGTAGAACACTAGGATCCTGTAGAACACTAGGATCCTGTAAAACATCCTGTAGAACACTAGGATCCTGTAAAACATCCTGTAGAACACTAGGATCCTGTAAAACATCCTGTAGAACACTAGGATCCTGTAGAACACTAGGATCCTGTAAAACATCCTGTAGAACACTAGGATCCTGTAGAACACTAGGATCCTGTAAAACATCCCGTAGAACACTAGGATCCTGTAGAACACTAGGATCCTGTAGTGATGGCAAGATAAAGCATCTAAGAACGGGAGCAGCAAATAAAACATGAATCAGTATCAGTGTAGAGGCCGGTTGGTAAAAGTACACTAGATTTATAAACATATCCAAATAAAAAAGCAGCCCAGTGTTTCCAACTCTTTTCCAATGAAAGGAGCCAGCAGAACTAGCTCCAAAGGTCCCGCCCCCAGAAGGATCATTCTGACCGTAAACTTCTGTTAGCGCTCACAGCTGTTGACTAGCAGCTTGTGGAAGATTCCAGTGACGTGCAATTAGTAAACAGGTAGACAGGCAGGTGGCCCAGGTGGATTTTGTCACAACGTTTGATTCATTGATTGCTGTCGGGATGTAATGAGAAGTTCAACAAAAATATCTCAAATGTTTTTAAAGGAAATGACCAACCCTACCTTTAAGTGTATGCTATATCTTCAACACTGAAGCTGTTGTATCTCTCCACCAGACTCCTCTGACTAAAACCATCCATCGGTTAGTGTGTTTGTCATGATGTGACTTTTGGATTGGAACTAACGTGGCGTCCACAGCAGTAAATCAGCTCGTCTGCTCCTCCAAACTGTGAGTCACTGTAGGTCACGCACTGACTAAGGATACGTTCATATGTAGACAGGTCACAGGGGAAAACAGCTTTGAAAGGGCTTGGGAATTACTGACGCTAAAACATACGCACTTCAACCCAAATTGTAATGTTTGGATTTGAATACATGAGGAACATTCCTGAAGCTATAGGATGATACAATCCTTCCTTTAAGGAACACGGAGAAAAGCATTCAAAGAAAACATCGAATGGGAATTTAGAGCGTACATCCAGACGCAGCAGCTGTCTGTGACAACAGCTGTAGAATGTCCAACATGTCGCTCTGGAGAAGCTGTGTCTGAGAAGGTGTGGGCTCGGTGCGACTACCTGGAGTAAGAAAGTGTCTCAGTCAGAACACTGGTGGATCCTCAGCTGTCTGTGTGTGCAGAGGTCATGAACGACAGATGACTGCTGATCCACAATGTGTCAATACCCTCTAATCTAGCAGATGCCTTCAACACAGACTCTCATCCGCCTATCTGTGTGTGTGTGTGTGTGGTGGTGGTGGTGGGGGGGGGGTTGTGGGAGTCACTCTGGTGAGGGACGTAGGCAAAATCCAATATGGCATGTGGAGGGAGAGACGGGACAGAAAGAGAGAGAGAGAAGGAAAGTGAGAGAGACCTTCTTCATCAGACTGGCATACCATGAATAGACCTGCACACACACACACACACACACACACACACACACACACACACACACACACACACACACACACACACACACACACACACACACACACACACACACACACACACACACACACACACACACACACACACACACACACACACACACACACACACACACACACACACACACACACACACACACACTGTGGGAACCAGGTCAAGCATGGCCCAGGCATTGAGACCAGAGGGTCCGGCTACTGTAGTCAATACCATGTAGTATCACGTGTGTGTGTGTGTGTGTGTGTGTGTGTGTGTGTGTGTGTGTGTGTGTGTGTGTGTGTGAATCCCACATACTGGGTCAAACTAAGCTGTGCCCCAGTACTTCTGACGGGTGGGTTTGTCCCCTTCACCTCTCAGCCATAAGCCTGGGACACAGGAAACCCAATCCACCCATGTCCTACAGCACAATCTGTGTGTGTGGCTGTATGTATATATATATGTATATATATATATACTGTATATATATATATATACATATATGCACAAAGGCGAGGCACATTGTTGGAATAGCTTGTGTTTGCTGAAGCATTAAAGTTTGGCCTGAAGCTGTGCAGGACTAAAAAAAGCTCTGACACAAACGGGCCGTATTCTAAAGAAGACCCTGGACATGAAGAATATACACCACCTCAGCAACAAAACAGGGAACCACAAACCAATAATCTCACACAAAGACACAAGGAACTGGTGAAAGCTTTAGCTTCGGCAGCATTAACAGTCCTTCTTTACCTTGAACTATTATCATGTATTAATGAGTTGGTTCATCATGAGATAAAAGACACAAATGTCAACATTTCATTTATTTTCCTCCTCACTGTAGACTTATGGGTGTGTCAGAAATGCCAACTGTATTTAAAGCACTGTATAATATAATTCCAACACTTGTTTCTAATATTTGAATATTATTCCTAATGTTTGGACACCTTATTATCCTTTGATTGTCTGATTATATTGTATTTTACCTCGCCGAATATCATACTTTGTGCTTGCAATAAGTTTCATCTCATGCCTTATTAAGTCCTCCACTCGTGGTTCTGTTGAAGATTTAAAGAACATTTTGAGTTGTGCAGGTTGGATACTCACAACTCCAGGACCAGCACCATCTCAGAAGCCATCTCATAGACCTGGTGGAGGTTGACCACCCGAGGGCTGGCTGTGGCCAGCTCCAGCACCGCGATCTCGTGGATGATCTCCGTCCGGCAGTCTTGGCCTTTCCGTCTCTTCCTCATGAACTTGGCGGCGTACTCGTGGCCCGAGCATTTCTCCACACACTTTCTGACCACGGCAAACTTTCCCCTGGAAGAGAAGAGGACCGTCAGCACTGTAAGGGACGGACCTGGGACTCCAGCTGTGCAGTACACACCAGGGCTAGACCTTTACCATCCTCTGATGGAGCCGCCAGAGATTTCTCTTCTCTGGTTGGTCAATTGAGTTCCTGTCACCTTAATTATTAGGAAACTACGGTTTGATCCAGACTGAAATGGAACAACAGAAAAAATAAAATCACCCATAGAACGTAGTGAGTCTAATGGTTCATGCACTCATTTATAAATCCCACAATGCAACGTTCTGTATTTTACAGGCGTGAAAACTCTACACCGTGGATGTATGAAGAGAATTGAGAGTTGGTGTGTTCAATCATTTGGTGGATGTTTCTCTTCTCTCTCTCCTGGCCTGACCCACTTTTATTTCTGGCTGGAAGGTGTTGTCGTGCGAGGACCCCGGCGCTGTGCGTGCACATGTGCATGCTGCCCAGGGGAAATCCTCTGAAATGTAGCCGGTGATTGAGATGACAAGCCCACATTGTGACTTCCCCTCTGGCTACTGTTGGCAGCCAACGCTCCAATAATCATCAGCAGCAGCAGCCTGGCTGAACCGGACCAATCCACAGCCGAGACTCACCAAAAAACGGCTTTCCTTCTTTTAAAGGGGCCTGGGAGGAATGTGTGACCCGACATAAATGTAGGCGGAATATAAAGAGTATTGCAAAAAAAAAATAATTGACATGTCATCTTTAATCTAACGTTGGAAATACAGTGGTTTATTTTAATAACGTTTTGGGTTAGATGCCTGAAATGAGGTCCAAGTCTTAAAACATTGTAAAGTGTTGGCCTAGCACATAAAACATGTCAGTAAAAATAATACGTTTTATTATTCATATTTTAATAGAATCATGTGAGCATATAGTGGTGGAAGAACACTACTTTAGTAAAAGTAGATAAATACCACAGTGTAAAAATACCAGTACAAGTCCAGCATTCAAAACATTACTTCAGCAAAAGTACAAAAGTATTAGCATCAAAGTATACCAAAAGTACCAAAAGTACTCATTATGCAGAATTATATACATTATATCACTAGATTATAAGCATTGATGCATTAATATGTTAATCCCTTTAATGTTGCAGCTGGTGAAGGTGGAGCTCACTGTAATCCTGAAAGTATTAGTGTAGTAGAACAGTTTACATTTTCCAATATTAAGACGTGTACTGTACTGTAAACAAGGTGCCAGAGCTTCTTTATCACGTGTCACCCCAGATACTGGGCGGGTAGGACAGTAGTTATAGTTGTGACTAGCTGGCCTGGCCAAGATGACTAGGACTGTGTGGGTCCACTAGGACTGTGTGGGTCCACTAGGACTGTGTGGGTCCACTAGGACTGTGTGGGTCCATTAGGACTGTGTGGGTCCATTAGGACTGTGTGGGTCCACTAGGACTGTGTGGGTCCATTAGGAATGTGTGGGTCCACTAGGACTGTGTGGGTCCATTAGGACTGTGTGGGTCCATTAGGACTGTGTGGGTCCACTAGGACTGTGTGGGTCCATTAGGAATGTGTGGGTCCACTAGGACTGTGTGTGTCCACTAGGACTGTGTGGGTCCACTAGGACTGTGTGGGTCCACTAGGACTGTGTGGGTCCACTAGGACTGTGTGGGTCCATTAGGACTGTGTGGGTCCATTAGGACTGTGTGGGTCCACTAGGACTGTGTGGGTCCATTAGGACTGTGTGGGTCCACTAGGACTGTGTGGGTCCATTAGGACTGTGTGGGTCCACTAGGACTGTGTGGGTCCATTAGGACTGTGTGGGTCCACTAGGACTGTGTGGGTCCACTAGGACTGTGTGTGTCCACTAGGACTGTGTGGGTCCACTAGGACTGTGTGGGTCCATTAGGACTGTGTGGGTCCATTAGGACTGTGTGTGTCCACTAGGACTGTGTGGGTCCACTAGGACTGTGTGGGTCCATTAGGACTGTGTGGGTCCATTAGGACTGTGTGTGTCCACTAGGACTGTGTGGGTCCATTAGGACTGTGTGTGTCCATTAGGACTGTGTGGGTCCACTAGGACTGTGTGGGTCCATTACCACTAGGACTGTGTGGGTCCATTAGGACTGTGTGGGTCCACTAGGACTGTGTGGGTCCACTAGGACTGTGTGTGTCCACTAGGACTGTGTGGGTCCACTAGGACTGTGTGGGTCCATTAGGACTGTGTGGGTCCATTAGGACTGTGTGTGTCCACTAGGACTGTGTGTGTCCACTAGGACTGTGTGGGTCCACTAGGACTGTGTGGGTCCATTAGGACTGTGTGGGTCCATTAGGACTGTGTGGGTCCATTAGGACTGTGTGTGTCCACTAGGACTGTGTGGGTCCATTAGGACTGTGTGTGTCCATTAGGACTGTGTGGGTCCACTAGGACTGTGTGGGTCCATTACCACTAGGACTGTGTGGGTCCATTAGGACTGTGTGGGTCCACTAGGACTGCGTGGGTCCATTAGGACTGTGCGGGTCCATTAGGACTGTGTGGGTCCATTAGGACTGTGTGGGTCCACTAGGACTGTGTGGGTCCATTAGGACTGTGTGGGTCCATTAGGACTGTGTGGGTCCACTAGGACTGTGTGGGTCCATTAGGACTGTGCGGGTCCATTAGGACTGTGTGGGTCCATTAGGACTGTGTGGGTCCACTAGGACTGTGTGGGTCCACTAGGACTGTGTGGGTCCATTAGGACTGTGTGGGTCCACTAGGACTGTGTGGGTCCACTAGGACTGTGTGGGTCCATTAGGACTGTGTGGGTCCATTAGGACTGTGTGGGTCCACTAGGACTGTGTGGGTCCATTAGGAATGTGTGGGTCCACTAGGACTGTGTGGGTCCATTAGGACTGTGTGGGTCCATTAGGAATGTGTGGGTCCATTAGGACTGTGTGGGTCCACTAGGACTGTGTGGGTCCATTAGGAATGTGTGGGTCCACTAGGACTGTGTGGGTCCATTAGGACTGTGTGGGTCCACTAGGACTGTGTGGGTCCACTAGGAATGTGTGGGTCCACTAGGACTGTGTGGGTCCATTAGGACTGTGTGGGTCCACTAGGACTGTGTGGGTCCATTAGGACTGTGTGGGTCCACTAGGACTGTGTGGGTCCATTAGGACTGTGTGGGTCCATTAGGACTGTGTGGGTCCACTAGGACTGTGTGGGTCCACTAGGACTGTGTGGGTCCACTAGGACTGTGTGGGTCTGGAGCATGACCAGCAGCTGTGGCCTGGAGCTCTGGACCGGCTGCTTCATCCTCAGCTGGCCTCATGTGACAGTCATGGGGCTGCTGCAGCTGGGAGCTACACATTCACACATTAAGGTTTTCTAATCAGAGCGGATTTCTCCAATGCGTGCCTTGCAATGACTACGTCCTCTTCTCTGATACAGTCTTTGAGCTGGACCAGAGCCATGGTGGAGAGAAAAGGAATACTCCAAAGAATGGTGCTAATAAACCTTTTTGATTTCTTTATTCTTTTTGACACGGTGACCCGGCCTGTACCGTGTGGTGACGTAAAGTAAAGTTCACCTCGCCTGTATCTTCTCTTCTACTACCCGACAATTCATCAGGAAACGGTGAGCGGCATCCATGATGATGATATCGTATCACTGTAAGCAATATCAGTCATGTAAGATAACTTCCACAAATATGACTCGACACACTCAACTCAACTCTCACAGCTTTGTAAATGTAGGTATGACATGTTTCAATTCTATAAGCGTACACAGGGAGATATGTCGCCTGGATATTTTTGAATTATTTGCAGTGTAGAACTATATCATACCATAATATGAAGTATTTATCCTCATTTGCCTTGTCAGTCCAATCAGATCAAGAGAAGCTTTCTGGATTCAGACTGTTTGGGACAGCACATCAAGTTTCTTGACTTTGCTTTTCTGGAATATACCTTTTTGAATTTGGTGACATTCCACCAATGATGTTAAAGTGGAGAGGACCTCTCACAGAGTACTGACTGGTGACTATAGTGAGAAGAGAGATGGCTGCAGGCCCGTGTTTGATCTGTGCATCCTGCATCGTACACACATACAACACACTGACTGTATAACTAAATCATTCCT
The DNA here is from genome assembly GCA_032191485.1 of Leptoclinus maculatus. Classification (NCBI taxonomy): domain Eukaryota; kingdom Metazoa; phylum Chordata; class Actinopteri; order Perciformes; family Stichaeidae; genus Leptoclinus; species Leptoclinus maculatus. The sequence continues at coordinate 18,168,046 of JAVDOI010000013.1, forward strand.
TCATAAATAGATTTTTCCATTCGACATTTTCACACAAATCAATGTGTCTGCTGATGTGCCGGGACAGCCAGTAGAACATGTATTGAAGTCTGATCCGTGGTGCTGAGGCAGATAGAGCGGTCTTTCTTTCACAAGTCCTCTTAACGGGTTTTAATGTTCCACTCATAGTTCAGCATCCTTCTCCAGGTCACCTGACAGCGGTTGTGTGTGGGTGTGGCCATGTTTGGTTTGGGGGATCTGGGCCTGCTCTTTAGAAACCATACTGAGCCACCACAGCCTGTTCTAAAGCAGCCTCAGCACATTTCCAAAGCCAGCCGCCCCATTCACAGACTACACCCTGAAAGAGACGGCTCTGTGTGTGTGTGTGTGTGTGTGTGTGTGTGTGTGTGTGTGTGTGTGTGTGTGTGTGTGTGTGGAGAAGCGGTTTAATGGATGCGGTGGTGTAGGCCAACGGTGCGTTCACACCAAACATTACATACAAAGTCTATGCACAGACGCGATGAGACTGGAGTGACGCAAATTTTGCTATGGCGCGACGCGATTGACCTCAAACGCGTGAGTTGACATTTTTCAACTTCGGTGAAAAAATGGCGTGACGCTGCGGCGCGATAGCCTATCAGCGTTGAGATGTTTCTCCTGTCATCACTGACGTCCTGCCGTTGTTGAACCAGGAAACATACCGTAGGCGTCTGTGTTCACCCAGAGCTCTACGACACCTCGTATCAATAGAGACCGGACCACACTATGTGTATACATGTGTGTGTGTGTAAACCAGATGGTACAAACAATGACAAAGACGCTGCCGTATTTACGTCTAGATGACGTTTGTTGTCTTGGTTTCTGACTACGGAGCCTTCATGTTGTCGTTTCACAAACATAGGTGCAACTCAACCCGTTCCGCACGACGTGATTGGTTGATTCCTCGGCATATCATCACTGGCCTTTATTACTCAGTTGAAGTGGCTTCAAACCCTGTTCTATCAGGTTTTATGTTCCCATAAGGAGAGAGCGCCTGGAGAAAAGGTGCTGATCCAGGGTCTGTTTCCGAGGTTGCCGTCTGCGACATGATGATTGTGATGTAGTCAAATGCGTTTGAAGTCATATTATGGTATAACTGATACACTATGGTTGGAACAATGAAGCTGTTCAATGTCATGAGGCCTCTCCTTGTATGATCATCATTCTCATCATCAGTACTGCAGGGATGTAGTTTTTCATTGTCTAGAGTTGATTTGAGCTTTACCTCCAACCTGAAATGGAATTAGTGAAAATGAAAAACTAAAATGGAAGCAATCAGCTAATTTAGCCCAGAGAAGTAACTGCTATGTTGGCCTGGTGGCAATCACTAAAGAGCTGTGGCAGCACCATCTGGGCTAATAAGAGAGCGGCCATGTCTGTCACTAAGACCCCTCATGGAAAAAGCTTTGGGTCTTAACCAGATGGAATTCAATGACTTCTCCATTGTGGTAGTCTCTAAAGGAGCTTGGCTGTGGGCCATCTGGGACTCCCAGTGCAGAGACGTATTGGAGGGTATTACCTTAAACCCCCCCCCACCATCCTCAGACTGCTTCAACTGCTAAATGTGAAAAGTATCCAGCTAACGGAGGTCAAACAGCAAAGCAAAGCTTTAAAGCACCAGCATTCTCATCCTTTTTAGTTCATTGACAGAAAAATAGTGGTCACATACTTTAACAATCAATCGTTCCATTCTTTGTTCAAGCTAAATATGGAAAAATGCCCAAACGTTCCAAGATAGAGTCTCTCCAATGTGAGGACGTCCTGCTATCACTGTAGCTGAATATTGGACGCCTGGTCAGACAAAGACCTCTAAATGAGAGAGCATTTCAGGAGCTGTATCAGCTGCATCACTCAATATGGACATTCAAAACGCATACAAACTAAACAATGTCCAAAGCATTCAGTATTTCTTCAGTCAAAAAGAAGGTGTCTTGTCTTTACTGCTCAGAGGAAGTGATGTCACGTGTCTGTCTGGAGCGTGACCGTGGCCCTCACTGAGTGGGTTCAGTCCACACATGCAGGGACATTCCCCCTCACACATTTTATGAACACACACGCTGCCAGAACGGGCAGAATGTTCTGCACGCTGGTTTCAGGATCCTGCTCCAGTTTTCACCCAAAGGCCCAATGTGACCAGACCCTCCACAGACCTGAGCACATTACAGCAGCTCAACAGGCAAAACACTGAGTCCTAGAGAATGAATGAGTTATGGATCTACTTTCAGACGATGAGGATGTTTGTAGTGCAGGTGAAAACAACAAACCGGGGGGGGGGGGGGGGTTAAGGCCGAGGCTTTAATCTGAATGAATGAATGGAATTCCAGCGCTGAGTTCAAGGCTCACCGGAGTCAGCCTGGAGTAAACAACAAGTGGTGTGGCCCCTTCATCTGTTATTACACTGATTAGAGCACAACAAGAGCCTCACAACGCACCAATAGGAAGCCAGTATTCTCTAGACCACTTTTTAACATTTAGAAAGAAGGGACAGTAAAACATGCAGCTAAATAAATACTTGTATTCATATTTGTAATATTCATGATATTTAACTATTTCTGTTACAGTCAGAACCAGAACCAGAACCAGAGAACTGGATGCAAGTGAAGGCCTTTACTGCCAAAGCAGGGTGGTGTGCTGTTTAAGTGTTAAGTGTTTAAATGTTGTAGAGGTGTGCCCACACTCTGATGCTACAACATCTAACTTCAGCTGTATGTTAAAGTAGAGATGATGTCCGTGTCTCTTTAAGGGACTCACAATACAAGACCTGAACGCTGAAGGCCACTGATCTGTGGTGGGAAACCAAACCAGGACCACAGCTGCTCTGCTGTGTTTTGCATAGCAGGACTTGAGGGGGGACATGTTAGTCTCAATAACATTTCAGATTACAATTCAGATACAACATCAACTATACATGTGTTTGTTTGGGCACAGTAATAAAGCTTTGAATCTATTATGTCACATTTGTATTATTAAGCTGCTGTATCTAAAGTATCTAAATGACCAAAACATATAAGGACACTAAACACGGCCACCAGAAGCTGATGTCTGGTTTATGTCCTTGTTTTAAAGAATGACATCACCTTGGTCTCATGGAAACTGCTGGATATGTATTCTGTATTTCTGTTGAATGTTTTTCCTTTCATGATCTCCTCAGACGTAATGATCAAATAGTATTGATTGTTTCACTTTGATTGTGAGAAGGCTGTGTTGTTGTGATCTCCATCTGGACCACATGGTCATGATGGTTGTTGCTCTCATCCTTCGGCCCCAGCAGCTCGTAGCCTGGCTGGTGAATGTGCATTAAACTCTGTCCAAAGAACAAACACAGCTCTGTGTCATTCATGGTGTTTAAAGAGGAATCAGTGGGAATTTTGTAACAAAAAAAGTCCTCTTTTAAAAGTTTCAACTTGAGACGTGCAGGATGCTGTGAAGCAGTCTGTCCTGTCAGCCTGTTCCACTGATGTTAGCTCACGCCGCTACAGTGCACAGCTCAAACCATCAACATCATCAACAGCACTCTCAGACATGATCAAGCAGAAATGTGTCCACAGCTGAGTCTGGACATCACCAGAGATAGATAAACCCTGATCATTATATCATATCATCTAGAAATATTATGCAAGAGGGAGAAAGAGTTTGATCCAAGGTGACCGTGGTGCACATGAACGTGTGTCAGCTGACCTGCCCACTGCAATCACACTGGTGCTGAGATTAATGTACCCTTTCATGTTGTTCTGTGGAAGCTAATCTCAGTCACAATGTCAGCTCATGCAATGCAAAGCCACACACACACACACACACACACACACCTGGTATAACAGGAGGTTGCTGGCTGGAATAACTTTAGTAGTGAAGTGTGAACTGAGCTCTTATCTCTAAAGCTGTACCTGAGTCAACACACACACACACACTGTTAGCTTTATTAAAGAGCTGACGGAGAACCCGTTCAATGTGACTCTATTAGTGGAGGTACGAACATGTTCTAATCAACCGAGGATTGGCCTTGTGACTCTGTTGGGGGACAGATCCCAGATCAGTTTATCCAGCAGGATGGAGGGCATTTCCTCGACTCATTACCTTTGAAGAAACCCTGTGAAACATTAGCAAAGAGTCCAGCTCCCTGCTATCAGACCATGGGCTGGATTTCACTTTACACGTGTCAAAGACAAATCACCTCATCACCTCATTCATTCACTGTATTCATGAAGATGTGTTCAATGACACACCGGGAAAAGACCACAAAATGATAATGCCACAAACAGCTGAACGTCAAAGTAATATCCCATCATACTGATAAGGCTTTGAACCAACATTCAAGTTTAGTGCAACGTCATTTTGATGTGTTGCCATGACAACGTACTTTGTGCCGGTGTTTTAAGAGTGGAACGAGTTAAAAGAACACAAACCTAGGATGTTGAGTGTAAAAGAAATGTTTTAATCTCAAATTTAAAACTATTATTCAGCAACCCAAACGCTAAAGAGGGGCCATTGAGCGGTCAGAGATGTGGGGTGATTGAACCGTCTGTTCTGGGAGCATGAGGAGCACGTTTTACATTAGCTACTAGCTACTAGCTAAAGGGTGACTTGTGCTTGCAGAATCCACGAGGGTTACGAGTGTCTGCGAGTGACGTTACGGACACAGAGAGAAGAGAAGAGAAGAATGCTACGCTAACCCGGGATCTTTCAGCAGAACCACAGTGGTGGAAAATAAATGTGTTCAGACGTGACAGCAGAGTGCTGTTCACTACTTTTAATCGATTTAGAACAGCCTCAGTCTCCATTCTTATTATTACTATTTAGTTCCAGTCCTATGGCTGACAGCGGCTTTAGTCCCGCCCACGGCACCGATTGGCTGACTGTTAGTACCCCTGTGGTACCTGTACCCCCTACCAGCTGTGCTCAGGGACAAGCTACAAGTAAACAACAACAACAACAACATATATCAAGGGGACACACCACAACAACAGCATTGGGTTCATGCACTGGTTACTGTTGACAATAAGAATCATAATGCTTCCAAAACATGTCGTCTGTTTGCGTCTCTAGATTTCTCCTAAATTCACCAAAAGTTACCATTACATATTATTTATGTATATAATATACAAAACAATTAAATTAAATTAAATTAATGTCAGTGATCAACTGGTGAGGTTTCATGTTGATATCTATTATTTAATTTAGTATCTTATTCACCTGTAGTCTTCTAAATGTGTGTAATGTAACTAAACATCTCTTTAAAGGACGCTTTCTCTCAATGAGTTTGTTCTCAGACTCTGATGATAAATCTCCACTTCAGTAGCTCTTACATACATTTCATTCCTCTCTGTTTCTACAGACGGGTTTGTTCACACATCGTTCATTAGACTGATTTATACTACATTTTATGAATACAAACATGGAGAAAATAGATTTTTGTATGGCTGTGAACATTATTTTGATACAATGATAAATCCAAAATCCCCTCAATAAAAACCTTTGACTATAATATGTGAACAAAATGAATCAATGTTCAGATTTCTGTTCTGTAAATGCATGCAAATGAGCACATATTTAAAAAGATGTTGTCTACTTTGCATATCTAAACATACTTTTTCAACTTGATTAAGAAAAGAAAAATCTCATTAACTTGGTAAATGTATTGACGTTCATGAATGAAGGTCATTCTGCTCTGCTAAGAGCTCAATAACTACCTTATGTGGCTGAAATGATATTTGTACAACAAATAATCTGGTGCAGGATTTCAAAATTAACTCAAATAAAGTCACAATTACCAATTTTCTATGATTTAAGCACAATGCTGTGAAGTGATTTGAACCGTTTGAACAGTCGGCCCTACCTTCCGAGCTCTTTGCCGGGGATGATGGTGTAGTGGTCGCTGAAAGGCTCGCTGCTGATGCTGGTCTGGATCTCGGACAACAAGCCGCTGATGCCGCGGCCACGGCTCGGTTCCGCTGCCGGACTGTGCTGGAAGCCGGTCCGGCTCCTCGAGTCCCCGGCGCGTGGACATTCTGGGATCATGGCGTCGTTTTAACGTCAGTTAGTTAGTTAGTTAACGTTAGTTAGTTGTCAAACGTCCAGGAGAAAAATTGAACAAACAGCAGCGCACTAACGGGGGACACGACCGACCGAACGAGCGACAACTTTAAAACAACATTCGCGCGACAGAGAAGCGTCACTGTATGGCGGGAAGGCACTTCAAAGCTTCCGCATAGTTTACCTTTCTATTTAATACCGTTACTGACGAGCTCATTTTGATGTGGTCCGGTCTGCTGTCGGCTGCTCGGTGGTCAGCGGTCCTCTACTCGCTCCTCACTGACACACCGCTCCGGTGCTGCGCGTTCGGTAACCATGGGAGCTCGTGCTGATTGACAGACGGGCTGACCAATGGGGTGGAGCGATGGTGGCGCGTGGTGCTCTCTGCAGCGTTCATGTGAAAACAGGATGAGCATTGCGACTCCAACATTATGGAGCAATATTTAATAAGAGTGGAATTATGAAATAGTAAACATTAATTAATTGTATAAAACTGCAATTAACAAATGTATTTTTTTGTATTATTTAAGAAATTATTAAAATAACCCATCGTGATGAGATTCAAAACGACCATAAACAGATGCAAAACATTATAAAGAATTGTAAAACAATATAAAGTGATGTAAAATGACCGTAAAGACAAACAAAAACGACCACAAATGAAAAGCAAAACGATCAGAAATTGATGCAAAACTACTTTAAAAAAACAACAAATGACATAAAGAGATCTGCAAACATTCCGAAGTATGAAACGCCCACAGGGAGACATGTACACTGTACAGACGCTATATGGTCCTTTCTGAGAATCCACTGGTGTTGTATTGTACTGTATTATATTATACCTTTTTTTCTAATATTTTGTTTACCTCAAAACTTCACAAACTAGTTATAAAATATAAAATGAAAACTACAGACTCTGATTGACACACTGAAAATAACAAATATAACATCCCACAATTATATAGATATATTATTATCATTAAACTGTATAACACATCACAGGGGTTTTAGTTTTATGAATCATTCGACATGGGGGATTTAGGAAACCAATCTTTATTCACCACACAACTCATGTGGGCTCTGTTAGAAGTCAATGTTCAATCCCAGTCCGCCCTGCCTGGAGTCAAACAGCTGGATTCCTTTAGATTAAGGATTATGGTTTATTAATACTACTTCACAAATTTGGCCCCCATTTAGTTAGAACTTTGACCTAATCAAAGCAATTGCTGAGGCTTAATGTACATCTCCCTGACAACGATGAGGCTGAAAGCCCCAGAGGAAAGTAGGTCAGTAGGTCATTAAAGATTTATTTTGACAATGACTTTCTCCCAAAAGTAAGAAGAGTGGACGCTCACCTTTAGCGGCTGGCCACTCAGTTACCCTGTGATGAGCTTTTGTGGACATCCATGTCTTTCCTTGGTTTCATTCAGTAGAATATATCCACACAAGAACAGCAGCAGAGTAACAAAGTGACCGTTTTTATTGAGATTCATAAACAGTTGTATGGTGTGGTGGAGCGATAGCACAGCCTGAGTATTTATCAACCCGTTCAGATTCAGAACTGTACCTTCCAACATTATGTACATGTGTGTTTAATCCACACACACAAAACAAAAAACAATACGCATGCTTCAGTGTCACCATCCATCCATCCATCCATTCACATATTCCCTTTGTTCAATTCCCTTTCAAAAATAAATTAGACAAATAAATAGCTTGAAAAGACACAAACACCTCACCTTTGTGTAGACACCCCACGATTCTTCACCTCTCCATGAGCTTATTTAAATATTTCTACAATAGCTGCTATCAATGCACTTACATATAAGTGTTATGGTAGTGTTGGTAACCAATTCTTTTCCACAATAATGTGTTCAACATTATCAACCCAATAAAAACAAGACTTCCATACACAGTCTTTACATTTTCAACAAATTACATATAAAAATCTACTATTCTTATGGACGTCACTTGTTGTCATAACTGTCTGAAACACAGAGTATTTGCTGGATACATGCAGCTCTATGACAGAGAGACATGGAAGAAAAAATCCAGAAAACATTGACAGAACCTCAATAATGAACCAGACGATGTGACCACAGAGAGTGGTGATAGAAGAACAGAGAAATATGAATGGAAACAGACACAGACCAGCGAGCTTAATAGATAATAGAAAAGACACGCGTATCAAAACTCAAAGGCTTCAAAAGTGAAGGCAAACTCTTCTGATCATATCGTCAAACAAAAAAAGAAATAACGCAAACAAACAAAACATTCAAGGAAAGCTTCGGGACTTCCCCTTACTTATAAATACAATACAGTATAAATAACAGTACAAAAGATTGTAGAAAAAAAAAGAGAGGGAAGATGCAACATAATCACAGCCTTGTCCTTGTGGTTGTAGAGATGCGTGGATAAGGCCTCGTCACTGCCTAGGATGACTGTAGTACTACTGACTAAATATATATATATATATATATATATATATATATATATATAGACTTCTGCAAGAATCTAACGGTAAAATCCTGTATTTCTGTTGCTGAGATCGCACCCCCATTGTGATAACTTCTGTAGCTCACGAGCAAATAAAGCACCATTCGGGTCTTTCAAATGAAAACAATAAAAATGTGACCTTTGAACCAGGGTCAAAGGTTCTGCTGTGGTCAAACATGTGGCCGTGTGTCAGAATCTTCAGAGGTCGCATTTATCTGTTCCCTACACCCAACTAGTCCTATTCAGGGTTCAGGGGCTGGATCCTATCCCAGCATGCCTTGGGTGAATAACCTATAATATAGGTTCTCAGTGCTAAAAGAGAAATGCTTTAACCCTCTGTAATTCAGGCTCTATATACACTTGGCATTTCAAGTGTATCATATCTTGTTCATATTGGATGATTCTGTGAAACCCCATATAAGTTCAATGACAATGTTAAAACATTTTTTTTACATCCAATGGCAACATAAAAAAAAAAAAAATTTCGTACAATATCAACGCATGGCAACTACGGTATAGTTAAGGTTGGGGAAAGATTGTCGTCATGGCAAATAAACTGCAGTTAGCGTTGGTTACGGTTAGGTCACCAATGAGAGGCGGGTGTGTGATGCTAGTGGTGGCTAATGTAGCCTGGAGCCTCTTAGCCTTCTTTCTAACGGAATGCTCCTGGGTTGCATGTATACTTGGCTTGTTTGAGATCAGAGAGCTATCTTCCCAAGACGCATGAGGGGGCTTCATGTAAATGGGCTAGTCTCCAATGAACCTGACTTGTGTTTGACGCACACAAACACTGGGAGAACATGCAGAGGGTTTCCAAAAAGAACCAAGGCAAAATCTGAAGTGAGGACTTTCCTCTTGTCAGGCTCAAGTACTAACGAGTGAGCGCCACAACCCCACAGGCCACACGTGAGGCACAGCTCCATTACTGGACCAGAGATGGAGATGAGGGGCTGGGAATGCTGAGGGTTCACTGCGGTCGGTCATTGTCTAAAAGAACACGTAGACTGTGGAACATATCGGAGTAAAGGTCTTAACTATTGCATATATTACACTGGTTTGTCCAAGGGCCCCTGTGCACATCACAGGTATATACCAAGAGGACCGGATCAGGTTGCCGATCCGTTGATCCCAGGTCCTTGGAGACCTACATGCTGCATTGCTGTTTGAGACAGTACGGGGTTTGAGATACTGAAGTACCTGCACCGTGCAAAGATGGTGAAGGTACACAGTCACAAGTTCATCAGTGGAGGACTTGAACAAGAGTACAAGCATCTCCCATTAACAAAGGATTCATGGAAAGTCTCCTTTGCCAACTGGAGACAGTGTCCATTCTTTGTCGTCAAGGAATCATTAAATACGGGTTTGCCAGGTTCGGCATGATCGCCCTCGGTCTCCACGGACGGAATCCCAGAAGCCCTTGTGCTACTTTGATAGAGGAGACGTGACATCGTTGTCTCTGCTTTTGAAAGCATAACAGAGCCAGAAAGCTTGGAGAGACTGTTGGAGTTCTGTGTCAGTAACAGTGTAGCCCATTCAGAGGAGGACATGAAAAGGTCTACGCTCAGCTGCTGTCCTCACTTTGGACTGAACCAGAGGGAGGCAGAGAACGGGATGGTGCAGGTCCAGATCTAGGCCTTCCTGGACCAATACTTGTTGAGTATCAGAACTGGACAAAGTATTCTGATGGTCCTCGAGTCTGTGCCTACCCATTAGAACCACCTATTTAAAGGGATATACCACACCCTTCAGCTGGATTGGCTCTTGGTGTACTGTATCTGAATTAAACCAGAGGCCGATTGTTTTTTAAGTATCCCTATATTTCTCGTTCCCCAGTCCCAGTGGGCCAGACCACTCGTAAGCAAAAGAAAGACTTTTAGCACTTCTCTTGTATCTCTGCTCCTTAGTGAGCAGAGAAGACATTGACATTGCTTAATAAAGAAACTTCATTGCTATAGGTATCTGAGAGTATAACAAGATTATATGGTTGGCTTAACTATTATAGACATTGATGCATCCCTCCAGTGGTTGAGCTCCTATTTCCCTAGTAAATCATTTTCATAATCTCATAGAAAACCTCCCCATGTCCCTCAGGGATCAGATTTGGACTCTATTTTATTTTTAATTTACAAGACTCTTCCTGGAGTCATTGCATTATCTTCAAACGTATATATTTTTGCATTCACATCGAGATGTTTCTGCCAATAAAACATAGTGATCCTGAAAGCTTTAGCCTATCTTCTTAATCACCTTGCAAAGTGCATGATTCCTTAACTGCCATCGTTTTCCATGATTTCTTGAACTCAAAACCCAAATGCTAAGTGGACTAGAAAAAGTAATCCATCCTTCTATCTCCTGCTGCTTAGACTTCTGCCGATCTGCATGTTTTTGTCTGCTGTCTTAATGTGCAGCTCTGCCTGGAGCCAGTAGACAGGATCTATATAATTCAAGCATTACATTGGTAGTTTTAGGTTTGATTGTAAGGTTCTTCTGATCACCCCTGAGGCCTTCAAAGGGCTGGTTTCTGGCACAAAGCTACATCACATATATTTAATTCTTTATGTGCCATATCCCAGACTCAGGCAGGTTCCTACTGGCCCCCCACAGTCCTGATAAAAAATATAATGATCCTTGTAGGCTCTCCAGATTAAAGACCAGACAGAATTGTTCCTTTGGCATCAGGGCTACCAGAGTTTGCATCCACCTGAGGAGCTTTCTTTAAAATCTGCATTCTACTTTGAATCACTTCTTTAAAGCCACGTTTATAGATTCTTCTGAACTTGTTTGTATTATTTCTGTTTCCATTTAATGTGTGTCTTAGTCTCTGTCTATAATTCTAATATTATATAATTCTTTCTGACTTTATTTGTTTTTTCCCTCCTTGTCTTTACAGTATAAGAGCACACCATAGGTTTTAGTCATTCATTACATTATCACTTAAATCCTTGCTGCGAATTCAGATAGTTAACTGAGTAGTACGAATATATCTAAAGATAAATTCCAACAAGTTGTCAGGTATGTAGCGGCCATAGTTTTTGTATTAGATTGTATGTAAAGTTATTTCTTTCAGTGCTATTGTGTAGCTATAATTTGACTGTAAGTGCTGGGTGCTGTCATAAAGATCCTCGTAGTTAAGTGAGAGACTCTAACACACAGTACTATAACAGTGACATATATCCACATGACCAAAAACTTTGTCGAGTACAATCCAGGTATCTTTACGGCATATCAATCCAACGAGATTTCACATGTTTTAGCCCAGCCGGCGTCCCACAGAGAGGGATGCGGTGCTGATGTTGTCCTTGTGGGGCTCACTCCAGGCCAAACGTGCTGGTTTCCTCCACAGCGATGAGCAGTTTCTCATACAGCATGGTGTATGAGGGGTATGGAGGCAGGTCCAGACGGTTGAAACAGGTGTGAGCCCTGAGAGAGAGAGAGAGAGAGACAGGTAGACTGTTAAGAGTATGGAGAGTCAAGGCTAGAGGAGAATACCTGAAGCTCACATCACACATGTATTTAGGAGGATCTAGGACACCAACACAAAACATGTCAGAAAATATGCATTTTTTATTCATGCAAAAACGTTTCTTCAATACTGTGGTATAAGCACCTGGAATGAGACATTTTCAGCATATCATATCTGCGCTAAGCTTAACGTCTCCTGGCTCCACCCTAATACATACCCACATTAGTGGCGGGCCGTGCATTTCATACCTGGGCCTTCAGTGATGTCCTACTACAGTTGAACCACCTCCTAATAACCTCATTATGACGCCACAGCTACAGTTATTATTTGTTTCTAGGGGTGTAACAATACACGTATTCGTATTAAACCGTTCGGTACGAGGCTTATGAACCGAACAATACGTTTGAATAATACTAGTGCATTTGGAAAATGCAGGAAAAAAAAGAATCTACACCAAGCAAAATGCTAAAAATGTCATATCAATGTCATAACTTCCTACATATATTTGAACTTGAACTGTTACTACTACTACTAAGTTCTGCTAGCTAGCTTCAGCTTCACAACAGTCACGCTAGCCCACTGACCAATCATGCCACACGTTAATGCTGACGTACTTGTAGTACGTCAAAGAATATGCTACAACATGTCAAACTAAAGATCTGATTGGTTGAAGACTGACAATCAACAACATCGTCCCCATATACTTTAATCTGCAAAGTCTACCTAGAGGACCTCGGGCCTCTCTTCTTACCTAGAGACACAGAGGTGAAATCTGATTGGATAAAAGCTCTACTTAAAACAAGCTGCACTGGAAGCAGAGCAACTGAGGAAGACAGTAGCTGTGCAATGAGAAAATAAGATAATGGGAAAAATAATTAGAATACATGTAGTGTATTCATGAAAAATGATTCAATTATAAAATAGATATAATTTTGTGATTCTGTTTAGGTCAGCAGAGAAGGCTTAGCTGGCCCTGACGGACCACAGCTAGTATATACTCGCCTTGTGTTACCTGGAAATCTTGAAGATAACTTTGTTTTTCTCTCAATCCAAAAAAGGAGTAACTCCTTGAGTTGAAGTAAACTGGGTCCAGGTTTAACAGCAAAACTACGTCAACACATCACTTTACAAAATATAGCAGACAAACACATTTTCGCCCAAAACCCAACTGTTTAAAACACTTCGTCTCCTGCAAAGACTCAGCGTGTGAAGTATAGTGGCTGAAGGTTAACAGTGAGATTTTGGTGAGGATGCATGTGTTTGGGAAGTATAGACTTGATAAACCAGACTTCAACTACCAGCACAAGTTGTGTGAGAGTTTGTAAAGTGATTTCTGATTTAGTTTTGCCGTCATTAACCCTGTCCCCAATCTGCTTAAATTCATCAAGGGTTTACTCCGTTTATTGGATTCATCATTCACTTTGAAGGCAAAATACTAACGCAGGGTGTCAGGAAACACAGTCCTACCAATGATGTCACAATGATGTCGGCCGTAACAAAAGGCAGAGACTGTAAGCAATGCTGCATTCAAAATACTGGAAAGACAGTTATTCAGAACAGTTTGTCAGACCTCAGCGACCTCGCTGTGTTTTGCTGCACAGGGCACCTCTAAAGTGAGCCTATGCATTAGTTGCTAAACAGCGCCCCCTGTGGCCTCCTGTGACAATTACAAGCTAATGGTTAATGCTAAAAAAGAATGCAGCAGCAGCAGTAGAGAAGTGTTAGAAAGTCAGCAAACAGTCTTTGTAATGTCCAGTACACAGTAAGATCTACCTACAGTTTGCTAACATTAGCTAACTGCTAACATTAGCTAACTTTAGCCACAACAAGCTACATGTCAAAGTAAAGCTGTAGCAAGAAAACCCCTGAATGTTTCGAACTGAGCATGTTTTGTTGTTTTAATGTTATTTCTTCTTTCTAAAGTCACTTTAAAACCACCTCAACACCTCCACACCCTCCAAACCTGCTGTCATTAGTGGCCCTGCAGTATATGTGCAGATGCTGAAGCTCCCACCGTCCACGTAGTCGAGCTCTGGCCCTTTTCCCGCTCTGCAGTGAAACCCGAGCCCCGCTCTTTGTTTCTGCTGAGCACGCTCACGTTTTAACCGCTGTTTACTAAATGAAGGTCCTGCTGGAAGGTCAGACGAACACACCTTGCACAATATCTACTTGAAATACAGAGGAGGGGAAGTACCAAAAATAGCTGCTCTGCTGAGCCCGAGCAATGCAGCCAACTGATGAGGGCAGTTCACGTCAACCAAAGTGATGGTACATTTATGTAGGTGGTAAGCAGATTTATTTATCTCACCAGCCACCACGACCTTTAGAGTGAAAGGAACAACTTTGGACCTGTTCATATTACTGGTCTAAAGTGCTACGTACGGTACAAACCTGCAGGGACTAAAGGCCGAAAGTATTGTTGCTTTGCACGCAAAAATACAGAGGTCAGTGGCCCAAGCTTCAAACTATGAGCTTTAGGTTCCCGTCTAGCCAGTTTTAAACATGTCAGAGACAACGTGTCAAGTTTCAGCTGGTTACATGCATAGTGTCTTTTTTCTAAATAAACTTTGACGAACAGCGGCCCCCGGGTGAAAGTCCCGAATCTGTTTGACCCGTCCAAACGTCTTTGTTATATGTGTTGAAATTCTCCTGGCAGCAATCAATAAATCAAACGCTCTGACAAAAAAAGCCAACAATCCCGTATCTGTGGCTGTCACAGGATTGTGATGAGCTCATCCAATCACCTCGGGCCTGAACTAAGTGATTGAACCGAGCCCTCTGATGAGCGCGAGGGGCGGAGCAGGCAGCAGGTCCATTGACTTGAAGGAACAAAGTGATGAGAGCGGAACAGTTTGATTGAACGAGGCTTTACAGGACACCGCTTTAGATACCTGGGTAGTGATGTGACTTTGCCCCACTTCTCGATACAGAAGCGCCGCAGGCCGTTGGATCCCCGCAGCGCGGCGAAGCCTTCGTAGGGCACGCTGGACGTCCCGGTGACGAACTGCAGCAGGCGGAGGCGCTGCTCGTTGTTGAACCGCTCCACAGCAGCCCAGAACCAGCGCATCACTATGTGGCCGTCATGGTAACCTGGTGATGGAGTCAGGGAGTCAACATGTGACAGAATAAGCATAGAGAGGCTAGTATTGATCAGTTCTATTAATAATGCTGTTGCTGACCATTCAGAGTCCAGTCCTGTGAAGGTTAGTTCTAAGATCTCAGTGGAATGAAACACGGACTAAATCCAGATGTGCTCTGGCTGATCTGATCACTTTTTCTGATCCATATTATATCCATGTATGGACAAACTAAAAACATCTAAGTGCTAGGGGCGTAAAGATTACCAGATACCATTCATAAAATCGCAAAACAATTGGCATCGCTAGCTTAGTGTGCTTAGCATCCCTCTGCTACATTAATATAGCAGCTAGCTGAGTACAGATGGAGGGAACACAGTCTATGGTACATTGTCAGCACAGAGTCGCTAGCTAGCTTAGCAACATTACCACTGACTTAACACGATTAGACGGCGCTGTGGGACCCTCCTGTGTGTTCATATCATAGATGATGTTTCTGAAACACTGACAGCGAATTTGTGGAATAGAACATGAGTCATTTTGATTTAAAAAGTATTCATAGTATTCATATATTATGGTTTGTGTCTTTCTAGCCAAACAGCTACAATGGTGCTAACGCAGCAGCTAGGTAGCTCACGCTAACAAGCTGCGGTCGTGCCCGCGATTGGCTCGGGCGGGTGCGAGAGCGTGAGCTCGACACCACGGCTTCACTCCCCATTCGCTACTGTGCTGACTCTAGCTCCAAGTGACGTCACCAACACCAGATGGTTGTGTGCAGTGGGAGGAAGTGGAGACGCGTCGTCCATGTAGCCGTGTATACAGTCTATGGGTTTTACACACACACACACACACCTCCTCTGTATTCGGTGTTGCTCCTCCAGTCAATGAGGTCGATCTCGACTGTACCGGCGATCACCAGCTCCAGCTCCCGCGCATCGAACACAGACACCAGCCTGGAGTCCACCACCTGGGACGGAGAGACGAGCACATGTTTCTGTTCAGCTGTGTGGGCGCACTCATGTGTATTATGATGTATGCAGTCTATATGAACTATTATAGTATATATACTATGCATTTTATAGTCACATAGTGGATTGTTTGGAGGTGTTGACATGTGTGAAAGTGTTCCACTGTGGATTATGATTTAGGCCTTGTTATCTTATTGTCTTATTGATTAAAATATCACTCCCTACAGCTGGTTACAGAAGGCCTATGACCTCATTGGTCTATGTATAAATGAGGGTTCTTAACTAATGTTAACCTTACAGTGATGTTGTTGAAAACATCGGATGGTGCTATGAACCAAACAGCCTCGTTTACCTCGTAGAAGCCTCTGACCATCGCCTCCGTCTGCTGCACCACTCCTCTCTCCACCCTCCACTTGGCCATTCGCTCGATGTAGTCCTTCTTGTTCTTCTCAGTCACCTGGAGGTTGGAGCCGCCCGACTTCAGCTCCCGCTCCGTCACCTGGCAACCCAAGAGGCAGCGTGTAGGAAGCTTGTCGTTGTGGAAACAAACATACATTCCAGATTAACAATACTGTGCATGACACACGCGCTGACCTGGCCGAAGACCTCCTCATTGACGGTGAAGGTGAGGTCCAGGATGTCAGTGATGTCGTTGTCTTTCATCCACTGCAGAGACTGGTGGAACTCCTCGTCCAGATACTCCAGATCAGACAGGTCCGTGGACCTGAAGGGACACACGGAGCTCACACATAAAACGACTGAACACAATGCCAGCATGCTGCACGATCTCATCTCTGAGTGGTTGCAGTTGCAGATCATAGTTGATGAATTAATCCAAAATTGACCACAGAATCCAAAAGTGAATTGATTCTAATGGGATTAGTTTCCTGAACAGTTTGATCTCGAACTCCTGCTCGTCACGTCACAGTGATTGGATGCTCCATGTATCATGTCTAACGAAGCTTTAAAGAGACAGTCACCTAACATCGTCTATGCAGAAAATAAACATGTGTTCACTTCACAGCTGACGTTGCGTTTTTCAGAAGTGCACACTCTCAGAGTATGTGTGTCTGCAGAAGAACAAACATGTAGTGTGTGTACTGACAGTCGGAGCAGGGCCTTGTAGAAGGGTCTGGTGAAGAAAGCATCCAGCAGGTACTGGTGGATCAGAGCCAGGCCCAGGATACGCCCACTGAAGCGGAACCTGGACACACACACACACACACACACACAGGGGACATTAGAACCAACAATAGAATCAGTGAAACACAACTTTGACACATGAACTAGTAAAATGAGGGACGGGCCTGATACTAATACAGTATTCTCTAAATTCAATTTTCTTCTTTTCTGAATGTCACTGTTTAGGCTGCTAAAGGGAGTGAAACTAATATGCCATCACATTTTTATGCAAACGTGTCTATTTTGTCACTTTAAATCAGCTTTTTAGGCCACGCACCGCCTTCTACATCCCGTTCACAAACGTCATGAACAGTTAGCGCCAAAGTTGCAGTATTTTTCAATAAACACTGATGTGTATATAATAATAATACATTTTATTTAAAAGGTACTCAAAGCCGCTTTACATGTGTGTCTCACTGTGTGTGACTGTGTTTGATTTGCACAGCTTACCATTCCAGGTGGTTCTCAACGAATGCTGACATGGGGCTGATTTGAACGGTGTAGGTATCGTTAGCCGAGTATTCAAACAGACCGTAGTACGGATTAAACAACTCCTGAGACAAGAGGAAGAAGAACTCTCTGGACGGACCACTGTAGTCCAATCTGAGGAGACAAGACAGAGAGGGAACATCTTTACACATTTGGCTCATGGTATGCTATACAGCTCTGGTAGCGGCAGCGACCTGTCAATCACAGTAGCCCCGCCCTAAAGCATCCCCTGCTTTATGGTCTGTTTGACTCTAAATGGACCATAAGTTACTAAATGAACATCATGCTGTATTGAAGAAGACTTGAAACTAGAGATTGAGACCATAAACTCATGTTTACAATGTTTACTGAGGTAATAAATCAAGAGAGAAGTAGAGTCATTTTCTCATAGACTTCTATGAGACCAGAGGAGTCGCCCCCTGGTGGACACTAGAGAGAATGCAGCTTTAAGACACTTCAGCATTGGCTTCACTTTTCAGAAGTCAATGAGCCGCCTGACAGCCTGACAACGCCTCGCTCAGAGCCATCCATACCATAATAACTCTACTTTAGGAGCAACACGAGCCAGACTGCAGAGCCCAAGCGTCTATATATGCAGAGCTCCTTCTGAGGCAACGAAAACACAACGATTCTTAGTTTCAGGAGATTATACACTGATGAACTATAGTTGTGAATATTGTATTCCATTTCTACAGATAGATCCCCAGAACTGCTGCACACTGGACCTTTTTGATATTGTAACCAGCAGGGAAAACAAGCATGTTGGCAAATTCAATCACACAAGTTTGAGCTTCAAAAGCTCGTAAAAGAACAGCACAACATACCCTGCACTGTAACACATTGTGTGTGTGTGTGTGTGTGTGTGTGTGTGTGTGTGTCTCACCCCTCCTCTCCCAGGAAAGTGACGTAGAGTTTGTTCCTCTGCAGCTCTTTGCGGGAGTAAGCCATCACCTGGTTAAAGGTTCCCTCCAGCAAGTGTTCTCTCCTGATCAGCAACCTGCAACAACCAGGACGGCTCTCATGCTGCTGCTTCTATCCACATGCACTGGATTCTTTTTCACATCGTATATACTCAACTGTTGCAAGAATACAATTCTGTTGGGGAAATAGTTTCTATATGTATTTGAACTGTAATGGGTTCTATACTGGAACAGAGGGCATCACCTCATTGTCTCCATGGACAAAGCACATACACTACAATATGACTACGATAAAAGGTTACACAACAGATGACTCATGATTAACATGATGCACATCAACGATCATGTACTGTATGTGTCAGAACTGTGATCAGGATATTTACGATCACATCCTCTGTAACTGCTACTGTCGAATGGGAGACAATAGAAATACTGTGTTAGAGCCGTCCACCTGCGAGGACACAACAAACCGCTTCACATGTGTAATCCCAGTCTTACTTGATCTTTCCCGGGCCCTGCCCGTAGCCCTTGGCTTCCAATTTCCTGTAGAAGTTTCTCAGTTTGGCTTCAAAGTCTCTGCGGTAAGGAGCTGGAGCCCTCGCCCTCTGCAGGCCTGTACACACACACACACACACACACACACACACACACACACACGGTTCATACAAAATGAAATAAGAGTCTGACATTTAGAGGTTTCACAGCTCTTGTACATAAAATGCCAGGAGCTTAATGATGTCAGAATAACGTCACGAAGTCAGACCAACATAAAACACTTGACTGTTGAGATTGTGAGATTATTAAATCATTCATTTGCAGGGAAAAAAAGCCTTTTTATTTATTTGTATTATTTTGACCTACAAGTAAAGACAAAGTATATAAACAATATGTAGATAGGTTTTAAACTGGTGATCATGACTTATACATAAATATAAATTTAATAAAATGTAAAGTAAATATTTAATATTAGCTGAAGGCAGAAATGTTTCTTTTGGATTGAACCACAGATTACACTGTTGACACCTGGAAACACTCTTTCAGCTTCGCAGTGTGCTTCCTAGCTTCTAGCTAGCTGGCACAAGTTTACCTTTAGCCTAGACATCTCATATGTCACTCAAATAGGAGAAGTCTGTTGTTAATTGTGCTGCTGATAATCAGAATATACGTTGTATTAAATACGATGGAAACTGTAGCAGTGGTACCCAGGACCAAGCTTTGGACAAGTCAATCTTTCTCACACTGTGGAAGAGAAAATAATCAGTTTCTACATTTCTGGGAGCCTCCCTCCTCCTCTGGCAGATATCAAAAACACATTTCTAGAGAAGAAGAAGAAGAAGAAGAACTGAGTGATCTCTGTGGGATACGCACTGATGTGGATTTGTTTTACCGCTTCAGGTTTACACAAAGCAACTAATGAATGAAGCACAATTACAAGGCAGGCTTCCCTGCTGTGACCCAATTACCCTTTATAGACCCTCGCATCAATAACATGCATAACCCAACACACACACACACACACACACACACACACACACACACACACACTTGTGGCCTGCCGGGGCTCATTAAGATGTCGTTAGTGCACCCTAACATAGCACAGCAGGCTCTGTCAAACAGCAGTGATAACCATTCTGAGGTTAGTGTGTGCTTCAGATAGCGTGCTAGCTTAGTGTCGATGCGACTCCAGAGTGCATCCCTCTCACTGGCACATGTTTCCCTCTTCATGAAAACCGTTGAGAACGCTTTACGTGTAGTGTTGGCAGGTCTATGCTGCTCTCTGCTGGTAAACACTGAAATATCCTTCACTTGGTTTGGTATTGTGTTTTGATTTGATCAGGAAATACATTTGACAATGTACTTAATTGAATGACTTAATGTAACTTTAATGTGATTTCAGGTATGTTAAGTCTTCCATACAATGACCTTTATAATGTCCAGATTCCATTCAATGATGTTGTCATTTACCGTCAATACCAAGGACATGTATAGGAACCACCTTCCTATTACATCATCAACACGTCAACACAACAAACATTTAGTGATCGTCACGCTTGAAGACCTACCAGGAGAGTTCTGTGGTGAGGAGGCGGGGGAGCAGCGGGGAGAGAGGCTGAAGCTGGGGTGGATGGGGTGAGGAGGAACATACGACATGATCTCCTCTTCGAATAGACTACGAGCGCAGGAAACAGAGAAGCACACAAGACATTATGTATTTATGATTTTTCAAGCATTGGATGCGTGTGAAAGCACGGGGTTACTGGGGTTCAGTGTGTGCTCTACCTCAACAGGATGACCAGGTCGGCATCACATGACAGCTTCTCCACGCCCTGAGTACCTTCTGTCCGAAGGTAGTGGATCTTCTCCCTGAACAGCCAACCAGACAAAGTCCTCATCCGTTATTAAAATGACTAATACAACTTAAATGAGTTGGATACTGAGATGCATCCTTCCTGACTTCTTCAGCTCTCTGTCCATCAAGAAACATCAGTATTAACGATACGAACGCAGCATAATCCATTTAAACTGGGACAATTCATGTCCAACAGCATGACGCTGAAACACATGAACCCCGCTCAGTAGCTGGAGTACTGGAGGTAGACAGCCGCTCCAATCCCTCCATACGCCACCTGTCTTGTGTTCTTGTACCAAAACGAACATGGACAGCACCCGGCAGCTTGCACTGTTGATATGCAGGGAGGCATTTGAACTGAGAAGGCTGAAGGAGGGAAATAGATGGAGAGTCTGGTGGGGACTGTGGACTGGATATCCTATGGAGGGAACTGAAGGAATCGCCATGTGTCTTCTTGTTTTTGTCTAACTGTATGTCTCCCATGGGAACACACAAGTGACGTCATAGGTTGTCACTACCAACTGACCCGTCAGTCTCAACGACCCAAATCATTGCCACATTGTGTGTTTTCCCGCCTTTAACGGCTGCTTCAGACCTCAACGTGCTTCTATGTGTGCATTCAGTGGTGGTCCCAACATTCTGACCACAGGGTTGCCGGTTGGATCCCAGGACTGGCAGGTGAATCTTGATGGGGATATTGCTCCACAGTGAAGCTGCTCAGTGACCATCAGACGAACTGAACCAAATGGACAAACACAGCAACCCAACCCAAACCAAAGGGCTCGGGTTAAAGTGGCCCAACCCTACCAACGGTTAGCTAGAGGATGGAGGACGACTCACAGTCTGACCTGGACAAGCCTTCTTGACATTTGGGCAGTTCAGGACCAATTCACCAACAGAACAACAAGAGGACACCAAGAACAGTGAACACAGGCCAGTTAACAGACACGATGATGTGTGTGTGTGTTCTGAACAGACCACGGCTCATTGACTGCTGCTCCCTTTTTGCTGCTGGATGTTGGATATGCTACAACAAACTCTTCTTCACTTCACTGGAGTCAACGAGCGATGAGTGGTTCTCGACAGAGCTGCAAGCAGCACTTCAGCACCCGCTACCAACGGGCACTGCACTAGTCCGACCAATGAGGAGAGGAAACATTCCCATATGGCATTAAGTGATGCTTACTCTGTGTGAAAAGACACCGAACCAAGGGGCAACAAGTTCACCAACTCACCCACCAACTTGGACCACGGCAATGAACTAGTGCCTCAGTCCTAGAAGAAGCATACCTCAGTGCGTGGTTTCTGCTGAGGCTTGGCTGTCGCTCCTGCAGCATGTCAAATACGTTGGGCTGTCGAAGGAACGCCACGATCTTGTCGTTGTAAGCTAGTGAGAGACGAGAGAGAGAGGAGCAGTCAGAATCAGTGAGGGCTAAAGCAGTGCGAGCGTGTGGTAGACGGAGCTGATGACGGTGCCTACACGGAGCGCTCAGCTGGGAGTTGTTGTTGTGCTGGCTTCGTATGGCGGCTACCAGGCTGTTTCCAGGCCTGGTCATTAGAGAAGCCCCCCGATTCCTGGACACATCCGAGGCCTGAGAACAAACGGCAACGGGACACGCTTTACACCGAGACACAGCTGCTTTTCTAGCATTGCTACGTGTTGTGTTAGAAATCAAGCTAAAATCCTGAAAACCATGAAAATAGAAACTTATTTTATTGTACATTTTAATGTTTCTATTGTGTTGATTGATTGTTGATTGTTTAATGTTATGCACCACCCACCACGTCAATTTCCCTGTATGTGCAACATACCGTGGCAAATAAACGGCTCTCATTCTGAACCTTCCGTCACTTGAAATGTTGTGTTGTTTGACTGAGTAGTGGCAGTTTGCTATGATGTTTAAAGGTTAAGTCTGGTGATGTTCAGTATTTTCTTCTATTCAACATATCCCATGTGTACCCAAACAAACAGTGAATGTATCTACTAGAAAGCATTGTGTGTATCAGATGTATCTTTAAGCTGTGTGCCATAGAGCTCCATCGTTGAGCCGCCCTGTTGCACTGGTCGACATGTTCCTCTATTACCATAAACCCACTGGAGTTTAATGCACTATTTCCTCCTGTTTGTGTACCGTTTGTTAAAGAACTACAGTGAAAAGGACTACATTAAAGGAGCAGTGTGTAGGATTTAGTGCAGCATCCAAATAAACCTCCACTCACAAGCCTGTTGGAGAACTACGGGGCCTTCAGGTAACGTAGAAAACACGAAAAAGCTCTCCAGAGCCCCAGACTTTAGGAAGGGAAATATACTGTGGTATTAAAAGTGCGAGTACCTCCCCGGCGCTGTAGCTGCGTAGTCTCTGCAGATGCTGGCGGTGAGCCAGGTGGCCGGGCAGCCGGCCGTTCTGCAGAGGGATGCGAGGGTCAATGAAGGTCGTGGCTCGACTGTTGTGGTCCACAAAGAAAGACTGGGAGACAGAAAGGATGGGACTGAAATTGCACCCTATGTACTGTCAAATATTGATTCAGAACAAAGTCGGAATGGACATTTTCGTACATTTTATTGCTGTTATGTATGTTTATCTAAAGAGGGGATCATGCGCTTATGTGCGTGTCTCTGTCTGTCTGTCCGCAGACCACCTCGCACACTACTTGACCCATCTGCCACTCATAGTGGCGATAATTAAATTAAATTAAATTCAATATATTTTTGTATAGCCCAAAATCACAAATTAGCCTCAGAGGGCTTTACAATCTGTACACATACGACATCCTCTGTCCCGGAACCCTCACATCGGAACAGGAGGAACTCCCCCAAAAGAAACCTTTAACGGGGAGAAAAGAGGGAGAGACCTGTGGGAGAGCAACAGAGGAGGGATCCCTCTCCCAGGATGGATTAACCGGCCGGTAGGAGTCGCAAGTGGTATGACTCTCACACACAAAACAAACCGCCGCAGTTCAGGTTTGTTTGTATGTTTTTCAGCAGGAATACAGAAAGAAGTACCGGCCCATTAGAGGCCTAGCATGGGCCAAGGTAGAGTCCATCACACATTACTACTCACTTTACTTCAGATCAGACTGCCTCTGTAGTTGTGTTTGTTAAATGAACAGGATGAGGACAAATGATCGTACATTTTGTTCCTCAAATATCACAGACCATCTCACCACACTGCATTGAGAGAGGGTGTGTATTTGCCGGTTTCATACTGTGACCTTCCAGTTTGTGACTTCATCTACAGTACACATGAAGGACTCTGACCTTCTCTGGGGTTCATGCTGCATGAAACAACATGATCAAAGAGCTGAACATGAGTATCAGTCCAGTGTTTGCCCTTTGGTTAACACCCATCCCCTCCTTCTGCATACGTAACCTACCTTGCCCTGGGGGTCGGTCTTGATCTCCCAGCCTCTCGGCAGCTCCAGCTGAGTGTCTGTGAACCTGTTGAGGAAGACCACCAGGTCCCGGTTATGTTGGTAGCGCTCAAAGTTCCTGGCATCGCGACGCACCTTCAGGATCATGTGTTTCACACAACTGCTGCTGGTGAACATCCGGTAGGACGCCTGGACAGAGAACAGGGACAAGCTTACTTCTCCTGGTGTGCCTCAAACTGACACAGTTTATTACACAATATCAACCAACTAACACGAGCAGCAATGACTTGTTCCTGACATTACATCATTTCATCATGAGAGACTTCACTCTGTCATTGTGACATCATCCTCACATGCTTTTGTAGTTTGCAGGAATTGATTCCAAACTGACGCTGTGACATCGAAGAGTGCACAGTTGGCTGCTGAACAGCAATTGTTTCAATTCAAGATATCATTTCATTCATATTAATAGTCAATAATCTATATTATTCTTACTGTCAAAATCTCATAAACAAGGCTCAGTCATTTCCTTTAATAGCTGGCCTTTGTAGTTTGTATCAGAAGTGATTAAAACAGGAGGACATAGTGCCTTTGTTGGGGACTATTTTCTGCACATTAATCCACATTCGGTGCTCTAGTGAGTATCTGTGGCAGCAGGACGGTGTGTGTGTGAGATTGGGTCAAAATAAAGTACAGCGTGTGTGTTCATGGTGAGAAGGAACATGTTGAGAGTGCAACATTGTAGCGTTTCAGCGGCTCTATGACACAGAGGGAGAAGATATCCTGTTTTTGAGGCTAGATATAGATTATATAGATATAGATTATATAGATATAGATTATATAGATATAGATTATATAGATATAGATTATATAGATATAGATTATATAATGATGAACTGGTCTAACAGACGTTTTCAACACATACATAATGAATGCACTATATCTACTACATCTGACCTGAAGCAATAACTATAACGTTCTGAGCACACTATAGTGTAAACAGGTATCCGTCTGTGTATGTGGAGACTCACATAGTCGCTGTGCAACACAGTGAAGAATTCTGGGTGTGTGATGAACTTGACAGCAGGTGATTGGAGGAGATGGCTGATCTTCTGGTGATTGACGGGGGAGGCGGGGCCTGCAGACAGAAGATAGGTGAAGTACTTCCTCTGTCCTCTAGCTGACATGACAGACTGAGGTGTGAGTGTGAACAGTGAGGAGCTCTGTACCTGTCTGAGGAGCATCAGGATCAGTCTCCGTGCTGCCGCTGCGCTCCAACCTGGGACTCCCCCCGTCCTCCTCTGTGGCCATGGTCCTCTGGATGTTCTGGTACCTGCACAAATAACCAGTCGTCCTCTAATACAGGAGGATGAAGACGGAACTCTTTGGCTTGTGAAGTTTTATCATTTTATAATAGAGGGTATCTGCACCGTTCACAAAGAGACACAGTTGTTAATCTTATTGCACTTTAAAATGAGCCTCACAAAGGTCGATTCACTTTCCTTTCCAGTCACCAGATGTCAGCCTAACTCCACTTTAGGACCAGCATGCAGCTACGAGTACTCTACTGACTCCACCCACTCTCTCATTGTTTCAGCTCAACATTAGTGTTTGGTTGACATAAACAAAACAAATATATATCTATATATCTATATGTAGATATAGGTATAGATATACTTTTATCAGCTAACATTGGTGTTCCAGTGTAGCACACATGGCACAGGACTGAAGTGGGCTACAGTGTCTACTATCATCACGTGCTCCCAGTCTGACCTCCTGTTGAGCTGCTCCATCTGCTGCGTGGACCCGGAGCGGGGGATGCCGTGGTTACACTTGCTGCTGTGGACCGGTCTCTGCCAGGTCGTGGTCCGGTTGACATGGTCCACGTAGAAAACTCTGCCGTGGCTGTCGATGCGAGCTTCCCAGTCTGAGGCAACACAGAGGGGGAGGATCCGACAGTTACTGGCTAACTTTCTATTCCGCTGTTCGTTTTAATCACGATACAGTAAACCAACCTGCTCCTGAATGTCATTAACCCTGAAGACCAGTCAAGAGATCAACAGACATTCAACTCCTTTTACCTTTTATTGCCCTGTTGTTTTTCTGTTTATTCAAAAATGTACAAGATCTGAAGCTTCTTTTCCAACTGTACTCACAATAAGACACATTCAATTATTTGTAAAAACAATAAACTCTGAAGTTAAACAAACTACATCAATTCTCACGTTCATAATCACTCTCTCTAAATCCCTCACGGACATTTTTTCCAAATCTTTTTAGCTTTGACCGCCATCCACTCACAAGGAGTTTCTACTCTCACTTTCCCCATTTTCCCACGGCTTGATGCCGTATGCACGTCATCAAACCGAGAGCGAGTGGCTGACTAATCCCTTCATGCATGAGCTGAAGCCTGCCTCCGACATCCCCACGGCTTCAGCTGATTGGTCGCAGGATCCAACCCACGGAGCAAATGATGAGAGAATAACAATATCTCATGCCGTGTCCACCACCAGAGCAATCTAGTAGAACACAACATCCAAAAACAAGTGACTTCGTCTGGAATCAGAGAATGATATTTCATTCATAATCCTCTCATTAAGCCGTTGTGGAACATGCTGTGAATAAAACACTGACTTGTTCTCGCCTTATTAAGTTGTTGTGGTAAACGCATCCAGCAGATACAGAGCCACATCAACAGCTCTCTGACATGTTGTCAGGGCACTGTTACATTGGTATTCATCAGCATTCATAAGCAAAAGTGCACAAAGAGTGTATTTCTATTTAAACCATAATATGTAAATGGATCCCCGGCTCCGCTGGTGAATGTCGACGTGCCCTTGAGCACCGTAGCTGTGCCTACGGTGTGTGAATGAGTTAGTCTGATGGCAGGTGGCACTTAGCCCCCTGCCATCAGTGGGTGAATAATAGCAAGTAGCTTTGAGTGGTCGGAAACACTAGAAAAGTGCTATACAAGTACAGTTCCATTTACCTTTGAACAGTGTTTGAACAGTGCTCAGACAAAAATAAAACTCTCTATTCAGAAAACTAAACTGCAGAACAGCTGATATCCCCATCGCTGCCATCGTCAACACCACGCGACTCAATTACCGTAAGAGACCAAAAAGAGGTGCATAACCAGACTCATCTCCACAGCACTGAGTCAGCACTAAAGAACATTATCACATTATCACTATAGTACAGGGGAACACACACAGAACAGCCCGTTATTCCAGTCCTGCCCATAATTAGGGAGTTGGTGTTCCTACCTGGAATGAGCTTCACACTCAGTCAGCTTATATTCTGTAGAAAACGGTTAGTGCTCTCAAAAAGACTGTGGCATTTCTGAATTGTGCATTTATTGTTTTAGCAATTTCTCAAGTAAAAGTAATAAATATGTTCTGGTTCCAGCTCTTAAATGTGTTGATTTGTTTGTCTGTTTCATTCCATTTACACCGATGTTTATGACTGCTGGTCTGGTGAAATCATTATTTTATATTCACCCACTTTGTGTTCACTAGGATCACTAGGGCAGGGGCCAACGGTACCCCACAGCAACATGGGCTTTACACCTGTAACGAATACATGTGTATCGTTGGGTTCACATGAACAAAAGGAAACAATAATGTCTCTCCTACTATTTTTCTTTGTCTTCTATTTTGGAGACAATAATCCTCAAAGTTGTGAACTACAGTTCCCTTGATGCTTTGGGGGGGGGGCACACAGAAAGCATAGTGGTGCCATAGATTAGAGGAGTTAAGTTGTGAACCACTGAAGCCCTGTATTATAATATTAAAAGAATGCAGAATTCAAGTTCTGGTGTTATAAGGCATATGCATTTTTTTATTGGACTTTTTTTCATGATAAAATTAAAATGTTATCCTCACATGGTTAAAGTGTCACTCTGAAGATATGCGTGTCAGGTTCTCATTTGGCTGAGCTGTGGCTCCGTTAAGGAGTGTGATTTCTGATGCAACATGTGTCAATCCGGCCCTCAGGGTTCTGAAGTGTATCACAGCCACTGCTTCCACCGCCGTCGTCGTTTGTCACACAACTAACGCTGCGGACGAATGAAGCGAGGCCGGGTGTCCATTAAATGCATGTGAGGCTGTGGTTAAAAGCCTTTGAGCCTTGACTCGACTCACTTCTTGGTACCAGGTCCTTTTCTCTGTTCCAGTACCCACTCAGTATGCCAGAATGCTGCTGGCTGACATTTACAAACATCTGGGTTGTGCGAATAAAACAAAAAGTTGTCACTTGCTATTGATGGTTATTGGCTATTTAAAAATGGCGTTATTGAGCAGGAAGTCCTGTGTCACACTGGTGACGATTCAAATCGGCTCAGCTTGAAGGACTTCTGCTCATGAAGACACAAGTATTACAGTTCTACTGTACACAACAGTGAACAGGGCGGCTCGGTGGAAAAGCAGCTTTAGTGACACGAGTGTCTCACATATGAGCAACACTTCTGGAACACGACTATTTGTTCCAGTTTTGAGACTGACATAAGAGGATCTGTATTGGTGGTTAGCCTAGCTTAGCATACAGGGGATCTGTATTGGTGGTTAGCCTAGCTTAGCATACAGAGGATCTGTATTGGTGGTTAGCCTATCTTAGCATACAGAGGATCTGTATTGGTGGTTAGCCTAGCTTAGCATACAGGGGATCTGTATTGGTGGTTAGCCTAGCTTAGCATACAGAGGATCTGTATTGGTGGTTAGTCTAGCTTAGCATACAGGGGATGTGTATTGGTGGTTAGCCTAGCTTAGCATACAGGGGATCTGTATTGGTGGTTAGCCTAGCTTAGCATACAGGGGATCTGTATTGGTGGTTAGCCTAGCTTAGCATACAGGGGATCTGTATTGGTGGTTAGCCTAGCTTAGCATACAGAGGATCTGTATTGGTGGTTAGCCTAGCTTAGCATACAGGGGATGTGTATTGGTGGTTAGCCTAGCTTAGCATACAGGGGATGTGTATTGGTGGTTAGCCTAGCTTAGCATACAGAGGATCTGTATTGGTGGTTAGCCTAGCTTAGCATACAGGGGATGTGTATTGGTGGTTAGCCTAGCTTAGCATACAGGGGATCTGTTTTGGTGGTTAGCCTAGCTTAGCATACAGAGGATCTGTATTGGTGGTTAGCCTAGCTTAGCATACAGGGGATCTGTATTGGTGGTTAGCCGAGCTTAGGATACAGAGGATCTGTTTTGGTGGTTAGCCTAGCTTAGCATACAGAGGATCTGTATTGGTGGTTAGCCTAGCTTAGCATACAGATATTAAAAACTGGTGATGGTGTTGTTTCCGGATGAAAACAACTGGCACTATTTCACTACTATTATCCATCCGCTCAACACTTCTGTGCACTGAAACAGCAGAACACGATGGCTGCTGTTTGGTAAGAAGTAGTTCCAGTATCTAACTTCCCCAAAAATCACAAACTGTTGCTTTTACGTTTCTATTTGTGCATGGATTAAACAGACGGATAGATAGTTGATATGTTGAGGGTCATAAACTATACAACTATACTATAAATGTAGAGAAACCGATAAACAGACGTTGTATCACGCAACATGAATTGAAACATGTTGTGTGAAAGGGGCTGCGGACTCTCAGTTGGATGGTGTTGTAACGGCTAAGTGGAGTCTCCTGGGAGCTGACCTTCCTGCTTTGAATCAGCGAAGACCAGCGAGCCATCCAGCCACCCGATACCGAGTACAGATCCAACCATGAAGCAAGCAGCAGGACACCTAAACCTGCAGGAGGCGTGCTAGGAGGGAGGGTGACACGGTGACGGCAAACACACAGGAGATGGAATAGGATTGGAAAGCACACACACACTCACACACACGTGGCAGCATGCACCGGACTGAAACATGCAGACCAAGGTGTAGGGATGCCACTCCAGAGTAAGACTGTGAGGCGTTGCTTCTTACTTGGAGGTAAGGCTTGGTCAGTGGCAGCAGGAAAATGGTTTAGGTCATGGCTGGGTCGCAGGACTGGAAGATGGCCGACAGGAGGGGAGGAGCCTGAGCCTACGGGACATCAGAGAGACAGTACGGGATAAATGACCACCATGCTGGGGACGCACACAACCACCTGGCAGGCTGGGAAATGCTGAGTATGCAATATTATATATAAATATATAATGACCTGAATGCTTCGAAGTTTTGACCCCAAAAATTGCCCATGAAATAAGAAATAGTAATCTCACATTAGTCAGTATGCACACATTATGTGTGACACAGATTGATGCAGTGGCCTGTCCTGATGCATGTTCTGCTTGTGAGGTATGAAGTAAAGTGCTTTTATTGTCAACCAAAACGAAAATAAGCAGTGAAAAGTATCGTTTAGTGAAACAAAATACAAATGATATCCTTCAAGAAGCACATATCTGAACTGCAACGATATTGGTTAAAAACTAATACAAACACAATGCAGCCGAAGGGTCACCGGTTCAAGTCCCCACACGGACCAGGTATGGAGCATGGACTGGTAGTTGAGGATGTACCAGTTCCCCTCCTGGGCACTCCCGGGCTGCCCTTGAGCAAGGCACCAGCCCTCCCCAAAAGCAACCAAAGACTTCAATAACATCACCAGCATCATCCACACATAAGAGCTCACCACTGTGTGGAATGCATGTAGG
Organism: Leptoclinus maculatus; assembly: GCA_032191485.1. Taxonomy (NCBI): domain Eukaryota; kingdom Metazoa; phylum Chordata; class Actinopteri; order Perciformes; family Stichaeidae; genus Leptoclinus; species Leptoclinus maculatus. The sequence goes on from JAVDOI010000013.1 coordinate 18,199,048, forward strand.
AAAAGGGATCATTTCATTGGATCGGGTCTTTCTAGAGGAACCTATGATCTCCTGTTCTACACGGGTGTGAAAACCCACATTAACTCATCAGTAAGTGACAAATAAGTAGAGGCTGATTATTGAAAAACAGTTGTGACACTATGCTTTTTGTAATAAATATATTGAAAGGATTCATGAAATGTGATCCTGTGGGATCAGGGAAGTGAAGAGCAGCATGAAGGTTCACGTTTACATATGCAAATGAGGCATTATCTTATCAGACGTGTGCTAATTTGCATTAATTTCCTGTTGGAAACAATTCTTGTTTCATTTTGTTTATTGAGGGAATTATGGATATCTCTTTGTATCATTATTTCCCCCATGTGTTTATTAATAAAATGTATAAATCAGTCTAATGAATGAACGATATGTGAACAAACTTCAGAGTATAGAGAGGAATGAAAGTGTTTGGTGTATGTAAGAGCTGAGAGAAAAGTCTTGAATAGTGTCGTTGGGGAAATTTGAATCAGATCAGATTTACAGTCAAAGGACAAATTTAGCTAAATCAATGTGTGGACATTTAGATTTAACATTAGAAAGAAAACGTTGAGGTGGAGTATGTTCCGGTGTGTTTATGGGTAAAGAAAGGAGGAAAAAATGGAAAAACAAACCTGGCAGGGAGTCGACAAAGTGCTGACTGCAGGGGAATCTCATTTTGTGTGTGTGTGTGTGTGTGTGTGTGTGACCTACTTTTCTATCACAGTCGTCACATAAAATGTACACATAATGAACTTCCATGTATACCTCTACCTTTCTTTATAGTTGAAACTGATTGAGCTTTCAACTTGAGATTGCTTTCATTTAAAGAGCTCTTTAAGGACGTGTTATCAGTGTTTCACCTACAAATGAAAAAGAAAGAAAGCCCCAGAGGCCAGCTGTGGTAGACCCTCATGTTTCCGTCTGAACCCAGAATGAAGCTGAGGCTCCAGCAGACCACCAATAAGAAGCCATGTTTCATCTCACCGGTGTTGTTTTCATCGCTGGGCCCCGCCACAGCCGGCTCCCCCTGCTCTCCTCTCCTGGCCTCCTTCAACCGCCCCGCCCTCCTCTCTCCTCCTGCCGAGCCCACCTCCTGGCCCTCCGCCGTGTGGCCGGCGTCCGGTACCGACTCGAAGGCGCTCTCCTCGTCTTCGTCTTCGTCCTGGGAGGAGAACACGGTGCTGCCGGAGAGTCTGTTGCTGTCCACCGAGGAGAGGCGGGTGTGGCTGCAGAAGCGGCTCCTCCCCTCGTAGCCCGAGTTGCTGTAGCACGACGTGCTGTAACAGGAGGTGCTGTAGCAGGAGGTGCTGTAGCAGGAGGTGTCGCAAAACTCGCACTCGTTCTCGCCCGGGTGTCTGTGGGTGCTCCCGCCGACTCTTCTCCCTCCTCCGTTGCTGGAATCCCCCTCCTCGCTCTCCAGGCAGGAGGGAGACCTCCTCCTGACGGCTGTGTGTCCTCCTCCTCCTCCTCCATCGCCCTCCAGCAGCTGGTTCAGCTCAGAGAGACGCTCAATGGAGAGGCTGCGTGGTAGGGAGCGGCGGCAGCAGGGGCCTGGACACTCTGGGACCTGCAGGAATACATTTACTGTAACCAGTGTACCGTTAGCATGAAAACATGGTGGAATCATCGAGCTAACGCTAGCCTGCTAACTAGCCAGGTGCTAAATAAGTAAAACATAATGAATGCTTGGAAAGCACACTGCATATCTCCAGACAATCAGTCACTAAAAGTGATTCACCAGAGTTTGTAATGTGCTAACGAGTTAGCTTAATTGGGTCTGATTAGAGGACGTAGATTGGTCTAATCTCAGAAATGCCCTTCAAGATTAGGGCTGATCTAAAACAGCAGATGGAGTTTTGAGCCATTTTCAACCATGAAATTTGGTAAGAAATGTCAATATTAATACCAGCATTGATGTGTTGGATCCCAGTAGTACAGTCATCTTCATAAACATGTTAAAGTGGATGTGTTTCACTACTTTAACAGCTACACTACCCACTTCTGTCCATAACTGGCCGTACCTGAGAGGGAGACTGGGTTGTATCATCCTCTTCCTCATCCTCCTGCCCCTCCTCCTCTTTGGAGGTTTTAAGTGTTGGTGACGTGGAGGTGGTGTCTTGGTTGCTTGAATTCTCTCCCTCCTCCTCCTCCTGGCTCAGGGTTCTGTGTTGGGCGGAGGGGAGACTGTGGAGGAGGTGGTGGATCCGGATGTAGTGGGAGCGGGGCGTCTCCGGCTCGCCGCAGGCCGACGCGATCACCGTCTCCAGCTCTGACACCGGGAGGGAGCAGGGGCGGTTTTTGCGGCGCAAGGGAGCATGGGAGTTGTGGTTTGTGAAGAGGGATTGGCAGGCGCAGGGGACGCAGCTTCTGCCCTCCCCCTCTGTCACCTCCTGAGGGGCCCCTTCAGCTCGCTCTACAGAGGCCTCCTGGGATGTGACGTTTCCCTCGGTGGGGGCCTCCGTAGAAGCAGCCACACTGTTTGCTGATTCTACTACAGGGTTGTCAGAGTCTGGCTTCGGCTGTGTTTCCTCCCCGACCTCCTCTTCTTCTTCTACTGTCACCTCCTCCTCAGCTTGTGGCGCAGACTCTGCTCCTTGCTCCTCCTCCTCCTCCTCCTCCTCCTGCGGCCCCTCCTCCCCTCCTCCCCCCTCTCCACCGTTCTCCTCCGGCTGTTCAGCCGGGGCGCCCTCCTCCTGCTCCACCTGTGGAGCCGCAGACGGGTGCTCCTCCCTCACTGTGCTCTCCTCCTCCGCAGCTTCTCGCTCCCCCGGAGTCGCCTCAGGCTCCTCCGTCTCGGCAGGAAGGGGCTCCTCGGGCGCGGGGGCTTCCTCTGCGGAGGCTGGCGGCGGCGGCGAGGTCTCGGGGTCGTGGGGGGCGTCCAGGGGGAGGTCGGGCATGTCCGGCCCCACACTTAGCGTGTCATCGTCAGGTGCATCGGCGGTGTGGTTGTCATTCCCCCCCTCCGGACAGGCTGCCTCTATGACCAGGGAGATCTCCTCATCATCTGAGGACAGAACACATGGAGATGTTGGTGCCGTTGCATTGGGTGCTGTTGAACATATTCTTGACACTTGAGGCATGCACACGTTTCAGTTGTGTACGCTCGTGTCTTTAAAAGATGATTCCACAAAATGGATGCAGCAGAACTAGAGATATTACCTACATCACCCACAATGCAACACAACTGCGACAGTTTGGTCGGGGATTGAGGTTATTTATGCACAGCGGGTTATAGAAGTCTGGTGAGCTCACTCCGTTCTAACTCCACACCTGGACCGGACGCTGAGGACATTCCTCAGCCTTCACAGCTCCCTCTGAAGTCACTGAAGGCTTTACAGTAGAACTCCTCTACACCAGGAAACACACTCTGATGTCTTTTCCCTTTTAAAATAGTGACGCCAAAGAAGAGGTCTGCTACATCGTCAGCTGCACTTCTCTCCTCTCTCTGAGAGGCGTTGAACGCAGCCTGGCAGCTGTCACAGAACCCAAAAAAACCCAAACTATTTGCATGACAAATGAATAAATCAAATGCATGAATTACAGATCTGTGCTCTTGAATTAATAATGACCTCAGTAGCATTGAGGAGCGAGGGACTGTGGACAAATCAAATCGCTCACATTTATCACAGTTTTGTTTTGAAGATGGAGTGTGACACCAGTTCAACAAGTGTGTTATCATTAACGTCCCTTGTCAACGCTGTGTTTAATGCTCTGTTGATGCTCTGTTGATGCTCACCACTTCGTGATTTAAGGAGAATATCTACAACAGAGGAAGTCGTATGCTGTGCAGATTGTAAAAAGGATGATTTGTGATTTTGGGCTATAAGTATATTGAATTGAACTGAATTTATGAGCATGGATTGTTCAAGTGAGAGCACAACTCCTAAATCGGTCGCAGTTTGCTGGATGGCGTTATGCCTGATGTACCTGCGTGAATAGAGGAGGTGAGCTCAAAGCGGAACTGCAGCTGACCGCAGACATGATCCGTTGGCAACCTGCGACCCAGAGAGTAACTCACGACCCGATCCCTGTGGGCAAAAGACAGAGAGGGGCGGTGAAGAAGAGGGTGAAGAAGATGAGCGGTGAAGACCGAATGAAATCAGATGGTCATGTGAGATTAAACCGGCCCACACATCCTTCCTCTCATCCTGTGTGTGTGTGGGCTAGTGGATGTGGGAAAGCTTCCACAGCTCGACTTGAATCCTCCAGCACTAGAGTAATATTTGGACTGATGACGAACACAGTCCTACAGGACTCATCTCACACTGCATTACTGGGTGTGGTGTTGGTGCTTTTACCCTATGGCGTGTTTTTCCAGCAGCCTCTGGACGGGCACGGAGAGCTTCCCCAGGAAACGCTTGATGATTGGCCGACTCTTGGCAAACTTGTCCTTCACCTCGATCTCCAGGACGTCAGTGGGCAGAGACACGAAGCTGAACCTCTGGAGAGAGTTTGGTATGAGTTATAACGCAGCCTGGATGAAGTAAACGTATATACAGTATTTACTACCAAGATGAATGTATCTGGAGAATTATCTCGGGAACTTTAAACAAATGTTTTGAAACGTCACAAAAAAAGAAACGTGTGTTTCCATCAACTGGTGTAGAGCGAATCAACTCAGCTACAGCTTAGTCTGGTCAGACGCTGGAGCTATAGGCTACACGTGGGTGTAATCTGACAGTGAACACAGTAGAAGAAGAAGTAGAGGTTGCCAACCAGAAACCAAACAAGTCATCACGGGCATCTAACATCTACCAGAGGACAATGGAGACAGGTCTTCAGGATTCAAACAAAGCTTGAATAGTTCTTTCATGCTATGTGCTATATATTATGTGACACCTTAAAATGTGAATGGAAACAATGTGAACGTCTCTGTCTCCGTCCTGCTCAGATTAACGATTGGTTAAGGGTTAGGGCTAGCGGCTCTGAGGCGGTACTCAGCTGAACGCTGATGTCAGCACGCTAACTCCATTAAACTGCATTATCTTTAACTTTATTACAAAGGTACATTGATGAAATGTGACCTCTGCGTTTAACCCGTCCTAAACATTCTTGACTAGCAGCGGGCTCAGAGAGTAGTCCACCCGCTGAGCTACAGCCGTACACATCACACCTTTAACCGCTGGACACAAGGTGGCTTCTGCTTTATTGAAAAGTTCATTCTCATTGGATGTGACCTGGAAGATGCATAGTGGACGTCGTTGGTTCAAATCCAGTTGTAATGTCATGAATCCTGCTGGAACAGAGAAACGTGTCCCTTCAGTACATGTGTACTAGTGTCTCAATACATCGTTCTATACAGCCAAGCTCCAACATCACAGTGACAGCAAGTCTGGACCATAGATACCTGTCCACTGTAACCTTATAGGACTGCTCTCTTCTATTGAAGCTACAGAATGATGCTGGATTTAATATCTTTCCAGCTTTGTACCCGCTTCATTTAGGGCTTATTTTTCTTTCTCCAAGCCAATTAGAGATGGATGTGGTTTTAGTGTGGATGAATTAAATAATCCGTCTCTCTCAGCGGGGGTCTGATTGCGGTCCAAGCTTCTTATGCGTCACTTCAGAGCCTGCAAACCCTCCAAAGCTGTTTCCTCTCTCTTTACCTTCACCTCTACCTCATGACTTCTCTCAATGTTGTCCTGCATTCTGAAGCAGGAAGCGTATCACAACACAGTTTGATAGCCACTGGCTGTGAGAAGTGACTGCTGGCAAATTGTGGGTGGAGCCTCAGATTATTGCTTTCATAGGAAACTAGAAGTACCGCCTGTACTGTCAATACTGTACTGTATTGATCTGGTCCTGCTTCTCTACCGGCGGTTCTCCTTCTACTTATATTCCAGCTCCGGCTTTATTCTACATGTTCTCAGACACACATAATGTGTGTGTGTGTGTGTGTGTGTGTGTATTAGCTGAGGCAGCTACAGTAGATTTCAGCAGCTGTCCTCTGCTAACCTTGAGCTGTACCTCAGCCAGCATTACAGTCAGTAACTCTGTGTGTATCACATCGGCTGTAGATAACAGTTCCTCCGTGTCATGTGATGTTTCATTTCAATCCTCGTGCTGGAAGATGGATTCAAAAAAAGATACAAGGAAACGTAAATGGGGAAGCCAAGAACTGAGAACATGAGGAGGAAATGAGCGCAATAAAATGAAGAGAATGCATCTGGTTGCAGAACAGACAGAAAGAAATGAGAAGTGGAGGCGAAGAAAGGCTGGAAGAATCAGTGTGCAGGGTGATAAAGGAGGACGATGAAAAGGGAGTCGGAGTGAATAATTTACTAGATGAGCCAGGAGGGAGCAGACGGAGCGAAAGTGTGTGTTTGTGAGTGGAGGGTGCGGGACAAACTCAATAAAGAGGGTGAGAGAGAGAGAGAGAGAGAGAGAGAGGAAATGGGAGAAGGAGTGTGTGCTGTCGCAGCAGCAGAGTACCATGTTAATCTCAAGGATGAGGAGTGAAATGAAGCTGGAGAGGACCAGAGGAGGAGGGAGGAGAAGCAGGAGCAATAAGGGAAGTTTAGTCGGTGTGGAAGATGTAACATTCACTCTTAAGAATGCTGTTAAGACCCAATTTAGTTCAAAAAGGCCCGTGCTAATGAAGAATAAGACAAATGTATCACGAGACTTACAGCAAAGGGAAGGAGTGACGCTACCGAGTTCTGTGTCGGCTCGATGTCCTAAATGAAGCGTCTGCGGTCCTTTGTTTTACAAAATTAGGAAAGGTCAGGCCTGATGTTGCCTTCATGCTGTTATCTCCTCCAGACTCAATTATTGAAAAGCAACTTCATTCTGGTAGCTGCAGGCGGAAAACATCCGAGGAATGCAGCCGATGACTTCATTCACAACGCCAGCGCTGCTGAGTGAGAGATACGCGAGCAGTAAAGGAGAGGACCAGGAGCGACGAGGCTCCCTTCAGCACATGTGTTCTACAGCAGCAGCAGCAGCTGGCTGCTCATCATAGGGTGCACGTACAGTAGCCTCAGCTCTCCACTGCACTACTGTAGCTATCCAAGCCTGGTTCTGTTGTGACAAAAGATACCGTCTCTATCCCAGCACCACTCTCCGTGCATACAGCCGTAAGAGCTGTAGAGCTGTAGAGCTGTAGAGCTGTAGAGCTATAGAGCTATAGAGCTATAGCGTGGCCCAGTATCAGTTGTCCTGCCTCTCCTCACATCAAAAGATATTGATCCTTACCCGGTCATTCAGGTCATTTTCATTGGGTTGTACACTGGACAATTATACTGTTATATGTAGGTCACGCACGTACTCAAAATACTGTGGATATTTGCTCCGTGCATTAACCGATGCCGCTGGTCGCACTCTGCACACGAGGTACATGTGATCCTTCAAACAGAGCCTTCCCCAGTAAGTCGTACATATAGGTATTTGTATATTACTCGTGCAGTATGGCCAAATTAGAAAGCTTCTTTTAAATATTGACTAGGGAAGAGTTAAACTCATTGATCTAGTGTATAGACAAAGCATGATAAATATAAACCTGCATTAATAATTCAAAACAGCTTTATACTGCATTATACTGCTATTTATAGAATATATCTGCCAAAAATACCCAATTCTATGGTAATGACTTTCCAGACCTATTGTTGTGAGGGTTTATGATATAATGTTGAAGAATTGTCCCTAAAGCTGCAGAGTACTGAGCTGCAGTATTTAAAGTGTGCTGACTGAGCTAGCATGCTATGGAAACCCATTAGAGTTAGACGGTACATTACTGCTCCTCTCGACACGAGAGCTGCTTGGAAACTTTCTTTGAGCTGAGTGGATGCTGCCAAGAGGGACACTGCATTAAACCGGTGGATGGAGTCTCCTGAGGGACATAATAAAAGGTAGAGACTGTGCTGAGGAGCATTCTGAGACAGAGACAGAAAACCGCTGCGTTTTATGCACAAAACACACAGATACAAAAAGGATTGCACATCACTTGCGACGGCCATCTGGCCCCTCTCAATATCTAATTCACTAAATATATTACCACGCTAACATCTCCGTCTGATTGCAATTATCCTTGTGGCAAAGTTTAAATAGGTGTTTTAAAAAGAAAAGAAAAGGCAGAACTCAGTGACACTGATTATGATGTACTGCCCAGTGTGGAGATCCCTTCATCAGGTTACATGACAGGAGCTAGTCGTGGTATTACTCACCTTAAAAATACAGTATCATGACGTGGAGCCTCGGACTGTGAACCGTTAGCTTTAAGCAGAGATATCATTAAGGATGACATGATGATTGAAATAAAGTGGCAGTGACATTCGAATAGATTAATCCTCATTGTAATGCCGTCAGGAAGGCTGACCATGTCTGTGGTGATTCTGTGGACGGAGGCTTCACATCTAAAAACAGCACTCTGTCGTGTTTGCTGTGAGAACTTTCACGATGCTCGTGCCAAACTCTCGCTCCGACGCACCAAATCTAGCTTGCCCGCTTTATTTTTGTGCACGGACATGTCGCCCTGCAGGAGAGGAGCCGACACCTCTCTGAAGACAGATTTGCACAGATACAAGTCAGTACAGTCAAGGTCAGACAGAAACATGAGAACAATTATTTTGAGTCAAGGGGATCTTATTTTTGGGATTGCAATTTAGTATTTTGGGTGCGTTGGGAAATGAAATCTGTCAGGAAACTGGTAAACACACTCTCTTTGTGCATGTGAGTCACTTGATGATACTTGAACCACTCACTGCACAGTTTGAATAGATGAAGTGAATAGTACACACCATCCCATAAGCTTGTAGTCATTCCTTAAATAGTATATAACACATTATTGTTACTTTAAGCCTTTAAACCGCTCCGTCCACAACACGATTGACTGGCGATGAACTTTTTCCAGAAACGTTACGGTTTTCCGAGAAAAAGTCTCTAAATGAGAAAATCAATTGTCTGATCTTGTTTTCCTCAAAGCAAACATGATTTTCATGGATTACATTGATCCTCCCATCCTGCTGCTGAAACCGAAGAAACACCCAATCCTCCTTTTTCTGTTGTACTGGCTTTACATTACAAACGTGTGAATTCTAGGACACTTTAAAGTCCTTTAAAGGGCCAGTGTGTAGCATTTTGGGGGATCTATTAGCAGAAATGGACTTGAATATTCATAACTATGTTTAAATGAGTGTGTAATCACCTGAAACTTGGAATGGTTGTGTTTTTCTCTAGCTTAGAATGAGCCCCTCACGTCACCATGTTTGTACCGCTCTGTGTGTGTGTGTGTGTGTGTGTGTGTGTGTGTGTGTACCGCTGTGCTCCATTGTGGGTTGACCGTGTTGCAGACCACTCCGGAGCGTTTCTCCTGGCCGTGGTGCGGCAGCGAGGGGAAGATGCTGTGCTTTCCGGGCTGGATGGAAAGCTTCAGGTAGGGGTCGGGATTGAAGAACATCCCCTTCTTCAAACCAACTGCCTGCAGGTCTGAGAGGTTACGCAATCACACACATTCTGGATGTGTTATCATAGAAAACTCTGAGTAACAACATCAAGTCAGTTCTTTTCATTTTAAAATCTTATCAGAAACTTAGAAGAACCACAGACGGAAAATGATCAATTCTGTTTTACATTCTGTGACATTCTGAGGCTGAGAGGAGGTCAAGAGAGGACTAAGAAGACGTGAACATGTGAATAGTTCAGTATTTTATCACGTGGAGAAATCCCTTCTCCATCCCGCCGGCAGGTTTGGGGGTTCAGAGGATTAAGGTCACTTGCATATTTTAACGTAGTGTTGTGTTTTATTTTGTATGTATGTCAGTGAGAAAACAATGGGCTGATTCTAAATGTCTTAAAGAAGACTTATCATTGTGTCTTCAAAGTGTGGCCATGTGTTCTATCCTCGTGCACACAGACGCCAATTAGTCAAAATGAAATAGTTACATTAAAAATGAATAATGCAGGTGACACAAGTAGATTTACACAGAAGCACTTGTTAATCTTACGTATATGGGGTTTGAGGATGCTTGTCTGTACATCAGTGATACACTGCGAACAGGATCAGCTAATAGCTAATTCAGGATTCTTTTAATGGTGCCAGTTTGCCAAAATATAGTATCGGCTCAAAAACTGGGCTTAAATTCTAGTCCACAGTCTAACTCATGGACAGCATTATACTTCCTGTTACATAGCGCAAAGCATTGTGGGAACTAGGGGAAACTGAGGGGAAACTCAGGTGTCTTTAAAAATGATTCGATGATTGAATTCCTCCAAATTCTCTTGGAAAAGGCAAAGGACTGTTGCAATGAACACTATAGACTGAACATGGAATCAATTGTTATCTCCACCAAGCTTAAGTCTGCAGGGAATCGGAGATCATGTGCCCTTTGGAGGTGTGTGTGTGTGTGTGTTTGTGTCTATCTGTCAGTCTGTCCACGGCTAACCTGGCATACTACTGGACCCATTAATGACGTATGTTCAAGGAACTCTTGTGGTTTCCTTGGACTGCCGACTACCAACTCCTTTTATCAACAACTGCTTTAGTAGTGCAAACGGCATTCCAAATATGTGTTACGATGGTTACAAAATGAATAAATCCGTGTTTTCGTTATCTTTGCGGCCATCTTGACTTTAAGGGAGTCCGGAGAGTCAAATGAGTGACATCTTGTTTGTTTGGGAGGGGAGAGGGAGACAGAGATCTGCACTACTAACTCAAAAAGGTGGAATTAAGAGTTCCTCTACTCCTAAGTTTTAGAGTTGACACAGTATTTAAGTAGCAAACGTCAGTCGGGCTGGCATTGATTTGAGCATACTGTTGCTTTTAGAGAGACAACAGACAGTTCTAGAGAGGGCTGCAGGTCAAAGGAGGGTCAGATGAGGGAGGAGTGGATGGAAACATTGATTGGAAGCCTTTGAATGTGGACGTACAGTAACACAGGAACAAGGCGGATGCTTCCTACCTGACAAGGAGAAGTTAATGAGTCTCCTGTTGCCCAGTCCATGGTTGACTTCAGGACTGACCACTGGCTTTAATACCTGAGGACACAGACCGACAGGAAGACTTCAGAACATGAAAACACACTCTCCATTCTTCCTTCTCTCTACACCAGTGTCTCTCCTCCTGGTAAGATGAAACTTTAATGATGCCCCATGAGGAAAGTGGGTCACTGCAGCCAAATAACGAAATAAGAGTCATAAATACCAGTATACGAGTAAAGAAAGCAATTAATACAACATGTAAACTAATACATCAATACATTTATAATAGATTCATTCAAGTATTAACAATGTGTTCCAAAACACAAAGACGTCAGACAGGACATACTTCTGAAATGTTGTGAGGTCTGACACCTTTGTGTTGAGATAGAGACAAAACGTCCAATCTGATCTCAGCTCAGCCTTTGGTAAAGCTCTGTTTTCAGGCAGCCTGACAGCCTCCTGCGATCAATACTCTGCCTTCATTATCCTGACATTGATCCCACAGCCAGGAAGAGGAGGAGCATGGGGGATGGGAGGGAGACAGAGGAGCTGATGGAGAGAGGAGGAAGTGGAGGAGAGCGTGACTCCACCGTGCAGTGGTGAAAATAGTGAAACCCGGTCAGATGTGTGCAGGCAAAACAACTGGAATGATGGCCACGCTGTCTTCCAGGGGTTTACCGGATGAATTATCAAAGACACAGAGACAGTGCACAGTCATAGTCTTGAGTTTCACAAATTCTGTAATCTTCCCTCTGGATTAATTCAGCTTCTGGAAACACATTTTAGGATGAAACTAAAAGAAGACTTAAAGGTGCAGTGTGTAGGATTTGGTGGCATCTAGCGTAGATTGCAGCCGACGTGAACAATTTGAAAATGTCTCGAGCCAGTGTTTGTTTTGTCCGTACTGTAGAAACGTGACGGCCGATGCCGTGAAGAAGACCCGCTCCATAGATATAAAACGGCCTTAAGATGGCGTTCAAGGAAATATCATGGTTGTATCTGCTGTGAGACGTTGTGTGATGGTAAGAACAGAATTATAAAATCTATTGATCGCGTGATCAGAAGTCATCATCTTATCAACTGGCTTTAATCGGCATCCAAAATTTGCAGATTGAAACAGCGACAGAAATAAAAACCACAAATTTCAGATTCGATGTGAAAAGGCTCATAAAGACAGTTGGGTTCAAATGTTTTAATTGACGTGCAATTTATTGGTGAATGGTTAATGGGTTTGCAAAGATCTTATGAGTCTACAGCCACGCTAACAGCCTGAGGCACAGCTGTGCTAAGATAAAAGCTAACATGCTAACATACTCACAATGACGATGCTAACAGCTGCTGAGCAGATATTGTATATTGCTCACCATCTTCGTTTAGCATGTTAGCATGCTAGCAAAGGCTCATCAGCACTCAACACAAAGTACAGATGAGACTGATGAGAATGTCATTAGTTCTGCAAGAATTTGGTCCGAGATAAAAGTATCGCTGAAGTTAGAGGTGAAGTTAGGAGATATTTCTTCTCTCATAGCGACTATATATATTGTCATCTTATCTCACACCGTCCACTCAGTTGACCATCAATGCAAAAGTGGGGAGAGAAGTAGAGACAGTACAGGAAGTATCTGTGTCACAGCGAACTATTCTGTATGAGCTCTGAACGATGATGTGGAAACAAAAGGAAACGGGGATAAAGGAAATGACAGATGTTCGGACCAATTAGTTTTAATGAGATGCTAATCTGCCTCCTCAATGATTCTAATCTCACAGATAAACCACATGACAACTCCATCCCATCTGCAACACACTTTACATAATCTCCCATCCTACTGCAGCAAGTTGGAGAACAACCAAACACTTTGAAAACAAAAGGAGCAGTGTGTAGAAGTCAGGAGTGCATGTCCTGTAAGTGTTACAAGGACTTTGATGGAAGAGGAAAGAGACAGGCAGGTCTGAAAGAGGCAGCCTGCATTTAAGTGGGTCCACATCTGATTACAGGTCATATCCACGTGTGTGAGCTATCTGAATGCGTCCCAGGGCCCTTTAAGACAGCGAGGCTGAGTGATCTAACTCACTTAGAGTGGGTTACCAGTGTAGTCGAGCTTCTATCAGCTCAGTGGTGAGAGCAGGTCTGCTGGGAGTGCTTGGTCAAATGTCATCATTCACGTCCATCAGTCAGCAGCAGTCATGGGCCACTTGCTGCACGCCCTTCAATGGAGATAACCACGATGTACCTGAAGCAACAATCCATCCATCCCGACTGTATACTGTGTGGAGCTGTGTTTGTCATGGTTCAGTGTATACAAGTCCATATGGTGGGTTTCATTTTTTGTTTTTCTATTCCTATTTGTTCACCAAAGACGTGTATAGACGTCATGTAACGGGAAACTAATCTGTGACAGTGTAACGGCATTATGAGATAGAGGAAGAGGTCACAGCATGAGTGTTACGCTGTTTATCAACCTGCATATGCCACGTTGTATTGTGACAATGTGCTGAGTCATCACCATAGGATGGTGTGACCCGGAACAACCAAAGACACCAGATCAAGGTTAACGGGATACAATACCAAAACGTTTTTAAGTTTATTAATAACACACCTGCAGCTACTCTAGAGTAGTGGAAAAAAGCGGAGAAGATTTGAAACAAATCAATTTTTTGTTGCAAAAGAATATACCGTAAATTCCGGCATATAAGCCGCTACTTTTTTTCACACGCTTTGAGACTGCGGCTTTTACAACGATGCGGCTAATTGATGGAAGAAGACGCGAAAATCCGGGTGTCGGGCACGCAAGAGGAGGATCACGGGGCAACCCCTGTAGAGGACGACGACTCCGAGACCCCGCGCGCATCAGACGCGGCCGCGGAGACGAGCGTGTCGCTCGCGTTCGGGGAGCTGCTCGTCGCCGAGTACCGCAAGAAGGGCCGGGTGGAGTTCAGGAAGATGTTCGAGCTTCAGACGGGGGCGCGCCTGCAGAGCAGCTCGGGGGTGGTCCCGCACGATGATGTGGCCGGGGACACCTGCGGCTTATAGACAAGTGCGGCTTATTTACGTACAATTTCTTTTTTCTTTTAAAAATTAGCAGGTGCGGCCTATATATAGGTGCGCTCTATAGTCCGGAAATTACGGTATATAATAGAATAGAATTAAAAGTATTGATGTGTTCATCGCTTTAATGTTGCAGCTAGTAAAGGTGGCGATATTTCTAATGTATGTGTATAGAAATATATATATTGAATGTATTGCTTAACATATACTCATAGTATTGTTAATCTGCGTCTGCAAAGGAACTAAAGCTGTCAGATAAATGTAGCCAGCTAGAAGTATAATGTACCAGAAAATAGAAGTACTCCAGTATAGTACAAGTTCCTTAAAATGTGTACGGAAGTACAGTATTTGAGGAAATGTAGTTAGTTACTGTTGGGGTCAAAAAATCTAAATGACTAATTATAATATGTGTGCTTACAAAGTCTGGTGTCCTCATGTGAATGTGTGTGTGTGTGAACTTACTCTGACATTAGGTTCTACAGATGTTTAGTCTGCTGAGAGAGCAGAATGTCCCGGATTGGAATGATAATAAGAACTGTAAGTGACCTTTGTGCCAGAAGTTGCAGACACTCTTCTCAGACTACATGGCGTGGACGCCATTTTGTGTGTGTGTCACCTTTTGTGACGAAGACCTCATTGTAAACCAATCCTGTGCCAGCCCATTGCATGTTGTTTACTCAGTATAAATATCAGAAGCTCAGAGTCAGAACTCCGAGCGGCCTTGATGTACATATCCTGTATGTGAATCAACTCTGTCTCCTTCTTTGCAAAGAATAAATGTCCTGTGATTAATCGGTCTCAAGAGTTAATTTTTCCAACAGTTACGTTCCACCACTGAGTTAAGATATGCCACTAAGCTAATGCTCGCTTACATTACACATCATTAAACAGCCTGTAACATGTGTTGTTCTGTGAAGCTGCTGTTACCGACACTCTACTTGCTCAGGATGCAGCAAATCAAAGTGGACGCTCACATGATATGGACAATCATGGGAAAGTATCTGATTGTACCCTGAGTAACCTCCAAACAGGTTCAGAGATGAGAAGAGGATCAATGAGCGTTAATGTTCATTCACATGTTGAGACACATTCCCTCTCCTCACTCACTCAGCACCAAAGAGTTTGTTCTGATTCTTCTTCTGTTGTAAATGTAGAATATCTGCTGTTATTGTTATCTGTGATGGTACACCACAGTACACCCATCAGCCCCAGTGACAGCTGAGACAAAGATCGCTCTGAGCAGAAGACATCAGCATTCAAACACTCAGCAAAGGTTAGAGGCTATAGTCAATCACACCACCAGTGTCATAAACGTGACATCATAAACGTGACATCATATCTTACAAGCAAATATCCAGCAGCTGTGTTTCACCATGAGTGCTATTACACTACAGAAGGTGAACTCGACAGTTAACTGACTCAGATGCATGTGCCTCTCGAGACGCTGCAGGAAAACAAGATGACCGAACGAGCCGTCACACGCGTCTGTGGAAGAGAAAGAGCGAGTATTTATGGTTACCCAGGCTATCCAGCTGAGCCTCGTCCTCCTGCCGCTCCTCCTCTCAGGGCGGCTGGGAGACAGCAGTCCCAGCTGGAGACACATGGCGTCCATCACACCCATACAAGTCAAGAGCCGGGTCCTCTCTGTCTAGAGCAAACAACAGGCAGAGCAGAACCATCTCCCTCCACTGCTCTCCTGTCCTTCCATCTCCTCTCTTCTTCTTCTTCTGCTTCTTCTTCTTCTGCTGCTGCTGCTCGTTCCCCTTTTGCTGTGTCGGCCCTCCGGCTGTTTGACCCGCTGCTTTCCTACCCCTCGCCTCTGAAAACCTCAATGACTCACCTGGAGTGGACTGTCTTCTCCTATCTCTGCTCCTCCCCCCTGTCTCCCTCCCTATGGCGGTTATTTTTATTCATTTGTCCTCAGGAAGCAAGCGCAGATCAAGTTCAGGACCCATCAGCATTTCCAGAGGCCCAGAGCAGCAGAATGGAGAACACTGAAACCCAACCCTCCTGATGCCGGGGTCTGGCTGATGGAGGCTTTAGAAGGGCTGCGACAACATTCATGTGCTGAGAAGTAATATTGGTACTACAGATCTGAAGATCTCCAAGAAGCAATTCATCACGTGACCACTATTCAATTCACCAGCCAATGGCCAGGCACCATCTGGCCTGGTCCGGAGGAGTTGTAGCATTTATCCACCGACAAATAAACCGTCCACACACTGCACTGTACGTCCACAGCTGTAACGTTACTGCAGACTTCATACTGACCGTCTCACACACACTCACACACACACACACACACACACACTCAAGTTGGTCTCAAGTTGCAAACCGGACAAACAAAGACTGGCACACGGAAGAGGAAGTCTTGGCCTGGTTATCTGTTATCTGGATATCTGCACCGGACCCCCAAAATATCCCCGGACTGAAAGCCAGCGGAGCTCTACGCCGTGCAGTGGTGTCTGACTGACAGGTTAAGCTTCATGCGCTCACTACTGGGACCGCTCGTCTCGGCTCTGCAACACACACCAGTATTTCTTTGTTTGTTTATTTACTGTAAAATAATACCTTAAAGAAAGCAAAAGTACTTTGACTTAATATAATCTGTCCCCTCTGTCAGCCGGGTATGTTCCTATCAGACACACTGTTATCTCGTTAAGCTCTATGTTCATCTGGTGCTGTACCCCGAGCATTGAGAGGATTAGCTCCAGCTCTTTCAAAGAGCACAGCCTTTCTCTGCTGAATCTGACTGAAATGCAAAGGATGGTCAGTTCTTTGACGCGTCTGAAATGTACTCAGTGTCTTCTAATGCAGCGTTGTACTTTCGTCAGAGGTGTAGCTGCAGCGCAGCCACTTCACAAAGGACACGACATAAAGAGCGGAGCCCCTCCAGTCCCAGGACGCTGCATGTGTGAAAATAAAGCCACGAGGTGCGCTGAGACTCACATGTGCGGGGCCTTTCTTTATGGTGGTGCTGGGTGTGGTGGCCCTCAGGGCTCCGGTGACACCGTGGTAGTACCTGAAGCAGACCTGGGTCTCCGCTGAGGACGGCGCACACGTGACGAGGACGGAGAGAAAATCAAACAACAGTTAGTTTGCTTTTCACAGGCACTGGATACAACTTTCACACCTGAATTTAAAACAGAAACCAAAATCTTATTATGGATGCTGATGGCTTTATTTTCTAAAAACATATTTATCATATTCCCATCTTTTCAATAGCTTTTATAATTAATATATATAATATTTGAAGCAGTTAAATCTTTAAAAAAAGAATTAGGAAGAAAGGAGAACAAATGAACCTTCTTATAATCTGTTTAAATTCTTAGTTATTGGTGATATCTCTCATTTTTTTGACTCCAAAGTCTTTTGAGTAATAGGGGAAGTAGAAGAGGAAAAAAAAAGGTTGAAAAAGCTTGGGGGACACGAGGAGATTAAGGTCACAGTAAAGCTGCGTGTTTTTCTGCTCGTTTGGGCAGACACACTTAGCTGATTTGACGAGAAGAGGGGGGACACACAGCGACACCGCATCAACTGATTGGACGGACACTGTTTGCCCGCCAGCTTGTGTCCGCAGCGTCTCACAGACAGGGAGGATGGAATATAGAGACTTCTATTTGAACGTCCAGACATGGTTTGATATCAGGTTAAGTTCTCAGGTTAAGTTCTCAGGTTAAGTTCTCAGGTTAAGTTCTCAGGTTCAGTTCTCAGGTTAAGTTCTCAGGTTAAGTTCTCAGGTTCAGTTCTCAGGTTAAGTTCTCAGGTTCAGTTCTCAGGTTAAGTTCTCAGGTTAAGTTCTCAGGTTCAGTTCTCAGGTTAAGTTCTCAGGTTCAGTTCTCAGGTTCAGTTCTCAGGTTAAGTTCTCAGGTTAAGTTCTCAGGTTAAGTTCTCAGGTTAAGTTCTCAGGTTCAGTTCTCAGGTTAAGTTCTCAGGTTAAGTTCTCAGGTTCAGTTCTCAGGTTAAGTTCTCAGGTTAAGTTCTCAGGTTCAGTTCTCAGGTTAAGTTCTCAGGTTAAGTTCTCAGGTTCAGTTCTCAGGTTAAGTTCTCAGGTTAAGTTCTCAGGTTCAGTTCTCAGGTTAAGTTCTCAGGTTAAGTTCTCAGGTTCAGTTCTCAGGTTAAGTTCTCAGGTTAAGTTCTCATGTTAAGTTCTCAGGTTAAGTTCTCAGGTTAAGTTCTCAGGTTCAGTACCCTTTCAAGAATACAAGGAATAAAGTAGGAAACCTCATGAGTATTTACACAGATAGGGAAGCTATTACTGCACAAGCTGGTGATAAAATGAAGTACACTAAATGTACAAAACATCCATAGTAAGAAGAGTTTGTGTGAGCCATCAAAGGTAACAATCATTGTCACAGTTACAATGTTATTACTAGACTGCTCTCCAGGGTTCACATCCTATTTGTGGAGAGAGTGTGGTTAAGATCTCACTTAATTGTTGAGACATGTCTCTGCACACTTTGCTAGGATGGAAATGATGACATGATGGCAATGCCTCTCTCTCATTGGGTCAATCCATTGCTAGAAATATCTGCATCGCCACGAAAAGCTTTTATAGTTCCCATTAAACCCGAGTGAGAGATCCCGTCAGCTGTCGAGTAACACTACAAATCCCATTGGTATTCATTGTTGCCAGGAATGGACCAAAATCCCCCAAATGTACAGTATTAGAAGTTGTTGCACTATCTACATAAATATTCTTCATCATGGCACAAGGTTCTACTGGAGGCAGTGGATCTCTGATATATATAGAATATTTCAACAGTTCAATCTTGAGGCTAAAGCAACATTTTTGGCAATATTTACAAATGAGAAACAGACTGGTGATGGACGGTGAGTTTTGTAGTCCAACCCCAGAAGTAAGCATCGCACTGGCTCCCTCCACAAAAAGACAATGGGATCTTTCTACAGGATTGAGCGTCATAGGCCGGCCCTTTTCTGTGTAGTTTGCATGTTCTCCCCGTGTCAGTGTGGGTTCTCTCCGGGTTCTACGTCTTCCTCCCACAGCCCAAAGACTCCATCGTCTACGCACCAACACCATGTCCCGTTATCATGATGTTTAGCAGATCGTTTACGCTGCAAAGGACCATCAACAACGCGTGTCACTAGCTACCTGATCTCTACTACACATGTGCAGCTCTCAACAGAGATGAGAGGGAAGAGAGATGTCTCACTCCTCAGCTACTTCCATCCTCTGCTCCAGAAAAAACAATCGCTGCGTCAGGATAGATGATGGAAGTGGCAATTTATTCATTCCTTCCTACATTTATTTATTTAAGTTTAGTTTCAGTTATGACTGAAGTTCTATGTATGTATTTGTTCACCTGAGCCAGGTCCAACATCTCATCCATAAAGAGTTACTAGTATGCGGCTGTTAAAAAGTAATAATACTTGTGTCGGTTCAGTACTCTGTATCTGCCAAAACACAAGTTCAGGTATGGGAATAGGGAAGGAAAAGGGAACATCTCTAGTTCCTAAATGGAAACACCTGGACGGCTGTACACTGATGAATGTGTTCTCCACTCATACGCACAGTTCTCCCGGTCCCTAAACGCAGCGTCTGTGACTGTCTCCCTGCACCCTGTCTCCCTCCCCCTCCCTCGGAGGATGTGCCTCTGTAAGCAGCCCTGCTACTTCCTCCTCGTGCTGCTGCAGCACTCTCTGGGCTCAGAGGATCAATCCACTCTAAGAATCTAAAAACACCACGGTCAAGACCACTTGGCACGAAAACTGGAGACAAGGAATTGAATTTGAAAGCAACATTCCAAACAGGAATGAGTAAAACATTCACGATAAAACAGTTGATCTAACGCTACAATATGTATTGAGTGATCTTCTGCTCAAAAACACAAGTGAGTTTTCAGTACTTACAGTCACTGAAGTTGGAGCTGGAGTCAATTTTCCAAACGATCTGTCCCCTGTGAGATCCGTTGATGCCTCGGTTCTTGTAGTCCAGGAAGTTCTCAGACAAAGCCTCGTCTGGAAAGAGGTGAAACTGTTGAACCACCCTGCTGCTCCAACCCTCCACAGCTCTTTAAACAAGTCAGTCCTGTTCCTGTACTTTACAGTAACATATACTGAGATTGATCCTCCATGTAGACATGCCGATCAATTATACATGAAATGAATCTTAATGTGATCAAATGTGTCATATCACAGCACAAACACCATGGCTGACAGTGAATGTCATGTTGTCATGTTGCCATGAAGAGAAGAAGAGCAGCGTGTGCCACACACTCCGTCCTCTGGTAACTCTACTGACTGTGAGACGTGTCGCGTCAGGATCCGACTCAGCTCAGGTGACAATGAGTTGGTAGAAGTAGAGGACAGGTGATACCGGTCTGCACTGATCTGAAGTTAAAATCTGGTTTATCATACCGTATCTCACTGTAAAGCAAGGAATCTGTGTGGGTCTATTGCTGGGGACGTGCAGTGTCGCAGTTGGTGCGATTTGGACGCGTTCATTATTAATAAACTTTGAATTAACAAGCGCTAGTGCTGTGTGCAGCAGCAGGGGCGGGGCTTCAGGGCTGTGAAGACCATGGACAGGGCTGCACTAGTACCTTTAACGACATCTAGCTATACAGATAGTTTCTTATATTTTTCCTTTATTACACATTTTATATGTATATTATGCACAGTTATTACATGATCAGTTATTACAACAAGTCTCACCTCATTGCAGAGTGTCTAAACACATCTGAATACTGACAGGAAGTGCTTGTGTTAACATAGGTTGTATGTGGTAACTCTAGAGGCTAGTGTCATTAAATATTCTTCAATGATTATTCTTCATCTTCAATCATTCAATGTCTTCATCACTTACCGACAAGATACATGCCAATCCAGTCTCCGGCATCCACTTCCTCCTTGATGTCCCACGTGATCACCAGGTCTTCAGACTGGCCGATGGTGTAGTGGGAGGAGTTGATGGCGAGGGTGGAGCGAGCGTCCGGGGAGACCAGATCGGTGTCACTGGTGGACCGCGGCAGCCCCAGCATGAAGTCCTCCTGGTTGACGGCGTAGCTGTCCGGGCCGTAGCTGTGGCGAACCGCGTCCTTGCAGCGCTGGCGGGTCTGGCTGCTGCGGGACGGGGAGGCCATGGCCGCCAGGCCCAGGAACCGATTCTGGTACAAGTTCTGCAAGAGAACGCACAGCAAGAAGCTTTTAGCCTGCTGAACAACAAGGTGTTATGTTGCTGCTTAAGAAGACAACAAGGGTGGAGGATCACGGTCTGTGCCAGAGACATTTGAAGAGTGTTGAGGAGGAACCCATTTGAATGGCCATGTCTGTGAGTGTCGACAATAAGACTCAATTCTAACAGTTCTGTCCTTTCAACCATGTTTGAGTTTCCTGCTAAAAGCACAGCAGCTAGTGTTCAGTAGTACTTGACAATGTTGTCTTTCACCCTAGGTACTCACTCGGGGGGTTGAGAAGCACAGAGCCAGTGTGTGAATCTAAATGATTTAGCAGCTTGCTGCAGCTAGCAGCTGAAAGGAAAGCTGCTAAATCATCTTGTGCCACTGTAGGGATGCACCAATCAGTCTTTTCTCTCCCAATTCTGGCTCAATATGAAAACTCAGGTTATTCAGTGTGGCTTTGTGGCACAAAGGCAGTAAAACTGCCTGTGCCAAAGCACACTGACTGTAATCCTGCGGGACTAATAATAATATTATTATTATCCAGGAAGTTTGGCGCGCTTCTCCTCACACAGCGTTGCCAACAGCGGCGCGAAAAATACATCCAGACGTGCGGCCTGGTCGGGAATAGTGTGCTATGACTTTTATAAGAGATTCGCCCAGCGGTTTTCCCGAAAATCCCCAAAAACGGAGCAAAATTTCTCCATTCACTTGAATGGGGTTTCGGCGTGAAGAGAGCAAAAAAACCTCTTAACTTTGGGTCCATATTGACTAGCCATACTTTAACGTAGAAAAATGATTCAAAGTTTAAAACGTAGACAAAACGCTGGACATTATTGAGCCAAATGGACATTTTGATAGCTAGCACAGTTTTCATGAACTCACAGATTAATTTTCAGGAAAATTTGGGTCTGTTTCTGACTTTATAATGGGTGTGTATTGCGCAGCTTAGAGTGCGTGATGTCACCGCTAGAGTGAAGAGCAGCTTCAAATTCTTGTGAAAAAAAGATTTGTCTTTTGCCACTGACTCCACAATTTTCACTCTTCATGCATAATTTCTGGATGGAAAAGTAGCTAATCTTGTCCTTGTCGTAAAAAACTGACTGTGGGATCCCACAGACTTACACATTTGGCACAGTAGCCTTTAATTGAGAGGAAAACCAACTTTCTGCTCCATAGAGACCAATGTTAAATCTTGCTTCAAAAACATCTTCCACAGAACACGGTACCCCATTTCGAAATCGCCGGTTCAGCCACATTTTTTACACTACAGACACAATTTTCACATGATCTGTTCTTCACCTCATCCTTCCTCTCATTCATTAATATCGGAGCAATAGGAGCTACGGTTATGGGGGTTTTGAGGATTTGTTTGAGATTTGTTTCCCTGCTTTTTCTCCATGAACAGGCTGCAGGCACACAGGTGATTCTGATTGAGCTGTTGATGTTGATAAACACACAGACTCACAGACACACCCACACACATGACTTAGAGATATAGTGATGCAGCTCAGCCAATCAAATGTGGGTATTCTGACAAGTTTCCTGATTGGAGTGACATGTACACACACCATGACACAAGAGGGCGAGATGAGGAAAGACATCGCAGAGCAGGACAATAGTTAGGTAAGCTGTAAAATGTTACAACTTAGGACAATCTCCAAATGAGAGATTGCCAGAGAGATCAGTCTTGAACCAAGAATGGTTAGACTCGTAGAGTCAAATTTCTCTCATGGACAGGTGTTTGTGATTGAGCTAATTAGTGAACACAGACACACATGAGTTAGAGATATTCAGGAAAACCTCCTGTTTGTCTGCCTGTCTCACTCACTCACTCACTCTGTGTCTCTCTCTCTCTCACTTTGTGTCTCTCTCTCTGGCTCTCTCTATCATGCAGTCATTCAGGTCTTAGATATTTTTAGAGAACCCCCCCTCCCATTTCAAAATAAAAGCTCCACAGAGTGAATTCTAACTGGAATGCTTGTGATGAAGCCTGTCATTTAATAACCTCTGTGTTTGTGTGTCAAACATTATGAATATGTCTCCTCTCACCCTCTCTCACCCACCCAGTCCCACCCTTTCAAAATAAAAGCCCAATAGAGTAACTGTATCTTAACATGAAGCTCAGAATGAGGTTCGTACAGAATACAAGATTCAATCCAAGAGTATGAATCTAAAATGCAGAAAAGAGAGAAGCGCTATCTCAATCGAACCTGAACGACACTACCGGTAACATCGGCGTGTATATATATATTGCGACGTCTTCGGGCAGTAGAAGCCACACTGTCAAAATTTCTTTAGGGATTTTTATAATTTAAAACGCTTTGTGTGACTTTTAAACTCACCTACTTTCACCTAAAGTAGCTGCAGTACTCATGTTCGCCAATAGGTGGCAGTAGCGGGTTTTGGTGTGACTGGCGCTGTAATTATTGTCTAAAATGAGCGAGCTAGACCAGAAAGGACAATCGAGATCACAGAAGCAGATAATCATCTGAGACTGTCTTGTTGTATTCACAGGTGAGAGAAGTACACAAGTGCCATATACATTTATATTAAGTTCGCTCGCCATTGCAGTGCCATGTTTTGATGTTTATAAAGTGTTTAATACTGAAACGTAGGGTGGCTAACTAAGGCTAGCGTCATTAGCTAAACGAGGCTATTCGCGCACTAGCGGTTTAGCGCCATTGTAACATCAGTAACCTGGCCTGATAATTGTATTGTTCCCATGTAAGGTTATATACAGATAAATGGTGTGTCCCGTGACAGATATAAGCAGTAGTTTGTTAGGCTGTATATTTCAGGTTGTGTGTTCACAATTCATGTAATTCTTGTCTAAGATAAGCGAGCTAGACCAAAAAGGACAGTCGAGATCGCAGAAGCAGATATTCATCTGAGACTGTCTTGTTGTATTCACAGCACAATAAATCCATCTGGAAAACTGAATGGACATCATCATCATTCAGTGTGTAACATTTGCACAAAACCAACGCAAGATGAACTGTTTGTAAAAACTCTTTCAGAACGTTGACGTAAATTGGCATTACCTATATCGTGGATCCAGCGATCTGAAGACAAACGATGGTGGGACCTGATTTTAAAAGGGAGCACAGTTTGAAGACCACGAGATGACCAGCTTTGTAAAGTCAGGTAGGTCCAAAGTCACCTACCTTCACACCTACATGCACATATAACCACCTGAACCTGTGTAAAGTTAGTATGTGTTTGTTTGTATGGAGGCGTGGGTTCAGATCTCACTTCTGACTGCCAGTGATTTTAATTCACTGCTGCTGTTATTCTATAAACTGCCTCTGAACAGCAGATCAACCACGATACTAATTGATTCACAATTTTATGTATATATATATACAGTATATGATACCTACGTTTTTAAATGTACGTATGTAAACACATCAATGTATAAATAAATACATGAAATAAATAAATAGAGATACAAGGATCTGACTTTTTCCGTCCCTATACCGATAATGAAACCCGGGTTTTGTGTATCGGCCGATACCGAGTACCGATCTGATACCAGTGTTAGATTAATAAGCTGTATGCCTCACTGTGTGGAAGTTCCTAAAATCATTATTTTGTGTCTAAGGCAAAATCAGGCTTGACTTAAACATTGCTTTCCTAACTTTGAAAAACAAAATTAGACGAATAAATACACAGATAAAAATGTACTGAATTGTTAATTATTTAAATATTGGTATCCAATACCAGATCTGCATGTCGTCACCGATAGCTGATTCAGCTATTTGAGTCAGTTTTGGACTGATATCAGAAATATGTTTTGGTATCGATGCATCTGAATAAATAAATAATATTAACGATAATTAATACTATACAAGCGTTGGCGCTCTGTGCAGCAGCGTGGGCGGGGCTTCAGGTCTCTGCAGACAGATGATGATGTCGTCAGCGGGTCTTTACAGCCCTCTGCTCTCTTCTGCTGCTGGATGTTGGATATATTAACCTTTCTAATGCATTTCCTTGCCATAAAACCTTGAATTGCAGTTTGAAAGGTGCTGTGACATTAAATTAACCTTCTTGCCATAAGTTCTCAAGCCACTTTAGACTCGTACTAAACCAGCAAAATGTTGCAAAACGTAATGTTCAGGTGTATTTAATTGAATTATTCTCTTTAGATGACCAACAGACTAAAGACACTATATTTGGACCAACATGTCAAATCAGTTGAGCCAACTTACTGTATATTTTCAGGCTGTTGGGTGCAAATGAGAACTCATCAGTGATTGTCCATGAATTTATACATCAAAATGTATTTTTACACATTAAAATACAAGCATGACATAATTCAAACACAAACATTCAATTCAATTCAATTAAATTCAATTTATTTTTGTATAGCCCAAAATCATGAAGGCAAATCACTGTCAAAAGCTGAGTGCAAATGAGATCCACGTTTAGAGGTCTGGCGCTATGGGGCGATTTTCAGAATCTCAGAGGTAGCGCACGGATCTCATTTAAAGATGTTGACAGTGGGCTTCATGGGCTGCTTGGAATCTCTGCAGCGTCTGCTTAGCCTCCCTCTCCTTTCTTCCAAATTCAGCTGTGATCTTCACCTGGGTATGGTAAAGTTCACAGGCTTTTTTGTTCTGGTCTAAGAAGGAAGACTTCTCCTCTTGCCACAGTAGATGTCTATTCTTCAGCTCCAGCTCAGCCTCATCAAGAGCTGCCTTGAGCTTACTGTTGACATCTAATAGTTCGACAATTCTAGCCTGACAGAGGTTCTTAGATATCTCCAACTCAGACTTGGTGGTAGTTTTAGTCTCCAGCAGGTCCTGTGTTTCTTTGAGAGCTGCTGCGATCCTGTTTGTCTCCGCTCTCTGCTCCTCCAGCTGGCCTTCATGGGCTGCCTGCAATCTCTGCAGCGTCTGCTTAGCCTTACGAAGAGCCGCCCTGAGCTTATTTTTGACATCTAACAGTTCATCAAGTCTCAAACAGAGGTTCTCAGATGTCTCCATTGCCTCCTCGGTGGTAGTTTCAGCCTGTTTTTGGTTGTACTGCTCAGTCTCCAGCAGGTCCTGTGTTTCTTCAAGAGCTGCTGCGATCCTGTTTGTCTCCGCTGTCTGTTTGTCCATCTGGGCTTGATATAAAGCCTGGGCTTTTTCCAGAGTCTGCTTGGCTGCTTCCTGCTCTTGTGCTCGAACGAAAGCAATGACCTCCACCTGGGAGTGAAAGTGGTCAGAGTCTTTTGGCTGGTCTGGTGAGAGGGAAGGCTTCTTGATTTGCCATTGTAGACTTAAAGTCTTCAGCTTCTGCTTGGCCTTCTTAAGAGCCTCCTTGTGACGCTCAGTCTCCAGCAGGTCCTGTGTTTCCTTCAGAGCTGCTGCGATCCTGTTTGTCTCCGCTCTCTGTTCGTCCATCTGGGCTTGATGTAAAGCCTGAGCTTTTTCCAGAGTCTGCTTTGCAGCTTCTTGCTCTTGTGCTCGAACGAAAGATATCTCCATCGCCCCCTCGGTGGTAGTTTTTGGCTGAACATGACGCTCGGTCTCCAGCAGGTCCTGTGTTTTTTTCAGAGCTGCTGCGATCCTGTTTGTCTCCGCTCTCTGTTCGTCCATCTGGGCTTGATGGATAGCCTGGGCTTTTTCCAGAGTCTGCATTGCTGCTTCCTCCTCTTGTGCTTGAAAGGATGCGATGAGCTGTACCTGGGATTTCGTGGTTTTGTTTTTTTCATGGAGAACATCTAGAAAATGTTGCAGACAGTCTTCATCAATTTCTAGGAGGACTCTCCCCTCAGTTTTTGTTTGGGTGAGCCTCGCCACGCTATCCAACAGTTCACATCGTACTTGTTCCTCCAGTGAACTTAGGTAAAAATTCATTGGAGGTTCAACCTCTTTGGAATTTAATTCCATCTCCTCCAGCGCTTTTTGGGGGTTTTTTCTGCTCAGTGAGCTTGCCATTGCCATTGTCAAATGTGTTTCTGAACAAATTTGATGTGTGCTTTGAAATACTGTGTGAGTTTTCCAATGCAATTCTCAAATGTGTCTCTGAAGCAACTTGATATCTGTATGAAATGTCTGAGGAAAGGCACAGGCATGTAAACTAAATTAATTCCGGAACTTCCAATGATGTCATCATGACACCATTCTTATCCATGGAGTCCTTGATGGCATCGTTACTATGGATACGAGATTGAATGTTTATCTTTGAATTTATGAATGTAATGATTTCTGATGATCCTTAAAATATGGCAAAGAAATGAAACTATATGTAACCATATATATATATATATAAAAATATAAATCCTCTTAAAATACTGATATAAATGATTGTGTAATGTTTTCAGTTGATTCAATGTAGTGGGGCAGATAGTAGATTAATCGTGCAAATTATGATACAAGCATGAAATTTGGTGGTTGTTCTCCAGAGGTATCTGGTCAAACCTGCCTGATTGGCCATTCAAACATCCAAGATGGCGGCTATTTTTCAAGATGGCCACCAATTGGGCCTCCCGAAAATTAGTTTTCTTAATAAAACTTTGTATTTCCCCGATTTGAATGATCTTGGTGTCTATTTGTAGGTAATAAAAGATGCTTTAATAATTACCCACAACTATAACACTAAAATAATGAATGTGCTGATGTAATTGGACATTTATTGGAAAAATTAACGAATATAAGTAAATTAATAATTCAACTCTTTTATTAAAATAATTTCCTTCAACTATGTTCAAATTGAACATTACAAGAATATATCAAACTGGACAAAACAAAGTGTATGGCACTGGACACTTAATTAATCTAACAATAATACATTTGATATGGAAAAGCAGGAAAATATTCTGTGATTTTTCCAAACAAATTGCTCCAGGTCCCACAATTTTTACTCTTTATACACCATTTTTGGCCAAAAAGCTTGGAAATGTTGTGCTGTCGCACACAGATGTCTGTGGAATCCAACAGACTTACACATTTGGCTCAAAGAGCCGCAGAGCGACATGAACGCCAACCAACTGCTCCATTAGACTCCATGTTAAATCTGACCACTCATTTCTCAAAGAAAGCAGACGGTACCAGTTTTGTATATTGCTCTGGATCTCACATTTTTAACACCACAAACATAAAAACCACATTACCGCGTTCAGGAGAGTCTTATCTTTCTCACGATATCCATATTTTGGCACTCAGACTCCTGCTTTTTGTTAAAAGGAGGAAGGGGTTTTGTTCAAAATCACTGATTACTGCAATGTTTCTTAATCAGTCTGCCTCTAACACCAGGTGCGTCCTCACAATGGCAACCAGTTACACACACGCTCTCTGTCTGTCTCTACACACACACATGACTTGGAGATATTCAGTCAAAGGCATTGTTAGACCTCATGTATGTCTGTCTGGCTGTCTCACTCACTCACTCGGTCTCTCTCTTTCTGTCTCTCTTCTCTCTTTCTGTCTGTCTCTCTCTCTCTCTGTCTCTCTCTATCATACAGTCATTCAGGTCTTAGATATTTTTAGAGGACTTTTCCTTTTTCACCCCCCCCCCCCCCCATTTCAAAATAAAAGCCCCACAGAATTAATTCTAACTGTAATGCTTGTGATGAAGCCTGTCATTTTAGTGTCAAACATTATGATTCTGTCTCCTCTCACCCACCCAGTCCCACCCTTTCAAAATGAAAGCCCCACAAATACAAGATTCAATCCAAGTGTATGAATCTAAAATGCAGAAAAGCGAGAAGTAATATCTCAATTTAATCTCAACGATACTACCGGTAATATCGGCGTGTAGCCTATATATGTATTGCAACGTCTTCGGGCAGTAGAAGCCACACTGTCAAAATTTCTTGCGAAATTTTCTAGTTGAGTATATACTCTAATAATATGCCTGAGTATATACTCTAATAACCAACATTGGAGTAGTATCCCTAAAGCTTTACGAATACTAAAGCGAATGAGCTAGTTGAATTGAATGAGGATTGTTTGGTTTATTCAGTGGCTTTGGTAGCATGCTGGTGCGCTTAGCATGCTAGTTAGCTTAGCATGGTAGCTGAGGATGACGGGTTGTTGCTTGGTGGGTTGAGCGGCATGCTCCCGGTGATAGCGACATGCTAGTTAGATTGACATGGACAATGGAAGCAAAGCGCTGTGCAATAGCATGTCAAGCTAATGCAAGGACATTAACAACCAAAGATGGTAAATGCAACCTAAACAGTTTGACTTTGTAACATGTGTGCTGTTAGTGAGTGGGTATACATTAGCAAGTGGCCCAATACTTAGTGGACACATATATTAGTTGGTGGAGAAAGCTAGCGTGTAACCAGCGAGAACATACATGTCACTAGATGCTTCCAGCTATGTTCTCTGTGTTCATGGACAGAACGTCAAACACCACGAAGAGACTCAGAGGTTTGACTAAAAGGACTTTTAAAGTGGCCGCTACAAACACAAGCATTTTGGTCCTTCCAGTGGTAGTCTGCACTTTTAATAGCTTGCAACAATACATGCCGCCAGTGTTTCGGTTGGACAAGCGTCCGAGTGACGGCAGCTGTTGAAAACACCGACAGAACATTCAGGTGTCCTCATGAAAGCCTTAACTCGATCCTAAACACACTAAGAACTGGGTTTATTACGCCAACCATTCACTAGAGCTACTAAACCTGTTGCTCTGAAGCGGCTGTGATCCTGTCAGGAGTCCTCAGCTGGAATATCATTCCTGACAACCCGACATTTTGATGCTGGTAACGGTTTTGATTCAGTGTTCATAGCTTGCTGACTGGATGGCTGGGGCCCAAACGCATATCTTTAATGCTGTCAGCCGTAAAATGGTCTATAGACAGCGGCTGACGTCTCGGCTTCTTTGATTGAAAAAGAAAATGTTTGAAATGTTTGTGTTTTCTGAGGTGGAAATGTATTAATCTATTTATTAAATCTATATGGATTCATAGAAGGCAGGTGTGTGGACATGCATGCAATATTGTGACAGGCACCTCAGAAAACAATAAAACATTTCTAAAAGTTGGCCTCTTGTCTCTCACATTTACTGCTGATGATTTGGGTTTTTGAAAGACTTTCTATCAAACCCCTGAAATATGTAGACATGACTTTGCCGTCTGATTGGCTGTGCGTGACAGGACACCGCTGTCATTGTGCCCTTTGCCTTTTGATGGAATCATCTAGTATCAGGGTGCAGTATCACTTCCAGTCCAGTGACAGCTGCTGTTGATATTTGATCACTGAGGGTCATTTTGAGGTATGAAAAGCATATCATAACATCAACTGAAGAAACATATGCTGACTGATTAGATCCAGCACAGAGAGACTTTTTAAAGCTGCCGTCATACACCATGATGAAAACTGTTGATGTGGAATATCACAAATACACATTATATATATATATATATATGTATATAATCAATTTATAATCCTGATGACTTTCAGCATATTAAGGACCATTTTTGTTACTTCCTCAGCAATAGATATTTAATGTATTTGTATTATAACTGCCTCTCTATAAAGTAGTTATTGTTCCCACTGGAGTTTCGTTTTTTGCATTTTTTGTTAAGTTTAGATTATTAATTTCATTAAGTATACAATATTTTTATTTCATCTTTGTCCATTTGTATTATATGTAGTCATTTCCTGTATTTTGAGGGTTTCTTTCTGTTTGGTTTATTTGTTTGTGATACTGTTCTTAAGTACAATCCTGTATTTCTGAAATCATTCGCTTCATGTACCATTTCATACCCAGGCCTTCACTGCTGTCATGCAGCTGAAATACCACCTTATAACCACATGATGGCGCCACAGCTATTATTCGTTTCTAAGGCTGTAACTATGTACGTACTCGTATTAAACCGTTCGGTACGAGGCTTACAATACGTTTGAATAGCGCTAGAGCATTTGGAAAATGCAGAAGCTTAAATTCAGGAAAACATAATGTTCTCTGTGCTCATGTAGGACAGTGGTTCTCAGCTGGTCTGGCTGTGGGACCCACCATCATCCCTTAATGACAAGCCGCGGCCCATTCATCTCTTTAGGAGACCGTCTCATGATTTTACTTTCACAACCCAAACGTTAAACGTACTGCTCTGCAATCTCTTTCCTCGTCTCAGCCCCCTGTGTCACGGTGTGTGGTACTCGAGTCAGGAAGCTTGTCAGAATGCCCATATTTGATTGGCTGAGCTGCATCACGTGATGTGATTCACAACGCTGACTAAGCCTCTGCTGTTAAGTTTCGTTTCACGATAGTCACGTGCTCGCCCACTGACCAATCACAGCACACTCTGCACCTCGCGGCAGAGCTGCACCTGGACACTGAGCTGCACGTAATGCTGACGTAGCTGTAGGCCAGCTAGCAGGCTCTGACACATCAAGGAATACGCCCAAAATGTGTGATGGGAAATTTTAGTATGCTAGTACATTTATACTGTGATTTAGTTAATGTGCCTTACTCACTAACAAAACTATCTGTGACATATGATTGTGTACTGAGAGAGTGGGAACAGGAACATATGGGTTATGTCTGCCTTTGCTTTGATAAGGGGAAGTAACCAAATGGGGGTTGCAGGTTGATGTTTGGGTGTGAAGATCCTAATTTAATCAAAGGTAACGGAGACACATGTCTTTGTGTGACAAGGCTCAGAAGAAGAAGGGGCTGACGGAAGGTGTCAATGGGGAGCTTGAAACTGCTGATCAATTGTTATAATGTAAATATCTGATGTCCCCCCCCGCTGTGTGCTGAGATGTTTAAGAGCAAGACAGACACTGGATTCTTTGCTCATCCTCTGCGGACTGCGTTGCAGTCAGTATGACGGTGAAGCCTTCTCTGCGCAGAGAATAAATACTTTAAAGACAAACTTCTTTTCTCAATGTTTCTTGTTTCAGTATTATAGGACTCACTCGGTACTAATGAATAGTTTTTTCCACCACACATGTCAAACTAAAGATCTGATTGGTTGAACACGATGACAATCAACAATATCGTCCCCATTCACTTAAACTACACATGGATTCACTTGTGAGTCTGCAGGCCTCGGGCCTCTCTTCTACCTAGAGACACAGAGGTGAAATCTGATTGGATAAAAGCTCTACTTAAAACAAGCTGCACTGGAAGCAGAGCAACTGAGGAAGACAGGAGCTGTGCAATGAGAACATAAGATAATGAGAAAAATAATTAGAATACATGTAGTGTATTTATGAAAAATGATTACATTATAAAATAGATATAACTTTGTGATTCTGTTTAGGCCAGCAGAGAAGGCCTTCCAGGCCCTGACGGCCCACCGCAGCATTAGTAGTACCACTGCACTGGATGGTACCTGATTGTACAGTTTATCTGTTCTTTTGTTTATGATAGACAAAATAATAGAATAGGTACATAAACAGAAGAATTTAACAACTTTGAGTGGACAAAATATCAGAAACACCCTGAACATAATGCAATCCAACATAACACCACAAACCATAGCCTCAGAAATCAGCATGATGTTGAATGAAAACGTTTGATTAGATGCTACAGGTGTTATTGTGTCCGCACTCTGTTCTCACTGGTAACCAAGTGAAGGCTTTCTACAAAACCTACAGCTCCTATGGAGCCACTGAGTTAATGAAGGTAAGAGCCTGTGAACATGTTCAAAGGTGAGCCACTGAGAGCGGTGTGTCTGTTCAGCATGGACTCTGATCACCGCGAGATGCGCCATCATTACCAGCACGTCCGAATGTGAGGGAGAGCTTTTCCATCCGATCAGAGAATGCTCTAGTTGGGAAGCAGCTCCGGGGCACGACTCAGCGCCTCAGCGCCTCAGCCTTGACGGATAGTTGGAGATGCTGAGGCGCTTTGTGCGTGCAGTCGGTGATGAGGAGAGGTCGTCCGCGTGCTCGGTACAATGTCCACGTGCCGGCTCGTGTCACCATGTGATATGGATATTAGTGAAACGCCAGCATGAATATTGATTTAGCCGAGGCTTGTACCAATATATTGTTTTTCTTTTCATTGATTTGTCAAATACTGCCAAATTATGGGATGACTAATACACAATGCAGGAAGTTTTTGGCATGAACACGATCATATTTGAAGATACTGAATTTCAGAAAGAATTGACCAAAGTACATTGTACATGAATATATATGTTGGTACCATTTGTATAATGCATATATACACATATTCCAAACAATAATTTCAACCACCCAGAAGTCAGTAAACCATGAGACATTCTAAATGTGATCCTTTTACTTTGTTGTTATCGTCTATAGATTATTTGCATAAAAACACTCGAGCAGCCAGCTCTCCTCCGTCCATTCAAACACAGATGCGTTGTTCACCACGACGCATTATCGGCAGAAAAAAGGATGCACAGGTGTTTAACTACAGGTGTCTAGTACTGGTTTGCACATGTGCAGTAGCGTTTGGGCAACATGTACAGACAAGTGACAAGTGTTGTTTGTGTGTAGTGTAAATGAGCTGATAACGTGATATCAGTGGTGCGTTGACACCCGATCCAGCATTTTAAGCTGCTTCGTATACATTTCTGATACTGGTATCGGTATCAGAGCTCTATACATCGCTACTGGCACCAGGCTTCAAAGTCCCACAATGCTACAGACAAACTGGGTGGTGGTAAGCAGGCACATAGAGAAGGTGGAGGGTGATCGTGGTGGTGGGAAGGGTGGGGTGGGGGCACTGACCTTGATACTACAGAGCTGCATCAGCATAATGACCAGTCAACCCAAAGCAGACCAAAACCTGAGGGGAAGTGGGAGGAGAAGGGCGGCGTGTTACAAACCACAGAAACAGAACAGCACAGTGTGAATGCAGCAGGTGGGACTCAAGTATGAAAAAAACAAAAACAGCATCATCACACGTTATCATACTTCCATCTTTGTCAGATAAAAATATGAATACTTGAGAAGGAGCAGAAGCACAGATGGACCTCCACACAGACACATGGAGAACAGAGACAAACAGCAACAGAAAGACTGAAAAGCTACCCGACAACAGCCACATCTCATGTTCACATCGCTCAGCTTCCATATCTATAGATAGTCACATGGCTGACATCACTGCAGTGGAGGGGCAAGCCTGCAAAGGAAGGAACTGTTAGCAGGAACATGTTCTCTTTGCAGACTGGTCCGGTGAATGTGGGCTGTGTTAACCTTAGCTGATCTAAGCTGCTGATCAATATCTTTACAACATGATTAAAATGGCAGGTTTCTTTTGTAGTGACGAGCATACAGAGAATTATCAGCTGAATGTGCAGCTCCTCAACTTAACGCAGCTTTTTACTGACTTTCAGCTCATTGTTCAGCACAACTTCACTGTTTTGGTCCAACAGACCCACCGAGCACTCCCTGCTGGGACCCAACCAGCAGACAGGAGCAGAAGTGATGGGCGGGTCAAGCACCCGAAGCCGACCCAACAAGCATGCAAACTGCTAACTTGATGCATGATGGCAGCACGAGTGTCAGGACCATAGACTGTGTATAAGAAGTGCATGTAGCCATGGTGACGTCACTCATTGGTCCGTGGACTGTGGCTTTGAAGCCTCGAGTTCAGAGATTTCACCGTCGCCATCTTGTCTCCCAGAAGTGACCATCTTTGGAATTTGGAGGAGTGACGTAGAGACCTGTCAATCACAGTAAGCCCCGCCCCTAAAGCATCCCCTGCTTTATGGTCTGTTTGACTCTAAATGGACCATCATGTACTAAATGAACATCATGCTGTATTGAAGAAGACTTGAAACTAGAGATTGAGACCATAAACTCATGTTTACAATGTTTACTGAGGTAATAAATCAAGAGAGAAGTAGAGTCATTTTCTCATAGACTTCTATACAATCAGAGGAGAGAATGCAGCTTTAACACATGAAGCATTGGCTTCACTCTTCAGAACCAGAGGATGGTTCCTGGTCTGGACTGAGGTCTGAGACAAGGACGGTGTGTGTGTGTGTGTGTGTGTGTGTGTGTGTGTGTGTGTGTGTGTGTGTGTGTGTGTGTGTGTGTGTGTGTGTGTGTGTGTGTGTGTGTGTGTGTGTGTGTGTGTGTTTGAGAAGGAGAGCAACAGAGAGAGGAGAATGCTAGGTGGACTACTGCCTGTAATGTTCCTGTAAGTTATTTATAATGTACTCAGAGTGCTGCTTGGTCACTTTTGACCCGCCCGCCAAAACCCGCAATATTTTCCAATCAGCACACCCAAACCCTCCTGACCCACGCATCACTAAGACACAGTCAGCGACAAGCTGGTGAACATAATGGAGCATTAAGCAATAAAAGAGCCAGCAGAGACCAGAACTAAGCTAATAGAGAGTGGGTACGGGACTTTAATTCATCGGATTGACTCAAACACGACTCCAAATGAATGAAGGATGTTTCTCTACAGCTGTAATATTTAAAGAGACAAAATCAAATATGTTTCCACCTGTAGGGCTATTTATCAATCTAGAATATTGTTGGTGTGAGTTGCCTAGTGTTGGAGAGATCAGGCGTAAAGATGTCTTCTCAATATCACAGAACTCTATGACCCTCGGCTCAAAGCAACTCACACCAAAACTATCTCGATTGATAAATAGCCCTGAGAGATTTACAGATATCTGATTTTGGGGTGAACTGTCCCTTTAAGATTTTCATGAAATCAAAGACCATTTTTAAAACTATTTATAGTTTCATAATAGTTTTGGATATACTTTTTAGGGATCCAGACGTATTTTATGTTGTTGAATAAAATGTCTTCAGCTTGTGATAACCACTGACGTCTAACCAAAACCACATTCAGAACAACATGGAGGCTGTGCTGTCACAAGGTAAGCTTCTAATAATAAGACCATTCTTCTCGCTGATACTTCACATTTAAAGCAAACTACTGGAGGGTTCTACTGTGAAGCAGCAACAGGAAGTGCCGCCAGTGAACAGAGTACGATGAGGAAACACGCTCAGATGTTTTTCAGCCGTCCGTCTCCAAAGACAAGAGAACAAACTCCTCCAGGACCATCGGACACCTAACAGTTGAAATCCCAGAAACAACCAAATGTCTTTTTCCTGATGTCCCTACTTTGTTATTCCCCCCAGTATGTCTCCTCAGCCTGTCTGTAACTAACCAATGAGATGGGAGCACAATGTGACACACACATGCACAGAGGCACGTACAAAAACTACACCAGCTCCTGTTTCACATGTTCAAATCCCTACAGTCCTCATTAATCATGTGGTACCATATTAGCATGGTGCCCAAGCTAGCTACACACACACACACACACACACACACACACACGGTAATCTCTTGGGAAATATCCCCAGTTGTCCTTCCTACTTGTTCTGACACTTGCACAATTAACCAGTATAATTGTGTTCCAGACTACATGATTATTAATTCTGCATACATGTTTTCTAGAACAGGAGAGACCGGGAAGCTTCTGCTGGAGATGATCAGTAATGATCTCCCTGATGATCCCTCCGAGGAAGCATTGTTCACATACAGATGGGTAACCATAGCTATATGATCTCATCGTTGCTGTCCACATGAACATCTGACTCTGGAGCTGCTCTACTTTTCAACTGAAAGCTGATATGCACTGTGTGTGTGTGTGTGTGTGTGTGTGTGTGTGTGTGTGTGTGTGTGTGTGTGTGTGTGTGTGTGTGCTGATGGGCTTCATGAAAAAGGTACACAATAAAACAGTGCAATTACAATAGATGTACATGTTGTATTGTCCCATGGTGGTCCTTAAGTTGAGCTGGGTCTGCTGAGATGATGGGATCACGTGTTGGTAATGGTAGTGACTGTGGTGTAACATCCAGAAGAACACAAGGAACTCATCGGGGATTTAATACGTTTGTGTTTTGGACAGTTGTTCAGAAAACAACGGGGCATTTGAAGATGCTTCCTGACACTTCACAAACAAAAAGATGCACCGGCACAACAATGTAATCTACAGAGACTGTACAAATACATGTGCAAATCTCACTTATAATGTAAACAATGTCAAACGTGGGGTTACAATGGGAGATAACTGGCCACGTGTTCATGGGGGAACATAAATAGCCGATAACTACAGACGATCTGGCACCAGGCCTTAAGTATTCAGAAGACTGACATTCCTCACAGGCTACCTGAGACCTCAGCCAACCGCTGCAGAGCTTCATTCACTCCAGCGGCTTCACAAACAAGACCTCCAATCACACGTTCTCTGCACACATTAGCCACGATCATCCTGAGCTGGTGCCAGCTTTGACATATGCATATTCATGAGCGTGTTTAAAATAGCTAGTGGGAAATAACGGGCATCTGTGGAGTTTAATAAAGAAACACCAAAAGAAGTACCCCCTTGTTGATTGCAGAATTGGTGAAGTCATGCTTCGCTCTACAGAATACAAATAATAATAATAGCATTTACCTCCATCTGGTTTGTTATTTGTTGAACCAGGACACCAGAACACAGAGGAACACTGTGTGTGGTGCTCCAGTATTTAAGAGGATTCTGAGGATGGGAATCCCCTCTCTAAGGGGGGGGGGCTCTCTGTGCATCAGGACTCGTAGTAGGCTACATCCCAAATCAGGAGCACGCACAGGGTGAAGCTGTGTGGCCCTGACATCTGCAGCGGCCATCCATCACGCCAAGCACCGTTACAATAATGACATACATTACTGTTACTTAATGAGGACATTCTACACGGAAGACGACTCAAGACATTCTCAGAGTCGCATCCAAGCTTTGATTCGGCACACGTCAAACGGCTCACAATAATAATAATAATAATATAAATGTAATGCCAACTTAGGAGCGAGGTGGCTTGCTAGCAACGACAGGAAACGAAGCTCTGGGAGAGCCGTGTTTGGTGGTGAGGTGAACCACCTCTAAAAATACAATTAGTGTGGAAATGTGGTCCCTGCTGAAGAAAGAAAGCCAGACAAACACATGTTCCATTGGCTGTGTCCTCTTGTGTCAGTACCGACGAACCCCACGTAACGCTAATCACTCGATGTTTTGAACAGAATTCCGCGTGCCGTTCCCTCCACACGGAGGGAATGACAGACAGCCTATGCGGGCTACAGAGCGATGGATGGGCCGCTGCTTAGACTGATATGAAAGGCTACATCACCTCACGTAACACGGCAACAATGGAGACGACCTACCTGGGATAAAATAAGCTGCCGGTGGATCATTCTCCAAAGGTAAGGATGAGAACTCGAAGGGGCGCTCGCCCGCTAATTCCCACCGAGCTCCATTTCGACGGTAAAAGGCAGGAGGAACACAAACAAACGGAGCACCGAGTAAAGGGGCCGATGAGGCACGCGAGAGAGGCTGTAGTCACATCCCTTGGACCAAAGTAAAGCTAGCAACAATACAACACGCATTTCCGGTCAGTGCCAAAATCGATCATTACAAAGCCGTGACCTGTGAAGGTGTTGATCAATATTTTGAATTAAAAGTACATTGTCTATGACTATCATGTGACATGCGCGTGTGGCAATGAGCTGTATCTGAAAAATAATCAATTTAGGCAATTGCGATTTAAAATAGGCTTTTATTTTGAAGGCTTCTCTTCTGGTCGTACTTGAGATAAATTTGCCGGAGAACGCTGGGTACCAATGCCTCACAGCCAATCAGAAAACGCGCTTTTCTCCTCGCGTGCGCGGCCTCCTCTTCGTCTCTGCCCCACAACTAACGCACACATAAATATGCACACGCGCACGCTGTGGCACGAGCGCAGTTATTGTCCACATGACTCTGTGCTCCCGTGCAGAGAGCTGCTGAAGTGAGGAGGTACAGCGCGCTGGATAAGAGCTTCCTGCCGGACCATAGCGTTCACTTCAGCTCGTAGCTGCAACATAGTGAGGATCTCATCTCAGCCTTCAGGAGGAAAACACTACTTCTCTAGGTGGTAATACTTCGGAAAAATACTGTGATTGAAAGCAATGTGTTATGTGTAAAAAGAAGCAGGATGACATTTCACTGGATTATGTCACAACATGTTTTCTGTTGCCTATTCATTCATCATAATGAATATTAATAATAATATTACTGCGATTTTACAGAGACCTCAAATGTTTCAAGCATGAATTACAAAACGTTCCTCATATTACAAAAGACACCTTTACCATATCTTTTCCCCATGTTTTTTTCTGTTAAAATAAAATAATATCCCACACAACGTTGATCTCTTCCACTGTATTTACTTTTCTCCCTTCTTCATCAGGTAAAAGTCATCCAAAGCAAAAAAAGAAATCGCAAAATGTTTATGTTGAATTAATTACACATGTGCACTTAATGGACATCAGAAATATATCAATATGCAAATCAATAAAGCATCGTATTATTAGCCATATATATCTCAGTAATCTGTAGCACAACACTATTCATTGTAAAGGCAAACTTGTCAAATATAACTTTTCTTTGGAATTGGAAAAAGTAAGTATTCTAAATAAAACACCTTGCTAATATTTGAGTAGTGGAATCTATTTTTAAAATGATTTCTTGTATCACAAAAAAACACCCAGAAAAATGAAATGTAGATCTGTTTTACTAACAAATGCAACATAGTCACAGTTAAACTACTGGGTGTATTTTATGGCTGTGGTTGGTGCATTTTATTGGCGTATTAATCATGTAAGAAGAGACATAATAACAAGCAGTAAGACAAGGAGAAAAGTGGTGATAGAGAAATAAAAAGGAGAGGTGGAAAACCAAAGACGTGGTGTGATATAAGACGAAGATGACAAAGAAGCAGAAGAAGAGGAGAGCCAAGGAAAAGGATGTGGGGTCCGAGAAAGGTAAAGAGAAACAAAAAGAGTGAGTCAGAAGATCATGAATCATGATCTTCTGACTCACTCTTTTTGTACACAAAGACACAAAGACTAACAGAATAAGACGGACAGGCCCTGTGAAACATGGTTAGCGTAGCTCCAAACAGGACGAGGGAGAGCAGCAGAGAACATTAAGACTGGTGCTTCTGAGGAACCGGTGGCTCCGTCTGATGGACTGTCTGCGACGTGAAGATCATTTCCAGAGGAAATGAATGCAGAGATAACACACTTTAACCAAGTCGCTGCTATTCTCTGTGTCAACGCAGAAGAAAGCAGTACATCTGTTTTCAGGCACGGCTAGGCATGTGATATGCAACTCTTCCTTTACAGTAATGTCTTGTCGTTGGTAAGTATCCAGTTATATCTGGTTGTTCACATGGTCAGAACCTCAGCCCCAGTTTAATGAATGCTTGCTTTGACTTTAGCTTGAAATCACCAACAGTGGAGATGTGTGTTTCTCATTGAACAATATTTTGTATGACAGCCAACATTCCTTCAAGAGAAAAAATGATCTGATTTCAGCACAGTATCACACAGTAAAAGAGACGGAAAGGAGAAAACCACACACGTTGAATTACAGTAGAAGAATAATAATGTGCAGATGTTACTCTGTTTGTTATTAATAAGACATTAATGTCAAAAGTTTCCACGGTCTCCATTAATAATGTACCACACTGTATGAAAGTGAGATAGTAACAATGCAGCATCGGTGCAATCATCTGACAGGAGCTGAGAGCCTGGGACAATGATCCCTTATTATAGGCTACTGCAGACTCCAGGTATTTTGAGGTGTACAAAGGCTGGACTCCAGACTCCAGGGTGCTTTGAAAAGCTTGGATAAGCTGTGAGCTGCACTTTATCAGAGATGGTGAAGTTAACATCTGTGTGGACAATAAGCCACACAATGGTGAGCTTAATACCGGATCAGAAGCGTTTTCAGTTAGTTTCGGTTTTCCACCTCCGATGAGGATCAGTGTACAGCCGCTTCCATAAACTCTGTCTCATCCAGAGAGTCACAAACAGGGTTCTGAGTCTGTAAGACACAATGCACAGCCAACTATAGGGCAGATGGGTTTTTTTCCAAGTATTATGACTTTATTCTCATTAAATTAATACTTTATTCTTTAAATAATATTACTTTTTCCTTCAAAATACGTTTTTCTAAAGGTTGATCTACGAGAGAACAGATTTGAAAGCAATACAGAACGTCTGAGAGTCTTGCTTCATAACATTGCATTATATTTTTTATATTTTGAATTGTCACCTGCCACCTGAATTTTGTGATTTTCCTTCACATAAATGCATACGTTTACACCATAAACTGGTGCAAAACAATGCACCAGAATGAAGTGATAGAGATCTAAACATCCTGGGGGAGGATCCAGACTGACTTAATATGTCCCTTCAATGTGCCGCCATGCAGGTGTAATCAAATATATTGAGGTCCTTGCTGCATTAAGTGTCCAAATAGTTAGACTAAAACATTCCAGTATGCAGAGTAAAGCTGTTGAGAAACTGCTGTGAAGCTGTAAGGTCCTGAATACTAAATAAAACACAATTTGAAGACATCTGTTGGGCTTGGAGAGCTGATGGATTGACCCGTCTTACATCTGGAAGTTGGACAGTTCAAATCAAAGTGTGGCATGATTCGGTGTTCCCCTAATATGTTGGCTTGTTGCACCAGGACCTGTTGTCAAGGTGGCCGTTTGATCACATGTACTGCTCACCTGGATGAACTCATCACAAATACATTTATTTCCTGTCTGTCTTGGAGATGATCACTCACCTCCAGCGCATTGCAGGTCACTGCTGATGGTGGTTATGAAGATTAAAGACTAATCCACAGGAGAAGATAAAGATTACCAGCAAGCTGTCCATTTGAATGAAAAACAAGAACTAGAACCCTGAGCCAGCCCTAACTATAACCCTGAGCCAGCCCTAACTGTAAACTTGAGCCCGCCCTAACTATAAACCTGAACCAGTCCTAACTATAAACCTGAACCAGTCCTAACTGTAAACCTGAGCCAGCCCTAACTGTAAACCTGAGCCCGCCCTAACTGTAAACCTGAGCCAGCCCTAACTATAAACCTGAATCAGCCCTAACTATAAACCTGAACCAGCCCTAACTATAAACCTGAACCAGCCCTAACTATAAACCTGAACCAGCCCTAACTGTAAACCTGAACCAGCCCTAACTGTAAACCTGAGCCCGCCCTAACTGTAAACCTGAGCCAGTCTTAACTATAAACCTGAACCAGCCCTAACTATAAACCTGAGCCAGCCCTAACTATAAACCTGAACCAGCCCTAACTGTAAACCTGAACCAGCCCTAACTGTAAACCTGAACCAGCCCTAACTATAAACCTGAACCAGCCCTAACTGTAAACCTGAACCAGCCCTAACTGTAAACCTGAGCCCGCCCTAACTGTAAACCTGAGCCAGTCTTAACTATAAACCTGAACCAGCCCTAACTATAAACCTGAGCCAGCCCTAACTATAAACCTGAACCAGCCCTAACTGTAAACCTGAACCAGCCCTAACTGTAAACCTGAGCCCGCCCTAACTGTAACCCTGAGCCAGTCTTAACTATAAACCTGAACCAGCCCTAACTATAAACCTGAGCCAGCCCTAACTATAAACCTGAGTCAGCCCTAACTATAAACCTGAACCAGCCCTAACTATAAACCTGAGCCAGCCCTAACTATAAACCTGAGCCAGCCCTAACTATAAATCTGAGCCAGCCCTAACTATAAACCTGAACCAGCCCTAACTATAAACCTGAGCCAGTCCTAACTATAAACCTGAGTCAGCCCTAACTATAAACCTGAGCCAGCCCTAACTATAAACCTGAGCCAGCCCTAACTATAAACCTGAGCCAGCCCTAACTATAAACCTGAACCAGCCCTAACTGTAAACCTGAGCCAGCCCTAACTATAAACCTGAGCCAGCCCTAACTGTAAACCTGAACCAGCCCTAACTGTAAACCTGAACCAGCCCTAACTATAAACCTGAACCAGCCCTAACTGTAAACCTGAACCAGCCCTAACTATAAACCTGAGCCAGCCCTAACTATAAACCTGAACCAGCCCTAACTGTAAACCTGAGCCAGCCCTAACTATAAACCTGAACCAGCCCTCACTATAAACCTGAACCAGCCCTAATTATAAACCTGAGCCAGCCCTAA
Organism: Leptoclinus maculatus; assembly: GCA_032191485.1. NCBI lineage: Eukaryota > Metazoa > Chordata > Actinopteri > Perciformes > Stichaeidae > Leptoclinus > Leptoclinus maculatus. The sequence continues at coordinate 18,242,102 of JAVDOI010000013.1, forward strand.
CAATAAATCTGAGCCAGCCCTAACTATAAACCTGAACCAGCCCTAACTATAAACCTGAATATGACCAAACTGAGAGCCTGTAGGTTACGTAAGCCATCTGTGTGTTTACGTTACGGATATTTGGCCTCACTTTTGTAAAGTGGGAGGAAGAGGAGACGCGTCATCATTCTATATATATATATAAATATATATATATATATATATATATATAAATATATATATATATATATATATATAAATATATATATATATACAGTCTACTATGGGAACACATGAGATGACTCTTGCAATACTGATGTAACTAATGGTGTGGTAATGGATATTGTACTGAGTTTATCAGGATAAGTAAACATGAGGAAGTTTTGACTGTCTCTAATAAAAGCCTGTCCCACATAAAGGCCCTCTGCCACTAAGATTAATAAAGACCACTATTAGAGAATTTGTGGTAGTAAAAAATCAAAGTAAAATGGTTTCAAAAGGAAAAAAAGAACTTGAATCTGCTGGACAACTCATGCAGTTTGACAACATGTCTGAAGTTACAACAAGAAAAGGTTGAACCAGGCCTTCAGACCTAACTAGTGGAATATGAATCGCGGTAGTCATTTGCTGCAGAGGTCAGAGAGAGTGGACTGTTGCTCTGGCGACATCTGCTGGACGGAAGCTGTCAGTGCTTCTGTATGACATCACTGAACACCCGAACCATCGGGGATCAGTGCACCAGAATGATCCTTAAACGTTTCATGTAACCGGAGCGTGCATCTGTACACAATCGCTGCATGTGGGATTCAGTTTACATTCCACCCGTGTCTGTGTGTAGGAGGGAGGGGGGAGGGAGATGGATGCGAGGGGAGAGAAAATTACAATATGAATGTAAATGAGTAACCAACATTTACATCTTCCTGGGCTGGCTGCGCATGTAGTCCCCCGATGTCTCCTCCGTCTCCCTGTCGTCCCACCCCCTCACTTTATTTCCTATTCCCTTTCATTCCTCCTCAGTCCTCTCCACTCACTCACTGTCTTCACCCATCCCTCTCCTCCCCAGGCGTACACCGCCTCCTCCTCCTCCTCCTCCTCCTCCTCCTCCTCCTCCTCCTCCTCCTCCTCCTCCTCCTCCTCCTCCTCCTCCTCCTCCTCCTCCTCCTCCCACTTCCAGTTCTTGGTTTCATTTTCTCGGCCCCTCCGTCAGGTCCTCTCCATTACGGTTGATTCATTGGAGTACAAGGAGAAACAGCGGCCTATTCATCTTTCCAGACTGAGATGCGGGAGGGTGGAGGGAGGGAAGGGGGGGTGGGGGGGGGTCGGGATTTCTTATTTGGTAACCACACAGTCACGCCTGCAACCTCTGCAGCTCGACTCACTTTGATTTTGACGGAGATGAAGACAAACACACGAGTCAGCTCCTCTCAAAGTCCCCCTGAAGCTCCAGCCTTGACCACTTTGTCCAGCTGTGATACAGATGTTGTTGACTCTGAAACACTGTCCTGATTCTTTGATCATGGCCCTTAGAGCTGATTATCATTCATTTAGGAGCTGCCGCCCAAGAGGCACTTTGTACGGCCAGCAGTCAATTTCAAAATACTACAGAGTCAAGCAGGTGTCAAAAACACGCGCAATTTGAGCTCCTAAATTAGGATTTGTGTTTTCTAATTGCTCTCAAAATAATATGTGTATTCAAAGTATTTGATTTGTGGGGACAAATTAGTGATTATTATTATTATTATTTTATCCACGAGTCCATGAATACAGACATCATAGAAAACACCGGACAGTGACAGATGTGACTCATACTCTCATCATATACATGTTACAGCTGTCATACATAAGGGAGGTCAGCATGTTTGTGACAGTGATCTTTCTACAAAGCATCGAAGTTAAGACAGACTTTTGTTCTTTGAATCAGAGAAAGTGTAAACTTTTACTTGATTTACTTTAGAGTTGTCACTATCCTTAATCAAGTCTTCCCAACCGCCCAGTCCCCTCCGGATTACTGCTCCATACTGTCTGTGTGCCGGCTCAAGACGCTCGTCTATTGGCTTCTTGTCCAACCTATTAGATAGTTTGTTGCCTGCCAGCAGTTGCCTGAAACCTGTTCTCCTTGTCTTCAGGATTACCTGCTTGCTTTTCCCGCCTCTCCGGTCTGCCAAGTCCACCAGCCAGCTCATTACATCGGGTCTCTGTCTGCCAAGTCCAAACCCCTCTACTCTTTGTCCCTGCCTGCATCTTTCAGCAAAAAGACTTGTTCCCACCTCAGCTGCTGGTCCGGTGTTTGCATGTGGCTCCACGTGTCCTCACGCAATGGTTCGTATGATATCTTACGAAAAAGTTATTCCTCCATTTTTGTGCGTTTTTCTTACAAAAGTCAGTAACACCGCTCATTACACGAATACTGTAACTTCTGTCTTCAGAGGAAACAACTTAGTTAGGTTTAGGCAACACAACTAGGTAGTTAGGTTTAGGAAAAGATCGTGGTTTGAGTTAAAATAACTACTGAATTACAGTTACTGAAGTACACAAGTTATGTGAGGAATAAATCAACGTTGACTTCTCGTTTCACACGGGGAACAGCGTCCTCCTGGCTGAAAGGTCACTCTTTGTTTATTATTATTTGTGTATAATGTCGTTCCTTCACTTTCTTTCTAAACTAAAGGATTGTATCAATGTTCAAATGCAGTCCACCCAGTCGTCATAAGGAATGTTGGTATTGTGCGTTTCTGCAAACCATGGGATACGTTGAATGGTGACGTTTCATATCAGCCTTGTGCCACGCTCGCAGAAACGCTCAATGTCATGTGATAAACGTTGGGAAACAATTCATTGGGTTCAGGCAACAAAACTACTTGGTTATGTTAGAAAAAAGATGATGGTTTGTGTTCAAATAAAATGTTACCTAACAAGCGTAAGGATCTGTTTCACATGGGACACGTACAGTGATCTCCTGGGTGAAAGTCCTGTGTCTGCCACCCTTCCCATCTGTTAATAGTGAACTTCCTCACTTGTTATACTCTTTATTACGCCACATAACTTTTAATAACACCCACTTTCTCTGCACGTCACTTGTTCTACATCACCACAACAACAACAACAAAACAAAACGTTGACATTCAATTTATCCATGGTTTCCAACGCCAACATGGTCCCCTCTATTAGTGATGTGTGGGTCGATAGAGAGACAGAGTTCATGTGAACGCTTACTTGTTTTGCTGCTATTCAACAATAAAGAACACCAAACAGTTCTTGTTGATTTAGCCTCGATCTTCTCACTGCTGTGAAAGAAAGACAGCACTCTGGACAGCTCCCTATTGTAGCTGCTCCCAGCAGCTGGATCAGCACCTTGGAGAGCGCCGGGCCTACTAAGTCTTACATAGACTGTAAATACAAGATTTCAAGGATGCAATCCAAGGCAATCAAACAGGCTAATACAAACATCAGCAACAACAATAACTACACAACCTCGCAACAAGTTTGCCCTGCAACACAAAGCTGAGTACACCCGCTTCTCTCTCAACACACACCTTTTCATCTTGTGCATAGCAGGTCCATTACAATTCAGTCCCAGATTACTGGCTACAGATCGAACAATACTCGATCTTTCTTTGAATTAGAATGGACCACAGGGGCCTTGGCTAAAGCTTCTTTCCGTTGCCGTGCTGGTGTCCAAGAAGAGGACAGACAATGTCCTGCTTCAATCCAGGTTCTCACGGACGGCACTGGATCAAAGTTTGTCCACAGGTGGTCCGTTTAGGTCGACAAACAGAAGTGCAGACTGGCTCTCTGAGTACAACCTGTTGTTGTGCACCTCTTGCTGGCCGTCATTCATCCTCTCTCGCACACAGCAGATGTGGGGATGTGACTACAGAGTCTTTTCCAGTGTTTTTGGTTAGGTGTTTGTGAAGCCTTTTGTATATGCGATGTGTCCTCACTGCTTGTCAAATGGAGTTCCAGAGCGGGGAATCTCTCCATACAGCGTTTACAGTACTGTAGCCACTTGGAGACTCATCTGATGGTGAACATATGACCACATTTTCAATATTTGCATGTTGGGCTCAGCCGATCTGTTACTTCTGGTTGACTGGTGATGGAGTGAGTGTAACTTTGAAATAAAGAACTCAAAGTGATGACAACCAGCCACTACTCTGAGAGCATCTTTGACTGCCAGTCTAATCTCTGTGCCAGGCAGCGCGCAGACTGCATCTTCCGAAAGTCGTGTTTGAGTGTGGCAATTAGTCCACTGGTTTCCTCTGTGAGCGCTGCAGCTCCACCGGCGGCTTCTCTATGAGATACATCTTCAAAAGGCCATCATCCATTCCTGCATTATGTATACTGCCCATCATAGAGCTATACATGACTTCAGTAAGTACCACTATATCCAGGAAAACATCATCTACATCACCTATTGCATCCAGAATTAGATAAGGGCACCAGTGGATGGTGCTCTCATCATTTGTGATGCTGACCCGTGAGGCAAACTTGCAGCGCATTTCCTTTGAAATGTGTCCAGTTACTCCTGCGTGGACGTGGTTTGATTTGTGTATATTTCAGATATATTTCTCATTTATATCCATGAGGGGATTGAGCTTTTTATAAGATGTATGGGTGCTTCTAGGACATTCTTGATTACTGTAAGTAAGTAAGTAAGAAAGTCAGTTTGTAAATTAGTGAAGCACTTTCTTTTTCTGTCACTATGGCTAATTCTATTGACCTTGTGTGGGTTGGCTGTCCCTGTGTTTCTTTTTATTGTCCTCCTTGTATCAGCGCCACTAACTTCACCACTAATCCATTTTTGCAATAGATATAAATACAGTCTCTTTTCTGAGAGCAGTGAGTTCTTTTCTTCCCGACACACTAAACACCCTTACTTTACATTTTTGACGTTGAGCCAAGCATTGCGATCTTTCCATTCGCCCACTTGCTTTCCAACCAACCAGCAGGTCACTTATGATTCCAGTAGCAACTGCCTCTTCACCTTCTCCCTGAGGGGCTCCCAACTCTCCTGTACTTGTTATGGTAATTGGACTTGTGAATAATACATTTTTAGGCAACAATGCCGTGGTAATAACCTGTCAATCACAATAAGCCCCGCCCTAAAGCATCCCCTGCTTTATGGTCTGTTTGACTCTAAATGGACCATAATGTACTAAATGAACATCATGCTGTATTGAAGAAGACTTGAAACTAGAGATTGAGACCATAAACTCATGTTTACAATGTTTACTGAGGTAATAAATCAAGAGAGAAGTAGAGTCATTTTCTCATAGACTTCTATACAACCAGAGGAGTCGCCCCCTGGTGGACACTAGAGAGAATGCAGCTTTAAGGCTCTTCAGCATTGGCTTCACTTTTCAGAACCGGAGGTTTCCGCCTGCTTTCAGCCAATCTGCCTTTCTTTCTAATGAAGCAAACATAAGATAAAGTGGCCAGCTACACTTCTGATAATAATACAAATTCATGCATATCTATGTGGAATCAGATCAGAGTGTCTCATTGAATGTCACAAGCTTCCGGCAGATAACCAGCAGACTGTTGTGGGCATCACACATCATCCACTCCAATTTTCTATTTAACTCCACTGGTGCTGCAAGACCTGCCATCATTTGGTCATCTAGTGCAAAAAGAAAAATATCCAAATACTGTCTCTATATTAAACATCAGATAATCATAAGCTGGAATACTTAAACATGAACAGCATGAATCAATATATCAGGTTGACAATGTTCAATGATTTGTGAGGGACAACAGCTGTTTGATGTATGCCATATACTCTCATTAAAAAGGTGTGATGACACATTTAATTGTTCTTATTGACAGTTAAATATGATTATGTCCTAATTAATACAATCCCCATCAGACAGTTGTGAGGTGAACAAGGCCCTTAATGTGTATTTTAGGTTTAATTAATTACACCAGCGACATTAATTTGACTGCAGTTAAAACAGCCAGGTCCCAGTCTGTTTACCTTTAAATTGACACTATCTGTATATTCTGCTCAGGGCTGGTAATGCAAAGCACTGTGGAGAGTAATTAAAATGCAGTCTCTCTTCCTTATTAGAGAGTCAGTTCTCCAGAGAGTTTGTGGAACCATCAAGAGACACCTGGGGATAGTGCTAAACCCAAAAACCGACAAAGGATGTGGGCCTTAAAGTCCTAAACTTTTGATTTATGTTTAGAGGTTTTGAAAAGTTCAACGCTGTGTGCGTTAAAGTAAAAACCCCTGTTTAACTTTCGTGCAGGCTAAAAATGATGATTACAATATGTTATTGTGTGACATACATGATCAATACAGTTTTTATATTCAAGCATTTAAATATATTTACATTACTGCAGTGTTATGATCATTTATTGTTATCGTGTTGACTTATTGTAACGTTACATTTGCATGTTTTATAGTTTGTGAATGATTTTGGTTGACACATGGTCAGTGCATAGTATATCTGGAGGGAGTGCAACCCTGTTTCCTCCGTAAGTACATTCCCATACAACTAAAGTGCATTCTCAGTTACGTATTTTACAGACGGTAAATTGAAACAACAATATCTACTTGGTTAGGTTTAGTAAAACATCATGGTGTGGCTCAAACTAAGTGTGTTAGTTACATTTTATATGAAGCTGCTAACAGTGCTGACGGAGCTAACAGCGTTTACCTGAGGAGGAACTGGAGGGTGGGCGCTACGATTACCAGCTGTAATTACCTGCAGCAGTGCAGAGCCATGAGCCAACCGGTGGGGCACGCTCACATGCACTATCGTGCACTAAACCCCATTTATGACAACAAAGCACAGATAAACTCAGACTACAACACACACAGAGGGAGAGTGTCTTCATTCTAGGCAGACGTTACTCCTCTGTATCTTTAAATGCCAAATGGTTGTTTGCTGCTACATTAATGCTCTGAATATTGAATTCAGCACGTTTAAATTAGAGATGTTAAGTCAATTAAGTTAATGACTTGATTACACACCTGACAGGAACAGCTGTCTCCTGGGTGATTGTCCTGTGTTGACCTCCTCGTTATGTAGGCATTGATTAGAAATGTATCTGTGACACGTAAAATGTTTCCAGCGAATCATAATTGACAAAGCAGTTGAGTCGTATCGGAACATTTCAGAAGACCAGGCTGCTAAGTGGTGGGAGCCACGTTGGGCTCAGGGGACTCTCAGTTGGATATCTTCTGCAGCTCGGCTGGGCATGAAAGTCTCCAGATTACATTATGAAGACAAAAGATTAACAACTGTGTTGAAAACTTTCTGAATCTTTGATTAAAAACCTCAAAGGCTCAAGCTTTGTAAGTATCAGGGGAAAAGTGGTCACGACTCCCAAGATGCATTTCTGCAGGAAACATCCAATCGGCTACCTTCAAATCACGTAGAAGCTCATACTTTAGTTTATACAGATGAGAAAACAGATTTTATAATCTGCTGTTTAAATCAGTTCACTTCATTTTGGGGTCAACTGGTCTTTCCGTTAACAGCTGAGGCTCATGGGTATTTTGCCAAAAGGTGGATGAAACATGTTTTTTCTCAGAAACAAAGTTAATTCTGAATAATCCAACTGTATACCGATGATCATTACACATTATTTATGTTAGATTATTACATTAGATGTGTATTTCTTGAGGGTATTGTTGAATTAAAATGGGAGTAAAACACTTCACACGTCTTTAGAGGTCGTAACACATGTTCACACACAGAGACCTCCAGCGGACACAGACAGACGTTGCATTAATTATGAGTTATGTTTGTGTCCATCTGATGAATTGAAGTCCAGTAATCCCTCTCCGTATAGCTCTGGGTTGGTCTCCTGAGAAAGATATCTGTCTCTTCGGCTGCTAAACCCCCCCCCTGGTGTTCAACTTGTCTGCTATTTGGTGCTGGGAACCGTGATCCATTGTAGACTTCACACTTCAGCCTCACATTGTGTTCATGTTCAGCAGTTTGTTGTTGGGAGGGGCGGTTATTTGGTTTAGTTTAGTCCAGTGGTGAGTGATGTATCTGCCCAGTCAACATCATTATCATTTGACACAGAGGTTGCAGTAGCGGTTGTTAGGAGCAGTCCGTATTGATCACATAAGTATGCTGAGAGTGGTTCTTTCTCTAAGTGGACTTACAGAAATGTGTCCTGCTCAGCCAATGCGTGTTGCTGTGTTTGGGCAATTCCATCATATTAGAGCTGGATGACACTTATTGAGACACATCCCAGTTAGAATTAGTGAAACCTCTAAAGATGGCTGACAAAGAAAAGAATAAAAGCTGAATGTGTGAATGGAGAAACATGATGAAGGCAGATGCTTCTGATGTGAATCGTGTGCTATGGCCGTCACAGCGCCACGTCTCAACCCAACCCAACACTTCACTGTGCTGTTCTATCCAATTCCTCTAGTCGTTTACCTTTACAGCTACATATGGTTAAAATAAATACATATTCTAATAGAATAGAATCATTGAAACCTGTAGTAGCAGTGGATTTTTAGAAAGATAAAGTACAATATGGATCGAGCATGTTTCTAATAGATTACACTCTATTGCACAGCCTAGTTTAAACACTAGATGTCGACTACATTCAGTGAAATGATCTGTCTTCACCTCTTGGCACAGAAAGCAATAATGTACCATTACTGCCCTTTTCTGTTTGTTGCATCTTAACATTGGACTTATAGATTTACATCTTTGAAGTGGGCCATAAGGCCATGAACAGAAACCAACTTCTGCCTGTTATAACTTTACGTATTAACAGATTTACACACCACATTTTCATATTTTAAGTGGGCATGTAGGCCGAGCAGCGTATTACAGTTTAAAATATATTGAATTCATTCAAATTCAGGAGCAGCAGATACAGGAATATGTGGGCATACCAATAAACGATAAGACTAGAGAGAGACAAACAAACAGAAAAGTGTCATCCAGAGAAACCACGTAATCTTAAAGAGGGGGGGTGTTGTACCTTAAAGCGGCGCTAGAGGGCAGTGTGGTCCTTCTCCTCAGCTGACTCGCGGCAGGTTTCTTTTCTCCCCTCGCTGTTTTTGAAGTAGGCCTATTGAAAAGGCTCGCTGTACGCTCTCTGCAACATCATGTGGTTCTATCTGTCTCCCTCGCTCACATCAGTGCACAATCTTGTATTTACATAAGAAGGACTGTGTGTGTGTGTGTGTGTGTGTGTGTGTGTGTGTGTGTGTGTGTCTGTGTGTGTGTGTGTGTGACTAGTCGCAGTATTGGTTTGCCTTGTCTGTACTGGCCAGCGGCAGCAAGGCACGGCATCTGCTGCAATGAACAGAACATATTTTAACGCCACCAGCTCTTCCTCGCTCTCTCTCTCCTCTTCCTCTCTCTCCCTCCTCTTCCTCTCTCTCTCTCTCCTCTTCCTCTCTCTCCCTCCTCTTCCTCTCTCTCTCTCCTCTTCCTCTCTCTCTCCTCTTCCTCTCTCTCTCTCTCCTCTTCCTCTCTCTCTCTCTCCTCTTCCTCTCTCTCTCTCCTCTTCCTCTCTCTCTCTCTCCTCTTCCTCTCTCTCTCTCTCCTCTTCCTCTCTCCCTCCTCTTCCTCTCTCTTTTGTGTTTGTCTTGTTATTTCTCAAATCCTGCATCTCTGTGAAGGTGACACAATCACACAGGCGTTCCACTGATAGCAGCTTTTCAGCGCTCACTAATGTTTGTATACTGAGCGACTGTTAATACTGCTGCTGCCTCTCACGCTGTCACCACTACTGAGTACCACTAGTACTGCTCTGACTATCACTACTACTAATACACCTTTTACTACCACGGCTGGTACTATGACTGCTGTCACTGCTACTACTAGTACTACTGCCTTTACTCCTTATTGTACTAGTTGTACTGTACCACTAACGGATGACAGACTGCTGATACAACTACTACCAGTACTATTGCTGTAACTATCTCTGCATACTATTAGTATTACTGCTGCAAATACAACTACCAGTACTGCTGCCTTAACTTCTACTTCTACTACTACTACTGTACCATAGATAACAGACTGCTGATACTATTGCTACAACTCCTACTTCTACTACTTCTACTGCTAATATAAGACTTCTGATACTACTACTACCAGTACTACTGCTGTGACTACTTCTACTACATCTACTGGTGATTCCACTGCTACCGTACTCCTGCTGCCTCAGATACTACTACTGCTACCGTACTACTCCTTTATCTACTGCCTTCATCAGTAGACCGCTGTTGGTGTAACTAATAATAATAATCACTTGAATTATATAGCTGTTACAAAGTGTTTCACAATAAAAACACGATAAAAGGAATGAAGATCCAGAACCTTAGACATAAACAAGATGAATACTTACAAGTTACATGTTCTTTGAACCATCAGTAGGTTCTAGAGCTCAGAGGGAGTCAGTGGATCACAGATATAGACGTGGAGCCAGATCATGCAAGGCTTTAAAAACAAGCAGTGAAACATTTAAATCAATTGTAAAACTCACACACATTGGTGTTGTGTGGCCGGTACTCTTAGTACGTGTTGAACTACTACGACTAACGGTACCACGAGTGCAACTACCAGCAGATGGGTTGCAAAACAAATTCCAGGTCTTGGTTAGATTATATATATACACATGTATACTATATACGACTGTGGTAGTATTGCTGCTGCAGCTCTAAAGGAGAGCTCTGAAGTGTTGCACATGTACCTTACACATCAGCCGATATTACATTGAAAGGTGTATTGATCGGTGAAATCATTTCTCCCGTTCATACACGAGGAGACCTCTACATACAGCGAGCACACTGTGAGAGATCCACATCCCTGCAGTGCTTTGACTGTTGACCCCAACAGAGAAGTTGAATCTGTGCATCAGATGATAGAACTCACTGAGGGACTTAGGTACGATATCTCAAGCACGGCAGTGAATATAATAAAAAGGATTGTGATTCAAGGTTATGCAATGAATCCTGTAATGTTGTCTCATGTCTGCTTGGTGTAATACACTCTATCTTCCACTATGTAAAGTACATTCTTGTGTGGTTGGTCTTACACGGCCACGCTGTAGGCTGTTCATCCTGAAACACTGCTGCAGAGGAGGCAACTGTTCACAGAATGAACTGATCAGATACATGTCAGCTTCTCCTCTGAGCCATTGTTGACGTGAATACGAGTGTTTTCAAAACTGCTATGACAAACGTACTTCTGCTGGTGATTGAGAATAGGTAGACGCTATCATCTAGTGGACTAAATACGCCTAAATGTAAGTTTAATAGTTTATAAGCCAGTTGAACCTTTCTTGGTTCTGCACACAGCTAAGTTACACGACAGCGAAATGTAAGAAGAGAGGAATGTGTAAAACGATGGAGTGCGTGTGTGTGTGTTTCATACCAGAGCATGAACTCCTTAGTGCCACAGAGAGACACCACATGAGCTCATGTTCATCTGAACCAGAATCAGGTTATTCATAAATAAAAAAGGCCCTGGAGCCTATCTATATCTATATATTATTATTATTTAATTTGGGGGAAAATACCAGAAACAATAGTAGAAAATATGACTAGAGAAATGGGCTTGTGACGTATAACAACAGGGTGTGGTTACACACAGTACATGTTCTCGAGTGGAAGCATAATAAATAAGGACCACGACAGGAGGAGGAGTTGAATATTGTATATGTTCTGGGGAACAGAATTCAGGATGCTACTCCATGATCTAGCCCTCGGTTTGATGTCATCTTTTTGATACACAGTAAATCTATATTTGCTTTGAACTCAACATTGACCGGAGTATCCATCATATTGGAAAGTATTAATGTGTGTTGGAGGACCTGAAAACATGGTGGTGTGGTTGAGGGTATTTTCCACCACATTAAACATCTTTAAACAGGACACAGTGGCATGCCTAAGCTGCTCTTGGTGCAGGACGAAGACACCGATGTCATACCTAGATGATGTTTAACGATTGGTTCAAGATTCATTTATTGTAATTCTACAACACACAACGAAATGCAAGTTGTCGTCCCGATAAGTTGAGAATCTGATCTGCAGTCTGGTAGTATGACAGCGGATACACCCCCATGTCAGTTTGTTATGTTTGAAGTCAGGATGCTTTCTTTTTAAGTTAACAAGAACTAGGCATTAGACTATTGCCTTCGTCATTTTGTTAAGAAATACAGCCGTTTGTATGATGACCACCTTAGGATCTCTGTGATACTGAATCTAAGGAACCTAAAACTGTTCACTTCACCTCCACCTCAACACCCTAATGTAGACAGGGGTGTGGCTTCATCTCCTTTTTTCTGAAATCAACATGATCCATGGTATTTATGTGTACTGTAAAAACTTGCTGCATGCCTGGGAATGGGTGTCCACAAATCAACGACACACATAATGTGATCATAAGACGAAGGGAAGTAACCACAACATGAAGCCAGTACTGACATATAATTGAACGTATGAATGAATAATTGTTGTTTTCCCATTGGATAAATTGAAATGTAATGATTATCTCTGCCAGAAAGATCATGCAATGAGTCACATGTGTGCATGAGTGAGTGTGCATCTCTGTGTCTGTCCACGGCTGCATGCAGTGACAGACAGAGCTACTTGTTAACACACTGCTGCACCTCAACCGATGGTAACCGGGCTGACAGCTTTGTGAGTTTCATTTTGTTCTGGTATTGTATGACCTGTCTTACCTATATGACGACTTTGAGCCGATTGCCTGCGTTCATCAGCGTTTGAGCTCTGAACTAGTTTCTGGTTATGTATGTATTGTTTAAGGTATACGTGTGTCTGTAAGTAATTATCTATGGATCTATGTATGTACATAGATATATTTTATTAGCATCTTCTTGTCTCTTGTACAGAATAACTTAATTCTTGTGCAAAAAATACTTTAAAAAATGTTTTTTTGAATGAATGTATGTTAATGTTATTTTTCTTAAGATGGACCAGGGCTGACATCACACGTCCTGTCTCTGCACTGGACCTGTGGTGCACCTGAGTGCAGGTTCGTCTTAATTTGTTGAATATTTTTTAGCTAATTACACTGCATGGACTTATGAATATTGAGCTGCACATGAGACCCTCATTCAGTCCCCTTGACGTTATCCCCACCAGACAGTCCAGAGATAATAGGGGCCATACGCTCTAATGTGCTCTCTATTATTAATAGCTCTCTCTTCTGGATGTGTACCAGACCATTTCTGTGTTCAACTGCTGCTCGGGGAGTCTGGCCTGGAATTCACTGCTTTACAATTTAGCCTAAATTTGATTTCCTGAATATCCTTCACAACCTGTAAGTGTCTGCAGGAGTAGATCCTTAGGCAGTTAGCTACTATAGCTAATCCAAGGGGCTAATGTTGGTGTTTAGGTTCAGTCGGAGAGTGTTAGGGCGGGCTTACTGTGATTGACAGGTCGCTGCAGCTACCAGAGACGTATCCGGCTTCTACGTCGCTCCTCCGCATTCCAAATATGTTAACTTCTGTTCATCGGTGGCAAAAAAAACCTACATGGAGACAACTGTAATCCAAGATGGCGATGGCGAAATCGGCGAACTCGAGGCTTCAAAACATCAGTCCACAAACCAATGAGTGACGTCACGATGACAAAGTCCACTTCTTATATACAGTCTATGATTTAGAGGAGTATTTACCAAGACTACGGGCCATCTGATTTGCATAAAGTCCCACTAAATAAGACCTGACCCTGGACTGTTCTGACGTGTGTTGCACATATCAGGAGTTAACCGGGGTGCAAAAGAAAGAGTTTTCTGCTGATAACTAAAAGTTTTACCAAAAAAGCATTCAATCATCGATCTTTTAAACTCCTTTGACTGGATCATTTTTGTTTACAGATGAATACAAAATTAAAAACAGCCTACTAACTTAAATCATATTGCGCAGGAAAAAGAAGCAGCAGGTCACTGTGGGAGTCGGAAATGTAAAAATAAATGAATAACTGAGCCGAGAGCTTTGGTAAAGTAACTTTGTGTTTCTCTCTCTCTCATTATGTCTCTCACTCAGTTATATAGTCTCTCCCCCCTCTGTGTGTGCGTGTGTTCACTAAAACAGGGCCTCAGATTTTACATCTGCTTTGCCCAGATGTTACATTGCAGACACAGTCTCCTGCTGCAGTCGTCACTCTGCGGTGATACAGTAAATCAGATGCATATTTGCATACATTTCCATTCTCTCCTCCTATATTTTGCGCTCCTAAACGGGAATGCTTTAGAATAAATACGGCATTTTTACGTCATTTTAAGGAAAAATGCAATTTGACTCAAACATCACAGCATTTGCAACTCAATATTAAAGTAAATTGGCGGTTTATAGTGCACATCTCTTCCGCTGTGATGATGTGATGCAACTCTTTTTTGATGAACATGTGATGTCTGTTAGGCAGACATGGAAAGACATGTGGTCCTTTGCCATTTGGCTCTGTCGTGTCTCAGCAGTGCTCCCTGTAGGCTACTGTCTTTATCAAACATCCACACACACCGCGGGACTGCTCCAGCTGCGTGCCACATGTTTTCAGCTGATTTTGAGCGTAACTTTGAGCAGCGTTACTATCCTGACTAGCCCGGAGGATGTCCCCTGAGCTCCCTGTGCACACCGGCTTGATTTGTATAAGCCAGCGCCGCAAACTCCCCTAACGTTGTCTTTGTGCCTTTCAATGTTCTTTTCACAATATTTGAAGAACCCCGCCAAATGTGGACAAAAGAGGCCCAAATTTCGTCAACTAGCCCAACTGTATTTCTCCCAGCCCATACCGCCAGATTAAGTTCTCACTGCAATCAAACCCAACTAGGGTTCGCTTGAAAACAGTCCGAGGCCACCTGACAGAAGAATGTGACTATACTTATCGTCTTATGTTGCCTCCAATCCACAAAAGCCCCACATATGTCTCCCTAGCAAGGGATTTACAAAATGTCTCAACGATGTTGGTCACCAGGCATTCACCATCTACAGGAATTGCACTGCGAGTGGAAATTCTAAATGTTGTTGGTCAGTGTTCATCTGCCATCTGTTCTGCTGTCTCTCACTTTAAATCCACAACATTCAAGGAGAACAATGAAAAACCTGCCTATAGCTGTATGCTGCTCCGATCAGATACAGGACGCCCGCTGACAAGGACACAAACTGTTCAGATCAAATGAGGTCTTTTGCTGCTAAACATTCAGCTTTCTGGTGAAGCTCAGTGTGTGGTACATTGAAACAAAGCTTTGGTCATGCAGAGTACAAAAATCCCAAAACCCCTACTTGCAAAGCCAACTCACTCCACATGCTGTGTACACACAGTTCTGTCCAATTTCTATTTGTGGACATGTTGCTACTATGATTGTATTCGCACAATACCGCGTAATGCGATGTTATCATAGACTGTGTATAAGAAGTGGACGTGGTCATCGTGACGTCACCCGTTGGTTTGTGGACTGACGTTTTGAAGCCTTGAGTTCGGCGATTTCGCCGTCGCCATGTTAATGTTTTTTGCAACCGATGAACGGAAGTTATCATATTTGGGATGCAGAGGAGTGATGTAGAGACGCCGTATGCTTTGGTGGTGGCAGAGACCTGTCAATCACAGTAAGCCCCGCCCTAAAGCATACCCTGCTTTATGGTCTGTTTGACTCTAAATGGACCATAAGTTACTAAATGAACATCATGCTGTATTGAAGAAGACTTGAAACTAGAGATTGAGACCATAAACTCATGTTTACAATGTTTACTGAGGTAATAAATCAAGAGAGAAGTAGAGTCATTTTCTCATAGACTTCTATGAGACCAGAGGAGTCGCCCCCTGGTGGACACTAGAGAGAATGCAGCTTTAAGACACTTCTGTATTGGTTTCAATCGGCAGAACCGGAGGTCGCCCCCTGGTTGTTATCAACAGTATTGCTAACTATAGCTAACCTGGCTAGAACTGGAATTGCTAACTTTTCCTGCCTGTTGTACTGGGACTCAGTAGGTCAGCTCGATTTCTGAGGTGAATGGAAGGTTTGGTTTGAGGAATAAACAGGGTCCTTGATTTTATAATATGGAAGGTCTGTTCATATATTTCCCATGGTGATTACAGCAGATTAGGTTTTATTAAAATACATAGGCTGTGTTATAATAATTGAATAAGTGAGCACAATAAAATAGAGTTCACTCGCTGCAGAGCAGCCAGCAGGTGATTACTTATATCACGGTTTTATCTCACTGCCGATGATTAATGTCACAGGCTCTTTTGTGTGCCGTGCTCTTTGTTTAAGCTGCCGCCGCCTCCTGCTGCAGAAGCATTTCCCCTCTTTTTAAGAGACATGCTGCTTTTACAAGTGCTTCATTTTGTCACACAGAATCTGTGGAGGGCTCCTGTCTTCACAGACACTGCCAACACACACTGTTTTATGAGCACGCTGTCTTTTGTCCATTATATTAAACTGTATTTTGTGAGAGGTTTAATGTTGCTTGACCAGTGTTCTGAAAAAGTCAGGAAATTGTATTTTCAAATATGTTTAGGACAATACTGCAGCCCCAATATTCAAGTATTGTATCCTTCTACTTAACTTGACCAGCCACATATGGCTGGTATTGTTTTCACCTTGTTATTCTTGGTGTGTGTCATCATGGACGTGGTCCTGGAGACACCTACTGTGGCGTCCACTACAGAAGTGGATTATGTATTGCGTAGGCTTTACCTGGGTTCATCCCCTCACGCATGCACAGTTGTGAAGATTTTCTTTGCGCCCTTGTGCCCTCACTTGTGACATATAACAGTTTGACCATAGTTCGGCTCCAATTTTTCTTCAGTGTCAAGCAGTCAACAAATGAAGAAGAACATAAGATGTAGAAGTCGAGCGCTGTCGGTCTGTGTACCGGCTGCCGGTTCGGCTAAATCCTATTGACCATCATCCCAGATGCAAAAGCTGCCTCTGCGCCAACTAAGGCGGGTTATCCTGGACTAGGATCGCTGTGACGAGCGCAAGTCTGCTGGCTCAGCTCCCTCTATTGCGGGTTCTCTTAATAATGGCTCATCCTCCTCTGGAGGTTGATGAAGATGAGGAATGCGGAGCCCTGCGCTTGCTGCTTTCTCCGTCCCTACCGCGGCTAGGAACCCTGTTGCAACGGCATTCTCCCTCTCTGCATCACTGGCCTGCAGCTAAGGACCTGCCGGGCATCATAAAGACAGCGGCAGATCTGAGAGGCAACCTGATGCAGAGGCAGAACTACCTTCACATGCTTGTGGACATCCTCCGCTGTGGCCTAGCTCATAAGGTATCCTCCTCCGGTGGCTCCGGCCCAGCAAGCTCCGCTCCATCCCGGTAAAGAGCCAGCAGCCGGCTCCCACCTGGTCCGACCCAACCTCCCAACAAACAACGACATCAGTAGCAGTGACAGGATGTGATGAACGCGTGTCTCATTCCGTCTGAGAAACCGACACCTGCTTAACTCCAAAGAGCAGTTTCCTCTCAGCCAGTCTGCTTATGCTTCCACTGAGAATGTTTCAGCCTCTCCCTCACAGACTCACACACACAAGTTTCAATGCAGCAGGCACTGCCCAGTCACTTCCTCACACAAATCCTCTTTTAAAATCGGGCGAGTTAGTGGCGATGTCCAAGCACGATTTTGAGCATGCAGAGTTAAACGCTGACGCCGTCATGCGTTTTCAGCGTCACAGCCAGCAGGCCCATTCGAGGCAGCCTTCCCATGTGCCGTAGGGAACAAACACTAGTTTCACACAGCGGCAGAGAAGCCTCCAAGCTGGCTCACGGAGCGTAGCTCATCGTGGCACAGCAAGCTCTCCAAGCATGCATGGATGTCAGGGCTAGTTTCAAGAGGCTACAACGCTCCAGTTTCGCCGGAGGAAAAACAAGGGTTTCTTTTCAAAAGTTGAGTTATAAAGCGGCCTTTGCACGTTTGGTGACAAGCAGACGTGTGTTGCAATGTGTGCCCGGTGAATGGATCACTGTCATCGACCTCACCATTCTCGTGAGATATCGCAAGGATCTACCATGTCGTGCAAGGTGTTTGTGGGACAAAATAAACTACAGTGTGTGTTCATGGTAGTGAAGGAAGATGTCACCCAGTGCAACAGTGATGAGGTTTTAATAGTTTTTGGACAGCAATGGAGCTCTATGGCACAGAGGAAGAAGATGCATCAGGCTTTGCATACACACACAATTAGAAAGTAGGTTACATTCTCTATTGGTTTGGGTCTACGCATGTTGATATTTAAAAACATTATACGAATCACCAGATCCAGCCTTCAAAGCTGCAATAATAAGGTTGAAGATACAACAGATTAAAATGATGTGGAAGGTGTCACTTGTGATGAACCCAACGATATTTATGACCCTCGGCTCTACAAAACGTTTTAACTCTTTGAGCTCATGGTTTTGGTTTTAAAGCCTAAAGCTCAACTGTTTTGGTTCAGTCTCGTCTGCATCGTTCCCAGCAGCAGCAGCAGCTGTTTTCATGGAAAAAGCTCCAATAACCTGCTCAGCAGCAAACGGCAGACAGACACAGCTCGAGACCAGCTGGTAAGCATAGTGGAGCATGTAGCGGCTCAAGAGACGGATGTTTTTCTCTGAAAACAGAGATGAAAGAGAGGGAATATTGGAAAATGGTGAGTAGAATGTTATCATAGCTGAAAGGAATGATGCTCAAAATAAACATTAGAAGCCCCCAATTGCAGCCATGTCTCCTAAAAATGACGTTCCCCCAAAACTAAAATACAATAGCTGTGCATTCAGTTAGAGGAGGTGGAGTTTGAAGCTGAAGCTATATCATTTTTGATTAATCAGTTATTTCATCATAAAAGAGTGACACAAGCCCAAGGTGACATCTTAACTTGTTTTGTCTGACCAACCCAAACCAAAAGTATTTAGTTGACAATAATAAATAGAAATCTGCCTTGTGGTTGGCTGCCTTCATCAACCAGCCAAGTTGCAGTTCACATCCATGTCTGTCCAAAATGTCGTCATTTTATCCTATTAGACATTTGTGTAAAATTGTCACGATCAGCAAATTCCTGACTTATGGACAAACACGTGTTTTGTGAGGTCACAGTGACCTTTGACCACCAGAATCTAATGAAGTTTGGCAGAAGTTCAGTCAGGAAGACTCCTTTTGCTCTCATTCGTTCATCTCTTCAGCTTCTACTCTATCAGCTGACTGTGGCCGTTCACTCTTAACTTTGGCGACGGCGCTCCATCGTGACATGTTGTTATTAAAGAGGGTAGTGAAAATTCCCCCTGAAGTCTAGACACTGCTGGTGGTGGTGATGATGATGAAGAGCAGGACTGGGCCCTGGGTGTGACGGAGACTGGAGGATGCCCCAGTCTGAAATGACAACTGACAGCAGCAGAGAAGAGAACAGTTTTAAAATTTGACAGCGATGATGTGATTGGCTTAGGGAGATCGTGGCAGAATCTGGTTGGTTAACTTAATGAGAGACTGAACCCCAGATTATTCTCTGTTCCTGAATGCTTCGGATGAGTTACATGCTGAGGTAGAATGTCATGTATGTACCTGTATGTATGTATATGACGATTGAAATCAAGTTAATGTTTGAGTCTAGGTTACTTTGTGCCTAATTTAAAGAAATTCCCTCCATGACAATGGGACGTAGGAACATGCGTACAGGGAACCCAGAAACATAACACCTCTGGACACAGCTGTCGCCGGCTCTGGCGCATAAAAATACAGAAAATCAAAGCAAACCCTCACATTTGAGAGGCTGGAAGCTGAGGCCGCAGCATTTTTACTTGATTATTGAGCTCAGTGATTAACCAGTCATCAAAATTGATACAGACAATGATATGTACTGTATGTGCTATACGCACTGAAAACTACAACTCTTATTTTAAAGGCCAGCAGTTGCTGCTGGTCCTCTTCCTCCTTCCCCTCTTTCTCCCTCCTCTCAGCCCCCGCTGAAGGCCCTGCTCCATCAGCATCTCAGATTGCAAATGAAATTGGAAATTTGAATTAGTTCAACAGAAAAACACCACAGGCGATGCAAAATGCAGGACGAGTGCTGCTGTTTGACACTGAATACATTGAAAGAAAGCATATTTTTAGAATAAAAAGCATTGCCTGTGTTGTTGATGTTTGTATTGTATATACGCAAGCAGAATCGCTTTACTACACGATTCAAACTGAAGTCAGCGTTGCTAAGAAGCTCTCATCACTTAGATGTTAATGACAGTCCACTGTATGCCATCCACATGTGCAGCCTCTACAACGTCACCATGATTGGCGCCATCGTCAGCGTCATTCACGTCACTCTGGCTGTGGGCTGTTGTGCAGAGTCCTCCTTGCTTTCTCTGCAGTTATAGCACCTTTCTCAAAGTAGCATAAAGCAATGTTTCATGTGAGAAGTTTATATGTCAACTAAAAATAAAACAGACAGCATCAGCACTCTGGCGTCAATATTCCAGCGTTGACGGCAAGTGGCCGGGCCGGACTCATAATTCCTGCGCCCTGCTGGAGAGTGGCCTCAGGCTGTTGATAGAGAGGAATCTCGTCACAGCTGGGTGCCGCTGATTGGTAGGGGACAGTGGCTGTCCCTTCAGGCTGCGGATCCTCATATCTCACATCCACCAACAGCCCGGTCAGTAATTAAAGTACAACGCTGTGAGCTCACACAGTGTTGGCTTCTCGGTTGTTTTTAGTCAGGTTCAATTGACCTTCTCTTGAAATTAAACGTACCCTTATTGGTCGTTTGAACACCTTAATGGTGAAATACGGTGACATAATCTAGCACCTTGTCATATTTTCCGTGATAAATGTACTGATTGAGAGAGTATCCTTAATTCCACGTGTTCAAAGATGATATTTTTAATATTTTGTAACCATGGGGCCAGTTTTGGACAGTCTTAATGTTGCTCTTAGATTAGTTTAATGCAAGTGAGACAGTTTCACAAAAAAAACAAAAGACTTATTTGAAGCCACCCTACCCCCAGGCTATCTGTGAACTGAAGCCCCATTCGGACGACATTAACATCACAGGCGGAGGTGGGGAATGAAATATTCATTGTGCTCCTCTGTAATTCAACCCATCGTTTTTGATGGCATTTTAACCATCGGGAAATTGCAGGATATGGTCTATCATAGACATGGACATTCAGCAGGACAAAGCCAAGAGAGAAGGCAAAGAGTCTCCCCAGGGTAGAGCCGGGGAGTTGAAGGTGACGCTAAAATACTGCGTGAGGTGAATTTGAGTCAAAGATGGTACCCCTTGGAGTCATAACTCAGTCAGATCGGAACGCACAGACATGAAACACATAATGAGATCATTCAGTCATGTCTACATGTATGCCGATATTTTTTTAAACTGATATTTTTCTCTGCGTTTTGGCCTCTCGTCCGCACGCACACAGAGTTTTAGATCACCAAAAATAATATTTTCTAAAACGCCCTCGAAGGTGTAGATTTTTGAAGTTTTTAAAGTAAATACGGTTACTTTGTGTAGACATGTAAAACAGATCGTTTGATGCCGTTATCTCCCCAATTCGCGCATGAACATTGTTGCTTTTGAGCTTGTGCCAGAATCTATAACAAAAATGGAACTCACGGATTGTTTATGTTTTGTTAGCACTGCTCATGCTAATGACCACTTTACATTCAACTTAACATTGCTGTACCACTTTACAGACGACTGGAGGCGTCTCACGAGCCCAATGTCTTTTGGTACACCTTAGCTCGTTTACTCTTTGTTAACACCGCAAAAGGAAAATAAGCTCAATGCTCAGAATCTTCTGTGGTATTTGACACAGCCTTTAGCGTTCTAGTGTGGACGGAGATTTTTGTTAAACGAAGGTCTTGTGGACAAAATTTCATTTTTAAACGGAAAGCATTTCATGGGTATTTCGCAAACTGGAACTTCCTACAGCTACTTTTAATAAAAGTTATTTTTTGTAAAACTTTTAATGACACCAATTTGCCAAAATGTAAACAAATATAGGCCAGAAAAACAGGACTCCAGAATGAATAACAATACCATAGACTGTATAAAAGAAGTGGAAGTAGTCAGTGTGACATCACCCATTGGTTTGTGGACTACGGTTTTGTAGCCTCAAGTTCACCATCTCCGTTTTTTAAACCCGAAGTGACACAAGAGGGTGGAGCTAAGTACAACCAAACAACGAATAAGACATTTTAGTGGACCAAAGTGTACATTTAACTTTCATGAACCGAAAACACATTGTGAAAGGGTTGAAGTTCTAAGACGAAAACACAAACAACTCCCGGACCACACAACAACGGGGTAGTGGCCTGCCTATCACATGTAGCCCTGCCCTAAAGCATACTCTGCTTTATAGACTCGAAATGTACCATAATGTACTAAATGCTGTATTGAAGAAGACTTGAAACTAGAGATTGAGACCATAAACTCATGTTTACAATGTTTACTGAGGTAATAAATCAAGTAAGAAGTAGTCATTTTCCCATAGACTTCTATACAACCAGAGAAGTCGCCCCCTGCTGGTCAGTAGAGCGAACGCAGGTTTCAGCATTGCCTTCCCTTTCCAGAACTGGAGGACTAGTACCAATATCTAGCTGACACACAATCGATTAGTGGTGCTGGTGTTAACATGTTTCCATCTATCAGATTTATTTGACTTCTTCCATTCTACTGATGAAAAAGTAGGCTAAGCAGCTTTTTTCACATTGAAATACAAGGGCGTCGCCCTGGTTGTGGTTACATACATTTGCTGGAAAACAGTAAGTGATTCTGGTTTTAATTATCACCAGGAAATCTCAGCGTCTCATCTCTGCCACAGGCCTGAATGTAGCCAGTACAATCAACTTTACCAGCGGCAAACTTCACTCTTACAAATATTCATAATTTACAGAACCCAAAAGCACGAATTCAGAAGCAGCTGTCCAAAATCCTTTTAATCTGTCCGAGGAAAAAAGCAGCAGTCACAAGGAGGGATAGACAAAAACTTCAAACCAGTGATCAGGCAAGGTATCAGGTGGGCAGAATTAAACAGGCCATGGAACGCCGGATAGCTGTTGGTGAATCTGGGCCTGTATAAGAACGATTGGCTGATGAGGATAATGAGGTCCAGGTGTGGACAAACTCAGGTGAGGGGAATGAGGGGATTGCAGAGGATGGAAACAAGAAGAGGCATGAAATAATAAGCACTATCAAGGTGGACTCATGACAGTAGCAGCTTAGAGCAAAAGAACAAAAAATAAATACAATACATATCAAATAATGAGCAAAAAACAAACAAACAGTATATCGATATAAAAAAGATTACTGAATATTGCCCCAGGAGGTGAGCAAAAACCAGACCTTGCTGGTCATGAAATTACATTTGACAACAGCAAACAGTTTGGCAGAAAATGAGCAAATGAACAAATTGTGAAGAGTAGGACCACGCAGCACCAGGACTCTACCTTCAAGTGTTGTATGCAACGATAAAACTCTGGATGGCCTGACAACAACACAAATACAGACATAAAGAGACGTGGTGCTGGTGATGTATTAATTAGCCAACGTGCTCCTCCAGAGAGACAGAGAGCAGCCAGAATCTGAACTTGTGTTTGTTTATTCCACCAAGACAGAGATAACATTATTATGAGCAGTCAGGTAGGAACCTCGGCACTGGTGTGCTTGTCTGCATGCGCATTATTTTGTTGTGATTGTGTAAGCAGCTCCTTGGCTGTTATTTTGCCTTTAAACAACGAGCATTCCAGAGACTCATCTTGATGATACAGAGTGTTCAATTGTCAGATAAATCAATCTTCCATGACGCACCTACAGTCTCCTTGATTTGTTATTGTTCTCCTGCAGTGTTTGTGCTTGTGTAATGTATTGCACTGCTTCTTCCCATGACCTTCAAGTTGTATGTATTTGCAAAAACAGGTTATATAAAGTTACCACTGTTTTTTTGACAAATGGTGTTGTCTTTTCCACAATACGCAAACACAAACACAAGACAGGACAAGGCACATCAAAAGGTACACATAGGCACATGCGCAGTCTTGAGCGTCTACCATTCCAAATGTAATTACAAAAAAGCTGTTTCATTTTAGTAAAGAAATTAGAAGGAGGAGCAAGTGGGATGGTTTGAAAAAGGTACAGGAATTTAGGAAGAATATTCATCTTCAGAATATTAATACGCCCAATCATGGAAATTGGCAAAGATTTCCATCTATTAATAGATTCAACTACTGACTCAGTCACAGGGTTATAGTTAGTAGGTACCATGGATTCTATTTTAGGCGTGATTTTAACACCGAAGTATGTAAAGCTATCCACAATGTTCCTAAATGGTGTATTTAGTGGTGGAGTTAATCTCTCAGATTCTTTCAAAAATAGGATTGTAGACTTAGATGCATTAAGCTTATAACCTGAGAAACTACCATATGTTCCTATTAAACTTAATAAAGAAGGAATAGATTGTTTCAAGTCTGTCAGAAAGAGCACTATATCATCAGCAAATAGTCCTATTTTATTCTCAATATCATTAATTGTGATACCAGTCATCTCACTATTGCCTCTAATTGCAATTGCTAGAGGTTCAATGGCCAGTACAAAAATAAGAGGAGATAAGGGACATCCTTGTCTTGTACCTCTACAAAGAGAGAGCTGTTTTGATACCATATAGTTGGTCATTACTGAAGCACTTGAGTCATGAGTTTTATCCAATTAAGGAAGTAGTTGCCTATTCCAAAACGGTTAAGCACTTCAAATAGGTATTCATGTTCGACCCTATCAAAGGCCTTTTCCGCATCAAGTCCTATCACAGCCACATCAGGTATTTCTTTCTTGGCATATATAATGTTCATCAGTCTACGAATATTGTGAGAGCCCTGTCTTCCTTTAATAAATCCATTTTGATCTAAGGCCACAATAGATGGCAAATGTTTCTCCAACCTTCTGGCAAGCAGTTTTGCTATTATTTTCACATCATTATTGATTAAGGAGATGGGGCGGTAGGATTCACACTTTGTGGAGGGCTTACCTGGCTTTAATATTAAGGTTATAAGTGCGTTTCGCAGAGATGGGGGCAGCAGAATCAAGTGATTCTTCAAACATATTCAGTAAAGGAGAGCCTGTCCTTGAATTTTTTGTAGATTTCAATAGGAACACCGTCGGGTCCTGGAGCTTTCCCTCCTTGCATACTGTCTATGGCCTCTGACAACTCAGATATTGCAATAGGGGAATTGAGTTCCTGTTTAGCGCTCTCACCAAGGAACGGTATTTCTATCTGACCTAGGAAGTTGTGGAGTGTGCAAGATGTGGCTGGACTTTCTGACGTGTACAATTTAGAATAAAATGTCTGGAAAGTGCTATTTATTTCTTGTGGGTTAGTAATTGTCGTCCCTTTCTCCGACTCAATTTCTAAAATTGATCTTTCATTCTGCATTGACACCAGGCCAAAAGTTTCCCTGCCCTTTCTCCTTGATCGTAGAATGTCTGTTTCAGTTTCATTGTGCTATATAATGCTTTATTTGTGGATAATTCATTATACTGTGCTCTAAGAATGGCCAGTCTCTGTCTAGTCTCATTTGTATCATTAAGGTTAGTTTCTGTCTCAAGTTCTTTGATATCTTTTTCTAACTCCATCAATTTTAGGTGCTGTTTATTAGATATGCTGCCTGTATAGCTGATCATTTGGCCTCGTATGTAGGCCTTGAATGCCTCCCATCTTATAGACGCTGATGTTTGAGTAGTATTGACTTCGAAATAGACATCAATATTGGTTCCAACAAATTTGAATAACTCATTATCATGTAACCATCGTGGGCTCAATCGCCATATATTGGGACCCTTATTGGCTGCTTTGACAGTGTAATTGACTAGTAAAGCATGATCTGAAATGACAATACTTTTATACAATGAGTCATTCACATTAGGTATCATAGACTTAGAAATGAGGAAATAGTCTATGCGGGAGTAAGAATTATGTGTAGCAGAGTGACATGAAGTTACCACTGTTGAGCTGAAACTACATGTGATAACAAAGATGAAGCCTCATGTTGAAACCTTCGCTGCACAGTATGTGGTAGGGTGGACTAACTGAGGCCAGCGAGTGGACAGAGTCTGGCCCTGACAGCAGCATCAGAGAGGGACTGGTTGGACCAGTGGACTGGCAGTTCCTGTGGCTGGCTCGGCCCACAGTCCTTGGCATGCTGGAACTCCTGCTACCCTGTGAGTAGCCAACTCTGATCTTTTAATTAACAGTTTTTTTTTTTTTTTATCACAGTGATGACTGTCAAAAAACTACAAGTTAGTTCTCTTATCTGGATAGTTACAAAGAAGTTGTTAGTTCAGGTATGTCCTCGAAGGTAAAGCACTTTAATGCAAATTTTAACAATCAAGTGTGTAGGATAATAACTCATCCTTTCTCAGTGAGCCCTCTTTGTTTATGTCACCTGAGGGTCCCTTGTTGTTATGACCTCAATATGTTTGCACTACCTGATAAGATTGTAGAAATGTATAGTTAGGTGTGCCGATGTGAGGATGGAGGGATTTAGGAACGATAAAAGTGAACTCTATGCTTGAGAATATTTACACAAACTCCTCCTGAGTCAGTATTTATTTTTTGTATTTAAAGCCGTCACAATTAAAGTAAATCCTGTGAATTATTCACGTTGAGTTCAACGTGGGGGACAATAGTTAGAGCCAGACAGTTCAAAATGGAGGACGCTATCGTTAGCTTATTAGCTGTGCGTCACCAGGGGTACATCCCAAGTCTCTTAATTGCATCCCCGTTTCCCTCACTTGGGTCCTTTCCTTGCGTCTTAGTCCCTCCCACCAGGGATGCTTGGAGAGACGCAAGGAAACCATGCGAGGAGAGAGGAAACGGGGAAATATTTTTTAAGAGACATGAGACGTCCTTTCCTCTGAAGCGTCACGTGAAGCGACGTCTGTTTCTGATGATAACAGCTAATAACAGCTGATCACAGCTGAATCAGCTGTCAGTCGGCTTTAATAGCTGGAGAGACTTTTGAGAAGTTTGTGTCACATGATCACAGTACTTCAAAATAGTAACTAATAATACTAATAACTAATAAAGACACACAGTAATCATCACTGTAGAGGTGTTTTCTCTCTGTAGCCTGTTACCTCTTTAACAAACTGTGTTCTGTTTATAAGCGCAGAATCGATTTCTACCGGCGAAATGCGTTTGTCTTATTTATGAATTATTTGCGTCTGTACATTTTGAAACTCAGATTGGGACGTCATTATTAATTAACTCAGAATATTATTA
The DNA here is from genome assembly GCA_032191485.1 of Leptoclinus maculatus. NCBI lineage: Eukaryota > Metazoa > Chordata > Actinopteri > Perciformes > Stichaeidae > Leptoclinus > Leptoclinus maculatus. Next base: position 18,269,269 of record JAVDOI010000013.1, read on the forward strand.
TGGTTTCTCTTGAATACTGGAAGTAATTTATTAGGCTCCATGTTTCAGGTTAAATTTAAATGAAAAAACTCATCAAACCCGACACTCAGGAATGATCAGCCTCACATGACTGAATGAAATGATGATGAATGATGTAAAAAGTGTTTCGTCTCTCCAGCTCTCTCTCACTTTAATTGTATCCATAATAAAAGTTATTGTGGGAAATATCAGATCATTGTTTGTGTTCCTTTTGTTGTTCAGACCTACAATGAACATATATTTAAACCAGATGGTGAATCAGAAAACTATTCAAATATAAAACTAGAGTTTAATCCTTGATCTGTCTTCACTCTGGTATGAAACTCCAGTCAGTCAGTCAGTCCGATCAGCTCCAGCGTCCAATCACATAACTGATGAACAAAGAGGGGCGTGTCGGCCGTTAAAACACTTCCTGGAAGGCTGTTCTCGTGCGTCCTCGCTCATGGCTCCTCGGAGATCCCTCCTCGATCCTCGCAGAAATAAGAGCTTTGGGACGGCTTGGGATGTTGGAGGTATAAACTGGGTTTACAAACAGTTAGGGGACAAGAGGCAAATCTTTGAACAAATTGAGTGAACTTATTGTCCTGTAAGAGCTAACAAGATGCTAACTGACAATTAACAAGTAATTTTAGCGTAACTGACCATTAGCAAGTCTGTTAGCTTAACTGACCATTAGCAAGCTCTTTAGCTAACTGGCCATTAGCAAGCTCTTTAGCTAACTGGCCATGAGCACGCTCTTTAGCTAACTGGCCATGAGCACGCTCTTTAGCTAACTGGCCATTAGCAAGCTCTTTAGCTAACTGGCTATGAGCATGCTCTTTAGCTAACAGGCCATTAGCAAGCTCTTTAGCTAACAGGCCATGAGCACGCTCCTTAGCGAACTGGCCATTAGCAAGCTCTTTAGCTAACTGGCTATGAGCATGCTCTTTAGCTAACAGGCCATGAGCAAGCTCTTTAGCTAACAGGCCATGAGCAAGCTCTTTGCTAACAGGCCATGAGCACGCTCTTTAGCGAACAGGCCATGAGCAAGCTCTTTAGCTAACAGGCCATGAGCACGCTCTTTAGCGAACTGGCCATGAGCAAGCTCTTTAGCTAACTGGCCATGAGCAAGCTCTTTAGCTAACTGGCCATTTGCAAGCTTGTTAACTTGGTGAGCTTTGGTTTTCTAAAAAAAAATGGTACAATAGTGAAAACATTTTTTTTTATTGAATACTGTTTCGAGCTTTGCTTTTTATCCATCAATCGACTAGTAACTCAGCAGCGAAATATCAAACACATTTTTTAAATCAGTCATTTACCGATTTCAGTTGGTCAGACTGAAAAAAGATATTTAAACACATATTACTAGGACACTAGGAACGTATGTTTTTATTAAATATATATATAAAAAATGATTTATGAGTTTGAGTGAACAAAATGTTTAAAAAAATCATTCCTACACTGTATTTCTTATACATACAAATATTTCCATTTCAAATACTTTGACAAAGAATAGTTTCAGGAATAACACAAAATAAAAGTGCTGAACAATAAAACTAATTTTCAGTGACGTTTTTGGAACATATTTGATCATCTGCAGTATTTCAGAATACAAATGAAGCCTTAAATGTTAAATTGCGTTTTGAATAAAGCTGATAGACGTGTCCCACTTTGTGCCCACATATTATGTTTAAATACCACCTCTCCTCTCTTGCTCCCTCTTGTGTTTTTCTCAGCTCCTGAGGCTAAGTCGTCACACCGTAAAAATCTCGACGGCCTCGACTTCAGCCCAAGAAAACTTTGTGGCCCGAGACTGTGTAGCATACGCAGAACTTCAGAGATGATGAGTCTGAAAGGAAAAATGACCCTTTGACAACTCTGGTTGTATAGAGGTCTATGAGAAATATTATTAGATAAATACTATCAAAGTCAAATAGACCATAAAGCAGGGTCTGCTTTAGGGCGGGGCTACCTTGTGACTCAAATACTTTACTAACGACTAGTAACTACCTGAATTAATCATTTAGATGTACATTATTCATGCTTTGATGTATAATGATTTAGATATGCACTAATGGTTAGGGACTATGTCAATATATGCTTTATAAACGCATTTTAATACTGCAATTCATGATTAATTCATGATTAATTCAGGTAGTTACTAGTCGTTAGTAAAGTATTTTGTGTCTAAAGTGAGGACTATCTATGCCTTACAAAGCATTTATAAATGACATTGAAAAAAAATCATAACTAAAATAAAATCATGCTTAACTAATGCTTCATAGTGTGTAGTTATTATAAAGTGTTACCGTTATCTTTAGCCCTACAAACAGCTGTTTCTAGCGGGCCTAAAATACTTATTTTTAGCCCTACAAACAGCTGGTTCTAGCACCCGCAAACTGTTGCCGCAAACAGCCTCTGGGCACAAACAAGGGTTTCTGGCATCCTTCACTTATACGTCTCATGGATCAGATACGCTTCTATTTCATTAAATGTCAATCAAATAAATCCACACTGGCTCCATGAGACACGTGTCTGAAGGTGCCCCCCCCCCCTCCTCCCTTATATTTGTTTGTGCTTCTAGTCTATTTTTGTCGCATTCAGTGAAGCATACTGCTGTTTAAATCACTCAAATATCCTGCTGTATATGCATTTTGGACTGATCAAAGCTCCGAGTCTGTCTGTGAGCTTGCATGTTTCACTACTGAGTCCCCTCACTCGCTACAGTGGGCGGGGAAATAACATCAATGATTCAATACATAGGCCTACAAACACTGTTGATTTCTTTCCATGGAGCCAAATTAAAACTACTCTGGCTCAGTAGATATCTGCTGTCAGTCAGCCTGGTGAAGGCAAGTTAGTGAGCCTCTTTTAGGATCAATCCCTTTTCTTAATACTTGACTGTTTTGGACTTTTACATGTTATGAAGAAAAGGAGTAGGGGTGACCTGAAGGCAGTGGTGGGCCGTCAGGGCCAGCTAAGCCTTCTCTGCTGGCCTAAACAGAATCACAAAGTTATAGCTATATTATAATTTAATAATTTTTCATAAATACACTACATGTATTATAATTTTTTCCCCCATTAGCTTATTTTCTCATTGCACAGCTCCTGTCTTCCTCTGTTGCTCTGCTTCCAGCCTGCAGCGCTGCTTCCAGCACAGCTTGTTTTAAGGAGAGCTTTTATCCAATCAGATTTGTATGAACGGTGTTCCTGGCTGACAGCGTCGCACATTGTATGGCTGGAACGTGTTTCATTTTAACTGAGCATCTTGGTGTTTGGAGCTATGCTACGCTAACCTGAGGACGCCATAGCACGGCAGGACACTACGGTGCTTTTGAAAACTTTTGGAGAAACCCGAGTGGATCTACAGATCAACGAACACGTTCGCAGGGAAACGGAGCTCCACAACCGCGGTCCTAATGGCACTCACAAAAAATAATTTAACTAATATATATTATTATAACTTCTGCAGTATGAGCTTCGTGTATTACACCATATTTATTGTACGCTGCATATTGTATACAACAATGAGGGAGTCCCCCCTCTGAAATGTGTGAAAAGAGATAAAAGTCAGCATTAATCCGTAGCCACTAATGGGTTTTATTGACAGCTCCTGCTCTGTGTGGATTAGTGTGACGTAGGCCTTCTGAGAGAATGCTGAATATTCCCATGGATGACAATATGTTTTGAGTACAAAAGGCCTAATTATAGGACTGGATGTTGTCAACCCTCTGTGCTGCCTCACCTGAATGGAAAAACGACTGACCATCTGGCAGCTCTGGCGAATGAAAGGCTGACCTACTTCTAGGTGTTGCAAAGGTAACACAGCTGAATAAGGTGCTAAAAACTCCAGTATCCACAGCTAGAAAGGAACAAACCTGGAGCTTACTGCTGATTAATGAATAGTTATGAATGAATGTCGAGTCTGCACGGTCCGAGATAGAACCTTGCTCGCATTGGGGATCCGATCAGCCAGACCACATGCTGAGGTGTCAGTGAGGTGAGGACAGCATGTGGACACAGTCCTGTCAATTTATCAAACATAGGACTCCATCACCCCCCCCCCCGAGAGTTATTCTCCAGAGGACAGCAAAGGGGCTGTAGCACAGCTGAGACCTGCCGTCTGAGTCGTATCTGCTGATGAAAACACAACATTTCCAGATTTTGCTGCTTCGAAATGAAATCTTTAAAATTTCAATACATCAAAGGACTTTTTTTTTTTTTATTGTCAAAAATGTACAGGAAAATGTATTTATCACCAAATAAGTGGAGCATTGTTAGCGGCTATTCTTCAATAAAATAAGTCTGCTAATACTGCAGGGAAGTGTAAGAATCAAAAATAACAGGGGGGCTTTTATTGTGAAGGATTTATTGGAAATTGAATGTGTGTGAAAATAAACTGTTTTACAGCCGCTCCTTTGACTACATTATACTGTATATCCAATCACACTCACTCACACAGTCCCTATGTATATATCTACATACCAGTCATATTAAAGCTGCTAATCAATATTTCTTGTAAAAAACATGGACCAAAAAACAAACCTTAAACAATCTGGATGGATTATTTGAACATGATTTCAATGTTTTAATGTGTTTTTTTACTCAAAATTGCCGAGCATGCCAATTTGTAGTAAATAACGGAAATATTTGAAAAAGAAAACTTTTGAAAGGGGGGTAGTTGGTAAATTGTTGCCATATGACCCCAATGCGCTTTCACGGAAAGTCCCATTAAAATCTCTTTTTCTGTTTTTTTGCTATTTAATTTTTCAAATGTAGGAAACCCTTCAGTGTTGTTCTGTGCTCTTCTTTCAATGAAGAAATACTCTCCAGTTGTGATATAAGTGATGCTACAACAGCATCTATGCTAAGCTCTCTCGGAGCCGCCGTTATTGTTTTGAACTAACCGTGGCCTCTCCGTGATGCGTCAGCAGCTCCTCACAGGACGCTGATTTTCTACGACAGACCTTTGACACGGCTTTGACACGGCTTTGCGGCAAAACAGATGGACTCTTAGGCATTTTATACGAAACTGTTCAGACTGGCACTATGTAAGACATATAATACTGAGATAATTGCTGATGGTTACGTGACATTTGCCTCTCTAGATGATTACGCAGATAAACTGCACGTTATTATCTGGTTAGTATTTCATAGAGGCGATGGAGCTGGGGCCGAGCAGACGGGAGACTGCAGTCTGTAAGTGTGCCAGTAATTCCATGGATGGTGTGCTTCAAGCAATAACATACTTGACTTTTCTGCACAAGTACAACTTGTTTCAAATGGTGAGTATCTGTATCTGTGTGCTATGTACCCCACAGGATACACAAGAAGAATAAAGAGCATCTTGACATTTTCAAAATGGGAAAATACGAACCGTTTTCTTGTGGCGGCAGTGTGGATTTAATAATGGGTTTTATGGAGGTAGGGTATATTTTGATGCTGCTGGCTTTGTACTGCTCCTTCCCCGCCCAGCTGTAAAGATCTCACTGAAGTGTTGCCATAATGGGTTTGGCTTTGCAACCTGCACCAATGAAATGAATAGTGGCAACCTGATTTCCCAACAGGGGTCATTAACGTTTCATATTCATTTTTCACATTAACTTAAAAGATCTCTTATATAAAAATGCTATTGTGTTTGCCAACAGTATATACTTTGATCTCTGTTCCAGTTTTCTTACTTGGGCTGGGATTGGGACTCTTCTGAGGATTCCTGAGCTCAACCACAGAGCGGTCCACTAATTGACTCTGAGCGAAAAATGTAATTTCAATAAAGGTGGTAATTTAGATTTAGTTGTAAACAGTGTGGATGATTCAAGCTCTCAAATGACATCAGTTCAACCATATTCCTTATTCACCTCTGTCTCAAACTAATTTAAAATAGTTCTCAGAACTTGACAACTAATCTTTCACTAAACAATGGACCTCATGCTAGAACATTGTCGTATTCTTATCTTAACTTTCTCTTACTTTTGTTCGTACGGTTGGCTCATACTAGTGAGCCACGTCAGATTCAGCAAATGCTCCTGACTTCAGACATCTGTATCAATGACCAGCATAAACATGACGAATGCCACCTGTGTGTAACTGAGCAAGCGTTCATGAGAACTTTAAATAAGCGTAATAACTGTTACTGGCACTGCAAACCGCTGTCTAGTGGGCCGCAAACATCTGTTTCTATACCGCAAACATCTGTTTCTATACCGCAAACAGCTGTTTTCATGCCGCAAACAGCTGTTTCTAGCATCTTAGTTCGATTTCTTGGCCTGCTTGCATTTTTATGGTTGTGAAAAGAGTGAGCGATTGCAGAAAGCCGCAAACTGCTGTCACAAACAGTTGTTTCCCGTGCTGCAAACAGCTGTTTCTACCACTGCAGTCAGCTGTTTCTAACAGGCTGCAAACAGCTGTTTCTACCACTGCAGTCAGCCGCTTCTAACAGGCTGCAAACAGCTGTTTCCAGTGGGCTGTGTGCAGCTGTTTTTAGCACTGCAAACAGCTGTTTGCAAAGACATGAAAAATGTCTCAACACAGCAAGGTGATAGACGACTGCACAGGAGGGGGGGACAGTACTTTTTGGGGTATTTTTGGAGTACTGTCAATAAAATCTGTTAATAAGTCACTTCATTTAGTTTTAATAGAACAGTGCACATGGTGTGAACAGTCTGTTGGTAAAATCATACTTATATAATATCTCAGATGCAGCTGAGGGACTAACATGTACTAACATGTGCAGGTAGCCGGACCTGGCTTAGCAGAGTTATTTTGCCAGCGGCAACAGTATTAGCAGGCTATATCCAGCATCAAGCAGCCAGCCTGAACTGCAGTCAATGATCCAGCCGCTGTCTGCAAGCTGCAGACAACTCGTCTACCACAAAGAGCAGTGTGCATGCTTATTAAACGTTCGTAAATATTGAATGTGTCACGTGACCAAATTGCACTAAAATAATTTTAAAACAATGTGTAGTGGATCGGATGGTTCTTGCATGAGGCCCAATGTTCTTGGTGAGTAGAAGAAAAACAATACCTTCATTCCCAGACATGTTAAATTGCCCATAACAAGGATGTTAAAAGAAATCTGATCCCTGCAATAACTTAAACAAGTCAAAACTATCCGTAGCTGACACCACAGCCATAACACCACTGTATGGCTCTGACAGACTTACTGTACCCTCCCTGTCACAAGTCTTGCAATCCAAACAAGAGATAGGACTTGGGGGATTTGGAGCCCCTCGAGGAAAGGACTTATCCAACCTCAAACTGATTTGGCTCTGGCGTGTCCAGCAGTTTTGATGAGGTGCCAGCCCGCACTGGAACTAAGGAAAGAGGATTCCAGAGGAGGGAGGATGGAAAAGTTGGTGTTGCTTAGTAGTTTGTGTGTGTGTGTGTGTGTGTGTGAGGACTACTAGAGTTCCCAATGACACTGCAAGGTAAAATGGCCAAACACACAGCTACTCAGTCCTTAAAGCTTCTCATGTAGTTTCTTTGTGATTATTGCGGCCCAAAATTTCCTTGCAATGTTATTTATTTTATTATACATTGCAGTAATTAAATGTTGCAAATTAGCTGTAAAAAATTGCAATTCTTTAAAGATAAATGCCAGTGGAGGAAATAGGAATACTTTACCCAGGGGTATCACACGTGATTGGCTAGCTTGGGAGTTGAACGCGCTTCTTAACCTTTTCGCTATTAATCGCTCAATAAGGTCACCAAAGTGCTCTGCTGGGGCGGACTGGCCATCGGGAAGTTTAGAAAGACTCCCGAATGGCCGATCCACTCCAGGCAGAACCTAGAGTCATTTTCTCATTGACTTCTATACAATCAGACTGAATGTGTTGTAACTGTGTAATGCTGTTCATTCTGTAAATATGTGACATCTATCACACGTCTGTCCATCCTGATAGAGGGATCCCGCCTTTGTTGTTCTCCCTAAGGTTTCTTCCTCTTTTCTCCCCGTTTTCATGGGGGGAGTTTGTCCTGTTCTGGTGTGAGGTCAAAGGTCAGAGGATGTGTACAGAGCATGTGTACAGATTGTAAAGCCCTCTGAGACAACTTTAATGTGTGTTAATTAGTCACCAGTTTTATTTATTGCCATATATTATATGGGAACTGACAATATAAGAAATATATCAACATTTCCCATGAGCTTCATGAGTTCTAAAAACCAATTTACACACATCATCTCCCACACACATCGATTGACAGTTTTCTGAATTCTCTTATTTAATTCCTTATGTTGACGTCAAACGTGACACAACGTGTGAGGAATTTTTTATATTCCTAAACAACGCTGCCTTTGAATGCTGCCTTGATCTTGTGTTTACCACTCAGCTGTTAATACGGAGGATTTCATCTCTGATCACAAATGCATTCTCTTTGATTTGGTTCTTCTATCCGCTGCCTCCACTCAGAAACTTTTCATACGCGTTGGCTGATTTAATGAACAATCAGCTTCTGAATTCTCATGTGTTTAATGTAGCTTATCCTTCACGGTCGGGCCTTTTTAATGAAGCGTGTTTGTCCAGCTCGAGTTTTAGTTCACCTTTAAGACCATTCATGATGTGACCTGTTCCCCAACAGTGAAATGACGACATCCACTGCGTCGGATGAGAGAAGGGCAGAGCGGAAACTGAGTTCACTGTCTACATTGTAATCAATTAAAACATTAAATATCACTACAGTACATTTCTCAACAGTTTACCCATTTTAACCTTTAAAAGAAAATGAAAAAGCAACCCACTAGACTTTTATTGTGAAGGTGAAAACGCACATAATACATAATGCATCATTTGCATTCTTGTTACCGCAATTCTGCATTGTGATTGGACCTCAATGGGCCCATTGGGAAAGAGGAACTTGCCGTCTGCCTCTTCAAGCTCTGTTTTCACCATTTACACTAAAAACGGTGACACAGCATTTTTGTATTTATGTTTTGTCCACTCTGAAAAGCATTTCATGAAAAGGTGGAAGGTGGAAAATCTCAATTTGGTGTGGATGAAAGGCCGAAAAAGAGACGCCAAACATTTCACCGCTAAAGGACCATGAAAGGATTGGACATCACTCAACATCTGGCAGTGATACGGTGCACGTTTTTCATCTCATTCCACAGAAAATTGCAATGTTAGAGGTTTCCTGTTGAGTTGTCTGGTAAACAAAGTGTCTGTATACACAGATTTTCTTACCACAGCGTTATAAAAAACCCACAATGACCTTTGGTGTTGAATGTATTTCTTTACTCATAAAACATTTGCAAAGTTCATATTTCCCCAAAGGTTTGAACCCGACATTGTTTACATCCTTGTTTGTTGAGTTATTTGTGTTTTCCTCTCCTCAATGCCTAAACTCTGGAAGGCCACAGAGGAAGCATGGGACAGCTCAACTCCTTCCCTTCTTTATTGATTTTTTATTAATAAGTCTTCTTCTTCACTTCCCTTGCTAGCACACTGCTGGGTTTGTTGGCATGTCACTGCCACCTCTGGATCAGCAGAATAATGGGAAACAACTTGCAGGAATGTGTATCGTGTCTCAAACAAAATGACTTGTTTAGCTTCTAAATGCTCCACTATATTCCCCAGCTAGTCTCTAATCAGCACGTTCTCACTCCCATCTCGTCACATATCATGGCTCGGTCAGAGGCCCTCGGTACACCGAGGCAAGCTTCATGAGACACACAAAGCTTTTAACTAACTCCAATGTAAACACATCCGCATCCTTCGGTCAGAGCAACTGGCCGGGTATAAAGAGTCAGAAAGTGGAGGAGGTTGGGTTGATAGTTGGGTAAAACAAACAGACTTTCACCCAGGAGGCCGTTGTTAGTGTCCAGTATGAAACCAAGTCAATGTTGACTTATTTTAGTGGACCTTTGATCACACCACTTACATACTAAAAGTTACTACAAGGAACTTTCATTTTGTGCTGATGTGTGCGGTCCCTGTGGATGAAAGTGGTAGTGTTTCCGAGCACCAGAGTCACTTTAGAAAACCTCTCATTTTACTGCAGCGGGGGTCTGACAGTCTGCCCTGGGCAATCGTGGTTCTGGATCTCCTGTGACTATCTTCCCTCCAGCAGGCCCAACAATATGGCCAGGGTCTCAAGTAGGGTGGTGTCGGTGTTGGCTCCCATGGGGGACCGAAAGAGCAGCGAGGCGAAGCTCTGTCTGTTACGTAAATTACTTAATAAACATACTTATTTTAATCCAAACCACAATCTTTTCCGAAACCGAACCGGTACTTTTGTTGCCTAATCCTAAACAAGTAGACCTAAAAACTAAGTAGCCCTATATTGGAAGTTTATTTTGAAAAGACACTATGCACGTAACAAATGGAAACTGTCACTGATGCTAGAGGGGAACATAGAGCATCACAGTTTGCAGCATAGGGCCACTGACTAAGTGTGAGTGTGTTGTCTGGAGAGGTAGTGTAGAGTGGGTTTATCACGAAACCAACAGGTGTTTAACATGTAACCTTGTTGTGTGGTCAGAATGCATGGACACACAAGTCTCTTCCTTTTAGCTAACACCTATAAAATGTATTCTGTAACGGCATAACTACAATCTGTGTTTTCTGTTCACATTTAGGCAACTGCCGCTTGTATTTCATTGCTTTACATTCTGAACTGAATAGTAGTACTATTATTACGTCCCTGTAGGCTGGCATACATTCTTACAGACACCAGCCTGAATATCAAACAAACCCTCCAAACTCAGATGTAAATTGAGGAAATTAGTTTAATTCCCACCATGTGAATAGCTCACGTCAATCAGGCTGCAGTGTGCATGTTAAAGCAGTAAATGACTTTTCGACGGTGGACCACATAAGGTAATTTATTGAATCATAAAGCAGAATCATCCTCCTGCTGGTTTCTGGTAGTGCGTGCACTTTACTTCTGGTCACCACCTTCACTTCCCAGTGGAAATTGATATATTTAGAAGTCCATGCTTCATCCAGCAAAATAAATAAATAAAAAAAGAATGCTGCCATATTCCAAAATGAGTGATTCAGTCAATTTCCTGACAGAACAGGCCGAAATGGACAACATGAAACCTGAATTGCCCCTGTGAGGTGACATGATGAGCTATGATTTAACTGAGTGGAAGTGGAAAATTACAACGAATGAAAAGGAACCAGAAAAAGCCCTTTCATCACCATAGCGCCCCTCATTACAAACACATAATTAGGAGAAATAAAGCTTTTGACTCTGGAGGGGATCCACAAACTGGCAAATGAGGCAGGTTACGATGTTTTGTGATACAATCTAGCCACTATTCAACAAGGGATTTAAAAAAAAACGCATCAGGATTTATTGGTTAAATACTCTCTCACACGTCTGTATCCAGTTGTCAATGACTGTCAGTGTGGATATACTGCAGCGTTCACAAGGGCAGAGCATAGAAACAGATGTATTATTTAAATCCACCCACACACATGGAAACCTGTGAAGTTGCAGTTTGCTTGAGAAGCCCATAAGCTGGACTGTTGACACGAGGCTGTGGGTGTGGGAGATGGTTGAGCTCTTGCTTATGCAGGGGAGGTTAAGTGCTATTTAACATAAAGTACCTTATTTCATGATTGTGATGTGTGAGCTCAAGTTGAAATGAGAATATTGCAGAATTCATTTTTTCTTTACGTTATTGGCCTCGATCAAGACTCTGGCCATTTACGGCTCCCAGAAGAGCCGCAGTAAAACAGCTTTTAAAGGATTCTTAAAAGCTGTCTGCAACAGCTGTAGCAACCCGTCTTGGAGGCAGATTCCCAGTCCTCTCTCTCTGTGTGGAGATGAAACAGACATAATGTGCTGTCCTGCTGGAGCAGATGGGAGCCTCTTTCAAAGGCACCTTTACATCAGATGTCCAGCCAGAGACGGACACATTGTCTCAGTATGTGCATGCGCATGCCTGTACAGGCATTACACACCTCGGACATTTTTGTGCTATTAATTTGCAATGTACTTTTTGAAACTGTTCGTCTGTTTGTCACAAATACTTTTACACAGAAAGCGAATACTAGAGCGAAAAAGTGCGGAAAAAGTCGTTATTTCCGAAACAAGGTTGATTTTTGAGAGCTTTCGCACCGTGAATAAAGGCATCAACCAATCATATTGAGCAGAGCGGGTCAAGTTGTGCTTTTAATTAGGAACCTCCGGTTCTGACGAGTGAAGCCAATGAGAAAGTGCTTTAAATATGCATTCTCTCTACTGACCATCAGGGGGCGACTCCTCTGGTTGTATAGAAGTCTATGAGAAAAAGACAGGCTTTACGGCGTCTCTACGTCACTCCTCCACATTCCAAAAATGGTAACTTCTGTTCATTAGTTGCACAAAACCAAGATGGCGACAACCAAATCGCTGCACTCGAGGCTTCAAAACGGTAGTCCACAAACCAATGGGTGACGTCACGATGACTATGTCCCCTTCTTATATACAGTATATGAGTCTGAACCAAAACGGCAAACTCTATTACTCCATTCAGCTTTGACAAAGGCTCTAAACACCAGATCCACCAGAGCTTGGATCAAGTGTGACTCTGTGACTATAGTTTGTGTATTTATGCATGGAGTGGATTTTGTGCGTTGATTAAAGATCTGACTTTTACATTTCAACACAGTTGATCAGTGGTTTTTGGGATGGGAGCTCTAATCTGAATCGATTCTGGATCATGAGATTCTACACAAGTCAAGTCTTCTTCCTCTAACAACAGTTGGCAACCTCATTCCAAAAATATCAACATCATACTTTGAAAAGCTGCATCCGTCAGACCAGAGTTGACTAGAGTGTGTTCATTAAGACCACATTGCTCATTTCTCACATTAGTGGAGGATGGCGGGGAAAGGTTGTCCTGTCACATAACGTTAGCAGCTGAATAAAGACACAAATGAGCGTCTTTCTCACCAAAGCCTCCTGCCTTCTTAGACGAACACAAGGTCACAACTCTGACACAAACACAAACCGTGACATGGGTCTCATGCAGCAACATTCTCTGAAATTTCTTACATATATTTTCTCTTTTGCGAAAGAGAAACAATAAGAGACGTCAACTCCAGATGCTCCAAACATTCTCAACCATCCAAATGTGCTCTTACCCAGGTATTCTGAATGATCAATACCACGTGGTCATTCATTTGATTGTATTTTATTATTATTATAGGTAAACGCCTCCTAAACACTATATATGAGGAAGGTTTTGTGCCGTGTGCAGATACTCTGGCACATGCCCAGGAGTTGGAGAAATGCCACCAAAAAAAAGGCTGAAATACAGGTGAATTTCTAGGATGGCAGTCCTCGTAAGGGCCCATTCTCCACCCAACACATCCCTGGAGGGCCTGCTCTCTACCCACCCCCCCACCCCACAGGCCCCATTGTAACCCCACTGCGTGCACCGTCTATATCTACGCCCTTGCCGACCCTAGCTTTAACTGTTGAAGCCTTCCAAAAAAGCATCCCTCTTAGACAAGAGCAGCATCTCAGCCTGATGTGAATTTTATTTGATGGGTGGTGTGGACGGATGAGGAGGCTGGAGCTGAAAACCTGAGGGATGTATGGACACACACACACACACACACACACACACACACACACACACACACACACACCGGGTCACCCAGTCTCTCTGCTGTCTTGGCAAGGTTGATTGAGTACATGCAGCCTCTCCCTGAAGGGATAATTTCATGCTCCCATATTAGAATAATTTGCTTGGTGTGGAAATGACATGGGTGGAGGGCACGTACCCACAATGCAACCTGCTATATTACCACTGGAAGCGCACAAAGCTGCATAGAATGCACGTGGCTGGGTGACTAACTGTGGGTGTGTGGGAGACTGTGTGTGTCTGTCACATTCAGATTGGTGTTTGACACAAATCTGACAAATGTCTGTCAGAGATGGTTACCATAAAAAAACGGTTACATTAGGATTTTTATGCACTTCACTTCTGTCTCCCTGTGGAATGTGGGCTGGATTTGTAGTCATTTTAAACGTGTGTCTATTTTAGGAGAAATCAGCTCCTTAAACATTTAGTCATTGTTTAGCCGATTTGCTGATGCTAAATGGATAATTACACACGGTGAGAATATTTGGGACCTGGCTCCTCACCATCTAAATGTGCTCTTACCCAGGTGTTCTGAATGATCAATACCACGTGATCAGTAATTGGAGGCGTGTGGCTGATTTTATATTATTATTATTATTATAATACACATGGTGCTTCATAAACAAACACTTGCTCTGCATGTGATCAGATTCCTGATACATTAATAGGCCCAATGTGTGATCTAACAGGTGTGCTTGTGGGTTTAAAGAGAACTGCTGCTGTTTTTTCTCCAGATGGCTCAACTATACAGACCAACGTCACTTTAAACTTTTAAATTTGTTGCCATTTGGCTGTTGTTTTGCGCCCGCTCAGCACAACCGCATCACCTAATAAAGCAACTTTGTGTTCGCTCTCACATGCATTTGAATCTGGATCAGAACCGCTTAGGTTGCGGTGTGGTGTGATCTCTTGGGCATCATGAGTCAACCTCGGAAAGAGAAACTGAGATAAGATAATCCTTTATTAGTCCCGCAGTGGGGAAATTTACAGGATCACAGCAGCAAGTGGACAGTGCACACAAGATAGAGTAAAAAACAAGAGTGACAAGTAATATAAATATTAAACAGTAAAGAATATCAACAATACAAAGAAGTACAAAAAGCACAAAAAAATCAACAATAAACTTAAAAAAAAAAAAAAAAAGAATAGAATATTATATATACATACAGAGTATTGTGTATTGCACAGAGTCATTATTGCACAGATTATTAGTGTTTTTGGTGTTTGGTGGTCTACTGGGAGCACAGCTGGTTGTGCAGCCTGACAGCAGCAGGAAGGAAGGACCTGCGGTACCTCTCCTTCACACACCGGGGGGGAATCAGCCGGTGGCTGAAGGAGCTGCACAGAGCTGCCAGGGCGTCCCGCATGGGGTGGGAGGTGTTGCTCATCAGGGATGATAGTTTAGCCATCATCCTCCTGTCTCCCACCACCTCCACCGTATCCAGTGGACACCCCAGCACACTGCTGGCCTTCTTAATGAGTTTGTTTAGTCTGTTCCTGTCAGCCGTCGAGATGCTGATGCCCCAGCAGACCACTCCATAGAAGATGGCTGATGCCACCACGGAGTCAAAGAAGGTCCTCAGGAGAGCTCCCTGCACTCCAAAAGACCTCAGTCTCCTCAGCAGATAGAGTCTGCTCTGACCCTTTTTATAAAGTGCGTGTGTGTGATCAGTCCAGTCCAGTTTATTGTTCAAGTGAACACCCAGGTCCTTTCCCTGGATGTTCACTGGTACCGGAGGAGAGCGTTTACCCCGGCGGAAGTCCACCACCAGCTCTTTGGTTTTACCCGAGTTGATCTGGAGGCGGTTCCGCTGGCACCATCCTATGAAGTCCTGGTTCAGTTCCCTGTATTCCCTGTCATCATCGGCGGAAATGAGGCCGACGATTGCAGAGTCGTCGGAGAACTTTTGCAGGTGGCAGTTAGGAGAGTTGTGTGTGAAGTCTGAGGTGTAGATGGTGAAGAGGAATGGAGCTAAAACGGTTCCTTGTGGGGCCCCCGTGCTGCAGGACACCAGGTCAGACTCACACTCCCGTATCCGCACATACTGTGGACGGTTGGTGAGGTAGTCCAGGATCCATGCAGTGAGGTGGTGGTCCACCCCGGTCTGCTCCAGCTTGTCCCTCAGAAGCAACGGCTGGATGGTGTTGAAGGCACTGGAGAAATCAAAGTACATGATTCTCACAGTGCTTCCAGCCTTTTCCAGATGAGAAAGGCATCTGTGTAGCAGGTAGACGACAGCGTCATCCACCCCGATGCCAGATTGGTAGGTGAACTGGAGTGGGTCCAGAGATGAGCTCACCAGGGGGCGGAGATGCCCAAGGACCAGCCTCTCTAGCGTCTTCATCAGGTGGGATGTTAACGCCACCGGTCTGAAGCTGTTGAAGTCCTTGGGTCGCGGGGTCTTTGGGACTGGTACCACGCAGGATGTTTTCCACAGCTGTGGTACTCTCCCCAGCTTCAAGCTCAAGTTGAAGACGTGCTCCACTATCCCGCACAGCTGGTCTGCACTGGACCTGAGGAGCCTTGAGCTGATGCCGTCTGGACCCGTGGCCTTTCTAACCTTGATCTTTCTCAGTTCTTTTCTCACCTGGAAAGTTGTGAAGGACAAGTTGGGGGGTGGGGGCGGTGTGCCATAGGTTGTTGTAGGGGGGGTGGGGCGCTGGTCATGGGGTGTAGTGTATGAGGAGTGTGGGGGAGAGCCGAGTGTTGTGGGGAAGGGGGTGGAGGAGAGCGGGCAATCTACCGGGGGTGTAGACAATGGAGGTTGCAGCAGCAGGGAGGACTGGATGGGGGGAGGGGTGGATGACTGATCTAATCTGTTGAAGAATAAGTTCAGGTCATTCACCCACTTTTGGTCCCCCGTAGGCTGTTGGTTGGGCCCCTTGTATCCAGACATTGCTTTGATGCCCTTCCAGACCCTGCTGATGTTGTTCTGCTGCAGCTGGTCCTCCATCTTTGTCCTGTAGACTTTTTTACCCTCCCTGATCTTCCTCCTCAGCTCCCTCTGCACAGTCTTCAGCTCCTCCTTGTTTCCTGATCTAAAGACCCTCTTCTTCTCCTTGAGGAGGGCCTTTATTTCAGGAGTGATCCATGGTTTGCAGTTGAAAAAACACCGTACAGTCCTGGTGGGTACGGTGTTCTCCACACAGAAGTTCATATAGTCCGTTATGCAGTTAGTGAGACTGTCAATGTCCTCCCCATGGTCATCACTGAATACTTCCCACACAGTAGAGTCAAAACAGTCCTTCAGAGCCTCCTCGGCTTCCTCGGACCATCTTTTTACTGTGCGGGTCACAGCTGGCTGCCTTTGTACAAGAGGTTTGTACACAGCCTGGAGGTGCACCAGGTTGTGGTCAGATCTTCCCAGGGGAGGTAGAGGTAATGAAGTGTATGCCTCCTTGGTGTTGGCATACAAGAGATCCAGTGTTTTATTGTCCCTGGTGTGGCATGTGACATACTGGGTGAATGTGGGCAGAGTGGAGGACGGAGGGGCATGATTAAAG
This sequence comes from Leptoclinus maculatus, assembly GCA_032191485.1. Classification (NCBI taxonomy): domain Eukaryota; kingdom Metazoa; phylum Chordata; class Actinopteri; order Perciformes; family Stichaeidae; genus Leptoclinus; species Leptoclinus maculatus. The sequence goes on from JAVDOI010000013.1 coordinate 18,286,349, forward strand.
TCACCAGAGAGAAGTAGGGCACTGGGGTGTTGTGTGAGCAGCCTGCTTGTCGCCGAGTGGATGACGTCACAGACCGCCTCAGCGTTAGCAGATGGGGGAACGTACGCAGCTATCACGATAACATGCGAGAATTCCCTTGGTAGATAGTTTGGCCTCATGCTAACAGCTAACATCTCAATGTCCTTAGTACAGGTCTGCTCTTTAATAGTGATGTGCCCAGAGTTACACCATCTATCATTAACAAACACTGCCAGACCTCCTCCCTTCCTCTTACCGCTCTCCGTTGTCCTGTCCGCCCGTATGATTCGGAACCCGTCCAGTGTAGCATTCGTGTCCGGAGTTAGCTCCGTTAGCCATGTCTCCGTAAACACCATGAGGCTACACTCGCGGTAATCCCTCTGATGGCGAGTTAGCGCTGATAGCTCGTCCATCTTGTTGGGGAGAGACAGTACGTTTCCCATGATCATGGAGGGGAGGACGGGTCTAAAACGTCTCCTCCTGGCGCGACGCTCTGCCCCAGCTCGGCATCCCCGTCCCTTCCTCCTCAGCTCGCGGGGAACCTCGGGTCTCTCCTCCGGTAGCAGCGCCGCAGTGTCCCGGTACGCTAACAGCCGATCCCTGGTGTAGACAATGGGACCATGGCTGCGTGCTGGATCCCCGGACACGGTGGTCAAAAGTGCAGTAAACAGCAAATACAAGACGACAAACTCGACGCATTTAGCTGCCATAGTGCATTACTGTTAAAGAAAAGTATCAAAAATAACACAATATAAAAGAAAAGCTCAGTGGTGAGCAGGAGCTGCTGTGAAAGGCTGCCACCCGTGCGGCGCTCAGAAATGGACCATTTGAATTTTGACTCACAACAGCAGGAAAAACACAGGTGTAAGTAAGGACATTAACAATGGCTGTGTTCTGTGGAAGTATCCCAGTAAGACACTCACACTCTGTGAGTCAGCATGAACGTCATAAGGATCCTGAAAATAGCTCCCTTAAAAAGAACACAGACATTATTTATGTTATAACACCTGTGCTTTTCCTGTTATCACAAGTCCAAATGTCAGAACACGATTCATTGATGGAGTTGAATGCAGGAAGCAGCGTGACGTTATTGACGCTACTTGTTATCTTTGAAAAAAACATTGTTTTTTTCTGCCATTTCTGTCTCGATTCAACCTCATGCTGATATAGAAGGCTGCAGTGCATACATGAAAAACAATCCAGATATCAATCTATATGTGAAAGCTGGACTGGTGACATCCCTCCTAGATTCACAAGAACAAAAAGACATTCAGTTAGCTGAGATCTGCTGCATCTAGTTGTTTACCGTGTCCTCCCTTCACCCTCAGCTCTTGGTGAGAGTAGCGTTTCATGTGTGATGCCACTTGTGGAGCAGGACGGTCTGGTTCTAATGGGAGCAGAGGATGTAAAATAAAATGCCCTTACATTTGGGAACGCACAGGATTAATGAAATAACGAAAAATTAGACTTGTGCAATTTGTACAATACTGCAGATTAGTCATTTACTTAAAGGTGCAATGTGTAACGTCCAGCCACATGCTCCATTTCACCTCTACTACTGTATGCATTGATAGTTTCAGTGACGTCGGGTCAAATAACGTCACGGAATCATAACTTTTTTGTAGAAGCTACGGTATCTATAGTGATTCCTGCATTGCTGCTCTGTGAAAACGGTGCAACCTCCTCTTGCGTGAGTAGTGTGTGTGTGTTCTGGTTGGTTTTGTATGTGAGATGAGTGCTGCTCACCAGAAGAGCTGTTCAAATGTCAGGAGGAGATGACATTCCAATCTTCTATCCACAAAGAGCCTTAAACTGTCAGTGTGGGAGCATGATGGATATCTACAAAATGAATGAAGATGGATATCCAGTGCCATCAAAAAGAATGTTTCATGTTCAAGATAACCATCCACCCATTTATGCTTAAGGCTAGGTAAAAAAAATTAAATAAAAAAAACTGGACATAGTTGAAGTTGGTCACAATATGTTCCTGTTGACAATCGGAATCTTACCAACTAAGGAGGACTGTGAATGGGGCTGTGGTTCTATTCTGTATGGCTTATTCACATATAACCATTATAAACAATATTTAAGTAGCCAAACGTTACACTATGAAAACTAAATGGATATAGTTGATAGTGATAATAAATATTTTTGTTCATTAGGGACGAAATATATTTATTTAATAACTGTGAGAGCGCCATATTTCCTCTGGCAACAATCTCATATCCTGACATCCGTAGATAATTTGTTTATTGGATTAAATCCAATTGGAAGAAAAATCTTGTCTCGTCTTCCCCGTACCAGGACCCTGCCTGGAGTAGAGCATGTGGCAGCTCCGGAGACGAAACACCAGCGGCCTCAAAAAATATGATTCCAGCAAGCACAAAGTGCCGGGAGTCACAGCGGGTGGAGGGCTGGGTCTCACCTGTGTAATGGCAGCAAAAGAAAGATTGCTGGTCCAGCGAGTAGTCAGGGCAGTCGCCCAGGATCAGCTCCCCATCGTTACATCTGGCTGAATTTGAGCTAGCTGCCAACTGAAAGTCAGTCCGTCTCTTGGAGATGCAACATTGATTGCATTGAATCTAATAAACAAACTGTACACACAGTACATTAAGCGTGGTTGACAAGCCCTCGGGCGGCTCTAATGCTTGGTCCTCTCATGCTGGACTGATGACTGACTGAACGTTACAGTGACTCACTATCGCCTCTTAAGGTACTAGTGGTATTAGAAGACAGGACCGGGCTAGCTGGTTAGCATGCTCATTTCATATCCCTCATATCTCTGCAACACAATACATAGACGTCTTTGACAGAACGTAAGCTCTTCACATTAGGTTGAATATGTAAGTTTATTTTTTGCATATCTGACACATTTCCCCTTTAAGTCTGAAACCTTGAAACATTGTTTTTTCACTTATGTTTTCTTTTCACCTCATCTCCCATGGTGCACTGTGCAGAGGAAATCACAAAGCATTTTGGTTCCCTCCCTCTGCCCTTGAAGGCTTGATCTCACAGATATTCACTGGAGCTTTCAGAGTAATGGAACGGCACTTAAGATGGCAGCGGGGGTCCCCCGAGGAGGAGTGCCCAGGGCAAGTCAGAGAGGGCATGTTAAACAGCTACTAGGGTGCATTCCATTTGTCTTTGCTCGCTCTCTCTCCTCCCTCACTACCACTCGTGGCCCAAAATGAACTTGAAAAAAGCAAGGAATGGAGGAGGGAGTGAATATTAGAAGGAGAAATAGTGAAGCAGAGAGGAAGCTCTGCTTTTATTACAGATAAAAGTGTCACAAACTTGGGGTGCCATGGTTACAAACAAAATGGAGAATCATTGTTATACATTTTAAGGGTGTCAGCAAAAAGGCAGTAATGAAATGAATGTCCTGGTTGTTGATGAAAAGAGATAAGAGGAAAGGAAAGAGAAAAACATTTTAAAGGATGACACATCATACCAACAATGTCTCCTAAACACTACATTCCCAACTGAACTGCATTCTTTATAACATTTCAAGGGAAGTGTAATTTCTCCTGGAATATGGTCGCAGTTTTAAACACGTTAACGTCGTGAGTTAATCTCGTGAGTTAATCTCGTTACTTTTGTTCTGAGCGACATCAAATAAAAACAGACAACAGACCAATAGATTGCATTTCAAGACTTTTTCACAACCTGCCATGATACTGGGAATACAGTGAGGCTCAGTCCCTCACCACTCTGCCACTGTTTCTAGAATATCACAAGCCTTGCCTTTTGTATGGAGTGGCACTCTGCAGTAAAGGGTGAGGGAGGGGGGATACGGTGCGGCGGTATTTGACGAGTTGGGAGTGAGAGCGGGGTGATTAGGGAGTGGGTCTTTGTCGGGGAAAGGGTCTGCCTGGAGCCTCGTGAGGCCCTTTCCTCGGGCTTCCCCCCCTGCCGATCAGAGCAGCTGCCCATTAGCAGAGAAGCTGCTGATGTGAAACAACACCTGATAAATTATAGGTGGGAAACGAGTGCTGAGGAGTGAATTGTTAAGGTAGAGCTAATGGATTTTTACGGAAATAAACTGGAGAGATACGTTTCATTGGCACAAAGTAATTATAAAACATTGCGGGGAAAGTTAGAGGAACCCGGTTTTTAATAACCTTTTTTCAGATGCTCAATAGAACTTTTCTGCTTCGGTAACAAACGCTGAAGTTAGCAGATTTCATCAGAGTGGAGACAACTGTGAGGGGGTGCTCTCTCTCTTTCTCACACACACACACACACACACACACACACATGGCCGTGATAGGAGGCTATGGGGCAGACAGCTGCTGCCTTCCCGAGAAGCCGAGAAGAGCGAAGTCCTTAAAAGTCGTCCAACCCGAGAAAGCGATCCGCTCCTGATGAATCACCAGCAACGCCGCCTCCTCCTCTCGCTCCTCCATCCCTCCTCCTGCACTACTGTCCTCCCTCTGCTCCCGAGGCGTAGAGCTTTAATATTGATTCCGCTCGCTAACTGCTCTCCCTGTGTGCCCTGTTAGAGAGGCTGAAGTCTTCCTCTAGTCGATTGCAACTCCTCGCTCCGGAAAAAATAACAAAACAACTTTCAAGACTTTTCTCACCCACCCTGTATTTGACACAACTCCTCAAGAACCCTCCAATAGTATACATTTGAATACCGGAGCGTTTATCTCAAGGTACAAAGAGTAGGCTGTAGAAAGCATGGAATGTGACAGCTTATGGGAAGCAGAGAGGAAGTGATGGAAGCTGGTTTGCGATTGCACTTTAGCCCAAGGCCTCGCCGTCGGCTTGAATAGGAAAAGTGTGTTTACTCAACCTTGCCCATCTCCATAACATCCTCTATTCACTTTGTTTGGTAGACGCCCAAAGATCAATTCAGAGTACAGTGAACCGGAACAAGACTGACCGCCGGAGTGTGCGTTCTGTTAGGAGAAGATGGCAAATAAAAGTCATCTAAAAGACACACATTAATTAAAAAGGATCAGGTTCAGACAAATACACTATTTGAGAACTGCAGCATTTTGTATTCTGTGGAAGGAAGACGCTCAGTACAACTTTGTAATTCGTGCTCAACGCTTCTATTTTGCACTTTACAGCGGCCGTATTTGCAGCGTCGTTAAACAACGAGTTGTAATTGAAAAGGTGTATTGGCGCCAACCGCGGCGTGAAACTGCTGATATACATGTTCATAAACTCACCTTGCATGTGTCAAATAAAACCTTTACGGTGTGGTCAAGTGACGACGTGCTGCATTTTTATCAACCTAATTAGTAGAATGAAGCCGCCGCCTCGGAGTCCAGTTACTGGACTCTCTCATCTGCATATTCTACCGGGGGGAGGAACAAAAAAAACAAGCAGAGAGGAGAGAGGTAAATGTCATGTGAGTGTAGAAATCTGGGCCTGTGTTTATTAATCGCTAAGTGACCAACGGAGGAATCTTTCTGAAAGTTAACTAGAAAACACTTCTATGGAGTAGGACTTTACACTCATCTATGAAGCGTCCTACACCTACCTTCAGTAAGGTGAAGCCTACTCCTCTGAGTGTCAAGGCTGTTGTTCGTCGACACTCAGACAAGAATATTAGAAATATTGTACTTTCAGTTGGTGTTATTCAGTATATACAAATCTAAATGAAGAAAAGAGCGCCACTTTATGTTTATAGGCAAATAACTAGTTAACAAGATAATTTATGTGCACATATGATGTAAAAAGAATAAATGGCTTGTATGTCATAATGACATTTACCAATAGACCATTTACATAGTAGGCAAAGTACGGAAATACTTGTACTTCCATATATACATTGAAAGAGTCAGATTAGTCAATCCAGTTCTCATTTTGTGTAAAAAGGACTTTTTCAGCAGAAGCTAACCTGATGCTCCAACTTTGGAAGATAACCACTTGATTTGCCAGACTCAGACTGTTGGAGCCCTGTACGCCTCCTGGTGACTCCTCACTCACTACTTATAATCGGCCACTAGGGGCCGCTAGTGATATCACAGCCAAGTGAACAGCTGAGCCCCAGCAGCTACTCTGTGCCCAGAGACATACAGTGTTTTTTCCACTTTTATCTTTTTGGACGGTGTGTTCAGCTATCAGCTAATAACTAATGGAACTACACACAACTCAGCCGCTAGTCTGCCGCCAGAGACACAGTTATTCCGTGCCTTTTTATTGGGCAGCATCCTGGGGTTTACAAGCATGTTGTTGAAAAAAATAGACCTGAAGACTCAAGTCACGCTTCCGCCCGAGACGGAGCTGAGACGCTCGCCAGCACAGAGCCGGTGCAGACATCGATTAGAATTAGAAGAGAGCGGATCTGTGGTGGGAGACACGTGAGTGAAAAACACATCTGCTACACTTCCAAACGAGGGATGGACAAGGGTTATGTTCATTCAACCCAACGTTATAGCAGTATAGCGTTATTACACCTGTAGGAGATCTTCCCTGTTTAATCTGTTCTTACCTGTACCATGATTGCTTGGTATGGTCAAAAACCACCTACGGCCAGGTCCATATCAGACTGCACAAACCATCCAGCTTCTGAGTTTGAAACCTCAGGTCAAGATAAATAAAAGTAAAAACTCTTAAATTCCCTGTGAAATAACTTGCTTAATTAATTTGCACATCATTTCAAATTAGGAGATTGCTATGTTGTGATGTGTATTACTGTCATCTGTATATTGTATGAACAGGAAACTCTATTGTACCTTTTTTTTATCTTGTGCATCTGACTTTAGATCAAGTTTCCAATCTGTGATAAAAAAGTGACTGAACTGATCAGACCAGATGATGCCCTTTGTCACAATAAAGGGCACCACAGGTGATACCCAGCCAGGGCACATGATTGAAGTCAAATAGAAGTTTTAATTGTCACTGATATGCTTTGGACACATTAGTTTTACGAGGGTCTATGAGAGTGATCAGTGTGATTGGTGACTGTTGATTTTGTTGGTTCTGACAGAATCCTCTCTTCAGGGAATCCTCTCTTCAGGGACATCCTGTGTACTCTGCACACGTGCAAGGTCACGCTCTAAAATCATTTTGTCACAATTAAATAGATCCATAAGATACAAACGGATCAAAAACACATCTATTCTTCTTTTCAGGTGATTATACACTGAAGAAAACATAGTGATACCTAACAAATAGGTAGTGGTTTACTAGACTCGTTGATCCGTACGACCCTCTCTAGAGCTCGGCTCGCATGTGAACCGCAGATTAATCACACAGTTTAACCATCATTGTGTGAAACACAGTTTTACTGCCAATCAGTGGCGGCTGGTGGAACATGTTCTAGGTAGGGCTGTGCCACATCCAATCAATTTCAGCAAACATCCCAGAATGATTTAATGCAAACAAATGAAGGTATCAAACATGCATTACTACTTTGCAGTTAAATATTTAACATTTATTCCAACAGGAAAAAAAGCAGTAAATAACACTTTGATAAACACGTCAGGACATCTTATTAATGTCACCCTCACAGGAAATTCAGTATAATATAATAATATATATATCATATAATAATATTCTGTATAATATAATAATATATATATACATCATATAATAATATTCAGTATAATATAAAACACACACACATTATATATATATATATATATATATATATCATTATTTATTTATAACTATATATCCATTTCTGGATCTGTCCCCGTTGTTATAAAAAGCTAAATAAGTTATTAGCATGACTGCATCCAGCGAGCCAAACCTGTCTGGTGTACAGCTAGTAGAGAAGCTTCATGTACTGCTTTCCTTTCCCGCTAGTCTGCTGTCTGATTGTGAGGTCAGGCCAGTGGCGGGCCGTGCATTTTATACCTGGGCCTTCACTGCTGAAATACCACCTAATAACCTCATGATGGTGCCACAGCTTGGGTTATTATTCGTTTCAAGGGCTGTAACATACACGTATTAAACCGTTCAGTACGAGGCTTACAGACCGAACAGTTTGAATAATACTAATGCATTTGGAAAATGCAGAAGCTTAAATTGTAGGAAATATAATGTTTTCTGCGCTCACTAGGAGACAACGGGCTGTGTGACCTCTGAACCGGAAAAAAATAAAACCACAACAAAAAACAGCCGATGGCTCCGCAAGTGTTCTGAGAGGCTAGGCTAACTAGCTTCACGGGAAAACAACAGCAGCATTCTGCTACACAATCAAGGGCCATTCAGATATTAGATGTAAAAAAACGAACCAGTTGACTTACCAAATGCTGATCACATCCTCCGTTCTTTGTTGACAAAGAGTTTCATCCCACAGTTAAATCCAAACTCACAAATCCGTTTCTCCTCCAATTTCAGTCATTGAGTTTTAAAAAACAAAGCTAGGTAAAAATAATAAAAATCTACACCAAGCAAAATGCAAAAAATGTCATAATTTCTTCCATATCATTCAATTTGAACTCTCACTACTCAGACTAAGCTGCTGCTGTAAGTTTAAGTTAAATTATAATACATGTAGTGTATTTAAAGAAAAAATATGAAATTATAAAATAGCTATAACTTTGTGATTCTGTTTAGGCCAGCAGAGAAGGCTTTGCAGGCCCTGACGGCCCGCCACTGGGTCAGGCTGATCTGGGATCAGCTCTTTGGCCTGAAGTTTCTCCGCTTCACGCTGGCGCTCGCCTGTAGAGACTACTCCTGACGAGAACGCACAGCTTGGGGCAGAACGAAATCTGCCCCAAGCTGAATCTATTTGAGGACGCTGATTGGCTAAATTGTATGTCACATTTATATCTTTAACCTTTAGCAAAAGGTTAACCTTTAGCAATTGGCTAAACTGCTTCATAGACCCGCCTCCTGTGGGCGCTTTCTCCAGCGCCCCAGCTCCGCTGAGACATGCAGACAGGCGGAGAGGACGAAAGGAAAAGCATATATTTTGCGCAGATATCACATTTTACACATAGTACTGGGTGATTCCATATTTCAAAAACACAAATATTGACAATTTGTATAGTTTATTATTATTATTATTTTGTATTATTTGTGGCTCAAGGGGGGGGGCGGCGTCCTAGGGCCCTCTATTGACCAGCCGCCACTGCTGCCAATCATTATCAGCAGATATTCAGTAAAAGTATGCGATTAGGGGATCGACATTCATGCTTTGTGACGCCGATCCCTGATAATGTTACATTGCAGTGGCGGGCCGTGCATTTCATACCCAGGCCTTCACTGCTGTCATCCAGCTGAAATACCACCTTATAACCACATGATGGCGCCACAGCTATTATTCGTTTCTAAGGCTGTAACTATGTACGTACTCGTATTAAACCGTTCGGTACGAGGCTTACAATACGTTTGAATAATGCTAGAGCATTTGGAAAATGCAGAAGCTTAAATTCAGGAAAACATAATGTTTTCTGTGCTCATGTAGGACAGTGGTTCTCAGCTGGTCTGGCTGTGGGACCAATGACAAGACGCGGCCCATTCAGACCGTCTTAAGATTTTACTTTCACAACCCAAACATTAAACGTACTGCTCTGCAATCTCTTTCCTCGTCTCAGCCCCCTGTGTCACGGTGTGTGGAAGAGTCAGGAAACTTGTCAGAATGCCCATATTTGATTGGCTGAGCTGCATCACGTGATGTGATTCACAACGCCGACAGCGTCTGCTGTTAAGTTTCGTTTCACTTTAGTCACGTGCTCGCCCACTGACCAATCACAGCACACCCTGCACTTCGCGGCAGAGCCGCACCTGGACATGTAATGATGACATAGGTGTAGGCCGGCTAGTATGGGGGTAGCGGCTGCTGACACTCAAAGAATACGCCCAACATGTCAAACTAAAGATCTGATTGGTTGAACACGATGACAATCAACAATATCGTCCCCATTCACTTAAACTGCACATGGATTCACTTGTGATTCTGCAGGCCTCGGGCCTCTCTTCTACCTAGAGACACAGAGGTGAAATCTGATTGGATAAAAGCTCTCCTTAAAACAAGCTGCACTGGAAGCAGAGCAACTGAGGAAGACAGTAGCTGTGCAATGAGAAAATAAGATAATGGGAAAAATATTTTTATAAATTATAATAATTTTAAATAAATGTAACATTGTGAACAAATGAATTATCAAGATGTTCACATGTGATCTTGTAAAATGTAGTTTTGGATTGCTTGAATAAATCCAATTATTGAAGGAGACGTTTCCAGCTAAATATAAAATATGTATTGGAGAGTGAATTATGAGCTGTTTAACTTACTGTTTAACACTAGCTCTAAGCAGCTTATGATACATTATTAAAACTACTAATGACAAGAGCTTTTTATTAATAAAAATTTGTTTTTATGAATGTAATCACTATAGATGACTTAAAGCAAAGTAATAGGATCACATTTAGAACTTTTGATGGTTTACACTGACTTCAGAGTGTTGTCAGTAGCCTCGTATACCAGCTGCTATAACAAAAAAAGAAAATAAATCTGTAACAATATTGATCAACGATTGGGAGTTGGTTTCGGCAATCCGAACCGTGCCGCAGGGTACCATCAACTCATATTTTGTCAGCTCTTGTAAACTGTTTGCTTTCATTAAACAAGCATTCAATATTTCCCTCACAATTAATAATGAGGAAAACCTTGTGGAATCAATTCAGGTGAAGGTCATCTCATAAACAGCCTCCGTAGCGTTGATCTACTATACATTAAATATGTAATGATTAAAACTGTGTTATGTCCATACATGATACATGTGTAATCATTAAAGGTCAGTACCACTGTATCGGCTATATCATCTGAACATCTGAACAATAATGCGGTGAGTCCAGGTTCAAGGACACGCTGCACAGGCCCTTTCCTCATACTGAAATCACTCACTGATCACAGGAAGTTGGATTTTACCAGCCGCCAACGCCATCTACAGAGCTGAAGCCTCGTTTAAACCGTCCTTGAATGCCTTATTTCAGCAGCAGCTGCAATTCCTCTGACTTTAAAGTAGCTTGTTGCTGCACACTCACAAATTCACAAAAGGATTGCGCTGCTTTCTGAAGTTCAGCTATAAGGCGGTCTCAAACTCATTTGTTCTGGGACGCAGTGAAAAAAAAGGAATGAATAAAGCTTTCCTTTGTGTCATTTTTGAAAATACATGAGAAAAAAACCCGAGATTTAAATAATCAATGAAGTGACGCTGCTGTGCCTCGTGTGTGGATAGGCAGAGCGGGGAGACGCACGGTAAGCGTTTCTACTGTGGTGGGATCGCTGCACTTATTTAATAAGCTCAATAAAATGTCTCAAAAGACTCTGATAATGTAATTCATATTTTCTCATTAATGATGTATTATTTCACCCACTCGCATGTGTGTGCTCTGCTGCAGAGAGGCGTTCATGGGCATAAAGAAAAGAGGAGAATCGACTCACAAACAATGCATTTCTACTTTGCCACATGGATCATTGCAATCAGATGCAAGAAAGGGCAAATTGCACTCAGCTGCAAACTTAATGGGCGTAATATATAATATAATCAGCGTAATATCTTTGGTGAATCGGACCTTGAGACGGAGCAGATGGCGATTGCGAGTGATGCACGATTCAGGGTCCGTTCTTTGTAAATGTGTCCATCAGACCTACAGTCCAGCACTCAAACCTGTATGTGTGGGAAAATAATGACTTTAAATGATTAAAACATTCTGAAAAATGAATACAACTTGGGTCTAATTTGTACAGTTTTGGACATTATTTTTATAATTTCTAATAACATTACACTTACCAAAGTAGTTGCTAAGATCTGGAAACACGAGCAGTCAGACGATCAGACGGGTTATAAACAAGCCAACAGTTTATGCAGATTATATAATCCACTTCTTTTGGAGGTCAACATAATAGTGAGTCCATGTTGAAAAATCACAGGCGGACAGCTGTAGAGAACTGAACCATCGAGTTGATCTGGAAGATGTTCTGTAGCTTTCAATCACACCACATGACCCTTATCGGCCCGATTGTAAATTTCCAATTATTTTCTGACTTCTCCATGTTCAGAAGTCAGTAAAGTCCTTATATGGGATATGTGTTGAAGTAGACTAATCAAGAATCCGCTAGACTAAGATCAGTGTTAGAGGTGAAAGCCATGAAAAACAGTGAAACTGCATTATGTCTTTATATATTATCAGTAATGTGACGCATTTCAGAGTAAAACACAATATGTGGGGGTTTAGCTACGAGAGGGATTTAAATCACATCCTTCAGATATGATCGGATCACTAAACAGTGGCTGTGGGTCAATGAATACAGAGCTGTAGAGAGAGAGGGAGCTGGAGTGAGTTATGGAGATGACTGTTGGCCTCCACCTCCCTCATCCACGTGGTTACACCAGGAGGCGGAGGATGGGGGGGGACTAATTCATAAATCAAAGGAAACTTTTTTTTTTGGAAACGCAAAGTTTTTGCCAGGTAAAAACCAAAACACTGCAGCTCCTATTAAGATACAGCCTGTTCTCACTCCTAACTCCTCAAATCAGCAGCACTGAGCATCAAACTATGACTCTCTACGTGGACGTGGTTACAGGAGTAAAGGAGGAAGAGGGAGGAGGAAGACAGCTGCCAAGAGAAATAAAGTCCATGGTCGGGAGGACACCTCTGTCTCCTACAGAATTACGTTCTAAATGTATTCCCTCCCTGATTACGGTCGCAGTTCAAACAGTTTCAAACACAAGGTTACCGTTGTACATTGAAACAAAACAAAAACGCTACAAGACTACCTTATTTACTAAAAGAACATCATGGGTTGGCTTAAAATGACAATGAAATTGAAACCAAAGAAAAGTACTTTGTCATGTTCAGGCATAAGTACTTGGTTCACATGTCAACTTTTTGAATTTATATACCACCATAATTTCAAACACCTCCCTGCTGCCACACTCTCCACCGTGAGAGCTCCGACAGCTGCTCATCAGCTCCACGCACAACCAAGCCGAGGGTGGAGGGTCAGAACATCTGAACTTGTTTTCTTGTGTGCCCATGTTGAAATCATAAAAAAGGTACCTCCATGACCTCACTCAGGCTGGTGATCGTGCGCGGGGTGCAAACAACATGTGGACTGAAGAGAAGAAAGGTTTGAGTCGCTCATTTGTTCCTAGTGACAGACTGAAGCAACGACACATGAACACAGCTCGATGAATAAATAACGTTACCACGGGGGGGTACGACACTGGGTAGTTTGCACGAAAGTACTCGGTTGTGTACAGTCATTGTGTACATTGTGTACATTGTGTACATTGTGTACAGTCAGAATTCAGCATATAGTCCGGTGGTTTTCCTACAGTGTAGAAGATATGCCTCATCGGGCAGTATGTGTGCATTTACACACACACACACACACACACACACTCTTTATGGATAAGTGTTTCTAGCTTTGAATGTGAGGGTTGTCCCACTAAACCAGTGGTTCTCAACTGGTCTGGCTGCGGGACCCACCATCACCCCTTAATGACAAGCTGCGACCCAAATGTTCAACTTCTCAAATGTATTTAATGTAAAGATGGTGCAGTTTGAACCTGAGCTGAACATGTCCTCTACAGTCGTAGTATAGGAGCTCTCTTGTGCAGAGAAATTGTTCCTGTCAGTCCCCGTCCCACACATGTTTCACGTAAACGAGTAAAACGGCTTCATGCTTTCTTGTGCTAGAACCTCGCTGCACAAAACACACTGAGGTTTTTACCCTCTTTTGTCCTCAATGTAAGAAAATCCATGTAGTCTGTGTCGTACTTGCGTTTTGCCCAATTAGCACGAAAACAAACTGTGCGGGTGTTCTTCTGTACTGTGAAATGGCGGGTGTATATTAGCATTACAAGGCATTAACGCCAAATACTGTTAAGGAGTGTGAATAACTCCGCTGCATAAAAAATCCCCTTCAAAATAAAAGCACAGGATTTTTTTTTTTTCAGGTAAAAGTCCGCGACCCACTGAAAACGGGTCCACGACCCACCAGATGAGAATCACTGCACTAAACCATCCTTTTTCACAAGGGAATTCTAACAATAAGTGACATTTCCTGGTGTTTGTTGGGTTTTAAGCATAATACTGACCATATTATATCTATACAGCCAGGGAACAGAGTGGTGCCCATAAGCAGCCCAGAGACCATCTATGGCCTCGGTGAAGGGAGCTCCCAGAAGGACCTCTGGAGATCTTAGAGAAGCAGGAGGAACACAAACACATTACTGTGTTATGAAGACCCACTAAGTAAGTATCTACTTAGCAGTAGTGCTTACTGTTTAAAGTCAGCTGCCAGTTTTTGAACTTCCTAAGCCTAAGTCTTTGGATAATACTGAAAAATGCAGAGTGGCCAAGGGGCTGAGAGATAAACCGTGCAAACTTCTGTATGACAAAAGCCTTGACAGCTTCAGTGGCCTGAAAAATAGCGATATAGCATACTGAATTTGATGAATTTTTGGTTTATCAGACCCAGGGGAGGCTGATTAGAGGGTGTTAACTTTGTATTTCATGACGAAGCTTAGTCCCAAATGGTCCATTCTATCTCAGAATTATGGCTGATTTATAACAGTAGATTGAGTTTTCAGCCATTTTCATCCATGACATGTCTATTTTTATAAATTTGGTAAGAAATGTTAATATTAACGCCAGCATTGATGTGACTCATAACAGTGCAGTCATATCATCTAGATTGTAACTTAAAAACAGTTACTCTTTCGGTCAGACTGACTATAAACCTGAGTTGGTTTAATATCCCTTCTGGCACCGCTGTCCCAGACACGCTGTCAGTTACTTACCTGTACCATCGGGTGTGAAGGTTCGCACCCGTCCATTCCTCAAGGTGGTTGAAGGCTAAGCCAAAGTCCAGGACTATTACTCTCAATGGCTGCCGTAAATGGTCCACCATCATGATGTTGTCAAGCTTTAGATCAGCATGAACGATCCCGGTGCTCTTCAGAAACTCCAGAGCTGTAGCCAACTGAAATCATGTACAACAGTAAAGATCAACTGTACTGCAGCTTAGGGATTGCTTAGCGGACATAATTTGGCTTTACATAGTGCATAAATCCTCATGTGTTATTTGAGGGTTTTTACTGGTTCAATATCTTCATCAACACTTGCAATTTATGTATTTTTTCTGACAGAAGTTGCAGCTGGGATTTTGACAGAACTGTAATACACAATTAAAAGGATACAGTATACATTTCAGGATTAGAAAAATGAATATGTTATAGAATGGGGCGGATCTAAAGTGGCTGCTGTGCAGCGTGTCGTACAGACTGATGTCCAGCTTCTCAAACTCCAGATGAAAACGGCCCTCTGAGCTGAGATCTTTCCTCATTAGCAGTACGGAGGCCTGGAAAATAAACAAGATGTGAGAGATTAGACGTGAACGTGATGTGTTATTATAAGAGGGAAATGTGGATGAACTAAATTTATGTTGCCTTTATTTGCCTCCTCAATGCTTCCCGTACTTTTGATGATTTTTAAAGCCACCACTTCATCGGTGGCTACCTTCCTGCACTGGGGGACTGCTCCAAAGTAGCCACAGTCCAGGAGATCCTGGACCTCGTAGTGGAGGAAGAGGAGGAGGTCTCCTGCACGGAAATAATTAGCATGAACTATTCACAGGCTAACTACTTCGGTACTCCTCTCCACAGTTCGCAGTCTGCAGAGCTGGGAGTCGTTGCTATTATATGAGTGGTCTGGGAGGGGAGGTCGTTGGTGAAGGGCTCCATTTACGACATCCGACTACAGATCAGCTAACGGCTAAATTAAATTGGAATACCCTCGGCCTCACTCCCCACCTCTGGGAGACCACCTGAGGAGTGCAAGGAGCTCCGGAGACTAGCTAGCCAACTAGCCAGCTTTGGAGATGGACAAGCTAGGTAGCTAACCAGCCAGCCGTCCTCCCTGCTGCTCCTGTCTGCTCTCCCCACGCTGAAGCAGTCAGCCAGCAGGGTAGCTGTCGGTTTATTAGGTTATGTTGGTATGTTAACATTCTTAAGTAACGTCCCGGAGAGTAAGTGACTGTACATTTTGAGAGAAACTTTTCAGCCATTATTTATAAAACAATAAACCAACAAAATTGTCAAGCCAGATTGAACTAATATGTTCAGGGAATTATTCTGCCTCCACTTACATAAATACTATTTACACACAACATTTGTCATGGTCAATAAATGAATTATTTTGTGGCCAAAGACTATATTTAGTATAATAAGGACAAATGCCACAATATTTGTTCTGGTAGATCTGAAGCCTTGAAATCTGGTACGGACATACTCTTGTGTATCTAACAGGACTTTGAAATCACATGACGAATCGCACAGTTTTATCAAAAGTCAGGATTTGTGGAACAATGCATTACGTTTATGAAATGTTTTTCTTTCTTTCATTTTTTTCTCACAAAATGACGCCGGACAGACGGATAGGATCAATGAGAAACTGAAGATTTTATATAAAGATCTTGTTTGGACCCTGAGAACAGATAAACACAGTCTTGAATTTGATCACTGAGACACATTTCTGCTCATTTAGATCTGACTGTTATCTCAAGAGCCAATTACTTCAGACAAACAAAGATCGATGCAGTTAGAGGGAAAAAAAGAGAATGTTCAAGACCTGGACGTGGGATCGGGCTGAGACAAGAGGGAGGCTATTTCTCAGGCGTTTAAGAAGTATAAGAAAACGGTCAAAGTCTCATATTAATGTTAAATTGAGCTCAGTGATGTCTGAGGGAAATAGGCTGGACAAATTCATTTTTCAATTCCCTCGGATGTTGTAATGCTTCCATTTTGATCGCTGGCAGTTGGTTTGGCGTTAACGATGACAGATACCAAAATAGAAAGAAATATTGAAATATTTGTTAGTGCTCTACTGGAGAGGGCCTGAATATGAAAATATCAACAAAGCAGCATCAAGATGAAGACACGCAACAAATACTGAGAGGGGGGCGTGTTTGAATCCAATGTAACATGACTCAGTGGTTACACTTGTGTCCTTAAGCGTGACTTGTCTCTGTGTTTGAAGGGTCAAAGAGAGGTGCTGCGCTCTCGTATGAAAGCAGATCTCATCACAGATTTCCGTGTTTGGAAAAAGCATCTTTGATCACAGCTGGTTTTAAAAGCTTAGTGCCTGTGAGATGACTCTGATTTCATGTTCCTGTCTTGTTAAAGAGTAATTACACTCGTCTCCACACACTACAGTACACAATGTTGATAAAAAAAAAAAATTACCGGAGTGACTGAGTAATAAAGGATGGGGTCGATGCATTGTTTTCTGATCAAGTGATACATACAGGGCCAGAGTGGGCAGCGGAGCCAACTTCTACACATCTGCTGTTTTACTTTCAACCAAAGTACTGATCCAAAGTTTAATTACCCTTTAAAATGTGTCTTGATCAAAACTAACAAATTGGAGGAGTGAAAAAAACTAATTTCAAGAGTAAAGTTTGATGGTCTAATGATTTGTGCAA
Organism: Leptoclinus maculatus; assembly: GCA_032191485.1. Classification (NCBI taxonomy): domain Eukaryota; kingdom Metazoa; phylum Chordata; class Actinopteri; order Perciformes; family Stichaeidae; genus Leptoclinus; species Leptoclinus maculatus. The sequence continues at coordinate 18,303,771 of JAVDOI010000013.1, forward strand.
TTATGGAAGGTCAAGGCATGATGATTTTAAATCCCTGCTGGTAGCTCAGTGATTGCTTTTTGTCAGAGACTAAACATGGAGACTAGAGCCCCATTTGGATCAACGTTACAGGGGATGTTTGGAGTGAACTCTAATGTAATTCATCATTCTAGACGGCATTTTAACACTAGCACCGCCAGCGTTCTGGTGAAACACAACTAGACTTATTTATAACTTGTAGCCTACTATATTGTAGGCTTGGAACACTTTCTGTGTCTTAGTTTCAATAGCAGGAATTTGCTGTGATGGGGTCAGCTGCACGGTCATCAACCCGGGATCACCAATGATGTCACAGTTTAGGCTTTGCCCCTGTGTTCCTGTGTCTGTGTGTGTGTATGTTTCCCCTGATCCCACTCATCCTACTCACCTGCCCAGTCCACCCAGCTGCCTTCAATCTCCTAATCACCCCACACATATATATATACTCCCCTGCTTTCCCTGTGCTGGTTGGGAGATCGTCCTTAATTCGTCCCCGTCTGCGCCATGTTCCAGCATTTGCTCATGGTTTGCCTTTTTGTCACTTTGCCTTTTTGTCACTTTGCCTTTTTGTCACTTTGCCTTTTTGTTAGTTTTTGCTCGCTCCCGGTTGGAGTTGTTTTAAGTTCCTGTTTTTTGTCTGCTTGGTGCTCATTAAATAACCCAGCATACTACTCAACCTCGTCTCCCGTGTCTGTCTGCACTTGAGTATCCGATCTGCTCCTTGGACGTGACAGAACGATCTCACCATGCAAGACTCAGCAGACCAGTTTTGGGGAACCCGCTTGGCCAGGGGTGGGCCTCTGAGCGTACAGAAGGCTAACCGCGAGCTAAGCCGCCTTTCCACCCCTAAGAGGACCATGGCAGACTCTGCAGACCACTGGTTGGTGCACGTTGCACCACACCCGTCTGTCCAGTTTTGGGGAACCCACTTGGCCAGGGGAGGGCCCCTGAGCTTACAGAAGGCTAACCTCGAGCTAAGCTGCCTTTTCACTCCTAAGAGGCAGAGACGGAGGAAGGGTCAGACTCCCGTTCCCACTGGGCCGCAGCGATCCCCCGTTCCCGCTGGGCCGCAGCGTTCCCCCGTTCCCGCTGGGCCGCAGCGTTCCCCCTTTCCCGCTGGGCCGCAGCGATCCCCCTTTCCCGCTGGGCCGCAGCGATCCCCCGTTCCCGCTGGGCCGCAGCGATCCCCCGTTCCCGCTGGGCCGCAGCGATCCCCCGTTCCCGCTGGGCCGCAGCGTTCCCCCGTTCCCGCTGGGCCGCAGCGTTCCCCCGTTCCCGCTGGGCCGCAGCGTTCCCCCTTTCCCGCTGGGCCGCAGCGTTCCCCCTTTCCCGCTGGGCCGCAGCGTTCCCCCTTTCCCGCTGGGCCGCAGCGTTCCCCCCGTTCCCGCTGGGCCGCAGCATTCCCCCGTTCCCGTCTCCACTAGGCCGCAGCCGACTCCAGCTCCCCGTGTCCTGTCGGCGGTCCGGCCGACTCCAGCTCCCCGTGTCCTGTCGGAGGTCCGGCCGACTCCAGCTCCCCGTGTCCTGTCGGCGGTCCGGCCGACTCCAGCTCCCCGTGTCCTGTCGGCGGTCCGGCCGACTCCAGCTCCCCGTGTCCTGTCGGCGGTCCGGCCGACTCCAGCTCCCCGTGTCCTGTCGGCGGTCCGGCCGACTCCAGCTCCCCGTGTCCTGTCGGCGGTCCGGCCGACTCCAGCTGTCTTCTCAGCGCCGCAGCAATCTCCGGTTCCTGCCGCTGCCGCCTCCGTGCCGCAGCGACCATCGGTTCCTGACCCCCAGCCTCTAGAGTCCTGTTCTCCGGCTGACCCCCAGCCTCTGGAGCCCTGTTCCCCGGCTGACCCCCAGCCTCTGGAGCCCTGTTCCCCGGCTGACCCCCAGCCTCTGGAGCCCTGTTCCCCGGCTGACCCCCAGCCTCTGGAGCCCTGTTCCCCGGCTGACCCCCAGCCTCTGGAGCCCTGTTCCCCGGCTGACCCCCAGCCTCTGGAGCCCTGTTCCCCGGCTGACCCCCAGCCTCTGGAGACCTGTTCCCCGGCTGACCCCCAGCCTCCCCAGTCCGGCTCCCCTGAGCCCCAGTCTCCCCAGTCCGGCTCCCCTGAGCCCCAGTCTCCCCAGTCCGGCTCCCCTGAGCCCCAGTCTCCCCAGTCCGGCTCCCCTGAGCCCCGGCCCCCCCAGTCCGGCTCCCCTGAGCCCCGGCCCGAGCTGCAGTGTTCCCAGTCCGACCCACCCGAGATCCTGGGTCCAGAGCCCTTCTGCCCGTCGGGCCGTCCGCCTGAGCTCCTGGGCCCTGAGCAACTCCGCCAGTCAGGTCGCCCGCCTGAGCTCCTGGGCCCTGAGCAACTCCGCCAGTCAGGTCGCCCACCCGAGGTCCTGCGTCCGGATCCCTCCTTCCCGTCCGACCGCCCTCCTGCCCGTCCCCCAGAGCCCTGTGGCAGGTTGGATCCGGCCGTCCCTCCTCCGGACCCCCTCCACCCACCCTATTCGGTGTTGAGCCGTCCCTCCTCCGGACTCCCTCCACCCACCCTATTCGATGTTGAGCCGTCCCTCCTCCGGACCCCCTCCGCCCGCCCTTTTTTGTGTTTTCTGGACTTTGGACGTCTAGTATCCGTCCCTTGAGGGGGGGGTACTGTCACAGTTTAGGCTTTGCCCCTGTGTTCCTGTGTCTGTGTGTGTGTGTATGTTTCCCCTGATCCCACTCATCCTACTCACCTGCCCAGTCCACCCAGCTGCCTTCAATCTCCTAATCACCCCACACATATATATATACTCCCCTGCTTTCCCTGTGCTGGTTGGGAGATCGTCCTTAATTCGTCCCCCTGTCTGCGCCATGTTCCAGCATTTGCTCATGGTTTGCCTTTTTGTCACTTTGCCTTTTTGTCACTTTGCCTTTTTGTCACTTTGCCTTTTTGTTAGTTTTTGCTCGCTCCCGGTTGGAGTTGTTTTAAGTTCCTGTTTTTTGTCTGCTTGGTGCTCATTAAATAACCCAGCATACTACTCAACCTCGTCTCCCGTGTCTGTCTGCACTTGAGTCTCCGATCTGCTCCTCGGACGTGACAAATGATCAGTTCTTGTGACCCTGTACAACCCCTGGTGGCAAGGACGTCTCCCCACCACACCCTTAAGCTGCCCTCCATGTTTGATGGACCCCAATTCTTGTCCTCCCTCCTCAGCCATAGCCAGAAGCTCCCCTGCTCCGCTTCCTCAGCGGCAGGCCAGAGCACGATGTTTCTGGAGTGATCTGAAACGTCACCGAACTGCCCTAGGGAGAATGTGTGGGTGTAAAATGCCCTCTCAGCACAGGAACGTCGCAGCCTCTGTTCTCCATTAATTATCACGGCTAATTAAGTGGAATACCTGCACACACACACACACACACACACACAGAACCATCTCTAACAACCACTGCATGGCTCACTTCTCTGCTTAATTTCCTCGATGTTGTGTCAGAATGTCCCTGTAACTCCTGGACGACTGTCATTTAAAGACACAAGAGAAGGGTTCAAGTCTTTTTTTAAAGGAAAATTCAGTATTTCTGCAACCTGGATGTCATTACCATGGTTCCTTGCTGTCAGTTATGATAAGATTTGTACTCGTTAAGTTAATTCCTGACATCTGAAAAGGTGGTGACAGCATTAAAACAGAGTCCATGATGACACTGCATCCTCAGATCTCAGCAATTACCTTGCTGAGTAAAATGTAATTGATATATGATTTTTTTTTATTGTTTTATTTATTTTTTCCAGGATTTCAGTTACAGTACAAGATAAAAGCCTACAATGTAAAACTTTTTACTGTAAAATGTACAGTACCTATACCGTATCAAAAGAATACAGCAGCTTGCTGTATTAAAATTATATTGTAATTTACTGTAATTCAAAATTACAGTATTTTACTGGCAGCAGTTTCGCCTGTAATATACTGTAAAATCTACAGTATCTCTACTGTGTCAGAGAAATACAGTAATTTATTGTAATCAAAATGTACAGTAAATTGGTGTAATTCTAAAAAGTACAGCAGTTTACTGTTAACTGTTTCACTGGTAAGTTACTGTACAATTTACAGCATTACTACTGTACTGGAAATACAGTAACTTGTATTCAAAATGTAAAGCAATAAAATGAATGCTAAATTAATTAAAAAAATTACAGTATTTTAGTGTCAGCTCTTTACCACAAAACATTTAGGAAACTGTAGTGGAACCATCTGTAAAATGAACAAGCATGAAAAATAACAATTTACAACAATAAACAAGACAATAGGACATATTCATAATGGTTTATTAGAATAGCCTAAGTTTCTCCCCATTACGCTTGGGGGTTTACTTGACAGAACAATACTGACTGTTGAACAATACTGTGTGCTAGCCCAAAATACAAAATAGCTATTACACATGAAAAATACTGCTATGAATGAAAAATGTGTGTGTGTGTGTGTGTGTGTGTGTGTATGTGTACTCATTTGAACTTTATGGACAGAGTCAGGGTAGTGATGAACTCATACAAAGTCCAATTCGAAATCCATGAGCTTCCTCAAGAGGGTGCACACATTCAGGGATGTCACTTTCTTTTGGACCGTTCTCCCGCTCTTCTTGCTGGTCACCTTTGTCCCTCTCTCTGGGATGATTCCAACACGGCTTCTGGCAAAAATGGCAAGGTAAAACCAAAAGAAATAAACGTGAGTCAAACCACTTCTAAACTATTGTTAATAGCCACCACATATAGTAGATATATGGGAAAATGGTGCTATATCTATTGCTAATACTGCTTACTTTCCTTATGTTTTGTCACATCTTTGCAAATAACATTCAGGGTTTTTGATAACTTAACGATTCTTGTACACAAGTACACGTCTTTATTACAGTCGCGGTGTTTCGCCATGTGGTTGTTTTCAGTACTGCAGTTACATTATTTGGCCACTAGAGGCTCTGTGGACCACAGAATAGTTTATTCTAGCTATTGTCGTATCTTTTCTGCGACAGTGCTGTTGAAGTGATGATGAAGAATGCTCCGCGGACACTGTTCTTGCTGGTATAATAAAGTTTATTATAAACAAGTAACACATGTCATACAGGTGTTGCAACCACCTGGAGGTCCTGGGTTGAATCCAAAAGAGCCTAAAGATGAGAGACTCCGCGTCTTCTTATATAGTGTGCATGTATGCATCTCGTAAGGGAGGGATGTAAACAATGTATGTCTCCATAAGGGAGGAATGGTTAACGCCATGTATGGCTCCATCAGCCCCATCTCATCCTTGCGGTGACGGGACTCCATACACATCTGGTTCCCATCCAAGACCCCCAAAGAGGCCCCTCACAGACTGAAAATATACCACACTAGCAATTAATCAAGTGTATTTCTAGTGATTGTAACCTAAATCAGTGATTCTCAAAGTGAGGTCTGCGAAATAATTTACTAATAGTTATAAAATTGTGAGGAAGAGATAAAAAGTGCATATCTACAGATGGGAACCAAAGCCATATGCCAGCCAGGCTTAAGCAAAATATAATTACAAAGCACCCCTGATTCAATATGAGATTGTGTTATGTTTATCACTATGAAACGGATCTGAAGCATTTATATTGAAAAGCATTAGAATACAGATAGTTCCAATGGCATCTAAGAGTACAAATGCTAGTAAGCATAAGCTTAACCGGTGTTGCGATAATGAGGCGACCTTTTGCTATTTTTCTCCCCTGCAAGGGGTCTCTAGCCCCAAAAAATCTGATAACCGCTGAAGTTGAATGTGTGTTTCTTCTGTTTATTTTAGAACCACATATTTCACAAATGACTCCAAATTCCTGCAAATGTAAATCCTCAAAGCCAACATGTCCCGTAAGGAAGATTCAACCAACAGCATGGAGTTAAGAATGCTCTGAAGCCTCTTTCTTCTTGTATGGAGAAAAAACAGACTGTGTGGGACAGAATGTGTGTACTTGTGTATGTGTTGTTATGAAGTCAATCACAGCCTCTTTAAGCTTTCAGAGTTCCACTGAAGGAAGTGTGTCAATTTCCACAATACCAGCCGAGTTAACCACTTTGTGTGTGTTTTAATTAGCTGAACTGAGTCAATCATTAGAAGGTAATAGGGGGACGCGGTGACATGTCTCACATGATTGTGCAGCCAAAACAGTCACAATAATTCCCTCCACACACACACACACACACACACACACACACACACACACACACAGAACCATTGTGCCGTGGTTGTTACCATGACGGTGGTAACAACCACGGCATGGTTCACTTCTCTGCTTAATGTCCTCGATGGTGTTTCAGACGTCCCTGTAACTCCTGGACGACTGTCAAATAAAGACACAAGAGAATTTAGTTTTACAGAGTCGCCACAGCTGAGTGAAGTCATTGCCATCAGTGCCTTCAAGGCTCTCTTTATGATATTAAGAGCATTACTTTAGCAGCAAACAACTGTTAGCTATAGACATAGTCTATCTGAGTAGGGAATTAAGACGCTATCAGAGATTATCTGTCTACATTTTCTATCGTTACATCGTGTGGTAATAATATACAGCACGGCAGCATAGTGGCTGTAAAGCGACGTCAGTCTGCATCATTGCAACAACCGACCACAAGACTGGGCGCTATAAGCCACACAGAAAGCAGAGCACAGAAGATCATGGCAGGATTATCCGTGTTCATTTGAAGCTCCATCGACAGCCTGTTACAAACCACACCACAGGAACAGTAAAAACAGTGTCGGCACTTCCTGCTGAAGATTTTCAGATCGACACTTTTTCACAAACAAAGCACGAACCAGTACTGACTAGGGCTGTACTTTATTTTTTCCATTAGATGGTTCTCCACCTGCCACCGGAGCTCCGACTGCAGGTCAAAGTCTGCAGGCCGGTCGCTACTAGAGTCTGAGCTGAAGTAGTTTCTACTGAACCTGCTTGATTTCCTCTGATTTCACCAGAATCCGACCCGGTGGCACCGAGGACAAGCATTAAGAATAACTATATGGAAATCGATGATCTTCTCTCTGATGCTTTCGTTTACTGATGAAGGTCGTATAGAGGATCAGTATTAAATTGAGACTGTTTCATAACCAGTTAAAAGTTCCTCACAGTAACTTTAACTGAACGAAAGAAATGAAAGAAATATAAAAGAAATGTTTCATTGTGCTGCAGTGACACAGCGACTACTTGGAGGCTGTGCAGTGGCCACCAGTGGTTTTTATAGTTTGTTCATGGGAAAATGGATACAAGGAAAGCTCCATTGGCATTAAAGCAGGCAATATTGTACACTAACTGAGTTTAACAATTCCCCCCACTTTAACTATGGGACTTCATATTTTTCGACTACATTCATAGCCATAAAGATTTTAATACATTTTGTATTCAGTTTGGCGATCCAGTCCAGATGCTTTCACTGCCAGACAACTCCAAGAAGCCCAGAAAAAAAGAGTTTGAATTGAGTGAGCTCAGTGAACCTCCACTGTGTGTGAGAAGCTTTTCAGCCTTACTGTATCTACTGATATCTCCAAAAATCACAGAGCATTTGAGTATTCCTCAAGAGCCGGATGAGACGAGAGGGGGGTGTATAACTAGTGAGTAGTGTACATTATGTGCCCATGTAACCACAAAAAACCAGCAGGTACTGCCCTCTGAGCCAGATGGTGCTTGTAACATCGCCACAGTAAGCACCAAATATGCCCCAAAACACTTCACAGCCACAATTATGCAAATACCCGAACATTCCACTCAGTTGAACATGTGATTCTAAAACCATCGGCATTAAAGATAGATAGATAGATAGTTACTTTATTAATCCGCAAGGTACAGCAGCATTAATAGGTACAGGTAAAGTATTAATAGGTACAGGTAAAGTATTAATAGGTACAGGTAAAGTATTAATAGGTACAGGTAAAGCATTAATAGGTACAGGTAAAGCATTAATAGGTACAGGTAAAGTATGAATAGGTACAGGTAAAGTATTAATAGGTACAGGTAAAGTATTAATAGGTACAGGTAAAGTATTAATAGGTACAGGTAAAGTATTAATAGGTACAGGTAAAGCATTAATAGGTACAGGTAAAGTATTAATAGGTACAGGTAAAGCATTAATAGGTACAGGTAAAGTATTAATAGGTACAGGTAAAGTATTAATAGGTACAGGTAAAGCAAAAAACAATACCAGAGTAAAAATATAAAAATGCTCTCAAGAACTGTTGGCGGGTGTATTGCTGGAGACCCAAGGACATGCAGTGTCACGACACACTCAACATTAATAAACGTTACACCAAACTCTTCTCCACTTCTGTGGAGTCAACGTCAGACATTCCGAAATGCCCCTCACTCCAAATGGGCACGCCCCCCTAACAACGCTACGAGCGGCAATACCGGGAGCCAAGCAATCGGCCCATTCCGAATGTGCACTCCACTAGTTTAAATTCAGAATCCTGAACGTGGAAGACCACGACACAGTCGAGCAGATCTTCCACCGTAATGTGGCCACTGGGTGTCTGAGAAGAGAGGGAAATATTAGCACCCCCCCTATTTTTTTTTATTCAGTAAAAGCTAAGGTCTCAGAAACATATACTATTTCTTTGTCACCTACCTGTATCATTCTGTCATTAGGTCGTTTACTGGGATGTGTGGTTATTTTAGTTCTGCTAAGCCCAACATTGTCAGCAGAGGGCGCTCTATGCATTATACTGAGCGTCAGTAGCTAACGCCAGTAGAGCAGAAGAAAGCACCGTTTTTCCTTGTTGCTGTGTGCAGATGGGGGGGAAGCATTACTCAAGTAATAACCTGAGTGAGGAGATAAAACATATGGTATGGTGGTGATGTGGGAAGAAGCGTCTCAAGGATGGATGTATAATAAGAACGGGATACGGCGCTGGCACTCTGCTTTGCTTCCAATTTTGCCCAATGGCCAAAACAATTTCCGCTGCAGCCCAGAAAGCATTTTCCCTATTGGTCACCATTATGAAAGAGACTTCTGTAAAACTGTTGTGAGGACACCTTGTACTGCAGACAATTTCAATTATGATTCTTTCTATTGAGAATTTTTGATCCATGGAGGTTTTTATATTGGTAAAAAATGTTGGCATATGCGCCAGGTGAGCAATTCTCATTGGATTGAACAAGCGCCATCGTGGTGTCTGGTATCTGGTTCTTGTAAGACATCCATGGTCTCACGGTATGCTAAGTACAAAGTGAGGAGAATGGGAAAACTCCCTGCTGTTTTTTAGGGCATGCTGACACTCGATTGGATGGAACGTGCCAATGCGTCGCAAGGGTTGCAAACAGAAATAGATGGCATTTCTACTAGCTATAGTTGAAGCTTGGTTTTCTAGTCATGATGAACATTTTATCCCCTTCTTCATAATATTTGGACACAGTTTGCTAAAAAATATCAACTTTGAAAAATGGCTAAGAAAAATGAAAGATACCGAATATCTATTGACATGGTGAAAATATGGAAAAAGTCAACTTGTGCAGAGAAAAAGCAGCAAGGAAGCGAGAGATTGTCCTTTGATTAAATATATTGGATGTAACAGTGATTAGAATTCAGGCACATCTATGTGACGGTGTCTGTTCTCATCACATTTTCCATTTACTTTCAAAACACACCCAACAAATCGCATCTCTCTCTTTTCAGTGCCCTTCTATCGCCACAGTTGCTGCCATTGGGAGCAATTCAGTTCCTGATTGGAACTCATGCCGCTGAAGACAAAAAGTAGTAAAATAGCTCATTTAGAGAGCCATTATTCGCTTCAACTCCCATTCTAAATGAAACACCTGGCTCAGAATGGCTTCATTCATCTGAACTCTCTTTAACTCTACAGCTGGCAGCATTTCACCTAATACAGTTGATATAAAGAGCAGAATCTCGGAGGGCATCTGGAAAGTGGAAAATGGTCACACCACGACAACAAATACATGTATATTTAGCATGTTCAGAGAAACCAGTCATACTGCAAACACTCCAAAAGTAAAGACATCTGTTTACTGCACTGTGAGTAAGGAAGTACTCTCATTTAACTGTTTACATGACTCCATAATGAATCTACTCATTATTTGGTTATCTGAAAGGAACTATGGCCATTAGAGTTGAAACATAGAACTTTTTTCCATTTCAGATTTTCCACCCATCTTCCAAACCACCTATTCTCTTCAAGGTCACAATGAGCTTGAGAGGCAGCGTAAACCCCTGACAGGTCACCAATCAGCGTAGAAGTTAAAGAGGGATGGAATCGTAAAACTCAGTTAGAGAACACTATTGCCAGCCTGGATAATGTTCTGGCCACTGGTTGATTTCAGCCTTGTTCCTGAGAAAGCAAGTTTTGTTCATAATTTTGGCATGGCGGATGGGTCTAAACCAGTGGCGGGTCGTGCATTTTATACCTGGGCCTTCAGTGCTGTCCTGCAGCTGAAACACCACCTAATAATCTCATTATGACACGCAAGCTACGGTTATTTGTTTCTAGGGGTGTAACAATACACGTATTCGTATTAAACCGTTCGGTACGAGGCTTACGAACCGAACAATACGTTTCTTCTGGGAGGCTACGCTAAACTAGCTTAACAAACAATAACTCCCGCATGATATGCTTCGTAATTAACGGACAATGCATATAGTCCAAATCTATATAATTAACACAATGACAACAACAAACTCACAAGAACCAGTCAAATATATTCATATGACAACAAAGCATGACAAATCAATCCAGCAGACCTGCAGCAGAACACACATTCTGCTACACACTCAAGGGCCATTCAGATATTATATGTAAAAAAACAAACGCAGTTGACTTACCAAATGCTGATCACTTAAAGACAAACTCCATCCTCCTTTCTTTGTTGACAGAGTTTAATCCCACGGTTAAATCCCAACTCACAAATCTGTTTCTCCTCCTTCAGTTGAGTGTTAAAAAAAAAAAAAAAGGTAAAAAAAAAAGAATCTATACCAAGCAAAATGCAAAAAAATTCATAATTTCTTCCATATCTTTCAATTTGAACTCTTACTACTCCGACTAAGCCTGTGATGGTTATTTTAAGTTTCATTTCACAATAGCCACGTGCTCGCCCACTGACGAATCACAGCACACGCTGCACCTCACTGCAGTGCTGCACCTGGAAACTGAGCTGCCCGTTAATGCTGACGTACTTGTAGGCCAGCTAGAAGGCTCTGGCACGTCAAAGAATACGCCCAACATGTCAAACTAAAGATCTGATTGGATGAACACTATGACAATCAACAATATCGTCCCCATTCATTTAAACTGTGTTAAGGCTAGAATTGTCTGCTGAAACTGCAAGGCCGCAGTGCTGGGCTGGTTCTCTATTTACTACTTACTGTGCAGGCGCACCCAAAGAGTTACTGGATGTGGTTTTAAAAGTAAAACAAGTATTTAATAACAAATGTAAACTAAATTAACTATCAGTAGTAAAAAAAATAAATAATAATATTCCATGAAATATGAGGCCCCGTTCACACCACAGGACAGAATGGTCTGTCTGTCCCATGGTGCGGAGGGAGTCTGAATCTCTCAAGGGATTTACAGTTCTTTGTTCCCCAAAGTTACATTCCTAAGGCTATCAATCAGCTCCCATGATTGGCTGAAGTCCAATAAGCCCCTCCTGGGTGTTGACCTGTTGTTCTACTCCAACACCTCAACCAGCCACTTCTTCCATCCCCGACTCCAGCACATTCCTCAACCTGATCACACAGACACTAAAACACACTCCTACAAGCAAATACACTGTATCATATAATATCCCTAATTTGGAGCGCTTTAAAACTTAAATTCCTCACAACTGCAAAGGGATTCACTTGTGAGGCTGCAGGCCTCGGGCCTCTCTTCTACCTAGAGACACAGAGGTGAAATCTGATTGGATAAAAGCTCTACTTAAAACAAGCTGCACTGGAAGCAGAGCAACTGAGGAAGACAGTAGCTGTGCAATGAGACAATAAGATAATGGGGAAAATATTTTTATAAATTATAATACATGTAGTGTATTTAAGAAACATTATTAAATTATAAAATAGCTATAACTTTGTGATTCTGTTTAGGCCAGCAGAGAAGGCCTTTATTCTCCCCTGATGAGGAGATCAGCTCCAGGCGTGAGGCTTCCCAAGGCTGTAATATGGGAGAGCGTGCAGCCTCCTGGCAAGAAGATGCCTCCAATCACCCTGCCCCTCATCCCCTTACACATATGTACACAGGCTTGTACCTTCAGTTGTTAATTCTTTGTACTGATGATTTAATCTCAAGAGTTCTCATGCTGATCCAAGCCGTAGAAGAGCTCCAACTGTGAGTCATGTACCTCTGTCTACTGGAAACCAAGGAGCAACTCTGGAACCAAGACTGCCTGGAATAGCCCCTCCAGCTCACACAACTCCCACAGGGTTTGATTGGGTTTCTTGGGTCATTTCTTAAAAAAAAATGTCCCTGCCTTTGCTGAGCATTTACTTCCTCCCCTACAACACTTGCCTTCATGAGCTGGGAACATGTTGAAAAAACACTGTTCTATATGAAATGAAGCTCCAGCGTAAGCTCAGTCAGGAAGACTATACTCTTTTATGCATAGGCTTGTAGTTTATTTGTCATACATCTGCCATTCACTCACGCATGCTCACTCATTATTTCCTTGCTGTCATCGTTCAAGGCCGTCAATCATGACATCAGCTGTTTAGATCAGCTGGTCTCCTCTATCTAATAGCACAACAAAACAATGACATCATTAGCCTATCATCTTGCTGCTGTCTCTTTTATGTCTCGCTGCTGTTACGCACCCCTCCACCTCACCATCTCTACGCAATCTTCATCAGATTCATCAGCTCATCATTCTATTAGCCGCCACCACCACCAGTGTCTGGACTCCATGGGGGTTTATCTTGCTGCTGCTCAGGGCAGACGCCCCTCACTTACAAATCTCCCTTTAGAGTCCAAGCACCACAGACTCTGAAGACATATCTTCACATATCATCTGTTTATAATAAACAGTTCTTTTTTTTCATCTAACTTGTCTCTCCTGATTGAACTAGTTATTGGGAGTAGCAAACAGCGCTTTACTTTACTTTAAAGGTCTCTCATTGTAGAAGGTGGGATGCCTTTTTTGATCATCAAGCAGGTGTGGGTGCAGTATAAATACTTTAAAAGTATAAAAATGCTCAATCCACGAAGAAATGCACACAACCCATATTCAGAAACTGTGCCTTCAGGACTTCTTTAAGGTTGTGATGTCACAACTATACAGTCACCAGTAGACGTGTAGTTGACACACCCGATGAATCGCCGGCTGCGGTGATGCTGTGAAGACGGAGACAGTGCAGATGCGGAAGACTGGAAATTGCTGACCTATCCAGAGCACAATGGGCTTTTTTTGGTGGGGGGCTTAAAGAGCTAAATAATGTTTCAGGCAGGGGCTGAATACAGGTTGTGTTTGAGGATTGTTGGTAGTGTGAGAATGGACATGCATGCCGGCCTTTCAAGACCTTTCATTCCATGTGCTCTCAGCTGTCTGTGGCCGATCTAGGAGGATCTCTGGAATTACTGACAAAAGATAGTATTTAAATCAGGGGTGTCAAACATACGGCCCGCCACGTCATTTTATGTGGCCCGCGAATCCGCCAGCAAAAAAAAAGAATATGTAATTTTTTTTTACATTTTGTTTTTACAAAAATTAAAAGTTAGACTTGAAAATAAAAATATCCCCATGGTCGAAATTATGAGATAGAAAGTCGAAATTATGAGCTAGCATGTTGTCTGTGTGCCGACATTAAAACTATCACAACAGGTGGACAGGAGAGGCAACAGCCCATAAAGAGGTTTTCCAACAAGTGATCGGGCCTTTCTCAACATGCGTACTTCTCTGTACTTGTGAACTCGTGGACTTGTGAAACGTTATCAGTCTCAGCCCAAGTACTGTTCCAATTCAAAGTTCACATCAAGCCAAGCACGGTCCAAATGCCCGGATGTGGCTCTGCCCATTTTACCGGGGATGCATCGGAGGTGACTTGTCTGTACTTGAGACAGCCAAATATCCCAGAATGCATTTTGCACCAGCAACATGAAACAATGGCGGAGGAGAAATCACACAACTGGAAGTTGAAACTTTCTAAACACTACTGTTGTTAAGTCACAGAAAGTAATTTTAGGATGTTTTTAGGCGAGAAGTTAGTTGTTGAAGCATCAAATCTGTGGTCGGTTTGTCAAGATTCAGCCGATTTAAAAATCTGCTCTGACGATTTCGGAGATGTGAGGTGTTGCTAGAGGGACCGACAGTAAACCAGCACCGGGGGCTCAGCGCTCATGTTACCCGTCTAGAACTGGCTGATCTCTGCAAGTCTTTTTGAAACTTGCCGCTGGTATTGACGTCTCTGTAGCGTTTTCCTCGTCTGCAAAGCATACAGCAATCCGGATCTGATCCACATACATATATTTATATATGTGTATATATATATATATATATAATTGTATGTATGTATATATATATATATGTATATAATAATATATCATCTTGAAAACGAAAAAAGCAGGGTTGTCATATGTAGTTTGATTGAAAAAAAAAACGGATTAAACTCATTAGACCAGCTGAGGTGGTGATGTCATCAAGTAAGCTGCTGATCCAATTGTCCGTACTGCGTTCTCTGGACTTGGAGTCAATTCACAATTTACGTCAGCATTTTGACACCAAACACGGAGCTAAATTTAGCCTCCAAGAAAAACATAAATTGTCCAAGAATTAAAAGGCAGACTGCAATCGCAGCAAAATACATTGACAAAAGCTACAGCCCAGTGCATGCTTAAAGGTATGTGAGCAGGTGAGCTCCGACCAGATACAGACTTTTACAAATGTCAGTTTGTGAAGAAACACCATCGCAGACCGAGTTCAGGAACTAGCAGGCGATCTAACAACACAGCTAGCTGAAGAGACGAGCAGTTAGTAGTCTTCTTCATTAGCTGTTGATGAAAGCACAGACAACACGGACACATCATCTATCCGTGTTCATCAGAGGCTGAAGGCAGACCTGACCGTCAGTGAGGAGCTCTTGGATGTAGCTGCCATGCACGGGACGATGACGGGGAGGAACATTAGTGATGCAGAGGTGACAAAAATAGCTTTGAACAAAGTTAATGTAATAACTTGTTCTTGATGATATTAGTCTTTGTTATTTTCTTTACAAGTTTGATCTTTGATGGAGTAATGTGGGTTTCTTAACCCTAAATTAAAATGATTTATGTTATAATACCAGAATACCAGTTATTCATATAACTGCATGTACAATCTTGTTACACTTGAATAAACAAGAATCAAATGTAGAGACAGTTATTTAACAATATGTTAGGAGTAGTTACATTTATACAGTCTTACATTTACAACCGGCCCTTTGAGGGCGACCATGGTGCTGATGTGGCCCCTGAGTGAACATGAGTTTGACACCCCTGATTTAAATGAACCCTCTCAAGAGGTATAGCAAAACATACATAATGTTAGTGAAGTAGTGCAAGAAGTAAAAATCCCCTTCTTTAGAACTGACTAACTTACAGCAGTAGTAAAGTACCCACAAAGAACTATAAAGGGGAAGCGCACCCCTTCTTCTTCAGGGGTCAGGCAGGTCAGGGACTTAAAGTCCCCCGAACAGAAAACCTGCGTGAGCATGAGGACGAAACACAAATGAACAAGCATTTCTCAAACATCGCACGTTCACGGCTCATATAAATGTTGCACCTTCCTCTAAGCACACAAACCAACAAGTAGACGACATATTGGGGATGGAGAAAAGAGGCTCTGGGAAATACAGTGGTATTAACCTGACAAAGAGCACAATATGTCTCCTTTAAATGATTTGTTGATTTGAATGGCACCAACCTAGACCTTATAAAGACTATCTGCAATGTGTTGATGTGAGTGAAGCAGCCTCATTCTGGAACGGGTTTTGCATTTCATTCATTTTGCCTTCCAAAGACACTATGCCGTCACAACCCATCCTTTTGTTTTTGGTCAAAAGATGAGAGAATAAACGTGTGATTCCCTCTGGTACAGCAGCGTCACTTCATTCACAAGCATTATTCACAGCAACATTCTTTCAACTGTATTGTCAATCAATATTTCCGAACTCGAGAGGATTTCTTAAGTTTCAGCCTCCGGTCCAGTCCGTGTCATAGCGTTGTCAATTAAAGGTCAAAGAAATAACAACTCCTCCAATTTAATACTCCTCAAAAAACACAGTGAACAAAGTAAACAAGCCGGCAGTTATGTCAATCTCTCAGGGCCGCAGCTCTGCAGGATTTTCTGGATTCCTTCGGTTGAGGTAATTTGTGTTTGTGAATTCAGTGTCGTGTCGTGTTTCAGCTGAGTTCCACTTTTTCAGCTGCACGAGGCTTCTGCTGCTGCCTCTAATACCTGTCAGACACCAGGCCGGGCTCTGAACTACCTCTCACCTGAGCGAGTGACCACCTGCTCCCCGGCTGAGCAGCAGGTTTCGGCTTCATCTCGGCGTTAACGGCCGCGGTAATGGCGTGCCTCGCCGTGTCGCCCGAGGGGTCCGGCGGATGGGAGGGGGATGGGTGTGAAAGTGAGGACGGTTAGCACTTCCCTCATCTGTCAGCTGGGGTCGGCAACTCACACCTAACATTTCACGTAGGTGGAGAAAGGCGAGGGCAGACGTGGCAGGGGAGGAGGAAAAGGATGACTATGCATTTGTGTTCTTTACATTTGGGACTACTGTTTGGATGCCAGGACTAATGGAGAAGAGATGGAAAATAGAAAAGTCAGCAACTAAGTTGTGGATTTAATATCTCTTGTAGAAAGTGTATCTACAGCTGAACACACAGCAAAAGTGTCTTGACTCGCATCAAACTGCTTTGACGCCTCTACGCCAACCTTTTTTTTTTTGCTTTTTAATTGGTGAAGCAATGCGACGAAAAACAAAATACATATAGTGACATAAACATGGAAGACAGACAAACAGACAATAACATAAAGCAGTTACAGCACAACCAGAACCAGCACCAGAACCAGAACCAGCACCAGCGGCCTCTACTCCAACCGTGTTGTGATTTAGGAGCGTCCAAATGAGGACCCTGTGACCACAGTACCTCTTTACTACATTTAGAGCTGAAAGGAATGAGAAGCTAATTTGAAGCATTTTGAATTTATATTGATAATGTAGTGGGGAACGCTCCTCAGAGACAGTGTAGGGTTGTGAACGCAGCCCTCAGGCTAGGCTCCTCCCCCCAATTAGTGCCAGCATTTAAAAGGCACCTGTGGTCCTGGCCTCAGTCCTTTCTGGCCCCTGTCCTGGTGTTGTGGTGAGTTTCAGACGTATTCCTCCTCTTGTTGCCGTCTGACTACTTACCCCTTGTTTGAGGTGGTAAGTAGTCACAATCTTAATTTGTATTATTTTGCAGCATGGTGTGCCCTTTTAATCTCTGTTTATCATTTGTAGGTTCACCTGCTGCTGTTTTGCTGCTTTATTTTGTTTGTTTTTGCCTCCATTTTACTTGTTTTGCTTTTTTTCATTTGTTCTGCATGTTTTGGTAGTTTTGATGATTTTCCTTTAATCCTTTAAATATTATGTTAATTTTACGAAACACGTCTGTCAAATATCAGTAATGAATCTGTGTGCCCTTAATAAATTCAAAACTATATATTTGGGTCGTTAAGTTTATATTTCCCGAGGTGTAAATCCCCAGGTGGCGTTGTTGGTTCCCTTTAATCCCCCCCCCCCCCCCCGCTCTAAGGCCACGCTACAATAACAATTATCTCGCTTTTCTGGTTAAGGTGACATCACCGGTGGAATCAGCTGTTACTACCTAACTTAAATTCTCTTTGTAACTTGATGGCTGGTCTGTGTGCTCTCAGCCAAAGATGTTTTATGAGGTAAGAGAACCGCAGTAGTATTCTAAACATTTGAAGGCTTCACCTACACATACCTGACTATACAAATTCCATGCTCAATAACTCCCAACATGCTAGATCTCACTGCTGCTAGTTAAAGCCTATACGTGTGTTTGCTGACCTGGGGCCTGTACCACAAAGCCAGTTTAACATAACCAGGGTATCTTTTGGTTATCTGGATTAACTAACCCTAACCACCGCCATCCCGCTAAGCGCTCCTATGAAGCTTGAGCGTGTTCACATCACAAACATGTTATAAGTCTGCCGTCAGCATTTCACAAATGAAGAGAACTATAATAGAGAAATTTGAAGAAGTTAAACATAATTTAGACTAAAGTAACACAGTTTAAACGGACAAATGAAGGAAGGACAGCTGGCAAGAAATAACCTTTGTGAACGCGTAAATTAACCGATTTATAATGTCATCAGGATCTGACTATCATTACTCGCGTGTTGCTTCAATGTAACCTCATGGCGTGTGTGACAATATTTTAGCCATATTCTTTCAGCTGTAACTCCGGCAGCGTGAAACTGACTTGGGAGTGAATAACAAATTAATGTAAAAACATAATTCTAAGCAGTAATGTGTCTGAATGTTAGATAGTCCTGATGGGCAGGGGGCACCTTGCATGGTGGCCCCTGTCCTCAGTGTGTGAATGGATGAATGATGACATGTAGTGTTTAAGCGCTTTGAGTGGTCAGAAGACTAGAAAAGGTCTCTACAAGTACCGTCCATTCACCATACTTTTACAAGTTACCACCGCGATCATGATGCACACAAATAGGAACTGCTTGATTCTGACGGGTCAATAGTCGGATTCCTTTTTGATTTAGTTCTAAATGACACTTTTGTTTCTTCGTTCCTGGCTAATCTGAATCTGACAGTTTGGGGAAATTTGCACACGCACTGGATCACTGCTGTCGGATGAAGTTGTCCAGCACTGTCCTCTAATCGACGGGGACACATTTAGCACATTTCCTGCTCCTCCATTGAGCGAGCTGCGTTGATGCTCCTGATGCTTTGTGACATCAGCGTGGTTCAGATTGTCCTGACTCCCACAGCTGCTCTCCTCAGGTGGTTGAACCTTTGTCTTTGTTGGTTGTTGCAGTCAAAACACTTAGTGCTGCTGTCGCTTCAGAGCTGTCGTTGTCACGGATGCACTTTGAAATGATGAATGCAATTTGTGACTTTTTAAAAACTATACATTTTTAAAGCAACAGCAACCTGTCTTTCATCCTCTCCTATAAATGATGCATTAACCCTTACATATAGCTTGCAGAGTGTCTAATAATGCCCAGCGCAGAGTGTTTGATTGACCCTTCATTATGTGTAGCACATAATCCCTCTGATTATGAATTTACAAGTGTAAATAACAAACTATGACTACTCTATCTAACGCAGCACCCTGTTTGATCTGAAGATCAGGTCCTGTTGGCATGAATCTAATGTGGGTGAATGCAATAACCTGTATTGGAGGAGATTGTTCTTAATTTTTTCTTATCATCATGAAGAGAAATGACTTTCACTGCCTCCTCAGGTTTTTATTTAAAAACCTGAGGAGGCAGTGAAAGTCATTTTCTGTGTTTTTGTTCCTGGGGCCTCTGAGTGATTTGAAATAGCCTTGAGTTAGAAAAAGAAAATTAATTTCCTGTCTCCAGATCTATCTCTGTTTGTGTTTTTTTTTTATTTCTCTGTAAGTTATTTTTCTGTTTATATTTCTTCCATTTCACATTCGGAAGACCTGCAGGTTCGACTCTCACACATCTCCTCAAGGTCAGAACAAATTCTTCCACCATTCTTCCCGTCTGCTGTGAAGGACGGGCAGCGTTGTGTAGTTAGTGTGTGCGTGGCTGTTTGCCATGAATCAGTACAGTATGATTAAACCAGGATTTAATTTGGCTGGCAGCAGCAATGAAAACCCACTTTAACATTAAGTCTAATCATTTTAAATGTTTCTTTAGAATCAAATGAGTTCTTTCCAGACCGGTTTCACCAGCAATCATACAATAAAAAGAGACACTGCAGTAATCACCTTTTCATTGATGAGTTTGAACTTGTTGCTTCACAACTTTTTGGAGGTAGAAAAACACTTTACAAACTTTGCTCTGACCATATATAACATAAGCTGATCATGGGCCCGTGTGCGTGTGCGTGTGCGTGTGCGTGTGCGTGTGCGTGTGCGTGTGCGTGTGCGTGTGCGTGTGCGTGTGCGTGTGTGTGTGTGTGTTGAAGCACTGTCAATGCAACGTGATCTCATCCCCACTTGTCATATTTTGTAGATTGGATGGCAGCGGTTTGAGTAGCATTTTAACGCAGAAGGTTCTCAACGTGGTTAACATTGTAAAATGTAGATAACATTGTGAAGTAAAAGGACAATATTCATGCTGGTGTCATCCAGCATACCTACAAAAAAGAATTGTAGATATCCCATGAGTTTAAATGGTATGTTATCCACGTAATTAACGGGGAAGTATAAAGACACATTGGACGGGTCCAACAAAAAGCGATCTTTCAGTCAGGAGACCGCTGTTTGTTCCCCGAGTGAAACGAGAAGTCAACGTTGATATTTTTGTCCTGTAACTTGCGTACTTCAGTAACGGGACTTCCATCGTTATATTAACCCAAACAACAATCTTTTCCTAAAACTACCTCAGTAGTTTTGTTGCCAAAACCTAACTGACTTTACTGTGAAGACCATAGACTGTATATAAGAAGAGGACGTAGTCATCGTGATGTCACCCATTGGTTTGTGGAGCCTTAAGTTCAGCGATTTCGCCATCTTGTTTTTGTGCAGCCAATGAACAGAAGTGAATTTTGGAATGAGGAGTAATGACGTAGAGACGCCGGATACGGCTCTGATAGCGACCTGTCACTCACAATAAGCCCCGCCCTAAAGCATCCCCTGCTTTATGGCCTGTTTGACTCTAAATGGACCATAATGTACTAAATGAACATCATGCTGTATTGAAGAAGACTTGAAACTAGAGATTGAGACCATAAACTCATGTTTACAATGTTTACTGAGGGAATAAATCAAGAGAGAAGTAGTAATTTTCTCATAGACTTCTATACAACCAGAGGAGTCGCCCCCTGGTGGACATTAGAGAGAATGCAGCTTTAACACATGAAGCTTTGGCTTCACTCGGCGGAACCAGTTGCCATCTGGAGAAGACGGAAGTTGTTTTTGAAAAGACCGTATGCATCATTTAGCGAGCGGAAATTGACACATGTTGCTGGCTTTCATAGGAAAACGCACAAACCGTTAAGACCCAAGGTTGGGACTATTTATATTGCCTCTCAACAGTGCAAACTACAGTGACTCAACCATATCTTTACATAGATAATAGTTGTTTGCTGCTATATTAATGTTCAGAATGTTAAATACAGCTCCCTTAACATTGTGAAAAGGTTGTGGTAAGGTTTAGACAACCAAGAGATGAATGAAGAATGCACAACCTGCTGTGACGTTGCATCAACCCAACCACACTGATCTTGACTGACTGATGGTTTGTCAACACAGCCCACCTACATCTCTACAACCTAGGCAGCCACAGCGGAGAAGAAGGGGGCCCAAGCCAACCCAGGTAGTAGGAAACTGAACTGGGTATAGCCATGGCCTAACCCCGGAGGGCTCAGACAGACAAGTGGTCGACACCCTACACTTCACCTTACCTGGGTCATCAAGGAGCACGGGGACAGAGGGGGTCAGGTGCAACACAACCGACCCCCACAATCCTTTTCACCAGTCCTTTGTCGTTCCGGTATCCAGTGTTAACGGACCCTGTCCCTGACGCGTCCAGAACGGACACCAGAGGCGAACCTAGAGCATCATACTTTGAAGCGTTGGACCAAGCGATGATATCTGACGAGTTGTGAGCGAGAGTGTGTTTGATCTTCATGATGATGAACCCTGTTGAATCGGGTGGCCCCCTTTGACCTTTCCTGTGTGACAACTTTTTCGGCCCCACCACTATGAGGCTCTTAACCACCAGTGTTTCGTTTTGTCAACAGAAAGGTATTATTGTGAGTAGTAGTGAACATTCCAGCCTCAGAGGGGCGCCTAAACTTTAAGTCTGCCTTCCTCATAAGACTTCATGACATTATTCCCATTTTCACACTTTACCCTAAAAAATGTTAAACTGTTCTAAAATACCATAAAGAAAGGATACCGCTCTAGTATAACTTATTCACATACACAGTATTTTTCTTTGGTAATGCTGGCCGTGCACACAGTCGTGGCCTGTGTTCGCCCACTCCCCCGTGGACGTGAGGTGGACAGTCCCTTTTTTTTGTCTGCACGCTTCTAACCTTGTCTAATCTAATGCTTTTATGCAAATCAGGTTTAAAATGAAGTTCAGCCAAACTCACGCTTCAGCAGTAATATATCAGTAAAACACACACCACTGAATTCAGAGGTGAGCTGATGCAATTGTAGCTGATGTGATGACACAGACTGGCTGCACTTTTACAGTACGGAGGCTAAATAGCATCTCTGCTCATTTGAAAGCTCACAGCCATGTGTGAACCGAAAGAAACCTCCTCTGACAAGATAAAAGTGTGAATCTCACCTCAGTTTCTCTTCCATCCCAATAAATATGATGAGTAATTAATGGGATGCATTTTAGAGTGCCTTCATGGACGATATGAAAAAGGACAACATTTTAAAAAGATGAGGAATGTAATGACAGCAATTATGAGAACATTAAGAACTTTATTGTATGAATATTCAAAACAGGATTTTAGTTTTTATTGCAAAAGACAAATAAATAACAATGGACAGTAATGTGCTGGCAGATTCAATTCTTTATAAAAAGCTTATTCAAGGATACTTTCTTGTCATTATGCAACACAGGGATGCACAACAAAAACAGTAGTGCATTCCTGTAGTGCTGCTTTTACATAAGGAATGAACAAAACAATTCTCTGTGCAGATAATAGGGCTGACATCCTAAGAATAAAAAACTTTGTATATCAACTCTGACTGTGTCTGAGCACAAAGCATCATGATGTGAACACAGAGTCCACCTCCTCTGGTCCACCAGAGTCCTGCTCTCTGTCCTGATGTCCGCCCGTCAGGTGCATCTTGATCCAGATGAACGATGGATCCAGGTCTCTGTGAGGATGTGGGATCAACAGTCACCGACCTCCTGCTGCTTTCATCCATCTTATTTTTCTGTGACCGGGCATCAGACAGCCAGCAGCATGCTGGGTAGTGGAGTAGCCTTAAGTCCTAGCTGGGTTAGCTTAGCTTTTCACCCCGGCTCTCCTCATTTTAATCGTCACACTCCAACTGTGCTGCTGTGGCAGCATGGATTACTATATGTGAATATCGCTGCTGATTACTCAACTTCAAACCAGCCTCTTTACATTTCTGACTCTGCTGATCACTGCAGTGTAATTAGTGGTTTTATAAATATATACCAAGCACCAATAAACACACACAAGTGTCAATGTACATATTGAGTAAAGCTATTACACCCTCATCAAGCCAACATATGGAGCTGATTATACATGTTTTCCAACACATGCAAATTGAACACATGCATGTTCAACACACGTATACGACTCATTTGCTGTGTGCAAGGTTTGTATTATGGTGGCAGCAGAAGAAGAAAGTTAAGCAGGGGGTGCAGTCCTAATTTAGCCCCAATCTGATTTTATTAATATTTCTCAGTTCAGCCGACTATACCATTTGCCACTTCGATGTGACAAAAAAAATGATAGCATGAATTGCAGAACAAAAGCGAGAAGTCAGATAGGGAAGCAGAAATAATCATCATCAGCAGCAGCAGCATCCCCGTCGGCCCAGCTCTTTGGTGTTTTGTTTTCCTTCAAAATCTGCCGCCTAAGAAAGTTGGGAGATGGAAGAAAGCCAAGCTCCCTATTAAAAAAGCCTCAGCGTGTGAGAGAGCAACATTCAAGGAAGCGCTTTACATCGGCGACTGCACAGGTGAGCTTTTCACAATCTCAGCCGCATGTCATTGAGCGAGGCGGGTCTTGTCAAACGCTTTAAAAAAGGGGTGGCTTTCTTTGCATTTGCAAGCGAGTTTTAAGCCTGGAAAGAGCATGAGAGACGAGGATGAGAGGCTGACTGAGAATAGGGAGGGGGAGCGAGGGGAATCGGAGAATGGAGCTTTCTTCAGGTTATATTTGGGGTCTCTGTGACAGCTGAATTCCCTTTGCTCCCTATTCTTCCAGGAATCATGTATCAGTCTCGGCTGCCACTGTTAAGATAGAAAAGGCAGCTGATGAAGAGAGCAACCTCAGACAGCCTTCAAAACCATCCGACTGTGTTTGCTACAGCGGATCAGGAAAATAAAAAAAAAAGACTGCAGGCATATTTCCCAAAGTCGCCGGGTCCTGCATCTGTTCAACACAACTCAAATCTGTGGATCTTATCTCAAAAAGAATCAGCGCTATTGATCTCTTTTCATGATACACGCTCTATTTTGCCCAGAATTGAATCAATTCCCATATAAACAGCGTGGTTGTGTGGGGAGCTTTACGAGTTTTTCAGTGTATGACGCCGATCGATGGGCGCAGTCAGATTAGATGAGGTCTCTGAGGCGCGAGCAATTCTCCACCCCAGAGAATTTACAATTCACACATGGAGGACTCAAACGGCACTCTACACCTGTCAATGCGTATTCATAATTGGGCTACATGCATCCGCATAACGTGTGCACGCACACACACACAAACCACATCCAAGATCTAACTACGTTTTTTTTAACAAGAGATGCCACAGGCAGGAGCAGCTCTCACCCCAGGACATCTCTCTGGTGGAGGAGGGCTTCTGTTGGATATCTATGTGTTGATGTAGTCGGCACTGCCTTCCTATTCTGCTTTGTACACTTTTCTTTCTACATTTGACCATGCGTAAACTCTGAGTGAGCAAAGCACTTGCACCATGAGTAAAAACTGTTCTGATTTAATGTTTATTCTGATCGGACAAGCATGAAACCATGACCATTTTTTGTCAAAGTATTTGACTCCTTTAATTCCAGCTGTAAGGCTCTTAAAGGGCCAGTTCACCCAAATTACAAGAAAATCCACCAATATTTAGTCATGCATGTTGACAACAAGGTCTGTGTTGCTTTTGAGTTTTTCAAATGTAATTTTTCAATGTTGTGAGCACCAAAGACCAATTCCCTTCATCTCCACTGTGATTGAGTCGAAGCAAAAACAAGTGGTCAAGGACCAAGCAGCAATACGAGTGGAAAGCATTAATAGACACTTTATGTCTTCAAACTTTATTTCTTGTTTCAGTTTTGTGTGCGCTCACCAAACCCAATTAACTATGTTAATATGGCTAGTCAATTAATTCATCTTTATTTACAGCTGTAATAAGAACAGTAGGAAATAAATCAAAATGTAGAAAAGAGTTAGCAAGCAGCTAGCTTTAATTAGCGTAAAGACTGGAAGCAGGGGGAATTAGCTAGCCTTAGTTAGCTAGCTAAGTTCAAAAGTCTCAGCTGGTTTCTTAGCATATTATATTAGTTTGTACATTTAATTTGTGTACAGGTTATGCAAATGAGACACAACCAACCGGCAACTTCCGGACACGCAATGTGTCCACACAGACAGCGCTGCTGCTGAGATGTGAGACACCTGTCCTGTCCTGTCCTGTCGTGTTGTAATGTGTGCACATCTGCACAGTACATCATTCTTTATTTTAAATTTGTAATCCTGCAAGTAGTTCCCATTTTTACCATATGCTTTGGTTATCTGATTACGTCTTTTTTAATGTAACTGTTATACAGTTTTTGTATCCTAATTACGTTCCATGCAACCAGTTACTCCACCTGAATGTTCCGTTCACTAAGGGTCCCGTTGGGGGGGTTTGAAAATATGGTCACCCTACGCTAAGCTAAGCTAATCTAAGATAACTGACTAACTTCGGTTTGAGAGTGGTATCAATCTTCTCAGCTAACTCAACAAGAGAGCGTATAGTGTATGAACACTATAACACGAAGGTACGGAGGACACAGGAAGTAGTGGCAGCACAGCAACCAGAGGCAGAGGAAGCTCTGCAAGTTTTCAGGTTATTTAATTAAACAAACTTCAAGTAACACAAAACAACAGAGAACCTCGCTCAGTCCAGAGCTCTGTCACAAAACTAGAAAATATAAACTATTTCAGCCGGTCTCAACTTTCTCAACCCTGGAGATCTTAGAGAGATCTCTCTCAAATGCAATCAACTGAAAAAACATATGTGCATAAAAATGAATTTCTGTTTTTACGGATGGATTTCTAAAATCTTCATGAATCTTTATGGCAAGGGGTAAGTGAAGAATATTTCTTCTGTAATGAAGTAATGTGTGGAGTGACCTTTCAACGTCGTTCCCATGCCATGTCCGGCCCTTTCATGCAACATGCTTTGAAACCTGAACCAGTTATGAACCAGTTATGTTTTACTGACGTGTCAGATATGCAGTGTGACTGAAGCTGTGCTGGATGGACATTGGGCTGGAGCAGTTTGCATACTAAAAGCAATACACAAAACTGACTTGTAAAAGTACAAATAGTACAAAAAAGTAAAGTTTCCTCACATTGACTGAAACAAAGATGTCTCCTGTTCTTAATAATCAACTGGTGCATCCATTCACCGACACCCAGTGCTGCTCTGTAAGTGCAACATAGAACAAGGAAAGCAGACTGTTGCGTTTCGCATCACTATTCAAGCCAGGCTCTCATGTCTGCTTCACTCTCCCCTCTCCTCCTGTTCACCCTTCCCTCTGTCTACCCCACTCTCCATCCAGCCGGCTGGATTTATCCTCGTTTCACCCAGTTGACTCTGTGTTACTCATACGATGCAATGCCAGGAGAACTTGTTGGGTTATGCAAATGGCTGCTGAGCGGCAAAGCTCTTTGGAAGCTGCTAAAACAAGTGGTTGTGTGCATTAGGAGAACAAACTCTGCTGTGTGCAGAAACTGTATTCTATCCTGGAGAACCTTGAAAAGGATGTTAACAGCAGTTTGAGTTTGCCATCAACAAACAAAAAACCCAACAGAGATACTCTCTTGTATTCATATAGTGTTCGTCTTTTACAATAGTGACTCACCTACTTGCCTCCCACTACACACACACTTCTCTTCTTTGTTCCTGTATGGAGAAATTGTCGAAATTAATAATAAATAATACTTTTTAATACTTCGTGCAATATATATATATATATATTAGCTATTCTGTATCCGCTGAGGCTGATGGGAATGTTGTGAGTTTTGCAGGTATTTTGGTCATAAACTGAAACAAACCTGATGACACCTAGTTATTACGGTATATCCTGAATGACTCAATCCATCCAGACATATTCATCGCTGGATAAGTGAAACCTTTGACCTACTAGTGACACTCGGGGAAAAGTCAGAGCATCACCAAAGTCAGCAGCTTTCATCCTGTGGATATCTGCACCATATCTAATACCAATTCATCCAGTCGTTTTCAAGACATTATCAACCACACAGTGAAGAAAAGTCTTAAAATACCCTACAACCCTTTCTGGATAATTACATGTTCAAACTATGCAAATAGAAAACTGCTTTGGAGTGATGTGAGCTGTGGTTTTGTCAGAATATATAATCTGCTTTGGTTCTAGCTGGAAGCCTATTTGGTAATGAGAACAGGCTTATCATAATCCATCATTCTTACTTTTCAAAAAAGGAATTTCAGTGCATTAAAACCACGTGTTACTCCCAGGAAGACAGAATAAGAACATTCTGAATTTTTGTACTTTATATTTACTTACAATGTGAAGTGTGATCTTTGTCTGTTCCATCATGATGAAGATGAAGGTGGTGAATGTATCATGATGTATTATCCACACAGTGTTTTGCTGCTGTGCAGATGTTGAAAACTGATTTATGAGTAACATGAGTAACATTAAAGACCGTTACAGTAAATACAAAGGGTACCGTAAGGAGCCATGATGTTCCTGTTATGATGAATCTGAGAGGAATGTACTTTCTTATTTTGAGTGTCTTATACTAGGACTGTAGTCAACCAAAGAACACATTCAACCTACTCTTTATTAATTGATTGGTCATTGGGGTAAAAAGATTCTGCATGTTATGTCTGGATTAACTAAATTGGCCAGAGTGCAACAAAGTAAACTCTGGTACCTGTTAGTCAAAGTGAATTATAAATAAACATGAAAAGCTATTTGGACCATATTAAATTATTCTTAACCTAATTATTTTATACTGACATGATGACAATGCTGACGAGCGGAAACCTGCCCATATTCATATGATATCCATAAACAAAACAAGGGATTCACCTACAGTTATATTATGAAGAAAGCGCTAGAATAAACATATTGAATAGCAGCAAAACCAGCAACCCTTCATTAAAGGGGTCTCTCTCCCTCTCTCTGCCTCTCTCTCTCTCTCCCTCTCTCTCTCTCTCTCTCTCACTGTCTGTCTCTCTCTGCCTCTCCCTCTCTGTCTCTCTCTCTCCCTCTCTCTCTCTCTCTCTCTCTCTCTCTCACTGTCTCTCTCTCTCTCTCTCCCTCTCACTGTCTGTCTCTCTCTCTCTCTCTCTCTCTCTCTCTCTCTCTCTCTCTCTCTCACTGTCTGTCTCTCACTGTCTCTCTCTCTCTCTCTCTCTCTCTCTCTCTCTCTCTCTCTCTCTCTCTCTCTCTCTCCTTCTCCCTCACGGTCGGCCAACAGCATATCAACCAAGCAATCAGCCAGTGACCGTTGTTGGTCCTAGCGTGGAGCGTAGATATAGAATGAGAATAGAACAGACTTTTAACTGTTTGCTGGTCATTTAACTAGATCAAAGCAAATGGTGATTGCTGTAAGTTGTTATGGTGACAACACAAGTCACGTGTGTCACACTCTCTGGTTTGAGAACTCAGTTTTGGCCGACCACACTATGGTAAATGGACTCGTGCTTGTATAGCGCTTTTCTATTCTTCCATAACGCTTTAACACGTCATGTTCATTCACCCATTCATTCACTGATAACAGGGGCTACCATGCAAGGTGCCACCTGCCCATCAGGACTAACTCACTCATTCACACACTGTAGGACACAGCCTTCGGTAGCCTCCGGGGTTAAGTGTCTTTCCTAAGGACACGTCGACATGGTCTGCAGGAGCCAAGAATTGAAACGCCGATCTTCTGATTGAAGGACCTCTGAGCCACAGCCGGAGTTGTCTGTTTCTTGTTGCTGCTCATCGTGTAGCCTGGGCCTCTCATCCCCTTCATAATCATTAACATCGCTGTGTCCTGGTCTGTTACCCAACGGTCAAAACTCAACTAGAATCTCACCGACACATGGGAGTCAGTTTATTCGGAAGTTGACAGTGGGTTTTACAACACTTAACCTATGAATGTGGTATCTTTAAGGAATATCTAGTAAGTTTGTCTCACGATCTGTAAACCTACTAGTACTGAAGGCTACATTATGCCAATAGTCAACAATCACAAAAGAGAGGATGGTATGTGACAAAGGTACCCAGCTGGATTTGAACCAGTGCTGTTGTGGTTACATAGCCTGTGTTTACCACTCTGGGCCTCCACAAGGCTCTGCTTTTACGCTATTGTTGTCCATATTGGGAACTTCAGTATCCTAGACACGTAACTCACGTATTACATTACTTCCACAGTTGTTTTAACCCAAACCACGTCATGTCCTCAACCTGAACGGTTTCCTGTAAAGACGGAGAATATGTTCTGTGAAAACATGCGTAGGTGTAACCCTGATAAATAATCGTATTGCTTATCAATTGTGTGTACAGTGTTTTTATCACGCAAATGGTAGAACATTAGAGCCAATCCACTACATCAACAATACATTTCTAGACATTGACCAAATAAAACGTATCTGTGTTGAGTTTGACAACAATGCAGTAATAGACAGAATTATATTATTTCTGTAAGACATATATTCAAAACTAAGCACATTTTTTTAAAAGCCATTTAATGTCACCTAGTAATCACCAGTTATTTTATTTCTAAGTCGCTCCGCGGTGGTCCATAACGTCGTCACGGGGGCATCTGTCTAGTCCAACACATTCTGTGTGAACAAAACTCAACAACATGATAGAACCACGAAACCCACCTATGGAGAGGATTATTTAATTACATCTAAGAGCCCTGGCTGCATAAATCTGCATACTAATGAAGAACAGATTTTTGATGAAACCGCTACTCCATTCCTCAATGCGTTCCATGTTGCCATAATATTATCATAGGTTTTGAATTGTATCCTTATTATTCAGTTCGTTGCTGTGATTAAGTGGGCTACTCGAGTGCCTCTCGTCTTGGTCGTTCTTTTAGCTTCACTAGCTCCTATGGCAACCAGTGTGGGAACAAACACTACAGCGAGGAGCTGAAAGACACAGACTCAACATCGGTCCATATTTTCTGTTGATATTCAAATGTCTCTGCCACCACACCTCTTCAATGGACGGGTTGTGATCAGACAGGAAGCTGTCTGGATGAAAATGGACACCATGACTGATATACTGTGGGAGGGATGGACAACCATACAGCTCAGCCAGCTGGCAGTGCTCACCAGGCTTCAATAAGTCAGAAACATAAAGTACATAGTGTAGCAGCAATAAAATCATGACAAAAGTCTTATTGTAGAGCAACTGTTAACAGTGCATCAGCGTAATCTAGAAATCAATGGGTGACCATTACACAAGCATCAGAGGTGACGTGCCTTGGTTTAATGCTGGATTTATGTGAAAAGATTGGAGAATTGTTATAGAAATTGTTCCCTAAATGTTGATTGATCAGAAACAGCTCACTAGTGCATTGCTGTGAAGATTTTGCACTCAGTGATCTTTCCACAATTAGGTGATTGCGTAACCTGCTGTAACCAAACCTCTTACGATGATATACAATGGAGCCATAAAATAACGTTGGACAGGAAGCCAATACTGTATTGGCCTCCTATATCAGTCGAATCCCCAAAGCTGCTGTGACTGCAGGGCTCCGCATTGTGTTGTGCTTCCCCGTGTAGAGGAGGATCCCGAGAGAACAGCAGTCCCAGACCGGCCATCAGGAGCACCGCATCAACGCAATGTAACACAGTAGCTTATTTCAATCAGGAGAGACGTGAGAAGGGTCGCACGAAACAGCAGCTGGACAACTAGAGGCAGGGATACAGCACATTTAAAAAGAGATGGCAGCCAGCTGATAGGCTAACGATGAGGGAGTGACTCTGAGCTATTGGCTGGGAGAGGGGGCCATTGTGGCTCAGTGGAGAGCAGAGTCGTCCTTCAATCAGAAGATCGGCGGTTCGATCGGCTCCACCGGTCGCATGTCGATGTGTCCTTGGGCAAGACACTTAACCCCAAATCGCTCCCGTAGCTGTGCCTACGGTGTCTGAGTGTGTGTGAATGTTAGTTAGGTTAGGTGGTGCCATCAGTGTATGAATGGGCGTGAATGGGTGAATGATGACATGCTTTGAGTGGTCGGAATGACTAGAAAAACGCTATACAAGTACAGTCCATTTACCATTTAAGGGTTGAACCCCTGAAGATGATTGATCTCTCTTTCTGAGATATAAGTTGTAAATGTAATGTTACGTGAGCTCTGATGATGGTTGAGAACAACACCTTTCTGTAAGATCAGACAGTCAGCGAGGCGGGCCAGTGTCATGTTCGCTCACAGCCCTGGTTTCGGGAAGTCTGTTGAATATCAAGCATCTCTTTGGCACCCCATCCCTGTGTGACCTCGAGGCTCCTATCGATCATCACATGGTCCCTACGGAGCAGCCGAGCACAGGTTGACACCAGCGAGTTGGAATAATAAATCAGCACCAGGCTCAGTCAGATGGAGAGACCTGGAGAAATGGGCCATGATGGGGACGGTGGACATGTTTGGGACCCCCGGTCGAACTGGAAGGAGCTAAATCTCTGCAGCGAGGAGGATTTTAGAGACCAAGAGGGCCGTGTAGCGCTCTGTTAAGGCTTTTTCATTCCTCATCTAGACAGTGATCTCTCTGAGATCCGATGACACACAGACCTGACTTTGCCCTACTTTCTCTTAAAAGGCTTGTATTTAAATGGTTCATAGATATACTTACAGATGTTCTATGTCTTGTGAAATATATATCTCTTTAATGTAATTTTCAAATAGATTACAGCTAATGGGGCGATTTGTGAATGCGTTTGAAGAATGAAATGCAGACAGGAGCAGACTGCTAAATTCAGATGATCAAATGATGAACTTCACTGTCTGGAGGCAGTGTGTCAATTTGGATTCTGCAGACGTGCC
The DNA here is from genome assembly GCA_032191485.1 of Leptoclinus maculatus. NCBI lineage: Eukaryota > Metazoa > Chordata > Actinopteri > Perciformes > Stichaeidae > Leptoclinus > Leptoclinus maculatus. The sequence continues at coordinate 18,335,894 of JAVDOI010000013.1, forward strand.
TGATGGAAGAACTTGCCTATCTTAGAAAATGCTGGCAATCAAGAGTTCACTTTGAAATATCAACTAATAAAACTTTGAATTAGAAAAACTAACTATATTAAATGAGGAAGACTGACCATCTTCATGTGACATTAATCAAGTATTTTTTTTAAATAGTCTGCCTTTCAATTGATTTCTTATAACACTGTATTTCTGACATATCTGCTGTCTTCATAAACCACACGTCTGCCGTTGCTGTTTACAGTCAGCATGGTTTCATCACTTTGTGCAAGCATATAAATTGTAGTGCTCTTGTTTTATGTTCTTATATTTGCCTACGCTGCATTCATATAGGCACATCTTTTTATTCACATAACAATATCTTTATATGCACATTTACATACATATAGATAGACATCAGATATTAACATATATATTGTGTATACAGAAAGGTAACAATTGTGGGGGGTGGGGGGGGGGGGGGACAACTCCATAAATACAAGAATGTCATTCTCTTTCAAATCAAGACTATTTGTACAGCTCATAACATCATGCACAATGTCTCAATGGGCTTTACTTTACAGGCACAGAACAGTTGACCTGGCCAATCAAAAGACTAGAAAAAACATAATGGAAGAAAGCTTGGAAGAGCAAATTCAGAGGGGAAAATGGCAATCACAACAACATTAACAGGACTTTGTAACAATGTGTGCAACAACATAATTATAATCCAACAATAGGATTATATCAGGCCCAATGATAATACGGTGAATGAAATAATAAGAACTCCAGTGAAACAATGTTTTAAAATAATAAAATGGGAAGGCTGAGCTCTCCTGAATAGCCAAGTAAATAAAGAGCAACACGGTCCTGGTAACCCAATTTGCCTCAAAGGTATGAGCCAGTTGAGATTGTGTCCGACAAGTCAAAACACGATTGCAGAGCAACATTTATTTCTTTAAAAGCAAAGATTACAATTTCGGTAAGAAAGTTCGGGAAATAAATGTGAACTCTGGTCACCCTCTGACTTTCCATCTGGCAGCATCATCAAGTCAAAAGTCATCAACACTTTAAATGTCAGCATGCTAAACTAGGATGGTGAACATGGTTTTCCACTCGCGGCTACTGTTCTGTGCGCTCATATCACGGCCATGTGCCCGGTACTATGTGTGCAGGTTTTGAGACTAATTAACCGCCATAGATTAACTGCTATTTATAAGCAAGTCAAAGTCAGTCCGCATGGCGAGGTGTCCTCGAGCATGATTCTAAACCCCTAATTACTTCCAGAGGCTGTGCCGTCGGTGTGTGAATGAATATTTAGATTTGATCCTGATGGGCAGGTTGGCACCTTAAAGGGTAGAATGAAGTGTAAAACCCTTTGAGTGGTCAGAAGACAAGTCCGTGAACCAGATAGAGTTAGGCTAGTGAGAGGGCACCTTCACTGATGTTACACATCAAAGTGTGTTCAGGAGTTGGCGAGCTCTATGTGAAAAAAGTAGTATAACTGTGGGGCACAAAGGAGGTCTGCACCCAGTTGGGCTCCAAATGAATACTTTATTTCTTTTTTTTATATCAAGGTAACGTTTCAATCTACAAGATGTTCCTCTTGCCGTGCTGTATTTTATTTAGTATTCTTTTTCTCTTGCACCCGAGTATCTTTGCCTGGATGTGCACACACTCTTCAAAATAGTCATATACAACATTTTGTGACTGTAAATGTCCTCGTGATGCCACTTAAGTCCGCGTTGGGTGGTTCTGAAGACAAGCTCGATAATGAAACTATTCCACTCAGGGCTATATTAGCGGTTACAAGCATAACCCATCTTCATCTGTGACCGAACTGTCGGCGGTCGAGTTGCATTGTGGGTGATGTAGGTGCCAGGTTTTGACAAAGAAGAAAAAGATGATATCTCCAGATCCGCTGCATCAATTTTGATTCTTTTTTGACTGTGGGTCAGACAATGTCATAAGGAATGCAATGCTAAATCCGGGGAGTACTCTTGTAAAGATGACTGAGTGTGTGTGCTTAGACTGAAGAGAAATGCACAAGAGTCTGTGGCAGGAATGGATTGATTAGCACTTAAGAGCTGTGAACTCAAAGGTTAAAAGAAGGTTATGCAACAGTTGATTGGCTACTATACATTGTCCAATGAAACATTTTAAAGAGGAACAAATAGATGAGAACTTGTCTGAAGTTATAAATGCAGTTTTAAAGGTCACAACCCTTGTGGAATGTGTTGATCACAATTCTTTTAAAAGATTAGCTGAGAAGTTTGGCTCTTTCGCATACTTTCCCCATGATTGTTAATGTGTTGAGCTGCCAGACACATGTTTCTGTTCTCAGTCTCCTCTCAAGAGCTGTAATACTTCACCTTGTCTCATTTTTACAGTTATTTATAACCCTGACACTTTGCTTGGCTTTTCAGTGACAAACGCACAGCAGCATCAGTATCGCCGTGTCATTGTCACAGTACAAACATTGAACCATCATTTGTCCCTCGCGAGGCTGTCAACTGAAATTATTTACAAAGCCTTTTTCCCAGGGCTGTTGTTGCCTCCCGCCTCGCCTCTGCGACACTTGACAACGCCGACCCCCCCTTTTTCCTTTTCCATTTGGATCCATCCAAACACGCTGGATCAGAAGAGGCTTTGGGCTATGATCACCCTTGAACTACAGAGGTGGTGGCTCTCATATTCTCTTTGAAAACTAAATCCCGTCTCCGGCCCTTGACATCAAAAAAGGCAAGAGATCGAGAGGAGGAGGCGGTGGAGGTGGTAGGGGTGCTAATTAGAGTCATGGATTATTTATTTGCTTCGCGGTGGCATTTTGCTAGTTTGCCAAACAGCTGCTGTGGGCTGAGCGCTGCCTTAGCTTGGCCGGCTGCCTTACACTGGCTGTATTGTGGACACATATGGTCATACACACACATTTGTCCCACTCACAGATGCACTCACTGCTACACACAACAGTATTTGCCCAATAACTTTATTTCTGTCAGGGTGTGAAAACCTGAATTCGCACTGAATATTAAATTGCCGACAGTGTGAAGACAGGTATTGAATTTGGCGAAACACAACTTGTATTCCATATTCTAAATTTGTCATGTTTTTAAAGAGCTTATATTGCATTTGCTTTTTTTCACCGATTTGTCTCCTTAAAGCCAGCGCAGCCGAGCCGCCAAAGTAAGCCAGGTGTCTCAAGTGAGCAATGTAAGAATGACTTATTGTCATGGTAACACTGACAAATTATAATTGGGAGTGTTCAGATGCAAGTTGCATGTAGGTCACTTGCCTCAGGGATCAGATTTGGCACCGTGTGTAACAAAATCCATGTGGTCCAGATGGAATAAAGAAATAGAAAAAGAACTCCCGTGAAGCTTTTTGCTGCTCACACTGATTAAACAGCATCAGATCTGTGTCACATGTGAGGGAGCGGAGAACTGGGACACGCTCAGCTGCAGTGTAGCCTACAAGTCTGAGGAGCCAACACTAATGAAATTCTTGTAGGTGGGTTACCAGCTTGTTTAGGACAGGGAAGGTTAGGACAGTTAGGACGGAGCTGTATTCATTATTTCATGAGGCATCACTGCTGGAAACCCGAGCACTGAAAACATATAAGAAAGGACATTTCAGTCAACCAACTCACAAGGAATATGTACAGTGTTGATATTCAGTGTTTAGGTTGTGACCTTGTCACTCCCGTAATATGAAACACCAAGCTTAGTACAGCAGGGCAGCGTGGATGACAATAATACCCCCGACTCAAGGCCTGCAGGTGGATGATGGGGTGAAGGTAGGGTTCGCCATGATTTTATCACGTTGACGCCTTGTTCACTTGCTCAAGCAAATCGGACACAATTTCACTCTCGACATAAAGGTTGTTAGATGGTCAGGCGTGGCCGGACCACTGACCTAAGTGCGAAGCTCTTATGGTAAGGGTGTGTTGGATCAACACGGTTGAAAAGCTTGCTCACTTTCGCAAAAAATGTACTTGAAGCAGTAGATTGTCTATAGGAAGTGGACGTAGTCATCGTGACATCACCCATTGGTTTGTGGACTGCCGTCGCCATCTTGACTTTTTTACATCCGATGATGTTACCATATTTGGAATGCGCAGGAGTGACGTAGAGACGCCGTATACGTCTCTGGTAGCAGCAACAACCTGTCAATCACAGTAGCCCCGCCCTAAAGCATTTATGGTCTGTTTGACTCTAAATGGACCATCATTTACTAAATGAACATCATGCTGTATTGAAGAAGACTTGGTTGTACTGAATAGTTCAAAGCTTCATTCATAACAATGATAATCAAATAATATTAATAACTTAGTTACATTACCTTCAACTTCTCCTACCCTTGCTCTCTCAAACACACAAACACACAAAGCGATGTGCCACTCCTCATCTGTATAATCGTCTTCAGTCCAATAGTCAGAATGTATTGAAATAGGATAGACTGAATCATTAAAACATGTTTTTATTATCTCATGAAATATTCTGCTTCAATCCATATTTGTTGTTTAGCCTTTCAAAAACTATATTTTCACTGCAGTAAAAAACTGTGAACTCTTCTGCACGCACCTGTAGCTAAACAGGGCGGCCTAACAGCAATCTAACAGTACCATGAATTACATTTCTACAACCACAATTACACACATTTTTCAGGGTGATGATGTCATACGATATGACAGGCATGTAAAGCTTCATTCAAAATCTTCAATCAAAGCTTAAAATGTAATAACATAATGACATTCGGTACAGCCCTATGATAAAAGCCTATCTTTCTCTTGGGTTCACAGTGAATGCGGTGGGAGATGAGGAGAGAGTGAGTATTTTCTCTACCACTGACTTAGAGCAATTGCTTTTCTACCTAAAACTGAAGCAGACCAAGTTTCAGTTAAACTGCATGCACTGAATGCAGAAAAGAGATGTTCAGGTGTAGTGGCAGTTGAAGTGGAGGTAATGAAAGAAGATGAAGGGCTACTTCGAGTGAAAATGCTAAAAGTGCTGACAGAATTGCCAATTGATGCATATGCACAGATTTGAGTTGAAGTGAAAGGTGTAAACTTGTTTAAATTTCACAGTAAGGTTTTAGTAAAAAGACTTTTCCAAACATGCATTCCATTCATCTCCTTGGAATTGTAGGAGGCACAAATCACACAGACCGATATCTCAAACCTGGGCAAAAAAACCAACTATGTGCATGGTCATATGCAACTTTAAGGGAGAATTCATTCTTTCACTTTGGTGATTTGGGTGAATTAGCCCTTTAATGCTGGTGTGATTGTGGCTGCTATTGTATTAGCAGAGGATTAACTGTTCACAGCAAATGATACCGTATTGCTGAACTGTACAGCCTTGTTTAAACTTTGACACAAACACACATATGCAGAAACACATGGCGATGGCATTGGCAACGGCAGCATGACATTGAGTCAGGAACCGCTGGATGTCAGACATGGAGGGATGGGTGGATGGGTTTAGCTCCGTGTGGGCGAGGTGAGGATGTATCTGGGGCTCTGGGTTTACAATTAATAAGCAGCCACTGTCTGACTGTCCCAAAGCCATGCTCTGATCATTAATGATTCGACACTGACCGCTCTCTCTCGTTCTCATCTACGTTCATTAATCATGTGCTTTGCTGTAGCAATTAGTCTGTGATTTGTCCAAAGAGAGAGTCCTGCTGCACAGCAGGCAGCAAAATCCCTGACATGAAGGGCTCTCTGCAGCTCTGATTAGCGCTCAGTGACTGAGGCTGTGACTTTGAGAGGGACGCTTTTAATTGTCAACTCTTCAGACCCCTGTGATATCGGCTTCAGATAAAAAAATGTCTGGAATACAAGCCTCTCATGAGCCAGCATCCACTCCTCACAGTGTCTTCATTTTACCACCCCATAAGAGTGTTGATGGTACCAAATCACTGCTCTGCTGTCATCAGACGGCGACAAGATGTCACTTGTCAGTGCATTCATAAACAATTACAAATCTCTGTTTAAAGAATAAAACTGCTCTCTGACAGTTCAACTTTTAAAAAATAGCCTATCACCTATACTTCAAAGAAAGCCACTTTCTAGTAGTAGTTTTTTATTTATAGTGGCGGGGTCCACCTTTCCCGGACTGGATTCAAATAGCCTTCACAAGGGATTTGTCACGGGGTTGTGTGGCGGACCCAAACGCAGACACGAACAAGGTTCAAATAAAGTGAAAAGGTTTATTTTTTGGAGATAAATCTTAGCTGAATTTCAGGAGCACATCCTATAAATACCTACTCATTCTAAGCCTCGGCTTGCTCGCACTTTCCGCATTCGAAAACAGAACAGAAAAAAAATATAAAAATCGGACCTTGCCCCAAACATGGATCTGCTGATTCTCAGCCCATCCGACGACGACGATCCTTTTGCCTTCAAAGGCCACCAATACATTCTAGGGAGGCCCTCGATCTGCTGCCCTTTCCAAAAACCCCAGGGATACCCACGAGACGCCGCCAACCGCCACTGGGAGAACCCAGGCAGCTCAACGCAGCCAAACCCGCCAATCTCCAACAAGCCGATCAGCCGCATCCACCCGCCATCCTACTATACGAAGATCCAAATCCACGGCCGTCCTCCAATAACTCACATCTCGGTGGCAGAGGGAGACGTAGACAACGGAAACTTAAGTCCCCTCTCTCCTCCGCTCGCTCCAGACCCAGCTCTCAGGAACGAGTCTCCCTCTCTCCAATTTCCACAGCATTCCATCCCGCCTTCCGGCCTGGATTCACCATTCTGTACTTTTGCTGTTCCTTCACATCATCCTTCTTATGCCCTCTACCCTGGCACCGGGTTGCCAGGTCTTCTTTCCTCTGTCCCCCTCTCTAAGCGCACCCCAAACTCCACGACATCGGCGCACCTGTTCACAATTCACCTACAATTCTCGAGCCCAAAGACAGTCGTGATGGGCCGACCGATTCTTTCACAGAATACGTTCCTTTGAGTTGATACGTGTTAGCCAGGCAGCAAACTCCGGTTCTGAAAATGAAGCCATTACGGAAGTGCCGATCAGCGCCTTCGCTGCACTACGTAACGTAATCCATGGGTAATCTTAATGCTCTAAGCATAATATACAACACTTCCTTGTTGCACATCGTTAGCAGATTACAATTTTAAATCTCATAATTTCACTGGAGCCAAAACGACAAAAAGGATCATCCGCAGAGCACGTAAATGCACCATTTACCTGTCATGCCATCCGCCTCGACTCAATCTGTCCTCGCTCGTTAAATCAGTGCCATCGCCGCACTACGTAACACTATCAACGCACCATGTTAATGCTCCAAGCATAATATACATCACTTCCTCGTAGCACGTCGTTAGCAGGTCGCAACTTTAATCTCATAAATTCTCGGCTCATGTTCGACTTAATTTGTTCTTGCTCGTTCATTAAGTGCCATCGCAGTAAGTAATACCATCAAAGTGTAGTTTGAATTATCCGCACAATGATATACAAAAGGTCTTCGCCGCTTCCACTTTGTTACCACATTTCGACTCGAAGCTCATAAACTCACCAAAGTCAAAACGCCATCCAAACATCTCTCGACTCTACTCCGATTCGATACGTCCCCACTCGTTTAATGCATGCCGTGGCTGCACCACGTTGCACTATAAAGTGTCATAAACTCATAAAAAAATCAAAAACGACATCCAAACTGAAATAGAACCATTAATCTACCGTGCTGTTCGTCTTGACTTGACTCGAATCCAATTGTTCCTCGGTCATTCAATTTGTGCCGTCGCTGCTACATAACGTCTATACGTATAAATATAACCTACGCAGTGTGGCTACGTAAGCCGACAGAAACATATATACCCGGACAAATAGCAGACTTCCTCGTTCATGAGAACCGTTCATTCAGTCACGTTTAGCGAGCATAGCTACCAAGCTGTCTACAACACTCGTCGTAGATTACGTTTTAAACTCTTAACACTCATTCAAGAGGACTGTTCCTGCTCATTCATCAGTCATACAGCTTCCCATGTTTCTAGTGACTGCTCCACGGTAGCAGCGAGTGGGACGGGAACGCGGCACCGGGATGCCTGCGACCCCAGTTTTTCCATTCCAAGCAGTCACATCAGCCAAACTTGGCAGGAGAACCTTAACGTCTGCTGCCTACTACAGCAGCTCTCTCTAGCCAGGGCACCTGGCACCGGGATGCCAGTGCCCCCCGCCACCTACTTCCAGTAACCACAGAAAGTTGCCCTAGCCAAGGCACCTGGATGCCAGTGCCCACCGCCTCCTACTTCCAGCAACCACAGCAAATCGCCTTAGCTGGGAGGTTCGCCCTCGGCTGAGGTGGGGTCCTAGCTAGTGAAACAGGGAATAAGGGTAGTAATCCTGGGCAGAGCAAGGCAGGGCAGGCAGACCAGGGTGTAAGCATGGCAGGGAATGGATAGCGTTGTCGAGGCAGGCAGGCTGGGGAACCGGAGAGGATGATCCACTGTGGGCACAGGAAGACAGGGTAAGGTCAGGCAGACAAAAAGACAACAATACTGCGTGGCCAAGAACAAGCAAACTAACACTGTGAATGCAACAATGATCTGGCAGAGAGTGGCTGTGGAACCAGGGTAGATATACTGTTGGGTGATGAGTAGATTGAAGGCAGCTGGGTGGACTGGGCAGGTGAGGTGAATGAATGTACTCAGGAGTGAGCCGGGAGGAGACCAGGGCGGAGCCACACAGACACAGGAGGCAAAGCCGAATCGTGACAGGATTCAAAGGAAAACGATACATTTGTGTAATCCAGCACAATTTGATGTCATTGAAAAAACAACTGTCTCCAGTTAACAGTTGGTTCTCTTGACACCATGTCAGAGCTGCACAGCAAAAGGAACGTCCTACTGCTGCTGAGACACAGGGTGGCTTTTATTGTGAAGAAGCCACAGGAGGCATAATGTCTTTGTCTCTGCAGTTAGCGCTGTCCGCATTCTTTGAGGAAGTAAAGTCCCTCATTGTATTGTATTGAGAAAGGTGCATTTTACTGGTACTTCATTCATATTTTTGCACACAATACATTATGTAGCCAGTCTGGGATTTACATGGTTACTGGGATATTAGCAGTACATAGAGTTTGGAGAAGCAAACAGGAGGATGTTAGCAACACGATGTACTACTGTGGATGTATTTTAGATACCTAAAAAGAACATTACTAGTTTAAGTGTACGCTATATAAGGCTGGTCTCAACCAGCATTCGTAGCTAAACCTACAAAAAATAAAGCGAAATCATGAACAAGGAAGTATAAAGACCAGAAAAACCCACAGAGAGCAGGAGGATGGGTCCAACAGGCGATTTTTCAGCCAAGAGACAGCTGTTCTGTGTGAAACGAGAGGTCAACATTGTTACATTTGTCATGTAACTTGCGTAATGTATTTACGGCACTTCCGGACGAAATAATTTCACGATCTCCTCAGCAGTTTCCTGTGAAGACGGAAGTTTATTTTGAAAAGACTGTATCCATGTCAGGAGCAGAGATTGACTCGTGTTTCTGGCTTTTGTAGGAACAATGAGGAATAACTTGTATAAAGATATCATATGTTGTACGAGGATATGTTGAATATATTTAGATTCTTTTCACCACTTTAACTTGCCCTCAGACACCTCTTTCCTGTCGAGGAACATAAGCTTGTATATTCTTCCAAGACTCCATTGACAAACTTCATTTTAACTCTTCAGGTACCTAAAGCCCCAGTTCCACCGAAAGCCGGACATACTACGGATGTCCCCGGATACACTACGGATCAGATCCGGGGTCATCCGGGAGTGGAATCGTAGTGAAACCGTAGTCAGTCCGGGACGTTCCGTGATGAACCGTAGTAAAACCGTGGCCATCCGTGCTGAACCGTGGCCATCCGCGGCCGTCCATGGCGTATCCGGGAAGACGAGCGGCTCGTCGAACGTACAACTAACATCCGGGGTGATCCGGGGTGATCCGGGGACATCCGGGAATGGAGAGGGGGGCGGCGTTGATCTTAGCGCATCCGGGAAGAAACGTAGTAGGACCGGGATGAACCGTAGCATAACCGTGTTAATCCGGGATGAAACGGGAGCTAGTTGACACCCCGGAGCGGTTTAATTTTCGGCGTGTTGTTGTCGTCTAAGGAAGATTCTTCTTCTCTTCTTTTCTTTTCTTCTTTGCAGCAGTCATCGCCTTCTTGGGTTTAATTTTCGGCATGTTGTTGTCCTTTCAAATATTTTCGGAAGAGTGATTTTCCTCCTCCTGGCCTCAGTCAGCTGACCTCCCTCGTTGTGACCTATTGGCTTTGGTCTGTTGCTCCTTCTGCGTGTGCGTCCCTCTGTTAGGCCCTCTGCTCTCACTTCCTGCTCTGGTCCTGGTGGTCCTCCTGGTGGTCTCTGAAATGCCTGTCTTAAAATCCCTGTCTGTCCCTATAGACTATTCTTTACAGATTAATACATTCAATGATTGTCTCTTATGGTTCAACACTTCTATAGTAAACATACTGTAAACATTTTATACACTTGATAAGTATTCTGGTGACATTTCACATACTTTGACAGTTTTTACAAGCATAATGTGGCATTCCACATGCTTCCTACATTTCACTATCCACCACTAGGGGTGCTATAAATCCTACTAAAAAACACTTCTAACTCTAATTCCTCACACCGGATCACCCCGGTTTACCGCGGATCACCCCAGTTCTCACCTCTTTTTATCCGAGGTGATCCGGGGACATCCGGCTTTTGCTGGAACTGGGGCTTAACACGGGAGTTTGTTGGTCACTGCCATCTACTGTAGGTAAATACACTGACCACCATACATACCTCATACAACCATACAAACTCTTTCTCACATCACCACTCTGTGTCAGGTGGAGCTTGACACAAAGAAAAGAAGCAGTTATTGCCTGATGGCAGGCAACAGTCAATGACCTGCAAATCTGTTAAATAAACACTCTTGTCCAGCTTAGATGTCCAGTGTGACCCCTGAGCTGATAGTCAAACAGGAAGGACTGGCAGTGTGTTCTAACTGTACTTTAGCTGATTAATGCAACAAGATACAGAATGGAGAAGCTGTTTGCCGTGTGAGGTATAAGTCAGGAGATCAATTATTAAAGGAGGCTTAATGATGTGCTTTTTAGAGCTCTCTCTTCAGTAGGGCTCATCACTGCCTGGGCCAGCCAATTTTGCTGCATTAAATTAGAATATATTGCTTCTATATCTACTGTAATTTGATCAGATATAAAAATGAATCATCACAACTAACCATAAAAACTTAGTATTTTACACCATTAGCATATAGCACACCATGCCTTCCAAGCAATGAAAATGTTCCGCGTAAAAACTATAATTATTTTGGTTTTCTATCCCATCTTTCCTTCGTCTTCCACCCAAGAAAGGTCTTCATATTTGATCCCTGAGATATTATTTCAATTCACTTCAAAAGTCCTTTGTTGGTTCATCTCCTATGCAATCCCTAAATGTCAGCAGCATGTGGTTTCATATCTGGGAAAATAGATAGGAAATGATGGAGACGGGATAACAGACATTGTGGGTTATTGGTGTAGTGCATTATTTATTTGTTCACATTCAGCACCACATGAAGAGAATGCAGCATGACACACCAGCAGTGTCGGCCCACCACATCGTTTTCCTGCAACGTGAAGATTAACAAAAGTGCTTTTGGGTTAAGGTTCTAACAGCAGATTTATATTAATTATTTTTATTGTTTTTTTTCTTTAGATACAATAGAAGCAGTGGACGGTTTCATTGTGCTATCATAGACAAAACGCTGTTCCAGAGGCTTTTAGACCCCACCAAGAATAAATGTTACAAACACTTTTCACATTCAAGGATTTTGAAAACAATTAAAATAATTCAAAACTTCTTGGGCAATATATATTAATGTATCTAGAGTGAACTGAGTGCTGAGCAACTGTGCAGAACCTGAGCTATAGATCCAAACACTGGTTTTGCCTTATCATCCGAATATGATCAATAACCGCGGCAGAAAAGCCTGACTCACATTTAGACGGCAGTCGCGTGAGTTGGAAACACTGGGCTGGGTTCTTAGGTTGGATATGTTTATATATCTAGCGTACTCTTGCTAGTTTGTCAAGATTACCAACCCTAGCTTTAATAAAATTTCCGTATTTCTAATGTGGGTACAACATGTATATGAATGTGGTTAAACTTCCCAGTGTGCTCCCTGTATTGGACTGCAATGATCCGCCAGATGACACTAAGTGCAATGCAACACTGCATATCCTTTTCTAGAATCGATAACTCAATCTAGGGTGTTGTTTTTTTATCCTTACACATTGGTGTGACGCAACAGGTCGGCAAGCCTCTTTAACTCATTGGAATCTGTCATTCTCCCAAAGTCCTTAAATGTTTCTCTGTCAACCAATCAAATATCAACGCACTCTTTGTTCCCTCAATCAGCTGTTTCTCTGTATTCACCCTGGTTGCTGATATGCATCACATCACCTCTGACCTCTCCCCTCGCATCAAAGCTGTGTCTGCAGACACAGAGGTGATTAGTGTTACGGGCCGATCGTAGCGTTCTCTTTCATAACTGGGCATCTGTCTCCAGTGGAGAGTCCGTCAGAGTTTGATGTACGTTTGATCAATAAAGCCTTGAATTCAGAGACAGATTTTTAACCGCTCATTACAGGTTATAAGTTCATATTTGGCAGTTTGTTCAAGACAGAGTGAATTCTTTTCACCTCAAAAACAACCCTGTCAGATCTCAGGTCTTGGGGATGAGATTGTTCACTGGTGTCAGTTCTGTCTCTATCAGTAAGAATTCAGAATTATTTTTGTCTGAAGGTGAAGCAGCTGTCATGTCACCTCTGCGCCGAGTCGACAACGTGACATCCGTGACTTAATTATTTGAACTTCCCTTCCTTTCCTGCTTCCCATCTCTTTCCCTCTGCATCGCCCACTTGTGTCTTTTTTAGCTGCACCTCGTCTATAGATCAGCCTCGCCGGAGCCCTCAAGTCTCCGACACATATCACTTTTGACTGGCGAATCAATAACTGAATTACTTTTATGAAACCACACCACTAGAAGTGATGAAGGCTCTGCGGTTGCCTCAAGCCAACCACTTAACATTTTTAATCTTGCAGGAGTTCAGTATGGATCAGCCAGTTGGGGAAGAAGTGGAGGGAAATCAAACCGGATGTTTTTTAATTAAGAGGCAGGAGCCAAACAAGCAAAGTCAGCTGGGCCTCTTATCAACATGAGTCAGCAAATGTGAATGTGTTTGGAGGATGGGGGTCAGAATGTGTGACTGTACAGGTCACTTAAATAGACAAAAAGAAACATTAGCATTTAAGGCATTTAGCTGAAGCTGTTATCCACAGCAATTTGCAGGAAGTTGACAGACAGGGTGAGTAGGCAAACACAGACAGACTGGCTGGTGGATGAGTGACTCATTCAGACTGTATCTGCAGGTTTTTGACCGCCCAGTAAAGTTTTTAAAGATTTGCAGGTCAAAAGGCATTTAGATTGAAACCAGGTTGAATTTGTTCAAAAAGTTTCTACTGTTCTTGTTGTTTCACCAGCATTTCCAATGACTGTATTTAAGCGGCCGCTCCAGTATTTATTGATTTTTAGTTATTTTATTTTTATAGTATCATTCTGTAGCTTCCCAGTGGTGTCCCTTATGTATTCAAATCCCAACATTCAATTTTGTACATAGGTGGTTTCATGATGTATTACCTGAAATAACTTAACATGGTGGACAGCACACTCCCAGTTTGTGGAAGCAGACAAGTACAACCAGTAACGGAAGCTAAGCAACGTACGGCTGTGTGGACGCAGCGTTACTTCAGATCTGAAAGTCCCTCAATAACACAGGCAAACAGACGGAGGTGAAATTACAGTTTTTGTTGAATGAGTCTTGTGGCTTTGAAGAGAGCAAAAAAACAGCTTTAGTTCCCCATCAGAAAAGGCTGACTGACAGCTAAATAGTGAAGATATTAAATATAGTGTACACTTAAACTGATATTGATTTTATTTTTAGATGGGCCTTTATTAAGAGGCTTGATCCTGCGGGCCCCAAGCCACAAGACTATTGATAAAAGCAGTAATTTTACCTCGCAGAACATGGGAGTATATATACAACCCCACTTCAAGAAAATCTGAACTACTTTCACTTATTTCCAAACTGAGCACAGCTAACATTGACTCAGCTAGTGCTAGCATTCACATTACTCATAACATCATTGATCAACTTACTGGAGTGACCTAAGTCAATGCTTTTTGCCAACGGCTATGTTTCCATTTGAAAAACCTAGAGAAGAACTCAGATGGAGTCAGTTATTGATATTCTTTTAAAACAAATTACGTACAGTAAACTAGATGTTTAAAAAACTAACATTAAAGAAATCTTACAAATTTAGCCCACTGAATTTTTTTGGACTTGATTACAATAACACCATTTGGAAACTGTCCTAATAAGAACGACAGGATCAGTCGTTTCAGGAAGTCCTCTAACGGTCAAAGTAATTATAACTGAAGCAAAGGAGGAAGTCAGGTGACGTTGTTACAAAGCAACAAAACATTGGGCTTGTTAAGGGTAGACTTTTCTGAAGAATCTGCAAGGGCTGGACTGGTTCTCTATTTACTACTTACTGTGCAGACGCACCCAAAGAGTTACTGGATGCGGTTTTAAAAAGTAAAACAGGTATTTAATAACAAATGCAAACTAAATTAACTATCAATAGTAAAACAAACAAACAAATAATATTCCATGAAATATGAGGCCCCGTTCACACCACAGGACAGAATGGTCTGTCTGTCCCATGATGCGAAGAGAGTCTGGCTCTCTCAAAGGATTTACAGTTCTTTGTCCCCCAAAGTTACATTCCTGAGCCTATCGATCAGCTCCCATGATTGGCTGAAGTCCAATAAGCCCCTCCTGGCTGTTGACCTATTGTTCTACTCTTAACACCTCAAGCAGCCACTTCTTCCATCCCCCACTCCAGCACATTCCTCAACCCCCTCTCTTACAGACACTGCATGAAATGACCACACTCCTACAAGCAAATACACTGTATCACATAATATCCCTAATTTGGAGTGCTTTAAAACTTAAATTCCTCACAGGTTCTAACACCTTGAGCGTGACGGATTAATGGCGCACAGTTTTTTCCCCACTGATATCCAAACACACATCTCTTCCTGTTGTGATAGGCAGACCGATTATTTTCATAAAATCTGTGTTTTCGTGTTAATGATCACCAGTTTCTCTATGACACTCCATCATTGCTCATAAACGTTGGACAGCTAGTGCTATCCACCCCACAGAACTTCTCTTTAATGCATCACCAGTCACCATGTATAAGTTTACATTATTAAAGATAACATATTCATTTTAATGATTCAGCATCCCCATCAGGTAGGCTATGTAAGCTCAATATGATGTGACAGAAATATCACTGACCAACAATCTACATTATAACTTAAAGCTCATGAACACACCAAAGTCGGACGAACGCCTTCTGAACTGACCAAACAGAACCATCCAAGGAGCATGTGAATGCACCATTAACCTTCCGTCTCGACTCTAGTCTGACTCAACCGGTCCTCACTCGTTCACTCGGTGTCATCGCTGCGGTCTGCCGACCTGTCTCGACTCTAGTTACTCATTGGTTGTCCTGCTTCCTATGTTTTTGAGTAAGACTGCTCCATCGTAGCAGGCAGCGTGAACAGTAACCTATGATAAGAGCGAGTCGATGAGTCAGGGATTCATAGCACTCGACAACAGGGGGAAGCAGTACATACTGGACACAACATTTTTTCAGAAAAGTCGTTCAGAAAGATGTCTGTTCATTTTTGCACATCATTACTTCCTGTGTCTCTCCATAATGCTGTTAGCTACGGAGATATGTTAGAAGATTGTGGAAAAGTATGAAAGCATAAAAGTAAACCCGCTAAAACATATAACCTGCATAGACGTATTATATGTAAGAAAGTCAATCAAGCATTATATAATCCTTCCTGTTCAACAGGACCAATCAGCTAATGTTACTATATAAAGGTGTAGACATCCTGTTGTCTTTTCTGAAAAAAACAGGACGACCCATGTGTGAGTGATGCATGAAACCAAGGGCGGTATCGGTCTCGTTCTGACATATAAGCGAAAGCTGACTGAGGAAAACCTGAGAAATCAGGACTGCTGCATTAGCTTTTGAACCACGGAGACTGTTTCATTGAGTTGAAATTGTTGTAAGTGACTGTTGTGATAAAACTGTAATAAAACCCACAGCCTTACCATTCGTAAGTGTGTGGGACCCAAACTAAAGACTCTTGTTCTTTAGACTAGTCTAACCCTCTTCCGCTGTCCATGAAACGTGTGATACACAGGTGACGACTGACTCTACCAGAGGAACTTACGGTAAGTTCCCTGGGTGAAGACTGTGGGCAGTGTTAGTCAAAATGGTGAGAAACATAAAATAGGCAGTAGTAAGGTACAGACGTTCTATGTAAGTACTCATACTGGGTGTTAGGGTTACATCCCACTGAGAGCGCCTAGGGCGTGGGCGTACAAGACTCTCAGAAAGACAATAATTC
Source organism: Leptoclinus maculatus (assembly GCA_032191485.1). Lineage (NCBI taxonomy): Eukaryota > Metazoa > Chordata > Actinopteri > Perciformes > Stichaeidae > Leptoclinus > Leptoclinus maculatus. The sequence continues at coordinate 18,352,447 of JAVDOI010000013.1, forward strand.
CGAAATCCTAACGACTTAGCTACGGGGTGAGATAAAAGGCCGAAGGTGTTTAGCGAGCCCTTTGTGGGACACTAGTCCCTGAAGGTTGGTCGGACTACTAACGGAGTTACCACCGTGTTAGGTGCATGCCTGCCCCTCCTCTTCTTTCCCTGGGGCAGGACGTTCACGCTACAGATCCAACGATGATGTGTGGTTTTACAGTATATGAACGGTGTGGCTAGCTAGTCGCCCAAAGGTTCTTTTTGTAAATGCCCCCCGAGCGCAGGATGTGTCATCAAACATTTAAAACTGTTCTACAGAAGAGAAAAGACAGGGATTTTGATGTACAAATACAGGGGTTTTGTCTTTACATATATTTGGCATATAACAAGATAAATCAACAATTAACACAGGATTAAAACCGGGAACATACATTTTTTATTTAACTGTGTCTTTAAAGGTGATTGGGTCTTTGGCTTAACTTCATCAGCTCTCTGACTGTCTATGTGTTATTTACACACAGTAAACACAGTTTCACAGGATCAGAGGAGGACGAGCCGTAGAATGAAGTGGTTATTTCTCTGGAAGCACACTGGAAGTTAATATCCACTGTGTGACCCAAACCCTCAATCTCAGCGGCCACTCTCAGACTCTTCACGCTACTTTGGGAATGCTTATGGAAGGACAGCAGTGACTTTATATGTGGTTATATTTTTTGGAATGTATTTCTGAAATTAATCTAGAAATGTTATTCACACGGATGGCTGGGGATTCATTCCGGATGGACTGACTACTCCCTTGTGTGATAGTGAAAATAGAGGAGGTCTGGGAATAGTCATGGATGGGGCAGTACTGCAGTGAAGCTCAGCGTATGTTCTGCAATGATAAAAGCTGGTGCTGTATTATTGGAATGTTGACACCAAGCACACACTTTCCCTTTGCTACAGCTGTAATTTAACATAGCCTAATTAATTAACAACATGGCGTGATTAAAAATTGTTTTGTGTCAAGTAAACTGAAAATTCAATTAAAAAGAGATAACACCGGCAACTGCTTCATCCCCCCCCCCCCCCCCCCCCCCCTGTGAGCCAGCATGTGTAACCCTAGAAATGTAATTATAACAAAAGCAGTGTGAGGAGCACACTCATCAGACCATTTCATTTACATGCACCTCCCTGGTAACAGGTAGGAGTCCTATTGTCTGCAGAACAGCCTCTGACGAGGTCATAATGTTACCTGGGGGAGAAGATTCCCCAGATAAAGAAGGAGGGTGCACTTGGACCCTTATTTTGTTTTTTGGCCACACATTCCTGCTGTAAACCTCTCATTCTGTCTCACCTCAACCTTAGAACCCATCGGCTATCGGTCTGATGACAGATGGGCCTCTAGGGGAGAAGGGCTGTGTTTCTGGGGTTTCCGGTGTAGCGGATATCTGGGCCAAGGACTTCCTTTTCTGTGCGCTGCTCGCTGTTTACGGGCCGATTAGCAACTTCAGATGTGAGTCTGGAGTTGAGAGATGACGTCTGCGACAGGGTTGTTTCACAAGTAGACAGTTTAAAAGCGGATTTTAAACCCTTAAAAAGCTAAACCATCGTCAGACGAAAGCTGGTGGGTTCCCAGATTACATTTCTACCAATGCGCTCTGCCTCTTATGCTCTCCACACGGACTGTTTACCTGAATTCAACCAAAGTCTGCTGCAACGTGATTGGTCAATACTGCTCAGACTACAAACAGAAACCTAAATGCTTGCATTACCAAAATATTATACAGATTCCACATCTGTTTATGTCGAGTAGTCTGACCTCAAAGGTGCTTTTTTGGGTTGAGCTGTGGAAAGTCTGCAGGTTGAGTTGTTGTTATGAAGCTTAGTGGAAGTTCAGTCAGGAAGACTTTCTTTTCACTCGTTTATCCGCAAGTCTGTCTTTCTCTTCAGCTTCTACTCTATCATCTGATTTGGGGCGTTCACTCACACAGTTAACCAACCAGATTCTGCCACAATCCCCCAAAGCCAATCACATTGTTGCAGTCAAATTTTGAAATAGATTTTCCTCTCTGCTGCTGTCAGTTGTCATTTCAGTGCAAACCGATGCAACCCTCCTCCACCCCATTCACCTCCAGTCTCCATCACACCCAGGGCCCACTCCTGCTCCTCATCCCATCATCAGATCTTCAGCAACTCCCTTCATCACTACCACCACCACCAGGGTCTAAACTCCAGGGGAAATATTCCTGATCTAACCACAGAATCACTACGCCCTTTAATATAATACGTCACAATGGAGTCCAATCGCCAAAGACTCTTCACTGTTTATCATTATCATGTGTGATAAATTATTCTTTTCTTTCCTGATTAAACTGGACCCACCATGTTACTTATAAACATATACTGTCTATCCTATATCTTATATATATGAGCACAAACTATGTACACAAATGTGTGTACACATGATGATAAAATCCAAAAGATTAAGTATTTACTACATATAAAATTTGCATTGGACAGTTCCAGTTTATTTTCAATGGTTCAGCATTTGTCAATACAATACATCTCAACAATTAGACATGTGTCTTGAACATATGGTGACACATAGATCTTGGGTGATACAGAGAATTGATGATGTCCGCTCCAGTGATCCAGCTCTGTCTGTTACGAATAGGCGCTCATTCATCAAACTCTGATGAGGAAATAAGGAGAGTGAACCTCTCTTGTAAAACTGTCACACAACATCAAAATGTGCAGTGACTGGGATCCAGTTTGACACATTTTATTCAGCTGAGTAAAATGAATGCATTACACCAGTTGCTTATTTACATATGATTTACATATGACACGGCCTAATGCCTATTTGGCTACTCTTGGCCTACTAAAAGGATGGCTTGCCACAGCAGAATTAGCATTAAACTAGATGCAAACAGAACAAAGCCCTGCATCTATCCAGGATAGATGCAGGGCTTCAGGATAGGAACTGGCCCACATGATAATTTCTCATTAGTTATACTTCAAACTTACATGATGTTTTTTTTCTTTACAATGGTTTCCCATGTGAAATGCAAATATATTGTTCTTTAAAATATGCATACACATTTTCTAAGCAAACATGGGCTTATTCTATTACATTTTCTTTTTTTCTCCTGGATGATCCACACACTATTAACTAGGGCTGTCCTCAACCAAAGAAATTCTTAGTTGACTAACACTCAAGTTTGTTGTGTTCTGTAAAACACATTTTCACAAAGAATGATGCAAAAGCACCACTTTAAATCATGTTTATCAGAGATGTGCTCACACATTTCTTAGAATTAAGTCAGTCAGCATGAAAAAAAAAAAGACAAATTACCCAAAAATGAATTTAGCCAACCAAGACAATCAGTGATTAGATGACTAATCCATTAAGAAGGGGCAGCCCTAGTATCAATACTACTGTCCTTGGAGTCTTTAGTACATAGATTAACAATACTGCCTCTATGTGTAGAATGCAAACGTATGAGACGTGTTTTTCACTCACAAGTCTAACTCAACAGATATGCTCTCATTGTAATCTATGCAGCTGTCTGAGCAGGCTCTGTGCGTCTCACTGGCGGAACTGTGACCTGAAGTTTTTATTTGTTCTGATATTTAACTAAAATCCAAAGATGTCAACCTGCTTGTGGCACTAGTAAGAGGATCACCAACGTTAGTATCCTCTTGGCACAATGAATGTCTGTACAAAATTCCTTGGCTATCCATCCAGTAGTTGTGCCGAAAGATCCTGTTACTTTACGCAGCGGTAGTTTTGGGAGTCACTCCGTTCCACAGTAATCCGAGTAAGTAAGGAGAGCATTGTACATAGTGATAATAACTTTCCTGTTAATAAATACCTTTGTTCTGCTTTTTAACCTAAAAAAAACCACACATTTTGTGATTACCTTATGCAGTTTCTCCAGTGTCAACAGTAGGATGTAGAGTTGATTTTTATCTAAGCGAGTATGCAAGAGAATAAAAAGATAAAAAAGATTTTCACGTATATATTAACCCCATAACTAATTATAATGTTATGAAGTTTTTGAGGCAGCCCAAAGAAATGTATTAAATTGAAACCACAAAGGAGCTCTTTCCATATATCCAGTCTCACAAACATTCCTTTCATTTTTTTTGTCAGTAGTAAAAAACTGTATCATCTGCATACAATTGGATTCTGCACTCAGTCAGCTGTGTTTTAAAGTCATACAAGCATATAGGTTGAAGGACAGTGGCCCAAGAGAAAAACTGACTCCTTCCTGGTGGAAAGGATTAAAACCGTTTAATTTTAACAAATTCAAAGCTGAGCTTTTTTAAGTTGTTTTGTGTTAAACAACACAACACAAGATGTCGAACATCTATTTTTCGTGTGCCATAAACAAAGCAGCAGTGCCTTCCTGTCTATTTGAGGTTAATATCTTCAAGGAGATCGCATCAATAATTTTACACATAAAAGTCTGCTCCAGGTGTTGGGAGTCCTACTGCTACTATGTGGAAAAAAGTCTTCTAAACGGGAGTTGTGTGAAGTCTGATAAATGTCCTCTAGTGATGTCACGTTGGTTGGCTCTGAAGACTACAAGTTTGAAAATGAAGTAGGTTTGTTCCCTAAACTTAAGGAGATTTCTGGCAGAAGGCCCTTAAGCCAAACTACTCCAATGTGCTTTGGTGGTTTAGTTGCATTGCGACAAAGACCATCAATGCCCTCAAGCCGCATGTTATTCCATCTTGAGCGCCCCTACAGATCTTCACATTTCTTTGAGAGTAAGTTGACTGGAGTGGTTCACATAGCAGCCTTGGCTTGGACTTTGACTAACTGGCCAGCATAGTACTTGGTTGAGCATTCAAGGCTTTAAAGCAGCGGATACCACTCTCTTGACAATCTCAGATGGTCGAGTCAAATTAAATGGTGATCTCTGAGGGCATTTTGTTCATCTTCTCTCAAAGATTTCCAAGCAAGACCTCTTTCGCATCTATCAGTGGCAGAGACTCTAGTTCACAACACACTCTAGGATTGTTACAGCCTGCTTTAGCTGTGTCAGGTTTTGCTTGGCCAGCCAACCTGAAAGTTGCACTTGGCTAGTAAAAGTGACTAAAAGCAAATATTAGCGATTATGAAGCCTAGACCTACCAACATCTTTCAAATATTACTTAAGGATAAATTTAATAGTCACATTTCAGAGAAGCTACTGCGAAACACAGCCTACATTCTTCTCCACTTAGCAGCGCCCCCTTGAGTACTCTTTTAAACTAGTTTATGCACAGCAGAAAGGAAGAGAAAGGAAGTGTTTGAGCTCGTCATCTACTTGACGCCAGGAGGTTCCTCATGTGCGCGGATAACTCTGCAGGGAAGAGGATATAGTTTCTAGTGTAGGCGTCTGGTGACAGCAGAGAGAACAGGCCCTGGGCCTTTCTGTTGATTTGACTGTTTGAGGTTACCCCAGAGAGCAGAGCGGGGAGGAGAAGAACCCTCTGCTGTTCTGGAGAGCCACCAGGCACAAGAAGAGCAGAGACAAATATGTTATACTGCAAGAGGTGTTTTCATATCTCAGGGTGAAATAACTGCATGAGTCAGACATGACAAAAAAGAGTCGACTGGTCATGTGATAGAGTTTGCAGACACAGATGCACAGTTTAAGTATATAACTGTTGCCTTTCATAGTTTCAGAATTTTACGTGGTCCTATAGAGCAGAGGTCCCCAACCTTTTTTGAGCCACGGACCGGTTTCATGTAAGACAATATTTTCACGGACCGGCCTTCAAGGTGTGGCGGATAAACACGTCGAAATAAAATGATACGATCGGCATGAAAACAAATATAAAATGCATAAAAAATACAACTCACAATAACTCTGAATCAGTGGGAGCCCTGAGCTGGTTTCTCTGCAACCAGACGGTCCCATCTGGGGGTAATGGGAGACAATGACACCCGAAGTGTGTTCCTTATGTCCAGTCTACTTCGTTTTGTTTTGATTGCTGTCACTGCAGAACATCCCGCTTCACAGAGGATTTTGGAAATGGAAGCAGGGTTTTCTGTGCTTTAGTGGCGATCTCAGGATATTCAGCCTTGATTTTAATCCTAAACACCAGCAGAGTTGTTGTCTCAAACATACTTTTAAGGCCACCGTCATTTACAACCTCCAGCAGCTGATCTTCCTCTGTCGCCACATATTCTGCAGAGCGGGCTTGGCGCATCAGAAATACTCCTGATATTTAATTAGACTCCTGATATTGTCTGTTAAATGAAGCTTTCTTTTTATTGGAAGTCATAGGCTCTTCTTCTGTCTCCTTAGTGGGCCTTTTCCCCTTTGCAAAGAAGCTCTCCAAAAGTTATTTACTAATTTTCGCTAGTTTGTGGGCTTAATTTTTAAGGTAACGTATCACGTGACCGAGACAAGCGTCTTGACATGTCAAGAGGCACAGTCGGATGAAATTGGGAGAGAATCTGGTCATTTTTCAAAATAAAACTTCTTTCAGACTCTGATAATCAATAAAACAGAAATAATATAATATTTATTCTTTCTGTGCGGCCTGGTACCGGTTCGCGGCCCGGTGGTTGGGGACCGCTGCTATAGACGAAAGAAATATTCCTAATGCTCAATCAAGCTTTTATTCAGCTACATACTGTCTCTGTAACATGATTAAGGATACTCTCAAGTAATGTGTGGCTCTAAGAGGACTGAGGACTGATTGGCTTAACCTCCTCAAATGACAATACAAGAGACTACTTCTGTCATAAAGATTGTCTCTCTACACAGCAAAAGTTACACATATAATTGTAAGGACATTTTCAATCATCACAGAACAGCAGGGATGGGTTATAATGTTGGCCGTAATTTCTATCTTCTAATTTTCTAACACTGTTTCTTGAATTATGACACTTGCAAAACAATTTGCAGACAAAAACAAATGGGCTTTTAAGCCTGATGTGCTTAAAGAGGTATCCAAGTCAAATGCCCCAGTGTGGTAAGTCCCTGTACATATTAAATATGTAACTGTGTGGGGAGATACTCGCGATACGATAGAGAAACCACAAATTCAAGTCTTTTCATTATTACATGGTTGGCAGTAGCGTTGGTTTGTGTTTATGTAATTTAGGAATCAGTTTATTGGGATATAAACTTTGTACCACTGTTTGTTGTTAAGACTGGTCAGCAGTGTTTCCTATTGTACACACATTCTCAAGTACAAGAAGAAATTGATGAATGAAATTCTCTACGTAGAAATGAGCTACGTCTGGTTTAATAAATGAGGCTGCGACTTGTGTTATCTTTAACAAGTTTGCCCAGTTTTCTATGACCTTTCCTGGTTACAAAGTGGTTTATCCATAAAAAGTGTTGCTAACTGCATTTTTTGGTTGGTCACATCATTTCTTGAAAGGTGTAGACACTCGAGTGAATGGAAACCCAAGGAGTTTCTGCAGTTTCGTTTCAATGAACCCTTGTGTTTGGCACCAGCAACCACACCACATGGCACATCTGGCTCATTTTTGAGAAACAGTGACTGAACCTCTTGACTGTGTCTGCATGATGGGTGTATTGAGCCACAGCCACATAATGTAATGTCTGGAGGAGCAGGTTGTTTGCTCGACCAGGCAGGTGTTACTAATGAAGTGACTATTGAGTGGATATTACACTGAGGAAAGATACAGCCGACCGAAATGAAAGTAGATCAGATTGTTTGGCTTGCAAGACATGTCCGTGTCTTGTCATGTAATATCTCAACTCAAATGGGGTTTCTAAAACAGACCCTATTTCCCATTTCCATTAGACTATTATTATACAATACCTGATAAATTGGGATGGCAGCCCTTTAAAAAAAACACAGCATCAATCAAGCAATATTAAAACTACACACTTCTTTGGCTCCTAGTCCAATCAGTTTATTCATATAGGACAGTTTAAAAACAACCTGCATTTGATCAAAGTGTTTTACACAGTAAAAAGGGAAAAGTGCAGAAATTGACAGATGACACAATGACAAAAACACATATTGACATATCTGAAACACCATGAAAGCTAGATAAAATGACTGGGGTTTAAGCTTGGATTTGAAACATTCAATGATGGAGGATGATCGAACATGTAGAAGGAGGCAATTCCACAACTTGGGCCCAGCCACGGAATAAGCACGGTCACCAAACAACTGTTTATGAGATGACCTCAATTTATTTTATGTCTTATGTTGATATGTTTCTTCAAACAAGCCCACATCAGAGCATCAAGAGTGGTATCCTCCACTTTCTATTGAGAATAAATAGTCTTTCATAAATTGGTAGGCTATGCAAGGGTTAGATATGTTAATATATGTTATCATAACTGACAATAAACTAAATTCATCAAAAGAATACATATTTCAACAACAGATTTATTAACAAAATGAAAGTAAATCATAATTCATTCCCAGTGGTTGCATTGTATTCAGTTGGTCAATCTTAAACATGTCTCTTTGGGTCAATAGTTGGAGTCCATGTTCTAGCCTGGCAGTAACCTCCTAGTCTGAAAAGTGAAGCCAATGTAGAAGTGCCTTGCATTTGCATTCTCTCTAATGTCCACCAGGGGGCGACTCCTCTAGGTGTATAGAAGTCTATGAGAAAATGACTCTACTTCTCTTTTGATTTATTACCTCAGTAAACATTGTAAACATGAGTTTATGGTCTCAATCTCTAGTTTCAAGTCTTCTTCAATACAGCATTGTTGGGAACGAAAAGGAGCGTGTTTGGTTATCAGCCAATATGAAAACTAAACTATCAACATCGATGGAGTTATTAACATCAATAAGTTCATTAACAATTACTGATAATAACGGGGCACCACCCTGCGAACAGGGACCGATAACCAAACTATAAATTGAGTCTCAAAATTAGTGTTCACTGAGAATGTCCACAGTCAAAGTGTTCTACACTCAGAGCGAACAGTGAAGGTTGAATTCGAGCACAAGCCACAATATCCAGCTGTTATCACACACTATGCACAAGTAATCACAGAAGACTGCTATTTAAAATATAACAGAGTTTATTAAATCCATATAATAAATGATCAAATCAAATAATATCAAAAGCCAACAAACACTATCATACAATTATATGTCTAATACCTAAAGTCAAGTGAACATAATATCCATAATTTGGAGCGCTTTAAAACTTAAATTCCTCACAGTATCATACCACATGATTGTGACCAAATATATTAAAGAGCCCCTATTATGCTTTTCCTCTTTCCTTTAGCGTGTACATATATTTTTGTACATACAAAAGGTCTGTAGAGTTGTAGAGTTACTCTCCCCCTCAGAAACACTGCTCATTAGCTGCCTGAAACGGCTCGATTGAATTTTCTCTTTACTTTCGTGACATTGTGAGATCACAATGTAGACATTTGCATAATACCTCCTACCGGCTAGTTTGGCACTCCCTCAATACAATTCTGTATATGGTAAGGGCAGGGACACTTCCGACGTATGGGATATGTGGTTGACCAATCACAACTGAGTGGGCTAGATCAGCGGTCCCCAACCTTTTTTGCGTCACGGACCGGTTTGATGTCAGACAATATTTTCACGGACCGGCCTTCAAGGTGTGGCGGATAAACACGACGAAATAAAATGATACGATCGGCATGAAAACAAATATAAAATGCATAAAAAATACAACTCACAATAACTCTGAATCAGTGGGAGCCCTGAGCTGGTTTCTCTACAACGAGACGGTCCCATCTGGGGGTAATGGGAGACAATGACACCTGAAGTGTGTTCCTCATGTCCAGTCTACTTCGTTTTGTTTTGATTGCTGTCACTGCAGAACATCCCGCTTCACAAAGATAGGATGTTGGAAATGGAAGCAGGGTTTTCTGTGCTTTTGTGGCGATCTCAGGATATTCAGCCTTGATTTTAATCCTAAACACCAGCAGAGTTGTTGTCTCAAACATACTTTTAAGGCCACCGTCATTTACAACCTCCAACAGCTGATCTTCCTCTGTCGCCACATATTCTGCAGAGCGGGCTTGGCGCATCAGAAATACTCCTGATATTTAATTAGACTCCTGATATTGTCTGTTAAATGAAGCTTTCTTTTTCTTGGAAGTCATAGGCTCTTCTTCTGTCTCCTTAGTGGGCCTCTCCAAAAGTTATTTATTAATTTTCCATGCTTGTGGGCTTAATTTTTGAGGTAACGTATCACGTGACCGAGACAAGCGTCTTGACATGTCAAGAGGCACAGGCGGATGAAATTGCGAGAGAATCCGGTCATTTTTCAAAATAAAACTTCTTTCAGACTCTGATAATCAATAAAACGGAAATAATATAATATTTATTCTTTCTGTGCGACTCGGTACCAAATGATCCACGGCCCGGTACCGGTCCGCGACCCGGTGGTTAGGGACCGCTGGGCTAGATGACCAATCAGGGCAGACTGGCCTTTCTAGAGGGAGGAGCAAGCGCTCAAACGGAGCGTTTCACAGAGAGGGTGAGAAGAGGTGCAGCAGGACAGACAGGATGAGAAAAACAAGGCAGTTTTTGAGCATTAAAGCATGTAAACATGCTGTAATAGTAAATTGAGATAAAAATATGGACCAGAAAAACAGCATAATAGGGGCTCTTTAACTCTTTAAAGGTGAATTTTGGAATATCTATTGGCTTGGAAACACTATTGCACCGCCCATGCAGGCAGGCATAATACCAATAGCTCTAAATTAAGAAAATGTATGAAATTTGGTCAGAGTTGATCAGCATGATAGAAAATTATAAAAGCATAAAGGAGTGCAGGTTGTAAATTGACAAGTCTGGGAGCCTCGCTCTGGGCGTAAACACTGTTGGAATAAAAAATGTTGGCTCTCGTGTAGCTGTAAAACTGAAACACTTGGCCCATATTTTATCACATGAACACATGCTATGTACTACATTAACAAATTAATTTCCCGCAGAAAAAAAGACACCGGTCCTCTAAAGTCAAGCCGGACTCATTTAGTCGTAGAAGATGAATTGCATCGGTTATTACAAAACATACAACCTACATATCATTTGTGCAGCGCCTGCAAATGTTATATCACTTTTTATGGCTAATTCAAGCAGAGTGTACACCAAATAAATCATGGCAAGTTGCAGCCGTTTGCATGAATTATTGAATTTAATTTCTTCAGGCTCATGTTGTGACACAGTGGTATTTGGCTTGTGTTTAAAATGAATTCACAATAGAGGACTGCTTACTTCCTCCGCTGGCTTTTCTCTTCATCTTACTTCCGTCTCTGTTGCTCCCAACTTAACCTTTATCATGTCTTCTGTTATAAACAACTATTCATATCTGTTCTATGAAGTAACCTATTTACAAACAGAAACATAAATAAAAGACTGGCTGCTCTTCAGATTTGATTGATTAGACTCTCAAAACACCAGTAAAGTAAGTAAAATAGGCGATACAATTTGTAAGAAACAATTCAGACAACAGATGTTGCTCTTGTGCCTTAGCCTCACCTAAACTGTAACCATCAGTGCAGCAGCGCCAGAATGAGTTTTGAAGTTGGGGCATCCAGATTTGGATGATGTAATAAAGTGTTTATGTACATATCAGAGTTAAATGCATCAATGTGGAGCACTTTGAAAGCACAATCAAGGCCAGCCAGCGGCCTTTCCTTACCCACCGAGTTGAATCCCCGGGCAGATTGCGTGGAACCCACCTGTTGAGTGTGTATCGTGAAAATATTTTAATTTGATTATGGAACTGTGGCGGGCTGAATGTCAGAGTGTCACTTAGATTTCATATGAGTTAGGCTACTAGCTACCACTTGTAGCATAGTGACCTATCCCCAGCTTGTCTGCGCAGTTACAACACATTTGGGAAAGCAGATGTCCACACAGAGCCTACACTCTGATGGGGAAGTTTATTTTCACGTACCTGCAGATGCAGAAAGTGTATCAGCTCAAGGGGTCTGGGTAACTGGACAGTTGCCCACTTGAATAAGATACCAGCCCAGACCAAGAAAAACAGACCCAGACCAAAGTACACTAATATGTGGGCAGTGTGTCCATATATATTTGTAAAAAACAATAGATATTGCATTTTAAATGAATCCCATTAACACTGTATATATTTGAAAAAAAAATAAAGTAAAATACAGCAATGCAAACATTTCTAATCTGTAAACGCATTCAAAGCCAAATATGTGTCTCTGTTTTTCTCGTTAATTGTCAACCCACCACTGAGAATATGCCACATTCTGTTTCTTATGGAATGTGCTTACATTCTCTTAATGCAGAGCACTGGGCAAAGCTGAGCTCTCTGACGTCAGTCCATCTATTTTTAATAACTATTAGCTAATGAATAATAGCTATACTGAATTGAGAATTTGTGAAAATGTTGTTTAAAATTGATAAAAAATAAGCATTGTTTTTCTTATCTGGCTGCCAGAGCCTTGTGCAGTCAAAGACCTTTTAGTTAATGGAAATTATGGTAATTGCTCTTCCTCTCTATCACCAGCTCTCTTTGCGATGGTAACCAGTGCCTGAGCCCGGCACTCCAGTGAGTGAGCCGTGCTGAGAGCCCATTTGACTCTCAGAAAAGAAGGGGATTATGGCTCATAATTGACAGAGGGCAACAGGATTTGGTGGGATTTATTGCCATCTGAGCATATCCTTGCTCAGATGGCAATAATGTCACATCCTTGCACACTGCCTGTCTGCTCTCAAATCCATTGGCTGTCCGACGACATCGTCTCCTCCAGAGTACTGAGGCCTAATATCGCAATCATGGCTGTGTTAGACAAAACGCGTTTAATTCCTCACTGCCTGTGCACGTTGGATCAGCGTTGGATTCAGCGATTAAATACACAAGTGAGAATTAAGTAATTATTCACAAGGAGGACAGATAGGAAGGCACGGAAACATTGACTTGAGAATCGTAGGTCAAAGTGAAAACAGCGGGGCATTTTAAGAAGCTGCTGGGCTGAGCGAGTGGCTGTCTAAGTGCACACATTAGTGGCCTTTTGCGCCTGGCAATTACGCACTTCAGCAACACATACAAGTTTTACCTGCGTCATCAGCCACACACACGGCAACAACACACAAGATGAACGTTGTGCAGTCGCAGGTGCAGAGCAAGTCGAGAGCCGTGATGCATTTGGGGGGCCAAGCGGCGTCATCCAGCCACTCTGGGATCCTGAAGTGGCCAAGAGAACAATCCAGAGCCAGAAGGGGGGCCCAGCAAGCCAGATTGACCTTGTCTGCACTAACAGGTCGAGTAGAATAAATGGCAGAAAGGTGAACATCAGTCTTTAGGACCGTGGCAGGTTTCAGGAGTGATGATTTCCAGCCCTCCTCCCAAGCCTACAGTGTGCAGCGAGAGGCCTAGCATCTCCTGTTCTGAGGCCTACAATCTGTTAGATTCTCATTCAGCAGAGTCAGAGTTTTCTTGGCTGTACTCTCACCTGCAGGATCGTACATCAGATTGAGCTCATTTGTCTTCCGAAGCCATGGACCCGGAGGGAATGAGGTGGACGGACCACAAAAGCACTTTAAATGGGAGAAATGGACAAAGAGGGAGAGATGGAGGATGGGAAAAGCTGCAACACTAAACCTAAAGATTAAAAAGTCAAAGTTTAAAGGGGCGATTTTTACTTTTCCTCAGTACAAAATGACAGAAATACTTCAGGGGATTCATTTCTGACTTTGCAAATTCCCTTTTGTTTTCCGCTCATAGTAAAACCATGTGCTTCACCAAAAGCACAAGTGAATTATGAAAAAGTTTGCTTTTATTTAGTAAAATAGTACTTTCAGTGCTGCCAGAGATCTAGTGTACCAATGATCTCGACATTCCTCACGTTTGCAAATGTAGCGTGATAACAACATAGATAATAAAAGTTCTGTGATTTTGAGTTTCAAATGCGGTGTCATTTTTGTATCAGCAGAGCAACAACATTGTTATTTGTGTTTCCTTATTATGTGTCTATTTACTGTGTCATAAGGAAGTAAAACCTACATATTAAATGACAGTTATGTATGTATTTCATAACACTTTTATGAATTGTTTTTCATTGAGACAATCATTTTCCATGTCATATTCGAATCAAATCACAACACATGACACAAAGTTAAGCTGTGTATTACATTTCAATACATTGTGAACATGAGTTTATGGTCTCAATCTCTAGTTTCAAGTCTTCTTCAATACAGCATGATGTTCATTTAGTAAATTATGGTCCATTTAGAGTCAAACAGACCATAAAGCAGGGGATGCTTTAGGGCGGGGCTACCTGTGATTGACAGGTCTCTACCCCGGCGTTGTCTGTGTTTTTGTCTTACAACTTGAACCCTTTCACTGTGTTTTCACTTCATGAAAGTTCTATTTTTCTTTTTTGAAATGGAAACGCATTGTCAATGACAAAATGAAATCAAACAAAAACAACCAACTGTCCAATCATAACTTGACATACGCTGATAGCTGCCATGACAGACAGCCTTTCACATTCTAACAGTTTGCTGTTGGGACACAACTATTTCCTGAACATTTAGTTACCTTTGTGATTTGACTGTCTGTAGTTTTAAGGGATGGATTGAGCTGCAGGAAGATGTACAAACAGACAGCGGGATCTTCTTGGCAGAATTCTCAATAAGTGCTGACAGCTAATTAGTGTTAGTTAGCGGGCGTATGGAGGAGGATAAGCTAGTGCTGTTTTCATTTTGCCATTTTAAAATCTTCCATAATACACAAGGCTGCAGCAGGAATATATGTAATTATGAGGGACTGAGTCAAAATACTCTACAGGGTGTGTGTTCCTGATGGTGAAGGAACATGTCACCCAGTGGAACAGTGTCATTGATGTGGTTTTAATAGTTCCACAATAACAATGGGGCTCTATGGCACAGAGCAATAAGGCTTGTATCAGGCTTTGGTACATACAATACGTAGTCGGATACATTCGTTGTTGGTTTTGGTCTGCATGTGAGATTTGTTGAAACATTTTTTTTTAAATAGAATATTGACAGCCTTTAAACTCATCAGTTAATATGGGAACTAGTTCATCTGTAACTCAAATACAGATGAACTTAGCACTTCTTGTAAGTAATGTGAGTAGTGACACTACTTACATTACATTACTTTAATAATATACTTGTTTTCACGTTATTTGTTTGTCTGTTTATCATATTTTATTGTAAATTTTAATGTTTTTAAATTATGTTGCATATGATTGCACTGGGTTTACTGTTATGCACCATTCACCTAGTCAGTTTCCTAGTATGTGTACTAGATAGCACATCACGCTAATATGTCTTCTACGTCTTTTCACCTTGTCCTAGTGCCAAAGGTTGCAGTTACACAACAAGCTGTAAACACAAAACTTGACATATTGTAACTTTATAAATTTGCTATCCAATAATGAGCAGATTCACAAAACTTTTAAAATCATGTTTCATTAATTATATCTGTTCACAAATAAAAAAAAAGTTCTGACAAACAATTCACTATTAAGAACAAAAAGGACTTGAAAATGTTATCAATAAATGACTGCACCCTCGTTCTCACCCCCTCTTCCCCGTGCCATGCGTCAGCTCGTCCAGATGCTCTCCACATGGTTGAGGCAATTCTAATGAAATCATTATGAATTGCCCAAAACACCTGATATGGAGAGTACAGAAAAGAGCACTGGCAGCTTGTGAGAAGTGCTGGTGCGTAAGAAAAAGTAACGGTACAAGAGTAAAATGTAGAAGTACCTGTGAGTACCGGCCCACGTCTCCACCAACTCCTAAGAAAGACATATCTTTCTCTATGTTGTGGAGGATTTCAGTATTAAAGATAGAATTAGTGGGATTTTAGTATTAGAATTAGTTTAGTATGATTATTAGCACCTCTTATGGTGAATAGAAGTGGCAAAATAATAAGAATGTTACCATGGGTTAAAGAGTTGCAATATATTTATCTATGAGATTTATTATGTTTACAGGAGGTTTACAGATAGAGGATATTATATTACAGTATATTGACACATTGAATGTATTAAGCTATATGTATAAGCCATAAAAGTATTAAACACTGAAGTATTGAACACTGTAAGAAAGGAAGTATAAAAGGTCAGATAGGGTCAGATTTAGGGAATATCTAGGGATATCTTCATTCGACATGAAGTGAGGAGCATTGGAGACAGGAAGACAGAGAGTCATAAAAGGCAGCAGGAATGTGGAGAGGACAATGCAGAGATTAGCTTCAAAGGACGTCTCCAGCTGTGAAGGCACCAGAATGGCTGGTGAAGGAGAGAGGAATCGGATAAACAGCCAAATGGTTGTAAATAAAAGCAAGGCATCGATTGGTTCAGGACAGTGGCCAAGATGATCAAATGTTTGAGTAACACCGATTGGCTCACCTGCAGTTTTTATGACGATTTGACCCCCCTGTCTTTTCTGCAGTATAAAAGCTTTGTTTGAGGGAACAGAGGTCAGACCCACAGACCTACATGATCCCTCCACAGAACATCCTTTGATGTGAGACCTGAGAGGGTGAGAGTGTGTGGTCTCTGTTCTCGAGAGCATTTTACTATCGATAGTTAATTCAGATTGCATTTGATATTAAATACAAGTTTTACTTTTGAAACCTGAATTCAGCAACTTATTTGGTGCACATGCGCAGTAAGTCGTAAACAAATAACCGGACCAGCGCTGCGGCCTTGCAGCTCCATCGAGATATTCTGGCCTTAACAATGTACTAAATGCGACAATATGTTCATCAGTTAGCAGGGTATGAAACTAACTCAAAATCAGTACTAGTCCCAAGGACTAGTAGGTTCATAAAACTACTAGTCCTGAGCAATCTTTACTAGTCCTTCATGAAGCTTTGGGGAATGTACCAATCACGGGGTGTAGGGATGTGTGTGTGGAGGAAGACTCTCCCAAAGCAATTATCTAACAGTGAAACCGCAGAGATGCAAGGTACTAATCAAGAGTTTTATTGTTTGTAACATTATGGCTGTACAAAGATTGATGCATGTTACATCATGATGTCGTGATATTATAATTACACAGGAAGCAGAAGAACAACGTCAAGGGTCCGGTAGGCTATAATGTTCATTCAGCTAGCATGGGTACATCAAGTTCAGCATTTATGTCAAGTTGAGGAATTCCGCTATGGAACGTACCGCCTAAAAATGTAGCTATATTCCGCCGTGGGGAGTAACAGCATGTCACCACGGCAGTTTAAGCAGTGAACGCTCGGTGCCCAAAACAATACGCAGTCTATGAATAAAGCAGGCATTTGTTTTAATTTTAGATGAAGTATTTTTGTTAGATCACACAAAGATATTGGGTGTTAGTTCATGTGCTGCAGTGATAAGAGCTTCACCATCTATATTTCTTCCGTGGACGAATCTTGGCGGGCCGCTGGTGACACTGAACGAGAGGCCCGGCCTGATCGATGAATATAGTGCCTTTCACATTGCGTAAACAAAAAATTATAATCGAAACAAAATAGTCTAATATCCTCAACAATTTGGGGAATAGTGGAATGTTACTGTTGGGGATTCGACCCCTGAGAGACTGGTGTAAAGATGATTATTGACCACTACAGGGTTCCGGTCAGAGAACACGCAGACATCCGTTTGTTCCATACGTTACTGTATTCAGTCTGGCATACAGTGTTATAGTTTGGTGACAGATTTTACAGATGTTGAAAGATGTTGAACGAGTTTATCGAAGTTGACCGAGTTTCTGGAATAAACACAGAAAACGAATTACAGAACCGAAGCATTAGCAATAGTAAACCCTAAAGCAAACACACATACATTCACAGGAATACAGGCTCGCTAGCCAGGTTAGCCACTTAGCTCAACTTTGGTCTATTATTTGAACGGCTAATTACAAGACAAACACTTACTGACAGTAAATGCACTTAAGAACATAAGTACAACTACAAACGGAACAGTTACGCCACATAGGCTCAAAGTTACAGTTGATGAATTACATCATCAATGACTCGATCTGACTGTACCGTTGGTCCTACGGAGGATCTACGGTTAGCGCAACCGGAAGCGGAAACAGTTCGCAACGTCAAATACAGTTTCAGAATAAAAGCGCATACACTTTATCGTCTCTGTCCGTGAAGAATTCACAACAGTTACATTTACTTATCGGGAAAGTCTTTTTCCGGACATAAATAACGAATAAAGCCTCTCAAATTTCACTCGCCATGAGGACTAGTGAGAATGACAATTTAGGTAGTCCCTCCAAAAATCCACTCGCCTCGGGCTAGCGGACTAGCGTTAGTTTCCGACCCTGGTTAGCTAACTTTGTCTCTCTGCTGTGGAGCTGTTGGATGACAGGTAGTGTACAGTGGGTTTCTCTGAGCGTTGTCTGTGAAAACGAGGTTCTGCTCTCTGACGGAGTATAAAACTGTCGAGCTGAAGGTGTCACTGATGCCTGTCACATCACACGTTAAACCCATTGTGAATCTAAAAGTATTGAGATATAATCATAGACATTAAACTGTTAAACTGATCATTTGACTAGTTCAACAGAAAATGCTGGTTGTTGCTGCTGTAACAGAGGAAGCAACACAGCTGAATCTGCTGCTGAATTGAGACACAGCACATGACAGAGTGCAGCTTTGGGTGCATATTCCTGTTCTAAGAGTAGTAACCTAGCCCGACCCTAACCCGACAGGCATTCTGTTGTTTATGTCTGAACTGACCCCAGCCAGACGCAGCTGAAGCACTGAGTTTGTGTTACCAGGGTGCTTTCCTAAATAGTCACGACAAGCGCCACGGCACAGTCTGGCACAAACTGGACCACATACAGTGCTACGGTGGCAGAGTTTCCTCTGGGCACTGTGTTAATGTGTGACGCACAGCTGAAGTCGCATATCACACTGACAGGATTTCCATCATTTTAACATATTTTCAATAAAAACAACTTCAAGCACTATGTCAAGTAGGCCCAATCCTACCAGAACATTATTTGTAAATAATTGTCCAAGCTCGGGTCGGTCCTAGCGAGTCCCCAACTTGCTAATTTGGTTTATACGGAAGTTAATGCGGCCCCACGATACGGCAGTAACACGAATTTGGGATATTGCTATAAACTGAGTGTTATGCCGTGTTCACACCAAATGGGGATCAAATTCTTTAATCGCGTCATTCGCACTGCCGGTCTCGCCGGGGACTATTTGTGTTAATTTGCGTGGACATGCCGGAGAGGGGGCGTGGCTTATCGCCCTGGAAGCCGTTCAACTATCCACCATCAACCATGGAAAACATAACCTCTATTTCTGCTTAGTACGTGTTGTAGAAGTCCCAGATATCCCGGGAAACTAAACGCCGTCTTGTCTGGGTTCATAACATAGTCCAGAGGAGCTCTGAGGATTGTATCAGCTGTATTCACTGTGTCTAGTGAGCTGTATGAACACAAAATAAACTGATTTGGCTGTGATTTAACAGCAATAAACTGACAAAAAGGGACTTACCGATTTGTAAAAAGTCTGAATTCATGTTTAGTTAGTTCTCTCCACAAGGTTTACACACACACACACACACACATTTATACACATAAATTAGTTTGGTCCGGTCTCCACTAATATGAGGTATCGTAGAGCTCTGGGTGAACACAGACGGCTACAGTATTTATTTCCTGATTCAACAACGGCAGTAAGTCAGTGATGACAGGAGAAACATCTCAACGCTGATAGGCTATCGCGCAACAGCATCACGTGATTTTTTTCACCGAAGTTGAAAAATGTCAACTCACGCGTTTGGGGCGTTTTGGCGATTGACGCGTCTGTGCAAAGACTTTGTATGTAACCTCGCGTTGGGTGTGAACGCACCTTTACGGTATCAAACAGTGGGATTTATTGGGATTAATTACCTATTTTCATTCAAATTATGCAGTTTGTCAACATCTGTTTTATCTAGAGATAAAGTTTTCACTCGGTTCATCTCACTACAGTCCATTTATAATAGGCCTGTAGCCAATGAACTAAAATATTTATTGTCATCAATAACTAATTTACTTTTACTTTGTTTAAGTCATCTATATTGGTGATTTGCAAATACACAGTATTTTCATTGATACAAAGATCTTAACATTAGTAATTATAATGATGTATTATAAGCTACTTAGAGCTAGTGTTAGGAAGATAAACAAGCTAATAATTCATCTCTAATATCTATGTTGCTGTGAAAACATCTTCATATAATTGGATTTATTCAAGTTTCTCACCAAGATTATATTTGTACACATAATGATATGATATCATGATATGATTTACTTTCGTCCAATACTCATTTTTACTGAATGGAGTTTGAACGCACCACAATGTAACTAAAAGGAACCTCCATAGTCTCTTCTCTGTACTTTATAACAGCTGTTGCCGTCAATGTTACTAACGTTACTAGCTCTCCTCCTGCCGATTTAAACATCATATCCAGAATGTCACTGCTGATTTAAGGTACTTTTTGGCTGTGTTAAGGCTTGAATATTCTGATGGAGCTGCGAGGCCGCAGTGCTGGTCTGGTTCTTTGTTTACTACTTACTGCGCATGTGCACCAAATAATGAATTCGGTTTCAAAAGTAAAACTTGTATTTTAATATCAAATGCAAATTGAATTAACTATCAATAGTAAATGCTCTCGAGAACAGAGACCACACACTCTCACCCTAAGCAATCATGTGAGGTCTGCTGCTGCATTCTCAAACAAAGCTTTTATACTGCAGAAAAGACAGGGGGGTCAGATCATCATAAAAACTGCAGGTGAGCCAATCGGTGTTTTACTTATACATTGATCATCTTGGCTAATGTCTTGAGCCAATCAATGTCTGGCTCATTTAGAACCACATGGCCGCAAGTCAACTCCTTCTTTCCTCCTGGAGTCATCCTTCATTGTGCTCCTGGAGTCATCACAGCTGGAGACATCCTTTGTAGTCATCACCCTGGCATTGTCACCTCCGCATTCCTGGTGCTTTTATGGTCTTACTGTCTCTCTGTCTCCTACGCTTCTACTTCATGCCTCACTAAGATGTTCCTAAATCTGACCCTATCTGTCCCTTTAATTCTTCTTCTCTTACAGTGTTTAATACTTCAGTTTAATACTTTTATGGCTTATACATATGGCTTAATACATTCAATGTGTCAATATACTGTAACATATAATATCCTCTATCTGTAAACCTCCTGTAAACATAAAATACATTTCATAGATAAATATATTGCAACTCTTTAACCCATGGTAATATTCTTATTATTTTGACACTTCTATTCACCACAAGAGGTGCTAATAATCATACTAAACTAATTATAATACTAAAATCCTACTAATACTATTTTTAATACTGAAATCCTTCACAGCTGATATAAGGCTGGAGAGTTGGTTCCCTCTGAAATATTTTCAGCAACGCTTCAGGTAAGTTGCACAACTCTCAGACAAACTGGCGCGCACACACGAGAAGAGGTTTCACCGCACTCACAACTTGTCTCAAAGCAGGAATCGGGACACCCTAGATATTGAAGCTCCTTCCGTTCTTATGGTTATGAAACTGTGACTTATATAACTGCAGTTATGGCCAAGTTGGTTAATCCTTAATTGCAATATTAATAGGTTATATAAAAAAAGATCGATACTTGCTGTTTTTGTATTGATACAATATTGCCACTCAAAAATATCCCTAATTTATGCTGTATCGTTTTTTTCCCCCACCCCTAGTAACCACTACGTCCTTTGCAAAGACAATGCTACGCATGAAAATGGCCGCTCCTCTGACCATCCTGCTACATTGATTTAGATGGGAATGTCTACTACTCCAATTCTATTTCTATGGATATAATTCTATCGTCAAGCTTTCTTTTGCATGGTCCCCTTTTCCAAAATCTGTGCAGTGTTTAACGAGGTATTATAAGAATGATGACCAATGAATACTGTGCCTGAAACTAGTTTAGAAATCATTTTAAATTGACCTACGTGTACTTGTACTTCAATTATTGTGTCCGTGGCCAGTAGTCACTACACCAGCTAGGGCAAGCGTGCCTTTTCATCTGAATGTAGCTTCGACCTGTTTCAGTGTGTCTCAGTCACCGAGCCACTACATTGGTTTATAGATGTCCCATTGTGATAGAGTATTGAGGACGAAGTCAGAGAAAGTAAAGAAGAGCCACAGCTCAATGATGTACTCTAACCCATATTCCTAACACTCATAAAACTGACGGACAGTGGAGGCAGCCTTTTATCGCTCTCTGGAAACTCAGCCTTTAATAAAGTCAGTGAATTTGCATTACAGAGACACAATTAAGCCTGGCGCAAGAGTGGATAGAGATGTATTATCCATCAGCCTGTGGGGGAGCCGGTTGTGGTAACGACATAAAAATATAACAGTAATTACAAATGGAGGCCACAGCACGGAAATTAATCAATCAAGCTGTCCTTGTTTTAAGATGCGGCGGCGTTCGTCCATGTGTCGGCTGTTAGGGATAGCGGGTCTCCTGCAGGACACATCCATCAGCTCAGACAGCACCCAACCTGTGATGATGGCAACGGCATAGTGCAAAGTGTCAGGTGTACCGGGAGTCGGTATGAAATACAAACTAATAAGATAAGAGAAGTAAACATCCGACAGCATACGGCATACTGTCTATTGCAGGGATGTCAAACTCATCTTCACTCTGGACCACATCGGCATCATGGTCGCCCTCAAAGGGCCGGTTGTAAATGTAACTACTCCTAACATATTGCTAAATAACTGTCTCTGCATTTGATTATTGTTTATTCAAGTGTAAAAATGTTGTACATGCAGTTATATAAATGTAAACATATATTTAAGCACATTTCTGTTATTATAACTTAAATCACTTTTAATTTAGGGTTAATAAACCCACATTACTCTCAAACTATTAAAGAAAATAGCAAAGACAAATATCAAACACAAGTTATTACAATAACTTTGTTCAAAGCTTAAAATCCTTTCAAGGGTGCGTTTGCACAATCCCACATGAAGTATTTCATGTGTTGTAAAGCCACGTTTAAAGTAGTCTTCAATGTACTCACAATACATTTACATGTAACAGAGTAACCTATGAAGAGCTGCTTCTGTGACTGTGTTTAAGTATCTCATAATTATGACTTTCTATCTCATAATTATGACTTTCTATCTCATAACTTCAACTATGGGGCTATTTTTATTATCAAGTCTAACTTTAAATTATTATTATTTTTTTTTTGCTGGCGGATTCGCGGGCCACATAAAATGACATGGCGGGCCGCATTCGGCCCACGGGCCTTGAGTTTGACACCCCTAGTCTAATGTGTTTAAATGGAGCTACAGCAGAGTGCTCGTCCCCACTTACACTGCAGATCCACTGTTCCTGTCCAAATTGAATTCTGAGGCTAATTTAGAATTTTAAGTGCACTCTAAGAAAAAACCCACCCACCCACACACATTGAAAGAATAAGCAATCCTAACAAAACACAGTGCAGGTCCCAGGCTGTCTGAGGCCAGAATGATGTCACTTCATTGAGCATCGGTTGGGGAAGAAGACTTCAGACTACTGTAGCTATTGACGACTTAGACTAGACTTAGTGCATCAATATATTTTTTTGTGTCATGTGCACTGATGCACCTGATGAAGCAGATTAATAATGTTTTTGAGTGTTACGTTTTCATTTCTTAATAAACAGTTTTTTTTCTTAACTTTATCTTTGATCGCTGTTTATTTAGTGTTGAATATTCAGCTTTAGAAAAAAATATTTTTAGCATGTGGACATAAACGTAATAATAATATAATACTAATAATAATTGTACAGCACAAAGTGCTTTTTACAATGAAAAAACTTCAACGGAGGTAATTTGACGTCTTCATATGACGAGTTTATATTTGGTACTTGGTCTCCATTACACCGAGATAAGAATGAAGAGTGAGTGCATCATTCCTGGATTACATTTTTTATCAATTATATTTCCTCTAAAGGGTTGTAAATAAACGGATAATTAAGGTTAAGATTGTATGTATATTAACGCAAAACAAAACTTAAGGTGCATTAAAGGTAGCTTTTGCAGAACTGTAAACCATATCTCACAGCCTTAATTAGATCAGTGGTTCTCAACCTTTTTTCAGTGATGTACCCCCCTCCCTGTGAAATATTTTTTCAGCCGAGTACCCCCTAATCAGCACAAAGCATTTTTGGTTGAATTCTCCACTGAGGAAGAAGACATGACATATGGTTCTATCAACCACATCTCATGACTTCCCTCCTCTGTCTGCTCAACGTATCCTCATACAACGCTTCTGATGATATCTTGTGAAAAGTCTCCTGGGTCACAGATCGGTGTTTGTTGGGACACAACCACCGCTGCTCCCACCTGAGTGGTACCGAAGAAAGCAATTTTCAGACAAATATAATAATCCTACAACCATGTAGCATACCGGCTTAACGAAGAACTTCTGACCAACAGAACTATGTATAACATTTTACACACTGAAAACACAATTAAACACAATCTAACAGAACCTTTCAGAGCCGCTAGCAAAATATCGTAATTTTTTCGCTTTCATTTCACGAGATACGCACTCGAAAAAGTCCTCCGACCGGCGATCTATTAGCTCCCAGAGCTATTCTTGCTACTTACCAACATTAGCATTCCACCCGGATTCTACCGAACACTTCGGATTTACTCTCCATGAAACGGTTCAAAAGTTGCCGACAAAAGAGGACACATAAACAAGCCATTCACCCCGCAGAAAGATTCTGAATTTGCACTCACCATGAGATGAAAAATGAAAAAACAGTCCTGATAATCCATTTTCACCACTGGAATCGGCTTCCTTTATCTGTTTCCTGTCTAATAAAACTCTTTCCTGAACGAAGGGGGGTCAAATAAGCCCGGAGGACCACGTTTCACATTTTGAGACTCGGGCTTTTACGCATGCTCCGCCTCCGTACATTTTTCACGTGTATAGATGTGTCGTAGTATTGAATTGACCAATCACAGGCTGAGAAACGGGCACTCAAACACACGCTATAGCGCATTCTGCCGTAGGTGGGCGGCCCAGAGAGGCTTTGGAGAGGGTTCTAGCTCTCAAAAATTATTCCAAACTGCTGTATTTGATAGATTGTGCATGTACAAGGATAAAGGAAGTTAAATATATCGTTATTTAAGTTATAAAAGTACAATGGAACAGCTGGAGAGGCTGTTTCTCAAATGACGACCTTTCGTGACCTCTCGTACGTTTCGTACTCTCGTATGTTTATGTTGATGCTGGGTGGTTTTTAGGCTTTCAATAGCCTCATTTAATATAGTATTATCAATAATAGTGCTTTTTCACCATGCAAACCTGACATTTTCAAAGTGGAGCTGTGTTCCATCTTCATTTGCTATTAACCAGTAACATATACACAATATTTACACCTCTCACCAAAGCTCACCCCCTTGAGTGTTATTAACACATTTAAATTATTCAAATAGACCTTGTAGTTAGAGAGTAAGGCACCTTGGAGTATGGGCATAGTATTTTCGAGCAGAAGCCAAAAAAAGGCCTAGGGCCCAATATATAATCCTTGTTTGAGAGGGCAGAAGCCAGACCATAACAGCGCTCTGTTTTCAGATAATCAGCTGTCGAGTTGAGCTGTGACCTAGTGTGAGTGTGTGGTCTCTGCTCTCGAGAACATTTACTATCGATAGTTCATATTTAGTTTGCATTTGTTATTAAATACTTGTTTTACTTTTAAACCTGATCCAGCTCGTTTTTGGTGAGACTTCGCTGTCGAAAGTTGCTGCAGCTGAGGTCCTGCGGTCAGGCCCCCCCCGTGCTCCTTTGTTCAAACTTCCACCCTCAATAGTACGAACTACGGCGCATTATCTTTTGTAGGTTTTACAAATATGAAAAGAATAAAAAAATAAATTCTAATCTGGAAACTTCTTCAGAATCTCGAAACTGTCTTCAAAAGTGCATATCTAAAGCCCGCCCCCTTCTTGAGTGAGGTGTCGCCTGCACAGCTGAAGGGGAACAGTGACGAGGCGATTTCATCTGACTTCGTCTGAGGCAGTGTTCCTCAGTTTCATACCCTGGAGATTTCACTCGGCGGGTCAGGGGCGGCCGCTTGCTGTGGGAGGATCTGTTCATGAGGCCCCTGCCCGGTGCTGAGGGGCCGTGACCGCCGGCTGTAGGGCCACTTGGAAAGGCTCGGGATGAAGGTGGCTTGCTGCTCCCACCTTGAGCTTTGCAGCACCCCTCTGATGTTAACATTGTGATTATACATGGAAGCGTTTGCTTGATTTCAGCTGGATTTTGCTAATATATTATTAATATGACACATGCAAGTATCTGACCATATATAAAGCCACACTACTTTGATGAAGCAGTGTGTAACGGTTTTGGATATATGAGGTTTCCACTCGACAGTGACAATACGTTGCTTCGTACCTGGTGAAGGCAGTATTATCATTTGGAAAGTGTATAAAAACAGTAAACAAACTTTCATATAAGTTAAACAATTAAACTGTGACAATGAACAAAGGACTTCTCGTCTGTAATTTACTCTCTTGGGGATCCTAAGCAGCTTACTTTTTAATGCCTCAGACTGCCTTCAAAAATATTCTCTCATATTTTTACCCAAGTATTTCAAATGCGACACAGAACGGTCAGATCTGTATCACAAAATTGAATTTGCAAACGACTCTCTGAGATGGAATAAGTTTTGAAAGCAGTGGAACTGCAGTCTGTTGGAAGTTGGCATTTCCTTAGGCAGCAGAAAAAACACTGCAGCTTTGAAACAACTGCTCTGTCGCTCTGTGTTTGCAGCACAAAACCCTTTCTTTTTTTTCTGCTGAGAAAGTGCTTACCGTACCAACTTTCTCATTTACCTTTACAGTCTGCATTGACATATTTCTCCCGACGTGCTCACTTTTCTTTTTTCTTTTCTATATGCCATGCCATTAAGCCTGCGTCAGATAGTGTCGTAAAATGCTCCCGTGCTTTAATCCGGGAGGGAAAAAAGAGCCGGAATATAAAAGGTATTTCATGAAGGTACTTACAGTAGCAATCTGTGACTCGCTGTGCTTGGTGGTGCCATTGTTAAATTATATTCACCTCTCCGGCACGGCTTCATCAGCAGGTGTGGGATGTCTGGGCAGAGGTCAAAATGAATGTGGAAAAGGAAAATGTATACGTTCTGCTCCCTGAAAAGTGTTTCGATGAGACTGGCAGCCTTAGCTACAAAATGTCTCTTCCTCGTGCTGTTACGCATCTCTCTGAGAGGGTCTCACTGTTTTTCTGCCCAATGCATTTGAACTGGTTCTCCAACACTTATCTGACCCAATTTAAATGACGTGTGGAGGAGAGCGAGCGGGGGGGCATTTAAAAGCAAGAAAATGACAACACGCTCGCCCCCGCATGTGTAGACTATGTGGCTTCACTCGTTCACTTCCACACCGTGGCTCCCTCCCTCTCTTCCTACTCGCGCTCGTCTCTACTTCGCACTCTCTTGTTGTTCACTCCTCTCTCTCTCTCTCTCTCTCTGCTCTTTCTTTTCCTCTGGTTGTGACATTAGCATAATGCAGCCTTTGCCTGCCAGTGAAGGGGAGCGTATCCGGCCCACACTTCCCTCAGCCGCACTGTGCCAGACACGGCTCTATATACCGTCGAGGCGCATGGAGACAGCATCAACCCCTCGCTCCCTCACATATGGAACGGCGTTGACAGGATTATAATTAATGAAGAACAGAGGACCCACGGTGAACTCGCAACAAGTTAACTTCGTAGAGCTGCATTTGGAAAACAAATCCCACACAGTCCAGTAATGTTTGGTTAAAGTGCCCGTAACACAAAGTGCCTCATTTGCATCAACTCCGGGAGTTAGCTAACATGTCATGATACCAAGACAGACTCCAAGGCATAAGCACACTAAACACTGAGAGTCTGTCAGCTTGAAATTAGAAGAGTCGATATCAGTCATGTGCAGTTCTGAGATACTGCGCATGAAAGATTTCATATGGAAGGAAATCTGTTATGCTCTTTATATATTCAACTGGAAAAACTTGATTTAAGAAATAACCCCGATAAATATAAATATATTGGATGAATAAAAAAAAAACATAATCACTGTTCCAAACTCACAATATACTGAAATAAAAAATACCACAGAATAGAACCACATATTAAAGGTAGGGTTGATGATTATTTTCAAAAACATTTTTGATATTTGTGCTGAAATTGTCATCACATCAATCAACAGAAAATAAATCTGTTATCTGTGGCTACCTGCCTGTGTGCACTCTTACCTGGAGTCTCAACAGCTACTAACAATAGCCCTTTGGGCTTTGGGGGAGGCCTGAAGGGACTTGATGGCTTTCTTGCTAGATTTTGCTACTTTTGGAGCTAGTGCCACTAGCTACTTTCATTGGAAAAGAGTTGGCAATATGAGGCTGGGTTTTTCATTTGGATAATTTCTTTAATCTATCATACCCTTGCCAGTTTCTCAAGATTACCAACCCTGTGTTTGATGGCTTTACAATGTAACAAAAAAGTAAATGAAGTTTAATGTGATTCAATCCTGTGCTTTTAAACTGCCTGCTGTGGTACAGTGATCTTATGCTCCCTATTTAGGTAAATTGCCTGACCATTGTGAAGGATTTCAGTATTAAGCAAAATAATAAGAATGTTACCATGGGTTAAAGAGTTGCAATATATTTATCTATGAAATGTATTATGTTTACAGGAGGTTAACAGATAGAGGATATTATATATTACAGTATATTGACACATTGAATGTATTAAGCCATATGTATAAGCCATAAAAGTATTGAACACTGAAGTATTAAACACTGTAAGAAAGGAAGTATTGAGGGTCAGATTTAGGGATATCTTCATGGAGACATGAAGTGAGGAGCATTGGAGACAGGAAGACTGAGGTCATAAAGGCAGCAGGAATGCGGAGAAGACAATGCAGAGATGAGCTTCAAAGGACGTCTCCAGCTGTGAAGGCTACAGAAGAAGCAGAGAGGAGTCGAATTACAGCCAAATGGTTGTCAGGCATCGATTGGTTCAGGACAGTGGCCAAGATGATCAAATGTTTGAGTAACACCGATTGGCTCACCTGCAGTTTTTATGACGATTTGACCCCCCTGTCTTTTCTGCAGTATAAAAGCGTGGTTTGAGGGAACAGAGGTCAGACCCACAGACCTACATGATCCCTCCACAGAACATCCTTTGATGTGAGACCTGAGAGGGTGAGAGTGTGTGGTCTCTGTTCTCGAGAGCATTTTACTATCGATAGTTAATTCAGATTGCATTTGATATTAAATACAAGTTTTACTTTTGAAACCTGAATTCAGCAACTTATTTGGTGCGCAGTAAGTCGTAAACAAATAACCGGACCAGCGCTGCGGCCTTGCAGCTCCATCGAGATATTCTGGCCTTAACAATTTGGAAACCACGAAGGGACAAAGGGATTTGAATATTTCGACTCTGAGAAGGCTGAAATGACGTGAAATCGGTAGACACTTTCGGAGTGATCACGACTAAAAGGTGAGCAGAGCCGCTTTAATAAAAATCTGTTAGGTAGCATAGGAAATCTTAGGAGGAAGTGTCTACATGATTGACGTTTCTGAAAGCTGGACAGAGGAGGAGACCGCAGCTAACTGGTAACTGTATTGATTTGAAATTTAAAGTGGTTGTAACGCTGTGTGAATCGCATCTGCAAGCTGAATTAGGAACATATGTGTGCTCAGTTGCAAACTGAGTTACGAATATTTATTTACTGCGCTGGTTTGTCTCATTTTAAGCAAGAAGGGCAGCGTTCACGGCGCGTTAAACTGTGTGGTATTCTTTCAAATCCGACTGGGTCGGTTCGTTCAGGGAACGAAGTGCTTGGTGACTCGAGCTGACCAGTAGAACGTCCTGAGCTCTGAGAAACCACACTTTAAAAGTTAAGATCATTTTTCTTTAAAGCCAACCGGGTTTGGTACGTTCAAGGGGGACGTCTCGTGTTTTGTAACGGATGAATGTTGAAGAGTTGTGTTGTAAGAAAGAGTATCGTACGGTGTGAATGAATTGTTTGAAGCCGGGAGCTAAAGGCCTGTTCTGGTGCTACCTTAGATCGTGAAAGAGGAGACTATTGATTATAATATCCGGTATGGTGGTGAGAAGCCACGGCCAGGACTAGTTTGAGAAGGTGTGTGAATGTGGCATATTGTAAGAGTTGAGAAAACGGTGATTTGTGTGTGTGCTGAAGACACGTTTTGCCGGTTAGCTTAGCTAGTAGCATTAGCCGCTAATAGCATTAGCTTCTTTGTCCGTTTTCGCGCCAGTTTTTTGAGGAAAACACCATAGAAGAAGAAGAAGATAACTTCGACATCTAGCGGTTTGGAGGTGTAATTGCATGATAATTACAGTAAACTCCACTACCCAGAAAACCCAGAGGTGAAATAATTATAGAACTACAGAACATTTCATCATCTTTTGTAGGAGTAATTACTTTAGGACTACCAAATACTTAGTCATCCAGTAGATTGATAGATAAATTACAATAAGGTGAGTTTTTGGTGATAAACTTGTGATATCATTGTTTTGGACTCTATATTTTAATTTGCATTTGACTTAGATTGTTGCTCTTAGTTTTAATTCAGTATTTTAATAGTCATTGATAATATTAATTGTAACTTAGATTATTCATTTAGTTCCAATTCAACAGTTCAACTTTAGTTAAGTAAACTTAGTTTAATCCAATATTTTAACCTCCAGTTTTAATTCAATTGGTATCCTACAGTTGTTTATTTTGATTCAATATTTTAACTGGCATAGTTTATTTTGATCCGACATTTGTAATTTTTTATTTAAATTTTAGTTCACAATTTTAATTAATTTTGATTTAACATTTAGACTTTCAATTGTTTGGTGCTGACCAATAAGATACCCAAAGACGCTAACTAACATGATTCAAGTTTTATTTTCACAGGTGATGAACACAGAGGCAGCTGCTGACAGGAGAAAGCAGTCTCCTATTGTATTACTAGGTAGCTGGCTGTGGATGAGGTCCATAGGTGTAAGTGTTGCTGGCCAACAAGTTGGACTGGACCATGAGAGATCCATTTTAGAGAAGTTTACATAGATGACATAGGGGTACCAAGGGGGGTGCCTAATGAATTTAAAGCTAGAAATCAAGTAGGAGCCGGTTTCGAATCAGCATTTTTTTTGATGGTCGACAATCAATAAAGATGTGGATTGGATTAATTACGTTTACTGTAACCAGCAGCATTTTATAAACTTCACTCGTGATGCCATAGTGGGACTTCATGAGCCGGTAGATAAGACTAGTTTAATGGCCTTGCAGAACAGAATGGCATTAAATATGATTTTAGCAGGTGTGCAAAATGTTTGGATTTGCTTGTAGTACTTTCATTCCGAACAACACAGTTCCTGATCATCTTCACTGGGATTCTGAAGGACCTGATTGAGTCCAGATGGACTTCTGACAACATCCGGTGAGATATTGAAATTTTGGAAAATTGACTGTATATTGTTTTGTCAGTTTGTTTTGGGATTTGTTTTGTTTTTATAGGGTAAAATTGGGATTTAAAGATGCATTGAATTAAATATAATTTTTGTTGAGTGAGCAGACAAGCTTCTCAGAAATTGTTCTTTCTATTCCTCATTGTACAGGATGAATCCTGAAGCAGTCCTCTACCATATGCGCCTACCACCTGGACCAACCAGCATCACGACAAGAGCCGCTCACATCAGCTACAGTCCTTGTCCTCTGTGGATGCCGTTGCATTCGTAGACTTTTACAGGGGTTAATTGATACTGTGCTTAGTGAGACAAAGATGTAGGGAAATTGGTTAGGTATAGATGATGAGGATGAATTTTAACGACGATGATTACTGTTAGTTGAGGAAACTCACCCTTGGACCATAAAGGTCCGATAGTGAGGGATTGTTTTTCAGTAGGTTGATTAACACACTCTGAAGAGTGTGTTAGGGGGGATTTGTGAAGGATTTCAGTATTAAGCAAAATAATAAGAATGTTACCATGGGTTAAAGAGTTGCAATATATTTATCTATGAAATGTATTATGTTTACAGGAGGTTAACAGATAGAGGATATTATATATTACAGTATATTGACACATTGAATGTATTAAGCCATATGTATAAGCCATAAAATTATTGAACACTGAAGTATTAAACACTGTAAGAAAGGAAGTATTGAGGGTCAGATTTAGGGATATCTTCATGGAGACATGAAGTGAGGAGCATTGGAGACAGGAAGACTGAGGTCATAAAGGCAGCAGGAATGCGGAGAAGACAATGCAGAGATGAGCTTCAAAGGACGTCTCCAGCTGTGAAGGCTACAGAAGAAGCAGAGAGGAGTCGAATTACAGCCAAATGGTTGTCAGGCATCGATT
Source organism: Leptoclinus maculatus (assembly GCA_032191485.1). Classification (NCBI taxonomy): domain Eukaryota; kingdom Metazoa; phylum Chordata; class Actinopteri; order Perciformes; family Stichaeidae; genus Leptoclinus; species Leptoclinus maculatus. The sequence goes on from JAVDOI010000013.1 coordinate 18,384,772, forward strand.
GGTTCAGGACAGTGGCCAAGATGATCAAATGTTTGAGTAACACCGATTGGCTCACCTGCAGTTTTTATGACGATTTGACCCCCCTGTCTTTTCTGCAGTATAAAAGCTTTGTTTGAGGGAACAGAGGTCAGACCCACAGACCTACATGATCCCTCCACAGAACATCCTTTGATGTGAGACCTGAGAGGGTGAGAGTGTGTGGTCTCTGTTCTCGAGAGCATTTTACTATCGATAGTTAATTCAGATTGCATTTGATATTAAATACAAGTTTTACTTTTGAAACCTGAATTCAGCAACTTATTTGGTGCACATGCGCAGTAAGTAGTAAACAAATAACCGGACCAGCACTGCGGCCTTGCAGCTCCATCGAGATATTCTGGCCTTAACACCATTCACCATGTATGGATGAATGGATGAACTATAATTATTCTGTGGCTGCAGCTTAAAGTGTAGTTCTTTTTATATTAAGCTTTAACTATCAATCAAAGCACTGCTAGAAATGGAACTATTTATTTCATTTATACATCCTGATTGTGATCTTGGTTATAATTTGTAACATTTGTAAAATAGTAACACAGACGCACCTCTGTAGAGTTTATTCATTGCTTATAATCAATAAAATGAAATAAAAAAAATTTAATCATGTACTTTCTTTCATGTGCACCAACCCTCCATGCCTTTGTTTTACGTACACACACATCCCTTTACTTCTATCTTTGTGAGGACCCTCATTTATTTATGCATGCGTCCCTCTCCTAGCTTTAACCATCACAACTAAATTCCAATAACACCAACTTTTACTCTAACCCTAACCTAAATTCTGACTTTAACCTTAAAATCAAGTCTTACAAGTTAAACAAGCCTATGAAGAAGTGAGGACTGTCCTTAATGTCCTCACTTCCTAAATATGTCCTCACTATTTTGGTTAAAACTATATGGTCCTCAATATGTACCAAGCACAAGAATCACACACATGAAAGTGAAAACATGTACAAAGTGGTTGGTCACGGAAGCAGCACTCTGAGAAAAACGCTAACACATTTAAAAGAGCAGAAGGGTTTCCCTGCGTCTCTGAGTCTATTTAATCAATAGAGCATCTACTCCAAAGAGAAGGGCATTTTCTGCCTGGCTAAGGTGGAAATGGCCAGAGAATTAACATGTTTTAAAATCCTAAGAGGGACCTTAGCCGTGAGGTCAGCGTGGCTAACACGATTATCATGCTTGGCTTGAGTAGCAGCTGAGCAGTAATATTGTTGTGACATCCCGCATAAAATATTTGACCACAATTACACACAAGTCAAGGTGACTCTGTCCAGCAAGATCGAAATGGAGCTTTAAAGGAACCTATGTGAATACGCAAGTCTTTAGCAAAAAGCACTTATTGTTTGGACATATATGTGAAATGTCAGCTGGGTTAATTGATTACGTAAAGCCACAGTATTTCAATTATTATCATATTCATCAGAAAATAATTTTCATGCCCAGAAAACCTATTTTATACAAACAAGTGGATGGTTGTTTTAGCAAGCTTTCTACAGAACTAGTTTGAAGACTAAAAAGGTCTGACTTCAGAATTGCCCTGCAAAACAAGGCTTGGTATCCTCAACTCCAAAAGGGTTCTTCTTCTTGGGAACAAACCCAGCTTACCCCTATGAGCACACTCATCCAAAAACGACCCAAATTAGCCTATTCAACATTCTTATCACCTCTTCTCTACTCTCATCTGGAATATGGTGGGTGGACAGTCAGAGAATAATGCTGTCACGGGCCAGTAGTTGATGACTCTGCGTCATGGTGTAACGAGTCTTTTCTTGTGCTGAACGTGTCAAAAACCAAAGGACATGTTCGTTGAGTTGAGGAAGTCAGCACCCAACTCAAAAAACTGATATATGTTGAGGGGAGTGATATTGATAAGTATTTGGGTACTGTGTTTGAAACAAGTTGAGCTTCCAACCTAATTTAGCTGCATTGTTCCAAGAATAAGAGTTGGAGCTCCTACCTACAAAGTATCTTTTGTTTGCACAGTAAGTAGTTGCCACGATTTGCACATGTAATCTCTGCACCAAAGCAGTGAAAGAATTACAATTACCATTTAAAGTGATCTCACCTTAGAACCTTAGTGTGTCCTCGTAATTTGTCCATATTTTTGCATTATGTGATAATGTTTGAATAAAGAATGTGCTTATATACCTATGGAGCAATAATTACATTTTACTTAACTTCACTTGACAGTTGTGGTAGATTAACAGCTACAGCGTCTGCAAATATATTTAACATAAAACTATTTAATTGCTACAAAAGAATATTATATATTAATTTCTCTTTTTTAGATACAGAATTTTTTTCAGAACATTAACACTAATCAACAAAGCAGATGTACAGTATATTGTGTGAGAAAACAAGCAATTTAATTTTAATTGGATCTAATGAGCCTTCTCTTGTATTGCCTTTTCCACTCTATTAGCCTATACGCTATGTGTCCAGTATATGACTACAGACAAAGGTTACATACATACCTGAGGTGTTTTGTCCTCATAATCCTGCTTGGCATACTATTCCAAATGTCATCCTTGTCGGTTGAGGAAGTGTATTATATCCACAAGTTTATACTTGCAAACATCTGAGCAATGTTTGACCTCAATCTTTCTAATGATAGCCTGGGTTACTGCTGGTAAAAGCATATTGCTTCTTCTCTAATGTGAAATGTTCGTCCCTTCCGTGCTTTGTGCCCTTTATTATCAGATAAAAGCAAAAATCATTCGCTTGTGAAACATGTTCTGTGATCAGAGAGGCTTGTAATGAATTTGGGAAAGGGAGGACTCAAAAGCAATGTCGAGCTTTTGCCTTAAAGGCACACCAACTGGGAACTAGTGACCTTAGCTAATTGAAGTTGGGCTTTGTTCTGTATGGTGCCCATTGAAAAACAAACGTATTGAGTTGAAAACAGTTACTGAGGTTGACAGGGGAAGAGAGCAGCAGAGAGAGTTTGCCCTAACTTGATCCAGTCATGAGCTGTTTTAAGCGCTTCCCCGAGAAGGCCAGGGAAGTAGACATCATTGTCAGGTCTTAGGGCAGTTCATTGAGGATTGAGCTTGGCAAGAGAGACTGGAGCTGCAGCTGTATCTCTTAGCAAGACTCCTAACAGATCAACTATAAAGCCAACCCCCCCCCCAAAAAAAAATTATGATTATTGATTATGGCCATGATGATTTAGAATTAAGAATATTTGATTAATCTCTAAACCTTGGAAAACACTCCCTGTTTACCATGCGTTTACTGTGATGAATTCAGCTTCCTCAATAATCCCCAGTCTAGAATCACCAATTAGCCAAGCTTAGTTTGGCAGTGCACTGTGCTTGTGTACAGTGTACAAAGCCAGAGAGGCGAAACTTTGACAAAAAAAAGACAACATGTTATTTACTCTGTCGACAGACCCAGAATTCTCACTGCTCACAGAACACACAGAGAGCAGGAGGCCTCGCCTGGATGACAGCTGGGCTCCAAAACCCTGTTCCCCCTTTCCTTCCAAAACCTTCCAGGAGCGAGTGGATCTGCCATGTGGCGTGACAGCACAAGGACAGGATAGAATGAAATCCAGCTGTGTGAATATGATCAAATTACCTGCAGTAATGAATTAGGGGCATGCCTAGTCTAAGTCTATATCGCACAATATGAAAGCTTTGAACTGGACACACTTACAAAGTACTAGGGCTAAAGAAATTGAAAGTTTTTAAATGGAGTCACTAAATTCTAAAGGGAGCATAACATTTCTCTGAAAATACCACAGCAATCACTGTGTGTAAAAGTCAAAATGTGAAAATCATTTGAGCATGGATATCTACAGCTAATCTCATTACATTCAGATCACTGATTATAATGTGTACAAACAAAAAGGTGCTATATTCAATACTAGTCGCTCTCCTTCTGTTGAGCTTCTCTGTGCTTTGTTTAAAACAGAAATCAGAACGAAATCAGAAAGATCCGATCACCTGTTCCAGACACACACGGAGGCTGAGGAGTTCATCAACGGGAACCGAGCCGAGGAACTCTAGAGAAGGTCCTGAAGGTTTATCAAAATGATATGTCTGTGTCCTTTCCTTTCTGGACCTAAATAAGACCGGCTTACCTGGAACATTCCTTATTTATGTATTTTCTTTTGATAGTCAGTGTTTTGTGCTGACAGGTAGGCGAGAATAAGTTGTTTCTAAATAACCTAACATGCTGGGATTTGCAGCTAGCCAATGCCTGTTATGGAATATGTTTATATGAAGTCAGATCCAGCCGAATGTGGACGGTAAATTATATTACGTTAGTAATTATACATGGAAGCGAGATATTGCTCTGGACGAGCCTGCTGTCTTAGCGTCACGTGACCAAATTGTGCTGGGTGAATGACGGTACAACTTTTGTTAGGGAATTGGGGATATTATAGATATGCTTTTTTGTTATTTAGTTTTATTGTTTTGGGGTACCTGGGGAATGGCGACTGGGCAATGGGATACGATACAGCTTCTATTCACTTAATTTCTTGCTTTGGGATGTATAATAATAACTTCATACTCTACCCATATGACCACGATTAATATCGCGAGCTGGACCATTAATGGCCTTAATAACCCGGTTAAATGATCTGCATGTTTAGACTTTCTCAAGAGGCATGAGATTCAAGTGGCACTTATTCAGGAGTCACATTTTACCATTAAAGACGGTCATCGGTTTGCTAATAGTGTTGGGGCAAAGTATAAACAGGAGCCGCTAACGCTGGACTGGTTTGTTGACTAGTTACTGCGCATGTGCGCCAAAAATAAGTTCGCTGAATTCAGGTTTCAAAATAAAACATGTATTTAATAACAAATGCAATCCGAATTAACTATCGATAGTAAAATGCTCTCGAGAACAGCTTTCACACACACTCCAAACAGGAAGCTTGTTACCTGAAGGACGAAATGTGATGAAGAGACTGAAATAATCATTTGAATCTCCTTTCATAGTCCGTAAAATATCTGTCTCAAATTCTATTGGCCTAAATCCAGCTGACTCCTCCTAGTCTTAGTCAGCTGACTCCCTCATCGTCTCCTATTGGTCTCCGTCTGTAGCTCCTCCTTCTTGGGTTCCTCTTGGGTCCTCGCTCTATTCCTGGTGTCCTCTGTTAAAGCCCAACTTAAAATCCTGTCTATCCCTATCGACTATTCTTACAGATTAATACATTCATTAATAATACATCCAATAATTGTCTCTTATGGTTCAACACTCCTATAGTAAACATATTGTAAACACACTCTACACTAGATAAGTATTCTGGTACTTCCTGATACTTTGACACTTTTTACAAGCATATGTGCGGCATTTCCACGATGCTTCCTATATTCATTCTAAACATATTACATCTCATAGATAAATATATTGCAACACTTTAACCCATCGTAACATTCTTATTATTTTGACACTTCTATTCACCATAAGAGGTGCTAATCATCATACTAAACTAATTCTAATACTAAAATCCCACTAATTCTATCTTTAATACTGAAATCCTCCACAAATCCCCCCTAACACACTCTTCAGAGTGTGTTACCTTTATGGTCTAAGAGTGAGTTTCCCCAACTAAACAGTCATATCAACAGTTGTTAAAATTCATCCTCATCATCTATACCTAACCAATTTCCCTACATCTTTGTCTCACTAAGCACAGTATCAATTAACCCCTGTAAAAGTCTACGAATACAAGGCATCAACAGAGGACAAGGACTGTAGCTGATGTGAGCGGCTCTTGTCGTGATGCTGGTTGGTCCAGGTGGTAGGCGCATATGGTAGAGGACTGCTTCAGGATTCATCCTGTACAATGAGGAATAGAAAGAACAATTTCTGAGAAGCTTGTCTGCTCACTTAACAAAAATTATACTTAATTCAATGTATCTTTAAATCCCAATTTTACCCTATAAAACAAAAAAATCCCAAAACAAACTGACAAAACAATATACAGTCAATTTTTCAAAATTTCAATATCTCACCGGATGTTTTCAGAAGTCCATCTGGACTCAATCAGGTCCTCCAGAATCCCAGTGAAGATGATCAGGAACTGTGTTGTTCAGAATGAAAGTACTACAAGCAAATCCAAACATTTTGCACACTGCTAAAATCATATTTAATGCCATTCTGTTCTACAAGGCCATTAAACTAGTCTTATCTACCAGCTCATGAAGTCCCACTATGGCATCACGAGTGACGTTTACAAAATGCTGCTGGTTACAGTAAATGTAATTAATCCAATCCACATCTTTATTGATTGTCGACCATCAAAAAAAATGCTGATTCGAAACCGGCTCCTACTTGATTTCTAGCTTTAAATTCATTAGGCACCCCCCTTGGTACCCCTATGTCATCTATGTAAACTTCTCTAAAATGGATCTCTCATGGTCCAATCCAACTTGTTGGCACCTATGGACCTCATCCACAGCCAGCTACCTGGTAATACAATAGGAGACTGCTTTCTCCTGTCAGCAGCTGCCTCTGTGTTCATCACCTGTGAAAATAAAACTTAAAACATGTTAGTTAACGTCTTTGTATCTTATTGGTCAACACCAAACAATCAAAAGTCTAAATGTTAAATCAAAATTAATTAAAATTGTGAACTAAAGTTAAAATAAAAAATTACAAATGTCGGATCAGAATCAAAATCAACTATTTCAGTTAAAACACTGAATCAAAATAAACAACTGTAGGACACCAATTGAATTAAAACTGGAGGTTAAAATATTGGATCAAACTAAACTTACTAAACTAAAGTTGAACTGTTGAATTGAAACTAAAATGAATAATTTAAGTTACAATTAATATTATCAATATTAATATACTGAATCAAAACTAAGAGCAACAATCTAAGTAAATGCAAATTAAAATATAGAGTCCAAAACAATGATATCACAAGTTTATCACCAAAAACTCACCTTATTGTAATTTATCTATCAATCTACTAGATGACTAAGTATTTGGTAGTCCCAAAGTAATTACTCCTTCAAATAATAGGTGGTGAAACGTTCTGTAGTTCTCTAATTATTTCACCTCTAGGTTTTCTGGGTAGTGGAGTTTACTGTAATTATCATGCAATTACACCTCCAAACCGCTAGATGTCGAAGTTATCTTCTTCTTCTTCTATGGTGTTTTCCTCAAAAAACTGGCGCGAAAACGGACAAAGAAGCTAATGCTATTAGCGGCTATTGTTATTAGCTTGAGCTACACGGTCAAAACGTATCTTCAGCACACACAAGCACCGTAGTCTCAACTCTTACAATATGCCACATTCACACACCTTCTCAAACTAGTCCGGGCCGTGGCTTCTCACCACCATACCGGATATTATAATCAATAGTCTCCTCTTTCACGATCTAAGGTAGCACCAGAACTGCAATCAGTCTCCAGCTTACCATATCATTCACACAACACAATGCTATCTTAGCACTGCAACCCAATGCTATCTTAGCACTGCACAATGCAACGACTAAATACACAGTTTCATGTATTATTTCCCCTTTAGGTTTTATCATAACGTAGCAGCCAGTCTCTTCGATTTAAGTAGTTTAACGCCTGTTCACCAGACCCAAAAAACGAGCAAAACTTCGCAGTTCGCCACAGCTCACACAGGGCCCACGAAGCCTTAACTACGCCTTCCAGTTCGCCATAGCTTACAAACTCTCTGCTACTCTTCTAAGAGATCAACCCCACGTTAGCCACCCCTAATTGTCTAAGATACACAGTTAGTACCATGCACTATTTCCCCTCATTACAATTAACTTAACGTAGCGGCCAGCCTCTGCAGCAGTTTAAGCGTATGTTCACTGGACCCGAACCACGTGTAAGAATCCGGTTCGCCCTATTCACATAAGACCCTTCCTCTATACAGCATAATTCAGTTCTGCCCAGATCCTTCACCCTGTTCAACCCGAGATCTTGGCCCCACAAATCTATAATTTATTCCCTCCCGCACTAGAGTCATCAGTTCTTTAAGCCCAAACCTGCCCAGCAAATCGCGAGGGGACCGTCGCCTTAACCTCACGTACCTCTGAAACACAAATTTAGTCTGCCTGAAGAACCAAAGCCCAGAACTTCGACCGCTCTCACGCTTCTTTCTAGCTGCTTAGTTCCAATAGCTAATACTATAGCGTGATCAATGCTACTACATATAATTCAACATCCCCCTCTCCCGGGGTTACCTGCAAATCAGGCCTCACCGGTAGGATTTCACAACAAAGAACAACGTGTAATCAAAGCCCACATATGTTCCTAATTCAGCTTGCAGATGCTATTCATACAGAGTTACAACCACTTTAAAGTTAAATCAATACAGTTACCAGTTGGCTGCGGTCTCCTCTCCTCTGTCCAGCTTCCAGAAACGTAAATCATGCAGACACTTTCGCCTAAGGTTTCCTATAGTCTACCTAAACAGATTTCTATTAAAACGGCTCTGCTCACCTTATAGTCGTGTGCACTCCGAAAGTGTCTACTGATCTCACGTCATGTCAGCCTTCTCAGAGTCGAATATTCAAAGCCCCTAATGTCCCTTTGTCCCTTCGTGGTTTCCAAATTGTTGGGGCAAAGTATAAACAGGAGCCGCTAACGCTGGACTGGTTTGTTGACTAGTTACTGCGCATGTGCGCCAAAAATAAGTTCGCTGAATTCAGGTTTCAAAATAAAACATGTATTTAATAACAAATGCAATCCGAATTAACTATCGATAGTAAAATGCTCTCGAGAACAGCTTTCACACACACTCCAAACAGGAAGCTTGTTACCTGAAGGACGAAATGTGATGAAGAGACTGAAATAATCATTTGAATCTCCTTTCATAGTCCGTAAAATATCTGTCTCAAATTCTATTGGCCTAAATCCAGCTGACTCCTCCTAGTCTTAGTCAGCTGACTCCCTCATCGTCTCCTATTGGTCTCCGTCTGTAGCTCCTCCTTCTTGGGTTCCTCTTGGGTCCTCGCTCTATTCCTGGTGTCCTCTGTTAAAGCCCAACTTAAAATCCTGTCTATCCCTATCGACTATTCTTACAGATTAATACATTTATTAATAATACATCCAATAATTGTCTCTTATGGTTCAACACTCCTATAGTAAACATATTGTAAACACACTCTACACTAGATAAGTATTCTGGTACTTCCTGATACTTTGACACTTTTTACAAGCATATGTGCGGCATTTCCACGATGCTTCCTATATTCATTCTAAACATATTACATCTCATAGATAAATATATTGCAACACTTTAACCCATCGTAACATTCTTATTATTTTGACACTTCTATTCACCATAAGAGGTGCTAATCATCATACTAAACTAATTCTAATACTAAAATCCCACTAATTCTATCTTTAATACTGAAATCCTCCACAATAGGCACTATTATACAGCTGCTACAGCCTCATTTAACTCTAAGAGCTGCGGTGTGTTAGTGGTCCTTAAACGTAACCTTTCCATAAGCATTATAGAAACCTATGGAAGCACTGATGGCCGCATGGCTTATATTAAAACTTTGCAGGACGCAAAATAGCATTTCTTGCACTTCATGCACCTAACCAATTTGATCCTACTTTCTTTAATAATATCAACGATCGCTTAGCCAAGTTGGAAGGTTTTTCAGTTGTAACGCACATGAACGTAACATGTCTGCATTTCAAGATCTCATGTCTGATTTTAGTCTCACAGATTTATACCGCATTATCAACCCTACATCTAGACAGTATAGTTTTTACTCAAACAGACACAAAACTTATTCTAGAATAGACTATTTGCTAGCTAGTTCAAACGCATTTTCTCAAATGTATTACGTTAAAATTCTCCCCTGTTCGTTATCAGATCACAGCATAGTCACTTCTAAATTAACCTTGGCGTATACACCAAAAATAGCTACAAGATGGCGCTTTAATGTAACGCTACTGAGAAACGATGAGTTTTGCACTTATTTCAGAGAAGCCTTTACTGTTTATATCTCAGAAAATGCTGGGACCACTAATGACCCGCGTATCCTTTGGAATTCTATTAAAGGTTGCATAAGGAACACCGCAATCTCATACTCTTCTCATCTCAATAAAACTAGACTAGGCCAAATTAATGATTATGAGACCACCCTAAAAAGTTTGGAGTATGATCAGCAAAGTACTAACTTCTCAGATGATAGGGAAAAACTAATTAAATCCATAAAAATGTAATTAAACTCCCTTTTAAGAATCAGAGAACTGAATTTAGAGATGCCATTGTGGGGATGAAAAGGGAAAAAATCACAGGGATGGGATGGTATTCCCCCTGAATTTTACTTCACTTTTTGGGATCGGTTAGGTCAGTTTCTACTGGACATGATTAACTGTTCTATTGAAATTAATTGTTTTTTAAAAGACATTAATTTAGCTTTATTATCGGTATTACCTAAACCTGGCAAAGATCCTACCCTATGTAGCAATTACAGACCCCTGTCCATCTTCACTACTGAGATTAAATTGTTTGCACGTGTTTTGGCATCACGTCTTGGACCATATATGACCAGATTGGTTCACTGTGACTGTGCTGTCCTCACTAAAAGTTGTTTTAGGAAACGTAGTTTTCAGCTATACAGCCAGCTTGACAATATATTTCCCAGCACCGTATCCTCCAAGGAACAGACAGGTTGTTGTATTTGGCAAGGTTTAATGGTGGAAAATATGTAATATTTTTGTAAAACTGAAAAAGAGCACAACAATACAAAAAGTAAGTGCCTTTGTAAGTACTTAATGATATCTAGTACTTCAGTATAAAATGCTACTAGCACAAACCAAAGTGTACAGACATTCAAATGTATTTCAATATACATGAGGATGAGATACAACAGCAAATCACATTTACACAAGCACTAATGATTTAACCACTAGATACTAATACAGACATGTGTAGTTGACAGTAAACTAACATCATCAACAATACTGTAATCGAACCAAAGAAATATTAATGTAAACATGTTAATATAACTGTAACTAGTAGCACACTTACGGATGAAGCCGATTTTGTGGACTTCAAGGCACAGGATTATACGGATTGAACGCTGAGATGCTCACTCAATGAGTCCATGAGCACACGGTACTTCTTGAACATCACTTCCTGTTACTCTGACTATTTACTATTAGCTCACTTCCTGTTCAGTGCAGCTATTCACAATCGCCACTAGGTGTTGCTAAAGGACAATAACCAATACATTGATTCCAATACAGTGACCAAACAGGCTTTATTAAGTCACGATTGGCTTCTGATAATATGCACCACCTTCTGCACATTATTCATGCTACGAAAGATATCGCGTCTCCAAGTGCTGTCCTTAGCTTGGATGCTGAAAAGGCTTTTGATAGGGTTGAATGGGATTATTTCTGGGAAGTATTGGGAAGATTTTGATTGGGGACAAACTTTATTAAATTGATTCAGCTACTTTATAAAAATCCTACGGCTATAATTGTTACTAATGGGATTGCCTCCCCCCCGATTTCACATTACACGTTCCTGTCGTCAAGGCTGCCCCTTTAGTCCCTCTTTATTTGCTTTGTCACTTGAACCACTGGCACAAACTTAAGAGAACACCCATCTATTTTCCCAATTACTTTCAATGACACCAGTCATATAATTTCTTTATATGCCGACGATATTTTATTATATTTTGACAAAGCCCCTATCTCTATCCCTCACATTTTAAGCACTTTTGCAGACTATAGTTCCTTGTCAGGTTACAAAATAAACTGGAACAAATCTGCTCTTTTACCATTAAATCAACATTTGATTCAGAGATCCATACCTTCTGAGATTCCCATTGTTAAACACTTTACATACCTTGGAATTGAAATTTTCAATTCCCTTAATATAATCATCACAAACTATATGGGCATTTATAAATGTATTGAATCTGACCTTAACAGATGGACTCACAGTTCAAAATCGCTACAGACTCGGGTTTCAATTGTGAAGATGGATATTCTACCGAGGGTCCATTTTTTCACATCTATGATACCCCTTTCTCCACCATCTAATTATTGGAATAAACTTCACTCCTTAATTTCGAAGTTTATATGTGGCGGGAAACAACCACGGGTTAAAATGACCACATTACAAAGGCATAAATCTAAAGGTGGTCTTTCAGTACCAAATTTGAAATACTATTTTTGGTCTTTTGTTTTGAGACCACTTTCAACCTGGTTGAATCCAGATGCATCAGTATCTTGGAAACCAATTGAAGAAAATCTTGCCTCACCACGCAGGTTAGAGGACCCAGTTTTCTCTAATATTCCACTCAAACAATCTAAACCTAAGCCTTGACCTAATTATATCATTTTATATTATCAACATGGCGCATCGCTGAAAAGGAGACCAAAACAAATCTCAAATGGCATCTCGATACCCCAATTTTTAAACAACATGGCCAAGCAAAAAGGTACATAAACTAGCAGATATTTTTAATGAGAATGGTTTGAGGTCGTTTAATGATATACGTAGTACCTTCAATTTACCTGGGTCATCATTCTTTCTATACCTACAACTAAGATCATCACTCAAAGCATATGGGGTACCATGTGTAGCGCACTGAAATATGTCATTTCATATTTCTTGCTAATTTAATATCAGTGTGTATGTAAAATCATTTGCTTTAAATATGTGTTTAAGTTCATTCATATTTGTATTACTTCAGTAGTTATGCTTGCTAACTGTAAAGGGAAGAAAGTTGTTGTACTGACCCTTTAGAAGAAAGCGCTTTAAGAGTTTTTAGAGAACGTGATGTATGCAGGCTGAAGGCAAAATGTGCTTGTGCTTAACCGTGGGCTTTGTAAATAAAAGTTGCAAAACGAAGATGGACGTGTGTTGTTGGACAGTTCATTTTAAGGGTGCAACACATGGAATGATCCTTTGGGATCACATCACCTACATACTATCTTGAATACACAAGGCCAAACTAAGGGATTAGTATCAAATCTGTTCTGTATATTGTATATTGAACGGGTCTGGACTAAAGACCTCAAACACTTGAGGGAGAATGTGTTTTTGGACTGGGATTACATTTGGAAAATCATAACTGAAACCTCTAAAAATCCGTACCTCAAGTAAAATTCAAGAATTTATGTAATTAATTATATTAGAATATATTCCCTAGTATATTACATGGAGATGTATAATGGGGGTGGGCGTTACAGAGTAAGGGCATGTATATTACTTTTATTTTTTTCTTATTTCATTATTTATATGAATAATTTTTTTTCTTTTCTTTTGATATTATTTATATTTATTTATGTGTGTATGTATGTATATATATGTATATATGCATGTATGCATTCATTGTAATGTATGGTTGATTTTTAATGCATATCTTGAAAATCAATAAAAATGTGATCACAAAAAAAGAAAGATCCGATTTTCTGCAAGACAGTGACCAAAGTCACGCAATGAGAATGCCACTTATTCAGTTCTTGTCCTGTGTTAAACAATAGCTGTGTCCCAATCCAGCGGCCGCATCCTTCGGAGGCTGCATTTGTAGACCGATAGCGTCACAGGGGCTGCGACGAGACTGTCCTATTTCGAAGACCCATTTCGAAGACTCCTTTAAATGAAGCCTTCTTTTCCCAGATTACGAGACATGGCGACGAGTGAACAAGCAACGGGAGAAGCGGCAGCATTCACTTTTAAATGTAATTATTGGGTTTCAACTCACTCGAATAACACCGATACAAATGTTAAAACAAAAAGCGACCTTTTAACATCACGTTTGTTAAAATGATCGGTTAAGTTACGTGACGTTAGTAGCTGACAAGCTAGCTAACGTTACCGGCAGCTCGTCTGCCTACATCCGACCGCAGTTGGCCTTGGAAAATAACTTTTAATGCCTTCACTTTCAAACTACAGAGGATGACTAATATCTTACTGAGATTGTGACAATTTTATTGATAAAATTCATATTATGTACATAAATGGACCAACAGGAGCTCAGGGAGACAGGTTGTGAACCTGAAATATCACTTTCAAAGTCCAGTAACATTACAAATGTTGAGATTAACTACACAAATGAACTGAACTTGATTATTTTGCTACTTTTGTTTTGAGTTGTGAAGCAAAACTAACTCAACATTTTGTTTTGTTATAGGGCTCAGTTCATCAAGCTGAGGGGAGAATGATGGCCAAACATTCAGCAACCGTAGCTTGGAAGTAAGCCAGGAATGCTAGCTAGTCCATTTCTAATATCTACATTTCACCATCTTTTATTTAAGGTTACAGTTAACCATTTGATACACAAGCTATGCAAACCCCTTCTAAGGCACAACATGGGTAAAAAATGACCTGTATTGACCTACAATGTTATTTCATGCACGGCTGAGGGTTTCTTTGCTATATTTTTGGAAATCAATATATTTCATCATTTAATATTCAAAGTATTCATTACATATCTTGTTTTTGATTACCACAAATCCTTATTTTAATTTTTCCTTTCTTAATTTATGAACTCAAATATTTTTGGGATTTTTACATCAAGTTTACACACACGGGTCAAAAATGACGTGTGTGTAAGTGTAATAAAATTAAAAAAAGACATATAATAATGATTTTGTTAAAAAGTATTATTTTAGCAGTGATTTGGACCAAAGAATTACACATTTAATATTTGAAATGTTTACTTTGTCACACTCACACATAACATACACCATACAACCGATAACACTGATATTGAACTGTAAGTGTATCTGTAGTGTTACTGTAGTGAACTGTGGTGAATGTATAAAATGAATAAATAAAAGAAAAGAAAACTGATTCAATAAACTCATATGGGTACAGTGCAAATTGCCATCTTAGTGCATACATGCCTCACAAATGACAATCACATATGTGTGCTCCTTGCACACAGGGCTGGTGCACTTTGAACACCAGCTGCTGGCTTTTCGGTCTTTGACAGCTGGGCAGAACTTGCACCTCTTCGTCTTCACTTGGCCCTCTGATGTCCTTATGTGGCTGGGTGGTGGCAGTGTTTATCTTTTTTAACCCACATCTTCCCATCGCCTCTATAATATGCGTTTGGAGGTGGGGCGTGCCCTCCATGCGCCTCTTCATATGTGGCATGACAAGCTCTTTGCCCAGCTCCTTGATGAATAGCCGCTGTGCATTGGTACACCACCCATGTAATCAGGGTGTTGTGCAGTGAAGTTGGTGCAGGCATTGAGGGTGGCAACATCAAGCACATTGTGCCAGAGCACCATGGGCCACCTCCGTGTTCTCCTCTTGCATGTGTAGGTGCGAACCATCTGATCCATTGTGTCCACTCCTGATTTTGTTTGGTTATAGTACTGGTGTCACGATTAGGCTTTGCCTCCTGTGTTCTGTGTCTTTTTGTAGCTCCTCACTCTATCTGTCAGCCACTCCCTTCATCTGTCTCTGTTTACTAATCAAGCACTCCCTCATTCAGCTCACCATGGTCATGTTGCCACTGAATCCAAATTCGGAGCTATGCTTCTCCCTCGATTTGGATGGCTTCATGACAGGCGGTATGGTATGTCTGGCTTGTTCTGGCGAAGAGTCCCCACAGTGGTCAGGTTCTTCTCAAGGAGCTTCTCAGCCAGAGGGATACTGGTGAAGAAGTTGTCCATTGTGATGTTGCGACCTATGATCAAAGCAAAAAATTTGAATGGTCAATTTACTCAACATGGAATTCTCTAAATTCTAACACTAAAATAAATTTAATGCATTATCCATTGTATTGCATATTATTCCATTCTACTCTTTTGCTTATAAATAAATAAATTTCTCACAATGGTAATAAAAAATTAAATACACACCATGAAAGATTGGAAAAGTGATCTAGGTATTGTGCTACTTCAAGAGTATATATTCACTTCTGTATTGTATATTCACCTGTCTGTCTGATTCCGCTGGACAACTGTTGGACGATATTCTCTCCAAGGTTCCTCTGAACCTCCTCTCCTGGCTGTCTCCCTGTGTAGATCATTGCATAAGGGACCCTCGCATCGCACATCCAGAAGATTTTTATCCCATATTTTGCAGGCTTGCTGGGCATATATTGAAAGAACTTGCACCTGCCCCGGAATGGCACAAGCTGCTCATCTATGGTGACACAGTCACTGGGGATGAACATTCTTTTGCAATTGGCCAGTACACGTTAGTCAAGGTGCGTGCCTGTGATTGGTAGAGCAGAGGGGAGGAGGGGGTTACCTCGCCAGCAGGCTTGTGATGAAGCGGTCGCGAGCATGCTGCGGGCGGGGATCATCAAGCCTTCAGACAGCCCCTGGGCAGCAGCAGTTGTCATGGTTCCAAAAAAGATACGCGGCTGGCGATTCTGGTCTGACTACAGGCCTGTAAATGGAGTAACCAAGAAGGATTCCTACCCACTGCCCCGCATTGACGAGTCTCCGGACCTGGTCTTGGGGTCCTCTTGGTTCTCCTCCTTAGACCTCCGCAGTGGGTATTACCAAGTGCCACTCGCCCCAGAGGCCCGCCCCAAAACAGCTTTCTGCACCGGACGGGGACTGTGGCAGTTCAAGGTCCTTAGTTTTGGACTTTGTAATGCCCCTGCCACCTTAGCGAGGTTGATGGATAAGGTGTTGGAAGGGGTCAGCAGTGCCTGGTTTACCTGGACAACATCCTGGTTCACCTGGACGACATCCTGGTTCATGGTAACTCATTCGAGCACGCCCTGGCATCGCTACGGGTGGTGCTGGGAAAGATCAGAGCAGCAGGCCTGAAGCTGATTTGAAAAACTTTATTAATCCCCAGTGGGGAAACTCATTTGCCACCAAAAACTCATACAGAGGACACAGTCCACAGTACACGACAGACAAAAACACATTACAAAGGATAAATAACACCAGACAATGCCATATAAAACATGATTGACATCAGAAAGATAAAAACCTCTAAAGGTGTTCATTAAAAAACCGGACTGCTGCTGGAACGAAAGACCTTCTTAGTGGTTCAGTAGGACACTGAGGCATCCTGAGTCTCTCACTAAATGAGCTTCAGAGTCGGCCTTCAAACAAGACAATTGTTTTTAACTTGGCCCTTGTTCGCTTTGCAACAGTGACTTCTAGTGAGTCCGGGGTTAGGCCAATCACTGAGCCAGCCTTTCTGATCATCTTATTGATCCTGTTTTTATCATCCCCAGCAGGGCACAGCATAAAAAAGAACACTAGCCAGGATCCCCTGATAGAAAACATGAAGAAGCTTCCCGCTGATGTCAAATGATCTAAGCTTCCTCAGGAAGGAGAGTCTTGACTGAGCCTTTTTAAAAAACAGCATCAGTATTCTTTTTCCAGTTTAATTTACTGTCCAGATAGACCCCGAGATATTTATACAACTGGACAATTTCTATCTGCTGACCTGCAATTATCACTGGGAAGACCTCCTTCCTTCTAAAATCAATAACCAACTCTTTGGTCTTTCCAATATTTAGTTAAAAAAAACATCATCACACCAGCTGACAAAAGAATCAACCTCCCGTTTGTAGGCCAGGTCATTGCCTCGGGTAAGTAGACCAACCAGAGCAGTGTCATCTGAGAACTTCTGGATGTTACAGGACACATGGCTCTGCCTATAGTCAGCTGTATCAAGTGAGAATAAAAAGGGGGATAAAACTGTTCCCTGTGGTGCTCCAGTTTTAGTTAAGATAGTGTCAGACAGTTTTTTATCAAGCCTGACAAACTGTGGTCGAGACAGAAGGTAATCCAAAACCCAAGCAATGCACAGGTGACAGAGTCGCCAGCAAAGGGGGCGGCGCCTCTAGGATTAGAGCAAGTCCAGGAGGCATAGACAGTCGGCCCTGGTGGGAGGCATGTTCAGCCGTTTCGGAGTACCGGAGACCATACACAGCGACTAAGGGAGGAACTTCGAGTCTCGGGTGTTTGCGTCCATGTGTGAAAGATTGGGCATGCACAAGACTCGCACCTCCCCCCTGCGGCCCCAGAGTGACGGTTTGGTGGAAAGATTCCATCGCACCATGGGCCAGCAACTTGCCATCCTCACTTCGCAGCACCAGCGTGACTGGGACAGGCATTTGCCTTTGGTGCTCATGGCGTGTCGCTCTGCGGTGCATGAGTCCTCATCCTGTACACCCGCCCTCTTCATGCTGGGGAGAGAGCTCCGCACCCCCGCAGAAATGGCCTTTGGACGGCCACCTGAGTCCCCAGACACTTCCCCAGGTCCTGAGTATGCCCGGAGGCTGCAGGACCGCCTCGAGTCAGCCCACGTTTTTGCCCGGAAACAGCAGCTGAGTGCTGGCGTGAGACAAAAACACAACTACGACGTGAGGGAAAAAGGAAAGCACTTTGAGGCTGGAGACCTGGTTTGGGTCTACAACCCCCAGCGAAAGAAGGGCCGGTGCCCAAAGCTCGACAGTCAATGGGCCGGCCCCTGCAGAGTATTAGAGAGGGTGGGCGAGGTCGTCTACACTGTAAAATGTCATTTTACCTATTTGTTATTTTAGCATATTATTCTATGTCAGTATGACAAAAGATTATTGAAGTTGTCGTAATAACACGAAATTACTAGTTAGCAACATCTCAACGACGTTAACAAATGTTAACCTGAAAATTCACATTTAACTGAATTAGTAGTGTACATCAACTTGATTAAGGAGGTCATCATCACGTTTTTTGCGACTGTTATCAAAGTGCATTATGGGGAATTGGCGGTCGACGTTGACTTTCCTCCCCCCTGTACCTGTTTCGGACCAGGCTTGGGTGTCGTCGTCGGCTCAGACTGTTTTCGAGGTGAGTGAAATCATAATTGTTTATATATAAGTGATATATTGTCACGATTAGGCTTTGCCTCCTGTGTCTTTTTGTAGCTCCTCACTCTACCTGTCTGCACTCCCTTCACCTGTCTCTGGTTACTAATCAAGCACTCCCTCATTCAGCGCACCTGTCTTCCACTCTCACCTCATCAAGCTCACTACTCTCACCTGCTCACCTGTTTCAGTCACTACTTAAACTCCTGCCTCTCAGTCACTCATCGCCAGATCATTACCCCATGTGCTTCATGCCCGGTTTTCCCGTCTGCCTGCCCGGTCCTGCTGGATTATCCCCTTCGTCTCCCGTCTTGTCCGTGGATTCCCTGTTATGTCCTGTGAGTTTCCTGTGTCGTTTGTTAAATAAATATTCGTTTGCACGCTACTCTGCCTGGTCTGCACTTGAGTCCTTCACCATGCCCCGTGACATATATAAGTTTATATATGTGATGTATGAGCTATTATGCCATCGCAGGGACCAACATTAAGAGCCAGTAAAAAGTTACAAAGTGCCAGTGAAGTTAAATTACGTTACAATCTGTTACAAAACGTTACAACCTTGAAAAAGTTAAACAATTTAAATCATTTTCCAGACTTTTCTTCGCGAGCGACGTTATTATGTCTGCTCCACTCGCCGAGACTTGAGTCTGCTCGGCCTGTGTCTGTCTCTCTACTTTAGCGGTGGCTGGTTTGAACTCGTACATGCAAGTGCCTTTTTTTCTCAGTCAAACAAGCTAGTTAAGTCAAATACTGGCTTCTCGGCTGGTCCAGGAGTAGCGCCCGATGTTTCTGCATTAAGCTTGCCGTCACTCGCATCTCTGTGGCATTTCTTTTGTTTTTTGCATGTCATTCTTTTCATTCATTGTGTGTAAACCCGGTATTTCTGCACAGTTGCAGATAAAGATTAGGCTACACTATTGTTCTGAGCCTTGATAGATAAGACATTCCAATTGCTGTCTGGTTTTGATACATCTCTGCAAATATAGTAAGTGTTTTTTTTTAAATCTAATGATTATCTCATTCTATGGAGCCCCAAAGTGATCAATATTAAATATGTGAAATATATAGAATTAACTAAAAAATTGTGAGATGTTATAACAGATTGTTGAAACTCAACTCCCTATTATGGAATTTCATCATTCAGATTTTCTGAATAACATGTTTGGTGGATTCAATTATATAATTTATTTTATTTTAAAACGACCATTTACAAAAGTCTGATCAATTTCATTAGTTTTTTTCCCCAATTATACTTTTATTTGATAATGTTACTTTGATCACCAGCATCCTCGCTCCTCAGCTGTCATTTCCTTTAACCCCCCTCTTATCGCACTACTGCAGCAAAAATGCCAAATTGTGCATCAACCAGCTACCCTTTGCTGCTGCAAATAAATACAGTGCACGGACACAATAACCAACCTCTCCTTTAGATTAAGCATGCTGCATATGTTACCTACTCCACCAGCTAACTTGCAACGTAAGCTCTACTGTTCCAGGAGTATTCCAAGTTTCTCAAGTGGGGCAAGGCCTTAACCAGGTCTCAGACCAGGATGATATGTGCATGCACAAACAAATCTGAGGCACTACAAAGACCTGATCATAATATGAATACTCTATTTTAAACCTCTGTTCTTTTGTTTCTTGTTTTGAGACAGATTTATCATGCTGCTTCGCATCATCCTGAGCGAAGGGAAAGCCCAAAAAACTCTTTGACTGTTTGACCACATCCAACAGATTGAAGCAGAATTTGCTCGCCTTACATCCGTTGACTTGAAAGGCTCCCTCTACTCTGGGCTGGACCAGTACCTGGCGAGGTTCCTTGAGCTCTACAAAGTAAAGAGTGGCATAGTGGGCCTGACCAGGCTCACAGGATTGCTTGATGATGATGTAAGTGTTTAAATGTTAGTTGTTCTTCCAGGCCTCCCACATTTGTTGTTAGCATTTTGTCAAGTAATGGAGAAAATGTTTTGGACTGTATTGAACATCATACCTTTGGTATTTTTGAATACCGTGGTATAACATGGTACCACACAGGCCTAGAGATAATTGAAGACTGAGGTCATGATTTCTGATTGGACATTTAGTATTTTACCTTCGCCGAATCAGTCGTGGAAGGTTAGATCACATTTTCTGCTTGCATGTGCTGATAAGCCTGACTAATATTTAATGCTGATCATATTAAAAGACTGGTCCAATTCAGTTTATTTATGTGATTACTTTTTGATGGAATCCTGAAACAAACTGATGTCATTTTTTTAACCATATGCAAGCAGATGCTGGGCCTTCCTCATTATCTCAAAGAGGATCCCTCGTGTCTTTTCAAGACTGTGGAGGTTAAAATTGTTTATTAAATTTACTTGTTACAGTTGTCCAGAATCAGTCAATTCATTTAAAATGGCCTGTTAGTCCTGAAAAGTAATATTAACCCAAACACCTAGTCAACACTTCATTTCCAGACTTAAAAGTGCACTCCATTCCTTTACAAAATGGTTACGCTTAAACGATCTGTCCTGCTTTAATAAGATTGAAGCTGAAGCATATGACACCAGGTTTGGTCTTAATCAGCAAATGAAACTCACTTAGTTGTCATTCCATAAACTATCTATGGCACTTAAGTCAGGTAATAGGTGGTCATAATTGTGAAATGGTAACCCAGTCTTAGTTCAAATATGGCCTGTGATGTTGGATGTGAATGTCATCCTTGATCTTTCTGTGGCCCTCAACTGTCTCGTGGTCCATGACTTGGACCCCTTCCCATGCGATGCTGACTGGTTTTCCAGTCTCTTCTCTAGGGTCTTTGCCATTTCCCTGCTGTAATGTTCCCCACAGCTTTTGCATTTTATGTCATACACATTCTTTAGGGTGAAAGACCAGAGATGTTACAGTGTTGAAAGGTTTATGGTAGGCACACCAGTGGTAAGGGACACTAGACTGGTGAAATGCAAGGACCCCAGAGAAGAGACTAAATGAACACAGGAAACCGACAAATGTCTGTGAACACCACAGCAAAACTGGTCACTGTATGGACTGTGAATAGATCAGAGGTTGTTGGAATTAGTTGAGTAGGTCAAGTGGAATTGTAAGCGAGTGAAAAACTGTGCTACTCTAGCTTATGCCTCATGCCATAGAGCTCTGATATCCAAAAATGATTAAACATCGAGCCATGTCATTGCATTCAGTGCTATATTTCTTTTGAAAAGTCTGGCATGATTACTTTATTCTGAAAAAACTCCCAAAAATAATAACAGTGGTAAAGTCAACAGTATTCCTTATTCCTTATTTTATAAATGTATGCGTATGTGAGGAATTAGAGTTAGAAGTGTTTTTTAGTAGGATTTATAGCGACCCTAGTGGTGGATAGTGAAATGTAGGAAGCATGTGGAATGCCACATTATGCTTGTAAAAACTGTCAAAGTATGTGAAATGTCACCAGAATACTTATCAAGTGTATAATATGTTTACAGTATGTTTACTATAGAAGTGTTGAACCATAAGAGACAATTATTGAATGTATTAATCTGTAAAGAATAGTCGATAGGGATAGACAGGGATTTTAAGACAGGCATTACAGCGAACACCAGGATCAGAGCAGAGGACCTAACAGGGATGCGCGCGCAGAAGGAGTAACAGACCAAAGCAATAGGTCACAACGAAGGAGGAGTCAGCTGACTGAGGCCAGGAGGAGTCAGCTGGACTTAAGCCAATAGTATTTGAGACAGATATTTTACGAGCTAGGAAAGGAGATTCAAAGGAATCATTCTTCCACTTCATCACATTCCATCCTGCAGGTAACAAGCTTCCTGTTTGGAGTGTGTGTGAACTCTTTTCCGCGGATCATATTTCTATCGATAGTGTACATAGTGTCATTCACTTTGCAATTGCTTTAACTTCTGTAAAATTAAATACCATTGATCGTAATTTGAACCGGCTGAGAGTTTGTCACGGCCGGGAGACGTGTGGCTCTCCCACAGTATCGACGGGTCCCTGAACCTCCACACGTATAATAATATAAATAAATGTTGGAGACATTTAAGTCATTGTTACCTAGAATAAATAGAAATTACAGAAAATATTTCTTTTGTAAGCAATTTCTACTTTAAATAGAAGATTCAATCCTAGACTTTCAGGCTCCCCCTTGTAGATGCCATCATACAAACTGAAAGGATGGTAAATGCTATTTTTGCTTCCTTTAAACTCTTGTGTAGGCCACAGACAACAAGGAGGTATGGACTGACGGGAACTGAAGGAACTGAAATACACATTTGAAGTTATGAACATTGGTGGAGGACAGTGTTCCTCACTTGTGCATGGTGAAACATGAAACAATGTTTTTTACGTAAGTTATAATTTTATGTTTTGCACTTAAATGACTGCTTTCGGAGTCTTTTAAAGCTACCAATTGAAATTGTTACAAAGTGTTGAAACATTCAGTGATCACAGATCAGTCCTATGTAATTTACATGCAGACAAATGTAAGTTGAAGTCCTTTTTTTCTGTTAATATTCAGATACTGAGTGGTGCGGGACCGTGACGTGTCAATTCATTTTTTGCAATTTCAAATTGTTCTGTTTTATTGTGACAGGTGATATAGGGCATGTGGGCAGATTTTGTCATACGACCCCTTGTTAGAACCGTGTGAATGACGTGTATTCAACAGGGAGGTTTTTGAAGTGATTGAAAGAAGTTTTAGCCACTCAAAATCGAGAAACGCGCCGGTCAACCCCCGAGTGAAAAATGATTCGTCGAACGGGCGAAGGACCACCATCTTCTCATACTTTCATGAAGAACCTCCATTTTAACACAGTAGAGAGAGAATCAGTAGGCGAACACATGTTACAATGGGATTATAAGGATTTTTGGATGTTTTCACCCAGAAAAGCACCTCGAGGTGAGATTCTTCGCAGTTTTGGAGTGTGGCTTTGTGCGGTTTGTTAAATGTATCTTTTGAACCTTTTTTTTAATTTCTTTTTAATCAAAAATCAAAAAATGATTGTTTAATCGAGATGTAGGCGACACTCTGAGCTCCACAGACCCAAATTTGGGTCTGTAGAGCTCAGGGTGTAATGAAAATGTAAAGAAAATGCGTAAAGAAAATGCTGCACATGTAAAGCCTCACATTCTTTTAACACTCTGAAGTCAGCGCCCGCGCCGCCGCGGGTGAGCGGCGCTCACTCTATCGCTCACTCTATGTTTCTATTAATATCTCCGTCGAAAAACGGCACAGAAAAATGGTTCGAATATCTATAGAAAGCTGTAGATTCTCCACTTCCGTGTCCGTATTCTCACGAGATAGTACGAGACTCACACAGCGAGATGTGATGCCTATGACGAGCTTATGACGAGCTTACAGTTCATCATGTGACGATCTGGGGGACGGACTGTTTACATCGTGTAGTGTAGCTTGTTAGCTCGTTAGTTAGCACGTCTGCTAACGGCAGCGTTCTGAGACAGCTGTAGCTTTATGATTACAGACATGTAAACACAGTTAGTGGAGTCTGCGTGACTCACACAGCGAGCTATGATGCTTATGCATGCTTATGCTTACACCTCGTCATATGACCAGAACTACCGGTGAGTTGTTTACATCAGCGGAGCAGCGGACGTGATTGAAGACGTCTGATTTACATTTCTTTTGTTTACATTTACATGTGTGACTCACTAAACCCCCATCACCGTACGTATAAATCAGTCAACATTACACTCAGGAGGAGTCACACTCAGGAGGAGTCACACTCAGCGAGAAGCAGACACGACACGACATGGCGAAGAAGATGCAGAAGATGTATTCCACGGCGGCGGCAGTCTGCTATGTAACGCATAGCAGCAGCGAGGATGACGGCGGAGCTTCAGGGATTGATGGATTCGATTCTTTCGACGAAGAAGATTATCGGAACAACCGAGATCCATTTGAAGATGGGTAAGTTCATTGTCTGTTACTGAAGTTGAATACATGGACACGTGTTTCCAAAATCCCGTTGAGACATGACTTGAGTCCTTGTTGAGCGTTTTGTTGTTGTTAGCTTGTAGCGTGTAGCTACATGCTAACGGCAGCAGTCTGAGACGGCAGCGGTCTGAGACAGCTCTAGCTTTATGATTGACTTGATGATGTAAACGCACCGTTAGTCGAGTATACTGAAGGGAAAGGCATGGACATATTTTTCCAAATCCTTGTGATGCATAAATCGTTGTAGCGTGTAGCTCCTTCATTAGCTCGCTCGTGTAGCTTGTTAGCTCGTCCCCCTGGGGATGAATTGTTTGTGTGTGTGTGTGTGTGTGTGTGTGGAGGAAGAAAGGACAAAGGGAGTGAGAACTTTACTTAGTAATGACTGTGCAATGTTTTTTTTACAGAGCGAATTCACAGCTGCCAGGCCGGCCAGCAAAGAGGCCCCGTGCCACCCGAGCTCAACGACCTCCGCCATCATCACCAGCCCGGCCAGCAAAGAGGCCACGTGCCACCCGAGCTCAACGACCTCCGCCATCATCACCAGCCCGGCCAGCAAAGAAGTCCCGTACCACCCGAGGTCCTCCACCAGCACCCCATGCACCAGCGCACCCACCTCCGCTGTCTTGGAAGACAGAGAAAGAACCGGACACTGCTCCCCCTGTCTCCAGGTTTCAACCAGCTCGGACACCAGGGCCACAGCTCAGCTCCACCGCCACGTATACACCCCTCGACCTCTTCAAACTTTTCTTCGATGTACAAACAGTACAAACACTGTGTTGAAACACCAACAGGCAGGCTGCTAAAAGACTGGCAGAAGGCAAGAAGTACACCTGGACCAACTTGGACGTCGGCTTTTTCTACAAGTACATTGGGTTGCTCCTGTACATGGCCATGGTGAAACTGGACAGTATTACGGATTACTGGAGGCAGAATCACTTTTATTCCTTGTGTAATCCTTCACGCATCATGCCACGGGAGAGATACCGAACAATATCTTGGAACCTCCATCTTAGTGACCCTGATGAGGATGTCCAGAATGACAGTAAAAAGGGCACAGCTGACCACGACAAACTCTTCCGACTCAAACCCCTGATGGACACCATCAAGACCGCCTGTAAGTCATTTTACCATCCCCACATCCACCTGGCTGTGGATGAAAGAATGGTCGCCACCAAGGCTAAAACTGGGATGACCCAGTACATGAAGGACAAACCGACAAAGTGGGGATTCAAGCTGTTTGTCTTAGCTGACTCAAGAAATGGATACACAGAGGACTTTTCGATCTACACTGGCAAAAGCGCCATCCCCTCCGGACAGGGCCTGTCTTATGATGCTGTGATGGCCCTAGTGAAAGCAGGTTATCTTGGGACAGGCTACCACATCTATATGGACAATTTTTACACCAGCCCCAAGCTCTTCAGGGCTCTCCATGCGTGTAGATTTGCTGCCTGTGGGACTTACAGGAAGTACCGCAAGGAGTGCCCTCGGACTGACGTCAACGCCCTCACCAAAAAGTCAGAGAGAGGCTCCATAAGATGGATCCGCGATGACCCCATCGTCTTTGTAAAATGGATGGACACGAGGGAAGTATCTGTCTGCTCCACAATCCACGCAGCATACTCTGGGGAAACTGTGCCGAGGAAGGTGAAGCACAAAGATGGCTCCTGGTCAAGGTCATCAGTCCCCTGTCCCACACCAGTTGCAGAGTACAATAAACACATGGGTGGAGTTGATCTATCAGACCAGCTCATTCAATACTACTCTGCACAGCACAAAACAATGCGCTGGTACAGGACCCTTTTTTATAATTTTCTGGACATTGCCACCACCAACAGCTACATCATTCACAAAGAACTCTGCCTGGCCCAGCAAACAAAACCCATGACACACAAAGCTTTCGTGGAGGAGCTGAGTGCTGAGCTCTGTGGCATGCCTCTCCGCACGGCTCCTGCCCGGGCACCTGAAGGTCATATTCCTGTGGCCATCGCTGCCAAAAGTGCAGAAGGCCCCACCTTGAAAGCCACCAAGGGTCGCAGGGCATGTGAAAATTGCCAAAGCCAAGGCCAGAGAAAGGACACACCTTGGAAATGCCAGCAGTGTGATGTTGCCCTCTGCATGCAGCTGGACCGAAACTGTTTTGCAGCATGGCATGCATAAGACTGAAAGACAATATTGTAAATAGTGTGTTTTTTCTGTTTTGATTTTTATATTTAGTAAATAAATTTGGTTTGAAAACAAAAACTGTTGTAATGTTACTTTTTCATTTGCACACATCCCATGAAGCTTGTAGTATGAAGTCATTACTCAGTCCCATTTTATCTCAGTCCCTCTAAAGTGAAGTGAAGTGACAGTGACCGTACTCGTGGTGACAGTGACAGTCCCTCTAGTGGTGAGAGTAAAGTGACAGTCCCTCTAGTCTTCTAGTGGTGAGTGTAAATGACACCTACTCAAAATACGATATTACAAAATTTGGTTTTAGACATGTATTATACATTTATCTACTATTTCATTCATATATTCCACTACTTGTGTGAACCTAAGACTTTGGTAAACCAATTTCAAGCACCAAAACAGTTCGTGCACATGAGTAAAGTAGAGATTTGAAGAATTAAAAAAAAAATTAGACTTCCAACCGTTCAGCTTTAGGGCCAAATTGCACAGTGCACAGTGCCTTAGGACAATTGGTGCCTCATTATATAGATAGCTGAGATTG
This sequence comes from Leptoclinus maculatus, assembly GCA_032191485.1. Taxonomy (NCBI): domain Eukaryota; kingdom Metazoa; phylum Chordata; class Actinopteri; order Perciformes; family Stichaeidae; genus Leptoclinus; species Leptoclinus maculatus. The sequence continues at coordinate 18,412,217 of JAVDOI010000013.1, forward strand.
TTCTGCACATTTTGATATAAGACATGTATATGTAGCATGTATGAAAGTGCCTTAAAAGGTGAGTTTAAGAAAACATTAAATCGAGAAAATGGCCCCGATCCCAAAGGGTTTAACCTTAAAATAGTAATATTAAGTGAATACTTGCAATGTTTTTCAGTTCTACATTTTATGTAGGAGGTTAAGAAATGTTGACTGTTAAAAAAATGTGCACCAATAAACTGGTTGGATGTAAATTGGTTATGTTTCTCTTTTACTGCAATGTATTATAGGTTATTGTAGAACTTTTTGTTAAGTTCAATAAATTGATGAATTTAATTAAAATGAACATACCTTTTTAATTCAGCTGAAATAGAGTTGCAAGTTAAAACAACTACCCTAAGCAGTTCAATCAATTAACAAATCCAAATCAACCAAACTAAAACAAAAGGTTTACACAACTGACCGCTTTAGTTCAGTTGAAATACATTTGCAAGTTAAAACCCTCTGAGGTCGGGGCCATTTTCGATTTTTTAAATGTTTTTTAATGTTTTCTTGAACTCACCTTTTAAGGCACTTTCATACATGCTACATATACATGTCTTATATCAAAATGTGCAGAACAATCTCAGCTACAGCTGTCTCAGAACGCTGCCGTTAGCAGACGTGCTAACTAACGAGCTAACAAGCTACACTACACGATGTAAACAGTCCGTCATATGACGAACTGTAAGCTTGTCATATGACGAACTGTAAGCTCGTCATAAGCATCACATCTCGCTGTGTGAGTCTCGTACAATCTCGTGAGAATACGGACACGGAAGTGGAGAATCTACAGATTTCTACAGATATTCGAAACATTTTTCTGTGCCGTTTTTCGACGGAGATATTAATAGAAACATAGAGTGAGCGCCACTTACGCATCACTGCGCTCATCGACCCCCAAGGGTTAAAACAACTACCCTAAGCAGTTCAATCAATTAACAAATCCAAATTAACCGAACTAAGGCACAGGTTTACACAACAAGTGATATTTAATCAAGATGACATTTGGTGAAGTTCAAAGAACAAATTCTATTAGTTCACTTAACTTAGAATTTTAAGGCAGCCCTTTCACTCATATTTTTAAGTTGAAACAACATGTTATATTTTACAGGGTGCAGCTACCTCCACTGGCATCGGGGGCACGTGGACCTCCTCCTCAGCCTCTTCCCCCTGCCCACTCCCCGGCCAGCGCCCCTGGGATAACGCAGGGGGCTTCAGTGCCTGTGTCACCAGCACTCGGGGACCTCACGACACCCATGTCCGAGTTCCCTGACCCCCAGGTCAGAAGCTGCCCACCAGAGTCTGAGTCACTCCCCTTCTCTCCCCTTGGCCCATTGGACACAACCCCCCAGGCGGCCCGGCCGCGAAGACAGAGAAGGCCCCCGGGACGCTTCAGAGACTTTGTTGTTCCATCTCGGATGGGAAACAGTTAAGAGTGAGACTTTAGGTTCCAGAGAGGGTGTGCCCTGGTCTCACTGGAAGTGACGGTAGTCCACCCTGATCTTCCTAGAAAAAATAAATAAATGTACTCATGTTTTCCCATCTGCATTGTGTGGGAGTGTTCATGTACAATGTTTCCGTTGCTCGGGTTGTTCCTTGTGGACAAGGAACTTTGTAGTGGGAGAGTAGTGTAGCGACCCTGTACAGTAACAGCTGGTAGTAGAGGGGTCAGGCTGTCACTTCCCTCTCTCTGGCCAATCACGGGACGCACTGTACACGTTAGTCAAGGTGCGTGCCTGTGATTGGTAGAGCAAAGCGGAGGAGGGGGTTAGTCGGGAGCTAGTCAAGGTTGTTAGACCGGAACCAACGGAGAAGAGGGTTGTTGAAAGACTGTACGAAGACTGATAATGTTTGCTGAGTTGCTCGGCACTATTGTTGACGGTTTGTGTTAATAAACCTCTTGCAAGGACTTCACTCTGTCTCCGACTCGTAAGTGGAACATTACAATACTTTGTAATATTAAATGATTAAATTAATAGATTTTAAAAGATATAGCAAAGAAACACAGCCATGCATGAAATAACATATAAAATGAATACGGGTCATTTTGGACCCATGTTGTGCCTTAGAAAGGGTAGTGATACAAAAAATGTTTTTATTCAAAAAGTACGAAAGGTCAAATGAAAATAAGAATTTGTGATGATCAAAAACTAGTTAATTGAGGAATTCCTGGAATTTTGAATGATGAAATAAATTTATTGCAAAGATATTTACAATTAAAACTCTGTCGGGTCACTTTTGACCCATGTTGTGTATCAAAGGGTTAAATTAGCTCTAATTATTCTGCTCTTGCTTTGTGCAGGAAAGCTTAGCAGATAGCTAACCGTAGATCCGTGAAATAAAGACCCAGGAATCCGTAGTAGAGTTTCAGGGCTTTAGTGAGAATCTTTCTTATTTTGTAAAACTGTGGAAACATAATGAGAAATATGGCCTTACAAAATGTCCATATACACATACATGAATATAAAACAATGATTCAGCATATAGCCATCATGCAAGAAAAGTAAGTAGCCATTTAACATAAAACATGCTTGACTAGTTAGCGTCTAAGCTAATTTTAACATTGATATCAATAGAGAAATGCTAATCTTGATTAGCATCTATTAATACAACCCAAATATACTAAAACAGCAAATACACAAAGAATATATCGTAGTATATCTTTACATGCTACATACAGAAATACTTAGACTTAGATCTTTAAAGGCTACCAAACAGGAGAAGTGAAAAGTTACTGTAGCATGTCCTCTCAGTAGAATCAGAAACAAAGAAGGAATTAACTACGGCAAGAGAGGAGGGATACATATGAGAATGAAAATGCAATTACATTCTACACCACTCGGTGTCTCTGATGCAACACATAAACTGTGTCTCAATTCAGGGTCTGCATCCTTCGGAGGCTGCATTCGTAGACCGGTTGCGTCACAGCGCTGCGACTAGGCTGTCCTGATTCGGATGTTTGTTGAAGACTCCTTCAAATGCAGCCGACGAATGCAGCCTTCTGGTCCCAGATTCGGAGGACACAACTGATGTATCCTTCGCGACCCAGCATATCCCGAGATGCATTGCGTGCCGATGAAAATTTTATTTGAACCAACATGGCGGCGAGTGATGCGGGAGCTGGAGAAGCGGCAGTATTCACTTTTAAATGTAAGTATTGGGTTTCAACTCACTCGAATGTCACCGATACTAATGTTAAAGCAAAATAAGTGACCTTATAACATCACATGTGTGTTAAAATGATCGGTTAAGTTACGTGACGTTGGTAACTGACAAGCTAACTGACGTTAGCCGCTGCGCTATTACCGGCTGCCTGCACCCAACCGTAGTTAAGTAACTTTTAATGCTTCACTTTCAAACCTCAGAGGTTGAATAAAATGTTACTGAGATTGTGACGATTTTACAGATGATTTCTACTTCATATCATGTACATAAACGGACCAACGTGAGCTCAGCTAATTCTGTTCTTGTTTTGTTACAGAGAGCCAGGAGCTGAGGGGGAGAACGATGGACAAACATTCAGCAACTATGGCTTGGAAATAAGACATTATTCCATTTGTAATATCTCCATTTGACCATCCTGTACTTAAGGTTACAGTTACATTAGCTCTCATCCTGTACAAAGCCTTTACTAATAAGACAACCAGTAGATCCTTCTGATGTGTTAATGTTGCTGTCGCAGAGATGACAGTTGTGACTGTCACCTTTTTCTTTTATTAATTTAAATTGAAATAAGACATCCATGTAAATGATTTCTGTGTGAATTTGTGTATATTCTGCTGTGTAAATTATAAAAAAGTATGTGTTACTGCAAGTTAATAAACGTGTTTGCTGACATTTGTTTTGCTGCTGTTGTTAATGTTAACTGTCTTGATTGATTTCCTCTGCCTTAGGATATATATGTGTGTACATGTAAATATATATGTATGTGTGAATGAAATTAAATAAAGTTATTGATAAATACATTTAATTACAAGAACTATAACTGATTGAAAATGTGTTATTTAACATAGTAACTGATTTAATTAACTGATTATTAATTTAGAAAAACATTATGAAAAAGATCTATGAATTAATTATTGAATATATGATTAAAAAACTGATTAAACACTAAACTAAAACCTTTCAAGTATATATACCGAAAAGGTTTTAGTTTAATGTATTTATATGTATATATATTTATAATCCTGTTGAGCAGGGATTATATATATATATATATATATATATATACACTATAAATATATATATATATATATATATGCTATAAATATATATATATACACTATAAATATATATAGATGTATAATCCTGTTGAGCAGGGATTTTAGGCGACGGGAGCAGCAAGAGGGGGTGGGGGGGGAACAGCTGTTGACGCAAACAGCGTAGAGTCTTTAGCGTAGGCCGTCTCATTTCGTAGACCGCACGGTCTAGCCTTCGCGGTCCTCCGAAGGATGCAGCCCCTGAATTGAGACACAGCTATAGAATTGTGGGGGCAGAACACTAATCCTATACAAAGCCTTCTAATAAGACAACCAGTAGTTACCCGGGGTATCAATAGCCTTTTGCTTTGTTTTTTGTTGCTGTCACAGAGATGCAAGTTGTGACTGTCACCCTTTTTCTTTTCTTTTCTTTTCTTCAACCGAAAATAAGGCATCCATGTAAATTTGTTTGTATCCTGCTTTGTAAAAGAGCGGCATTGGGGGGGGGGGGGGGGGAGTCTGTAGGTCAGACCGTCTCATTTCGGAGACTGCTCGGTTCAGCCTTCACGGTCTTCTGAGGACGTGGCCGACGTAGACTGCGAAGGCTGGGTCCTCCGAAGGATGCAGCTACTGGATTGGAACACAGCTAATATTCCAATTAATTGAAGGTGTATAATATCGAAATTGAATGCCTTGGAGTTAAACAATTAGCCCTTTTCTAACCCCCCGGTGCTACTCCGTCAGGCTGTAAGAGCTACCATGGAGCCCACACTGTCACTAACTGCACTACACTGAATAAATATTATCAAATTTTAGAAAAAATTAAGACCGCAAAGAGAAGGGTCTACAATATGTGTTTAAAGGTTTAAAAGTTTGCAAATGTTGTCTTTATTGTTAATATTATTATATAATATTGCTGTTTTTGTTATATTTCTATTATTGTTACTGTTATATTATTGTCAGTTGTATTATTAATATATTTTTTATATTATATTTAGTGCTGGGCAACTTAACGTGTTATTATTGCCTTAAAAAAAATGCAATACACACCGTTGATGCCAGCAAATCACCCAAACAAACGGTGGAGGGAGGCTTCGGCAGACTACGTTGATGCAGCGTGTGGGAGAAGTATAGATAAACATAAGCAAGACAAGCTAACAAATGCCACAGCGAAGTGGATAAAAATGCAGGCCGATTAGTATTGTGGAAGATGTCGGTCTGAGGAACGTTCTCAAGGTACGTTCGTGTCGCGTTTGGTGTGAACGCACCTTTAGGATCGCAACAAATGACGGCACGTATAAGCCTCAAGATGCACAAGAAGAATACACGAGTTGTATGAAAAGGAGAGGACTACAAAAGCGACGGTGTTACAACGTGCACCAGCTGTTGCTCTCACTGGAGACTACTGGACATCGCTGGGTAACCATTGTTAAGGCTAGAATATTCCGATGGAGCTGCAAGGCCGCAGTGCTGGTCTGGTTCTTTGTTTACTACCTACTGCGCATGTGCACCCAATAAGTTGCTGAATTCGGTTTCAAAAGTAAAACTTGTATTTAATATCAAATGCAAATTGAATTAACTATCAATAGTAAATGCTCTCGAGAACAGAGACCACACACTCTCACTCTCTCAGGTCTCACATTTAAGGAGGTTCTGTGAAGCGATCATGTGGGGTCTGATCTCTGTTCCCTCAAACAAAGCTTTTATACTGCAGAAAAGACAGGGGGGTCAGATCGTCATAAAAACTGCAGGTGAGCCAATCGGTGTTACTTATACATTGATCATCTTGGCTACTGTCTTGAGCCAATCAATGTCTGGCTTATTTACAACCATTTGGCTGTAAGTCGACTCCATCTCTCCACTGCTGGAACCATCACAGCTGGAGACATCCTTTGAAGTCATCCCCCTGGCATTGTCTCCTCCGCATTCCTGCTGCTTTTATGGTCTCACTGTCTTCCTGTCTCCTACGCTTCTTACTTTATGCCTCATGTAGATATTCCTAAATCACTAAAATATTCCCTAAATCTGACCCTATCTGACCTTTAATACTTCTTCTCTTACAGTGTTTAATACTTTAGTGTTTAATACTTTTATGGCTTATACATATAGCTTAATACATTCAATGTGTCAATATACTGTAATATATAATATCCTCTGTCTGTAAACCTCCTGTAAACATAATACATCTCATAGATAAATATATTGCAACTCTTTAACCCATGGTAACATTCTTATTATTTTGACACTTCTATTCACCATAAGAGGTGCTAATCATCATACTAATACTATCTTCAATACTGAAATCCTTCACACCATCATGACCTCGGAGTTACAGCATTATATTGATCAGTAGAGCTGCATTTACATGCTCTGACTGTCATGAAAACAGAAGACAGACATTTTGATGAAACGTGCACGGAACATTTTATTCCTGTTGCACAGCAGTGGAACGTTTCAAATAAAGTCTGCACACTGAGCACAGATAGTGAAGAGATATAACTGCTACTGTGTAAAGGGAATACTGCTGTTAAAAAGCACCTTATTTGTTTGAAGTGTTTGTAAAGCAAATGTTATTGCACTTTTGTTCATATAGCAGTACTTTTTAAATAAAAGTGCGCAAAACACTATTTTTGAATTTATTATTGAACTTTGCGCATAACAATGCGATTAATCGCAAAGAAATCATGTGATTAATAGCGATTACAATTTTTAATCGTTGCTTAGCACTAATTATATTATATGGGACCGCGTACCTGAGCTGTGCTAACTCTGCTAATGTTAGCTCTACAGGTTTTTATGTAGAAATGAACATGAAGAACATCTTAAACCATTGCACGAAGGTCTATGAAGCAGAGTCGGATAGTTGTCGGACCATTGTCAGAGCTGTCTGATGCTACTTTATGATTGGCAAGTCTGCAAGTTGAGGGGCGGGACTTAGCAAAGGGTCAATTGCAGTTTGGGTTTTTAATAGAAGCACAATGATGTTCAACCTTGGCAGCACACGTCGTCACTTTTTAGTGTTGAATAATTGTACATTGTGTGGTGAGAACACAATATGAGGGATTTAAAGCCAGTACCATGTAGGTAAGATTCATTTCCTTGTCTACAATTTTTTACCTGTTGTATTTAGTATTTCCTTTTAGAATTTCTTTCTTTTTCTTTTTTTCCCTCACGGTGCCTCGGAGGAACACACTTAATTGGCTGTTTTTCTTGCCTCTTTCCAAAGCAGCCCTTTAAACACTAACTCATACACTTTACATTCTCTTTAACACCCTTTTTCAGTGCCTCACAGCACTGCTATGGATTGGTGGAATGCAAGATAAGTGACTTCAATAATATGTAACAAGCTCTATTTTTTTTTTACTCAAGCTTGAGAAACGTAATGTTTTGAGAGGTCAGAAACAGGACTTTTGCAAACTTCAAAGTCTTCAGTGAATGTATTGTACTGTCACATAGAGGAGAAACCTCCCTTGGAGAAGCGACTGTACCTTTGAACTCAATGCTTCATAAAAGTGGTTCTGTGAAATAGTAAAAGACCCAGGTCAGACTTCTCATTGTCTCTGTTTGAAGCTCGGACTGAGATCTATCTCCTGCAAAGTATGACAAATTGCTTCTGCTTCGGCAAGAAGAGCAAACAGAGCGCAGTGGCTCCGTGATTAAATATGGGTGTCTGTATCCTCCGTCTGAGCAAATATGGATGTGTCGCTATCCATGTCCTTTATTAATATAAAAAAATATCACACCGCAGTCAGATCTGGAAAATAAATGAAGTAAAAAAGCAAACAAAAAAAACTGTCGACTGTTCGGTGTTCACATCTAGTTATTTAGAGGATAATTTATTGAAAGCTTTGCCCGTTCTCATAAATTGTCATCTTGTGATTGCACAGATGGAGGGGAAAAGTGTACTTAAAGGCAAATGAAGGCCAACTCAGTGCAGTCGGGCTTTCTCAAGTTTTTACCAACCTTCATTATGTATATTTGATGGGCAGATTGCACATTCATCAATGTTCCTTTGCAGGGACTGAATAAACATCAGTAGGAATGATTAATTTGTCCCCAGGAGAAGGATGAGAAATTGTTAGTACAGGCGTAGCATTTTTAAAACAGAACATTAAGATTAAAGCAAACAATAGAGCAATATACCCTCATTTGGATGTCGTAAAGTTCCTTTTAAAAGAATACATGGCACATATTTGCATTATTGAGAACCAGGTGGTTAGACTTGGACAAGGGGTTTATTTGTCTGAACTCAAGGTACATGTAAGATCTGTGGCATTGAGTTTATGAAATGACTGACATTGAGTACTGCTGCTTATAGTTGATTAGATTTTTCCTAATATTCCATGTCATAAAATCTGATCACACACAGCATTTCAACGGCTCTGGGATGAAATGTTGTCATTAAAGCAGTACTCTTGAAATTACGCATTGCAGTTCCACAAGCTTCAGGGACTTGCAAAGGAATCATCCTCTGCGGACCATGAATGCCTCTGCAAAATCTATCCAATAGTTATTTTTATCCAAACCAAAGGATATTGACAGAGCCACAGAGGACATTATACTTGTGTTTTCAGACTGTGAAATACTGAAATACTACATAATGAGCACTCAGAACTTCATGTTTAAAATAGTTGAGTTTCAGAATCATAAAAATAACATAAGGAACAAATATAAGTTTTCGTATTCACAGGTTTCAGAAACCTGGGAGTTTTAATCTTCTAGACTTGCACCAAAATCAATTGTATTAAAATTACAATCTCAGTTCATTTTATTTCAGTTGACTCAAGTCTGTAAGATTTGTGTTTGCGCAAATCCCAAGCACCCACTTATTTGCTGTGACAGCAATGATTCTGGAGTATTTGCCTTGTGACGACACATTCACAAAACCAATGAAGCAATGAAACAGAAGAGATAAAACCTCACAAAGGCAAATACGTCGATGTGAATGTCAGAGAGAAGAAGAAACATGTACTCAATGTCGATACAGAAAACTTTGTTGGCATTGAGAAAAAGTTCTATTTTGTGCTAAGTTTATGGAATGAAAAAAAACACAGCAGTAGAGCCTTTTATTTTATAGACTACTGTGAAAATGTGAGTGTTATTAAGAAAACATAAACAATCACAGAGTTGATAGTTGACCAGTAGGAAAATAAATATCAAAGTGTATTTCATTTTCTGATCATTTTACATCTAGAGTAGCATTTAAACATGATGTCGACAGTTTAATAAATACTTTGTTAAAACAAATGATTGCAGTTGTTGGATACCTATTTTTTCCAGAATGTAGCTGTATAGCTGTAATCATTTACTGAGGCTATAGATTATGGAAAAGCCTTCTGGTAAATGTTAACATTAAGAAGTCAATATCCAGAGGAGTTTTTAAAGGGCAGGTGTGGGCTCATCTCTGAGGTAAAGTGACCAATTAAAATATGACAAGCCGGTCCTGGGCACTTTATTATGTTGTTGTTCTTTATCTTACTGCGTTTTTATATTATGTAGTTATTTTTTAAATGTCGCTCATTTAACGTTTCTTTATTGCTTTTATTACAGTGCTTATTTGTTTTGTGAATGTTTTAAAGACACAAATTGTGAAGAAAATACAAAAAAATACTAGAATAGGGTTGAGAAGCTTGCGATTGTCTGTCCTGTTTTCTATGACTTCAGGATACCATGTTGGAAACGTGTTTACACTTTTCATGTTATTGTGAAGGATTTCAGTATTAAAAGCATTAGTATGATGAATAGCACCCCTAGTGGTGAATAAAAGTGTCACAATAATAAGAACGTCAAAAATATCACAAATAGTCACAAATATATTTACTTGTGGAATGTATTATATGTTACAGTATGTTTACTTATAGAGGATATTATATGTTACAGTATATTAACTCATTGAATGTATTAAACCATAAAAGTATAGTCACTGTAGTTATTAAACGCTATTAAGGATATTCTGAGCGAGGCTTTACAGGAAAGGAGAGGAGAAGCAGTGATACCAAATAAAGAGATGTGCAGCAGGGAGCAGAGGTGATCACATCGATGGACAATGCGGCCGGAGAGGGGGGATGGACAGGCACTGCCAGCCACGAGAGAGAGGGTTGGACAATCGGCCATGCGGGCTGCAACGAGGGACTTTTGCCACAAAGGATCGATAAGAGGAGGAACCAATACTATTACAAGCCAATCACTGATGGACACAGACACTTGTTTTCAACGTTTTGGGACAGTTCGAACACTTTCTGTCTTTCGGGGAATATAAAGGCCAATGTTTTAGAGAGTATTGCTCAGATCATAACACCATTCCTTTTTCAGATAATCAGCTGGCGAGTTGAACTGTGAGGGAGTGTGTGTGAGATCTCTGCTCTCGAGAACATTTACTATTGATAGTTAATTCAGTTTGCAATTGTTATTAAATATTGTTTTACTTTTAAACCGGATCCAGCTTGTTTTTGGTGAGACCTCGCTGCTGAGAGTAGCTGCAGCCAAGGTCCTATATATTATTGCTGGGCAACGATTACAATTTTTTATCGAGATTAATCGCATTTTTTTTTGCGATTAATCTCGTTGTTATGCGCAAAGTTCAATAATGAATTCAAAAGTAGTGTATTGCTCACTTTTATTTTAAAAGTACTGCTATATGAACAAAAGTGCAATAACATTTGGTTTGCAAACACTTTAAACAAATGAGGTTCTTTTTAACAGCAGTATTCCCTTTACACAGTAGCAGTTATATCTCTTCACTATCTGTGCTCAGTGTGCTGACTGTGTGAAACGTTCCACTGCTGTGCAACAGGAATAAAATGTCCCGCACGCTTTTCATCAAAATGTCTGTCTTCTGTTTTCATGACAGTCAGAGCATGTGAATGCAGCTCTACTGTTCATCAATATAATGCTGTAACTCCGAGGTGATGATGGTTACCCAGCGATGTCCAGTAGTCTCCAGTGAGAGCAACAGCTGGTGCACGTTGTAACACCGTCGCTTTTGTAGTCCTCTCCTTTTCATACAACTCGTGTATTCTTCTTGTGATGGTGCGTCTTGAGGCTTATACGTGCCGTCATTCGTTGCGATCCTAAAGGTGCGTTCACACCAAACGTGACGCGAACGCACCTTGAGAACGTTCCTCAGACCGACATCTTCCACAATACTAATCGGCCTGCAGTTTGTATCCACTTCTCTGTGGCATTTGTTAGCTTGTCTTGCTTTTATTTATCTATACTTCTCCCAAACTATGCATCCAACGTAGTCTGCCGAAGCCTCCCTCCACCATTTGTTTGGGTGATTTGCTGGCATCAACGGTGTGTATTGCATTTAAAAAAAACTGCATTGACACGCGATAAAATAATTGTCGGCGTTAATTAATGAGTTAACTTGCCCAGCCCTAATATATTATATAGGAGTAAAGGAATTGCAAAATACATATTTTCCTAGCAATAACAGAGGGCTCAACATGGCACACACATGCATAATGAAGCAGACATCCACACTGCGTAAGACCCACTGGCTCTGATTACATCTGATTAGTAACATTAGCGTTTGTGCTGTTCATAGTGAAGTGCAAAGCATACTCTGCTTCATGGTCTATTTGACTCTAAATGGATGGCTCAGTGGCTCCAACAAACCTACCTTGAGACTTACAAACATTGTGTTTTACAAGTTTTTTTAAAATGTTCCACAATTCCAGGAGCTTCACCTGCCTAAAATGTTGAGATTTTATGATAATGTGTACAGTAACTGACTTGTAACTGCAAATTCATACTATGCACACATTACATGTTATGCAACTAATCCTGCACACATTGAAGCAGTGTAGACACAGATGAAGTTACATACAGTAAAAGGGCAGTATATAAAAAAAGAGCTCTTAAGGGATCAAATGATCCAGGAAGTCAGACAGTTGCTCTTCAACGTGGCTGGATGGGAAATACTAAAATGTTGTGTAATACGTTTTATCATGCCATTATAAATGTTATTTTATATTAGCAGACCATATATCTGCAATGCATACAGTATATAAATGGCTGGCAGCTGATGGCTTAATTTAAATGAGCCCTGCAGCAGAACTCACTTTGAAAGAAAAAATCAGTAAGATACCCTTTGTGCAGAGGAACTTAGTATATCTCAATTATCTTGCCTGCTTTAATGTAAAGTGTGTGTGTGTGTGTGTGTGTCCCTTGCAGGTAGATAGGTGTGTGTGTGTGGTGTCAACAAACATTCTGCCGTGAACTCCTATGGACAGTCTGCTTTTGGATTCTGTGGATGAGTCATTTTCCACATTCAGATATGAGACGCTGTTTTTCTGAGAGTGGAAAGAGTTCTTGCACATATTAATAAGCAGCAAGCATCTCACCTCCTGCACCGTCCTATAGCAACATACTGCTTCCTGCCAGCTCCACACCCTAAACCTGCCGGAGGACTGGGGTGAGTCAAAATAAATGTTTCGGTCAGCGATAGACACATACGTAATGGTATCAGTATTGAACTTTAACACTTAAGTTTCAGGGCGAGATTTTCATGAGGGTTATCCATGGTGCATCGGGTGAATGGCTTTGTTAAACACTGCCAATTCAAAGTTTTGATACAATTATTCTTAATTTAGTCTCAGGATCAGGGTCCTCCATTATTCTCAGCAACACGTCTTCTCCTGGCAAATCTCGTGATTCTTCTGCCTCGCTTTGCATAATGAGTTCAGGGGATTTGCAGCCGAGCTAAGTCTGACTTTTCACCCCTGGACCAAAGTGAAAAACTATATAGAGTGTGCTGTGGCTGTGTGCTGTTGATGCAGTTGCCTGTCAATATGCCAGCTACTATAATCCTTTAAAAAGATTAGGATTAATGGCCCTTGGGCCTCACTGAATGCTCCATTTGGAGAGATGAATGTACATTAAAATAATCAGTTAGCGTTGCTCATGTTAGAGGATAGGGGTCGCAATTAGGTTCGGCCACGGGCCAGTTTACCTTCGGTTTGTTCTCTGGGTAGCCAGCAGGTGGAGTGGTGAAGTTTTTGTTTGATTGCATGTTTTTTTTGTCTTTTTTATTAATTTGGGAATGAAGAAATTGATAGAAAATTGATGGCTGTTTTTTAACACTATCTGTATTTATATCTGTTTTAACACCGACTAGAGTTGCTGAGCTATGTAACACTATAGAGCACGTGTCAAACTTAAGGCCCGCGGGCCGAATCCGGCCTGCCACGTCATTTTATGTGGCCCGCGAAGGCATATTTCCACCAGCAAAAAAAAAAGATTATTAAAAAGAATGTATTAAAAACAATTAAGTCATAATTCTGATATATATTTTTATTATCAAGTCTAACTTTTCATTTGTTTTTTTTGCTGCTGAAATGGGCTTCCATATAAAAGGCATACGATTGTCTTAAAATTAAACTCTATGCTGCTTCATCATGTACACTACAGTGACCATAAACTACATCTCCCACAATGCATGTTGAGTTTTTGACCCGCGAAATGACGGACTGCGGCCGCTAGTAGCGTTAACGTTAACTAAATCGGTTTTCCAACGAATTATTGAGTTGAAAATGTTTGAAAAATAATCCCAACATGTCTAAGAAGAAGAAAATTGATACAGAGGGAAGGACATTTAATGAAAGATGGGAAAGCGAATATATGTTTGTTCTTCAAGGAGAGAAACCGGTATGTATTCTATGCTATGAAGCAGTGTCGGTGATGAAAGAATACAATTTACGTCGGCATTTTGATACCAAACACGGAACCAAGTATGCTACATTTAGCCTCCAAGAAAAACATCAACTTGTCCAAAAATGTAAAGGCAGACTCCAATCACAGCAGAACATATTCACAAAAGCTACAGCCAAAAATAATGCCGCTGTGAAAGCTAGCTTTATTGTTGCTGAAGAAATCACCCGAGCTTCCAAGTCCTTTTCAGAGGGTGCATTTTTGAATGAGTGTATGCTCAAGGTCTGTGAGCAGGTGAGCCCCGACCAGGACTTACTGTATGCAAATGCTAAGGATGCATACAGTGCCACTGCCCTTTCCCCCCCTTGGCAGGTCCGACCACAACCTGATCCTGTTGACACCCAGGTATGTTCCTCTGGTGCAGAGGCTGCCTGTGACCACCAGGACTGTGAGGGGGTGGTCTCAGGAGGCTAATGACGCCCTGCAGGACTGCTTTGAGTCCACAGATTGGGATGTGCTGTGTGGACCACATGGGGAGGACATCAACAGCATGACTGACTGTATCACAGAATACATTAAATTCTGTGAACAGACCAACAGCCATTCCATCCCGGACAGTACACTGCTTCCCGAACAATAAACCTTGGATCACAAGTGACCTGAAAGTTCTTCTTAACAAGAAGAAAGCAGCTTTCAGGTCTGGGGACAGGGAGGAGCTCAGGAGAGTCCAGCGCGACCTGAAGGTGAAGCTCAGGGAGGGCAAGGACTCCTACAGGAGGAAGCTGGAGGCCAAACTCCAGCAGAACAACGTGAGGGAGGTGTGGACCGGGATGAAGCAGATTACTGGCTTCAAGGTTGGAAGTAGACAACCAGGGGGCTCCCTGGAGAGGGCCAACAAGCTAAACTCTTTTTTCAATAGGTTTAGCTCAGAGCCCTCATCTGTCTCCACACACCACACCTCCCAAACACCTCCCCCTCTGTCTCCCCTGGTGAGCTGCATGGACTCAGAGCCCTCCACTTCAAAGGGCTCTTCCACCACTGACACCATGACCACCCCCCCCCCCCCCTCTCTGTGACGACTGGCCAGGTGAGAAGACAGCTGGAGAGCATCCACCAAGGCAAGGCTGCAGGACTTGATGGCATCAGCCCCAGGGTCCTGAAGACCTGCGCCACCCAGCTGTCGGAAGTCCTGCAACACCTCTACAACCTGAGCCTTAAGCAGGAGGAAGTCCCGGTGCTGTGGAAGACGTCGTGCCTGGTTCCTGTACCCAAGAAGACGACACCATCTGGCCTCAACGACTACCGACCAGTTGCCCTCACATCTCATGTGATGAAGGTGCTGGAGAGGCTGGTCTTGGCCCACCTCCGACCACGGGTGAAATCCTCACTGGACCCTCTGCAATTTGCATAACAGTCCCGTGTGGGGGTGGACGACGCCATCATCTACCTGCTGCAGCGAGCTCAGTCGCACCTGGATGGAACCAGTGGCTCTGTGAGAATCACTTTCTTTGATTTCTCCAGTGCATTCAACACCATCCAACCAGTGCTGCTGAGTGAGAAGCTGCAGGTGGTGGACCGTGGTGGTGCACGCGTCCACCGTCTCCTGGATCACTGACTACCTCACGGGCAGACCACAGTTTGTCCGATTGGGCCGTGTGCTGTCTGATGTGGTGGTCAGTGAAACTGGAGCCCTACAGGGGACAGTTCTGTCTCCCTTCCTGTTCACCTTATACACCACTGACTTCCAGTACAACTCAGGGTCATGCCATCTGCAGAAGTTCTCTGATGACTCTGCAGTGGTCGGGTGTATAGGGGACGGACAGGAGGAAGAGTACAGGGCAGTAGTGGATGACTTTGTGGAGTGGGCCGGTAGAAATCCCCTGCTTCTGAACGTGGCCAAGACCAGAGAGATGGTGGTCGACTTCAGGAGGAAGACGACGGCTCCACAACCGCTGAGAGTCCTGGGAAAGGATGTGGACATGGTGGAGGAGTACAAGTACCTGGGTGTCACCATCGACAACAGACTGAACTGGAAGGCGAACATCAACGCTGTTTACAAGAAGGGGATGAGTCGACTCTTTTTCCTGAGGAAACTTCGATCCTTCGACGTGTGCAGCAAGATGTTGGAGATGTTCTACCAGTCTGTTGTGGCCAGTGCACTTCACTTCTCCGTAGTCTGCTGGGGGAGCAGCATTGGAGCCGGAGACACCAACAGACTTAATAAACTGGTTAAGAAGGCCGGCTCCATCACTGGCTGCAAACAAGACAATCTGGAACAGGTGGCGGAGAGGAGAACACTGAAGAAACTATTATCCATATTGGATAACCCGGATCACCCTCTCCACCATCTACTGCAGGGACAGAAGAGCACTTTCTCCAACAGACTGATCCAGCTCCGATGTCACAAGGACAGATACAGGAGAACATTCCTGCCCTCTGCTATAAGACTTTATAACAAATCACCTCTGGCCAGTTCATCATCCTTCAAATGACTACAACACTTGCTTGCTGTTGTTGGTGATCCTTGCACTACTGTTCAGTTTGTTTAGTGTACCTAGTAGTTCATTTGATACCATTCCAATTCATTGTATATACTGTGCATTTTTATTTTATTCTATTTTATCTTATTTTTTATTCTATTTCTTCAATTCAATATCTGCTCTGCTATTTTATTGTACTGTATATATTGTGCATTTCCATACCTAATATTTTATTCTACTCTGTAACTTGCTGCTGCTACAAACAAATTTCCCCCTGGGGATAAATAAAGTTTATATCTATCTATCTTACGGGGATCTGATTGTAAACTCCTGTTGTTCGATCTCTACGTACATCAAATCGCACCCCAAGAACATACTCAACTGGCTCAACTATTTCCCACTTTTCCTTGAAATACTTCTGTCGTTTGGCTCCTGTATTTAAGACTGAGAAAGGATTTTGTAGTTGTTCAAAACAACTGTCTAGCTTTTTTTCAAAGTCTGTTCCTTGAATCTCTGAAGTATAGTTGAGAACTGAGTCTCTCGCTTGACTGTGAATATCGTTTACAAGCTCTTCCATTGACCCGACCATTGCTTGGATAGTGCTCTCAGCAACACCCGATGATTGCAACTGTGCTACAACAGAACCACACATGTTTACCAAATGATGCTTGTCAACAGAGACCTTGGTGGTTACTGGAATGTCTGTACAGACTGCATTTGAAGTCTCATCTATTATTTGAGTGTCCATATTGTTAACAGTATTTGTTGAAACAGTGCCCCGGTGCAAACGAATAAGGTGTTTCTTGAACCCTGAATAAGTGCAAAAGAATGAAGAACATCCCGGCTGTCCACATTTCAAACATAATGTCTTTCCTGGATATAAACCATGGTAAAATCTCAAATGCTGACAAAGCAACATAGAACTTCTGTGGTGTGACTTGCAGATACAACAAATCAACATATTTGCGTCCAAGGATGTGCGTCACCTCAGATACTTGTGTTCAGCAGTCTTGCTCTGAGCTCCTTCACACAAGGACTTTCCTTGGTACTTCCCACATCAATGTTGAATACGGTTGTTTGGATGAATGTGTAGAAGCTGTTAAGGGATTCGTGGTAGTTAACACTGAAGATGAAGTGGGCCTTGAAGAGTTCATCGAAAGCTGCCAGGGACGTCTGAGCCTTGCGGTCAACAATGACATAGAATCTTTGGAGATTGTTCTTCTGTTCACCAACACACAGGAGGATGGACTGTCCTGGTTCCAAACTCTCAAGGAAGGCCTCAACACTGGCGCCAATCTGGAAAAAACAGAAGCATGAGGAACAATTTTAATGGCCCACTACATTACTAAAAACATGTGCCTCTTCAAAAAAAGAGGCATTGTGAAAATAACTACCGTATTTTCCGCACTATAGGGCGCACTGGATTATAAGGCGCACTGTCAATGAATGGTCTATTTTCGATCTTTTTTCATATATAAAGCGCACCAGACTATAAGGCGCATTAAGCGAAACAAAACAGTCAGTCAGTCAAACTTTGCGATTACGGCATCCAGCATGCCCGGATCCCTCTCGTCATTATCCGAGTCAGAGTCAGTGTCGTTGCTGTTACCTGGCAGTTCAGTGATGATTCCGGCCTTCGTGAAAGCTCGGACCACAGTTGAGACTGATACCTTAGCCCAGGCATCCACGATCCATTGGCAGATAGTAGCGTAAGTCGCTCGGCGCTGTCTCCCTGTCTTGGTGAATGTGTGTTCGCCTTCTGTCATCCACTGCTCCCATGCAGCTCGCAGTTTAACTTTGAGCGCCCTGTTGACACCAATATCTAGCGGCTGGAGTTCTTTAGTTAATCCACCCGGAATGATGGCAAACTCCGAATTAGTTTGCTTCACTTTGTTTTTGACAGCATCGTAATATTATGGTGAAGCACAGTATGTATTACTCCGCGACGCTCCTGACTACGGTAGCCGTAATGCTGCAAGCGGTACGGCTTTGTAGTTTACCAAAGTCGTACTAAAACATTTTGACAGAGCGCCGTGTACCACACAAAATCGCTTCGAGGTCAGTAAGCACAACCAGAATTAATCCATATATAAGGCGCTCCGGATTTTAAGGCGCACTGTCTTTTTTGAGAAAATTGAAGGCTTTTAAGTGCGCTTTATAGTGCGGAAAATACGGTAAATTAAAAAGCATATTAAAACATTGCATACCCTCAAATATCTCACAACATGTTTCACTGCTTGATGTGAGCTAATTTTAGGACTCTTCTTGGGTCCTTTTGCAGTAGGGGGAAGTAGGTGAACCAGCAGTAGGATGCTTGACAGGTCACTGTCCCAGCCTAGGGGGAAACCAGAAGAAAGTAGAAGATTTAAGAAAGACTTACATGTGAAAATAAATATATACACATTATGCTCATACAAGATTTCTGAATGAGGCAAGTAAATTAATGTTTTAAAAAGATAATGAGCGATGCTTACCAGACGCATCTGAGGATTGCTGCCCAGACAAGAGGTCTTCCACATTCTCATTAGAATTCTTGCAGTCTGGGTTTGAAGAAAGTGGGCCTTTTTGCCAAGAATCTGCCAGAAGCCTCCTCTCCAAACATCATGGTAAAGTATTGGTCAATCTACAGAAGAAACTCCGTAAGTCCCTGCAACCGTGCTGAAAGTGTAGTCCTTAAATGTACATTGTTCACTTTAAAAATAAATGAAAGCCAGGTGTATCGAGAAAACGTGGGAAAACATCCAGGACTGTTGAGGAGTCTTGCTGGTCTTGTTGAACTACCGTCTGACGGTATTGAAATGTTGCCCTCATTTTCTCTTTGACAACCAATTCATCAGTTGTATGTTTCAATATGGAGATTGCCTCACGGCATTCCTCGCCAAACAGTTGCTTTTCAGTTAGGAGAACATCCCTCTTGCTCTTTGGACCATCTTGACAGGTACTGGTGGTTGAGCATCTCCGGGATAAAACTGCAGTGTTGCGCTGGACTGTCTTTATCCTCCAGGCCAAATAACCAGATCCACTGTCTGCATCATAGAAGTGCTCCTATAAAATTCGAGAAGAAAGAACAAAACTAAACATAACTGATGGGTCACAGCAAAACAAGGCAAATTCAGAATAACCTCCCTGCATACATTGTAGTATAAGCCATTCATTCACAAACTTACATATCCATTTTTTGAGTAAGGATCCCCGAGGTAAGGAAATAGAGTGATGATGCCAAGAGCGTATTTTGTTTGCACATAGGTTGGTGGCAGCGCCTTGACTTCTGCGACGATTGCATGGAGCGCCCGGCTCTCCCATCGTTCACTTAAAAGAGCCTGAGCCTGACCTTCTATTTAGCTAACGTTATGTGTTGGCCAGAACAGCAAGCTTGCAAATCTCTTCACGTCTCCATTGTGCAGACATTTTTGTCTACAGCATGTTTTAATGACTCTACTCCTTCTGACATTTGCATTTTTCTGGTCAAGCATTATATCGACACACACAAATGCCAGCAAAAGTTCTTGACTGTACATGCTAGCTTATCTTAATAAGAAGCAGATTTATACATAAAAATAACTTAAGTTGCCAGTAGATGATGTACAAATGATAATACATTGACAATTGATAATACATTGACGTGTGTTTCAAAATAACTTCACTTTACATTTGAACCAAAACAACGAAAGTGCAAAGAGCAGAGTAGAAACGTGGCTTACTGCGAAAAGTCCCGACACAAAGAGGAAGTAAAGCTAACGAACAGTGTGATAAATACAGTCAAAATAAAATGCATACTTTCACGACAACCCCCACACTTTTCCCTATATTTAAAAGTGTCTAACCTTAATATGAAGCCCAATATACTTGTTTAAACAATTTAATAAACACATTTGGGCGAAATGGCAGCAAAAAACGAAAAGAAAAGAAAATAGTTAACAACATAGGATAATTGTTAAACAGCCTTCTTCAAAATAAATGTCTGCGCTCTACCATTACAGAATTCTTAAAAAAAATGTACAATCACGGTTCATAATATAACGTGATTGCAACGTGTGTTGATTACTCTAATTTCTTAATGAGAAAAATATCACTATTCATCCTACTTGGCTAACACCACAGTCTTTGGCTAGCTAAACATTATTTTATGCTATTCTGTTAGCTAAACATGGTGAGCTGGATAGCTAATGTTAGCTAACCAACAAGGATATACCTTTTCCAACGTTAATGTTACCTGTAGAAATACACACTAGGGTAGAAAAATGTAATGAATAGACATATGCTTAGACATACTTACACACAAATCTTCCTAGTCACAGTTGGAATGATGTCTGAACATGTCCAGTCCACAGAAAAGAGTCTGAGTGTCTGTCTGGCTGCGTCAAACAATCTCCCGCCTCTTTCAAACATGCAACAACACAGACTTCTGGGGGATGGGTAACACTAGCTGTAGTGTAAAATCAACACTGTAGAGTTGTTTGCAGAATATGACATTTGACTCCCGGTATTAACACCAACTCGTTTTGAAGAATAACTCTCTTGGAGTTGATTAACACTAAACCCAAGTTGAAATAACTATATTTTAACACTCAACCCTAACACTGAAAATCCAACACTTTTGATTTTGCTGTGTACGAACACAATTTAAGTTTTCCACGAAAAAAAAAGTAAATATATATATAATTCATTATTTTGAGTTTAAAAGCCATATATAAATTACACTTCATAATTATGTTTACATTATCCATTTTTACTTTGCAATTCGATTCATAATATACTTCAAAATTGGTTATTGATGCTGTTACATGTATACATGCATGCAAACTCATAAGAGGTGAAAAACCCCTGTCGGGGGGGGGGTTTGTTACCCGGGAGAATTTAATTTTAAATATGATCTTTAAAATGTAGCATTCTGGTGTACTCTAAGAATAAAATAAAGTGATAAGACATTTACTTTAAGCAAACAACTAATTTATTAATCAGTATTTCAGCTCTAGTTGAACAGCTGGCTAGTTAGCTTTTTTTTTTTTTTTAAATCAATATTATTATTATTAACCTTTATTTAGACAAAATCCATTGAGACCGAGGTCTCATTTTTTAGTCATATAAAAACAAAGATAGCAAGAGTAGCGAGAACCATCGCCTATACAAAAAAATTATTAGTTTTCATTGAACCCTGTTACTGTAAAGCTTTAATATTAACTTCCACTGTTACTGTAAAGCGGTTAGAATAGTGGCCTATCTTCTATATGCATTCAATCCAGTTCAATTATTTAAATTAAATGATAATCTACTCTGGCTAAAGTAGCTTATCAAGAGTAAAGTAATAGCTGTGATCTATACACACCTCTGTATTAGCAACCTGCTGAAATGAAGATACAGGCACCTTAACCCTCTCTCTCATTACTTGGGCCCTTGGGAGCAACTGCACTGGGGACTGGAAGTACACTGGCTGTGGTCATTACAGTGAACACCTTTAACGAGTGACCGCGTGAACTGAACCGGAACACGGGGGGGTTGCATGTTTCATCACGTTACGTTTTTTTTTCCTAAATCGCGATACTGACGAACGTTAACAGTCGACAAAGTTCCCCATGCAGTGGACGTTAACTTAACCCAGCAAGTCTGAACGGTAACGTAACTTAAACTGTAACGAAGGAAAATGAAGACGCTGTAAACATCTTAACAATGATTGGCCAAGACTCAAACGCTGGCTGGCCAGGTGACCCCCCCCCCCTCCAAAAAAAAAAACCTCTACGGATCATGATTCCCGTGGATGACATATTTTGATTAATGCCGTCTGCATGTACCTGACAAGATTCTTTACCGGCCCCTGGCCGGCCGTGATGAGGACACGTCTGTTGTTGGGCTGGCAAAGGGCCCGCAGCTGGAGCCATTTCTCCAGCCAGGAGAACTCCTCCGATGTCAGATAAATCTGGGCCGCCCCGAAATCCCTGTTCGTCTTGTGTTCGTCCACCTGCAATACACAGAAAACAACATCAAACATTTCAAATAAAACACACAGTTTGATGAGGCACTTGAGTGTAGAACCTGGTACATACACAAATGACGTAGCCGTCGTCTTTGGATTTATTTTGCTCCTTGGCCTTCTCGACCTCCACCGCCATGTTTGTGAGCACGCCTGGCCGATGGCTACAGATGGAGGCCACCAGGGCCGAAAAGTACCCGTAAAAGGTGTATCTGAGGGACGGGTTGTCCTCAGTCTCCAAGCGCTCTGAAAAGAGGACAGGGAGAAAGAGAAGGGAAAAAAAGCACCTTGGAGAGAGACGCAGGTTTATTTCCATCTATATCTTTGTAACTTTGTCTGATAACTTTGTCTTTATATCTTTGTCTTACCCAGTATCCCGGGGATCCGCTTCTTTGCCAGCTCCTGGCACCTCCTAATGCTGCGTTCACACCAAACGCGGCGCAAATTATTCGCGCGTCTAGATTACATACAAAGTCTATGCACAGACGCGATGAGACTGGAGTGACGCAAATCTGCGATGGCGTGGCGCGATGGACGCAAATCGCGTCAAACGCCAAAACGCCGAAGTTGAAATATTTGAATATTTGAACTGAAAAAATCGCGTGTCGCTGTGGCGCGATATCCTATCAGCGTTGAGACCCTCTCCCTGTCATCAGTGACGTCCTGCCGTTGCTGAATCAGGAAATAAATACCGTAGCCGTCTGTGTTCACCCGGAGCTCTACGATACCTCGTATCAATAGAGACCAGACCAAACTATGTGTATAAATGTGTGTGTGTAAACCAGATGGTACAAACAATGAAAAAGACGCTGCCGTATTTACGTCTAGATGACGTTATTGTGAGTGTTGATGGAGCCTAGCACCGATCCATCCGAACTCCATTGAGAAGACAAGTACTTTAAAAGTTATTTGCTTGTCGTCTTGCGGAGAGAACTAACAAAACATGAATTCAGACAAATCGTCATCATTAGGTAGTTATTTCGGAGTCCCTTTTTGTCGGTTTATTGCAGTTAAATCACAGCCAAATCAGTTTATTTGGGGCTCATACAGCCGTAGTAAACAGCGGACGTGTGGCTTGCTAGACATAGTGAATACAGCTCGATAAAATACACGGAGCTGCTCCGGATGATGTTATTAACCCAGACATGACAGCGTTTAGTTTCCCGTAATATCTGGGACTTCCACAACACGTACTAAGCAGAAATATAGGTAATTTTTTTCCATGGTTAATGGCGGACAGTTGAGCGGCTTTCGGGCGATAAGCCCCGCCCCCTCTCCAGCGCGAATGAACACAAATGGTCCCCGGCGAGACCGGCGGCGCGATGGACGCGAATTTGCGGCGCGATGAATTTGCACCGCGCTTGGTGTGAACGCAGCATAAGGCTGGCCCTTGTAATCAAACATCCCATTTTTTGGACCTTGACTTTCAGCTGGTGCAGCACCACCGGCCTGGTCAGGGTGGACTTCACTGCCCTCACCACACTCGTCTGTTGCGTTTTACAGAGTCTGCAGAGGGCTGGCGGGGTCTTTCGGAAATACTGACAGAATTGGTAAATATTGCGTAGATAAAAATTGGCTGTGGTTATGGTCTTCCCCTTTGAGGCTTACCTCCTTATCCCCTCCATGTCGTCCAGTAACAGCCATGTATGGACCTCCTTTTTGACAATCGAAAGAAAACAGAAACGACTTGACCCGGCTGGTCTTGGACAAGGCGTTCTTTTTTTTGTGATGGTGCAGGGCCCTGCTGGAAATTTAGATACTCCAGGTACAATAGAAATTCCAAATAATTTTTTTTTAATTTAACATTGAAATAGAATCTTAAACCACACACACATAATGTACTTTTCCTTCTTACCAATCGACGGGGGGAGGGGTAGATGGCGCATCCCGTGGCCTCTGCCGCTGTCTTGGAACACCTTTGCCTGGGCACTAGTCCCTGCTTCCTCCGGCTCTGACTCTTCCACAGGTTCAGCCTCTGGTCCAGGTGGTGTCTGCCTGCTTGGCCCGGCCTCTTCGCTGAGGTTGCCCCCCCTCCTGTATCTCCTCCTCCCCTTCAACTGGCTTCTGCTGAGAAAGAGAAAAAACTGAAATACAGAGGGTATAATTATTATTCTCACCTTCCAGCCAGTCGCACTCAGTTTTTTTTGCAGAGGAATGGCGGGATCTCTTGAGCATCCTCTGATTGAATTTCAAGGATTTATAATAAAACTCAATTCCTCATACACAGACTTAGACAGGAACATTTTCACCATAGCAATAAATCCGGTAAATATTTAGCAAATCAAATTAAACGAAATAAAGAAAAAACAACAATCTCTATCATCAAGGACTCAGCAGGGAAGCCCACAAATTCACCCGATGAAATAAATAAAATCTTTAGAAGTTTTTATGCCAATCTATATTCATCTAAAAAGAACCCAAATCAAGAAGACATCAACTCATTTCTCAACAGTATTGATCTACCACAGCTTAACAAAGAACCAACCAACATACTTGACTCACCATTAACACAGGACGAACTTTTTACTGCTCTCAATCTCATGCCCAATAATAAAGCACCAGGCCCCGATGGCTTCCCTGCTGAGTTCTATAAACACTTCTGGTTCATTCTAGCTCCACTCTAACAAAATGATAACTGAAATCCTTAGATGCAGAAAAAGCCTTCGATAGAGTAAACTGGACATTTCTCAGAAGCACATTACAAAAATTTGGTTTTGGGGAATCATTTATTAACTGGGTTAAAATTCTGTACACTTGACCTTCAGCCACTGTCATCACCAATGGACAAACCTCACAAAGCTTCACACTGCAAAGGGGGACTAGGCCTCACTTTTCACTATTTTCATTGAACAGTTAGCAGCAGCCATTTGTCAGAACATTTACATAAAAGGAATTCAAACACTCAACACCTATCACAAGATTATTCTTTATGCAGATGATATACTGCTCTTCCTACAAAACCCCTACAGGAAACTATTAAAGTTATTGAAACATTCTCTAATATCTCCGACTACTCCATTAACTGGAGTAAATCATCCATCCTTCCATTATATAGTAACAGTTGGGATGGGGCAGCCCATACACCACCTATTCCTTTTTGCACAGGCGTCATCACGTATTTAGGAATACATATTTCCTCCAGGCTATCAGAGCTGTTCACACTCAACTTCACTCCACTACTTAAAACAATAAATGACGACCTCCTCCGCTGGCTGAAACTACCACTATCACTCATGGGCAGAATAGCTACAGTTAAAATGACAATACTTCCTAAAATAAATTACCTATTCACAATGATACCATCTCAACCCACCCACTCCTGGTTCAAATTGCTTGACTCAATCATTACTCAATTCTACTGGAAAAATAAGACACCAAGAATTAAACTGGCCACTTTACAAAAACCAAAAACACAAGGAGGCCTTGAAGCTCCACATTTTTTTCACTACTCTAGCAAATCAACTTCAATACATTCTTAAATGGATCCACCCCAATCAATCAGACAACACATGGTTAGATATAGAACAGACAGTTTGTAAGGACATTCAGACCTACCATTTTTCAGCCAATCTATCAAACGCCATCCTTGTTTTAAAATACTAACAATAGCAGAAACTTTGACAGCCTGGTGGAAATTCCACAAAATTACTAACATCACTTTTGCACCTTCACATTTTACTCCCATATCAATCCTGATTTTCTAAGTCACAAGACACCTCTAAATCTCCACACATGGTCCGCCAAAGGCATTACTCATCTGAATCACATCTTCAATAATAACACCATGGTTTCATTCCCCCACTTGGTTCAGAAGTACAGCATCAGGAGCAATACATTTTTGGAATATCTGCAACTCAAATCATCCGTTAAGGCCACTAACCTAGAACTACCCCCCTTAACCTCAGAATTAATTAATATCCCCTCTTCAAAAAAGTTAATCTCAAAAATATGTAGCGTAATATCACAGTCTGACAAAACATCATCAATACCATCAAGAAAATGGGAATCAGACCTGTCCATCACTCCTGATGCTGATTTCTGGAACCAAATTTGCAACAATATTTACTTCATGACTAAAAATGCCAATTTACAACTAATACAGTATAAAATACTTCACAGAATTCATTACACTGGGCAAAAATTTTTTTTAAATGGGATTCACGTCAGACATCTGTCCACATTGCACTCAAAATACCCCGGATAGCTATGTTCACGCCACTTGGCACTGCACACCAGTTAATCACTTTTGGAAAGAAATAACTGAGTCACTGTCTGTCTTCCTGGGCTGCCTTGTCCCATTATCCCCTTCACTGTGCTTACTAGGAGACATCTCAACAATAAATCTGAGCAAAACAAAACAAACCGCAAAACAAAACAAACCGCCGATAACTATCGCCAAGAAAACTATCCTCATGAACTGGAAATCAAGGAATAACACACATATCACACACTGGAGAAACTTAATGATAGAGTATATTTCAATGGAAAATCTAACCTCCAACAGAACACCACTCCATTTGGTCATCCATCACTATGTTTTTACAAACGTGACAATTCATATTCAAATTTATATATATATTTATGTATTTATTATTATTGATTTTTGAGTCTTGTTTTGCTGCCAGTGGACGGGGCGATACTGCCCCTGACTTTGTTTACGTTAAAAGTATTTTTTACCGGACATTATTATTTTATAATTTATGTAAATTGCCCTCATTTTGTTCCCATCTTAAAAGGCTCAAGGACACACACCATTCTCCTATACACTGACTATATGATGTTTGCTGGCTTGTATCTCACTGTTCTTGTCGGCCTCTTGTTGTTATGTCTATGTATTCTCTCTCGTTTTGCAATAAAAAAAAAAGAATTTCAAGGATTTCGTGAGCTCCAACTCCACCTTCTTAAGGCGCGACTTCAGCCCCCTATTCTCGGCTACGGTGTTAATGCATTTGGGATTAACGCACGCCACCTCCTGCTCCAATGTTCTCCTCAAATAACACATGCTCGTCCTCATCATGCTGATCAAGGTCCAGTCCTGTACTCATGGGGACAGCAGGGTTGGAAGCCCTCAGTTTTCCCAGCAGTTTTATCGATGCCGTGCGTCTCGCAGCTTGTTGTTGAAGTTCGAGGGCGTCTTTGTCCAGCTCAGGATGTCCTTGGACAAGATGTTTGTCCAGTCTTGGGCTGTCGCTATGACAGCCCAAGACTGGACATTTCTCACTTCGTATGTTGATTCGGCCCGTCGCAAGGCCGAGCAGGATCCTCCTTTCCTCCAGATTCTCGACGTTATGCCCCTTTTTAGGTGATGCGGCAAGGCTAAATCAGTTAGTTAATGTATAATAAGCAGTGGAGCCCTCCCCATCACAGAAAGAAACAATTCGCTGTTCACATCAATCAAAAACTGATAAATATTTCTTAGATGAAAGTTTGCCATTGTAATAGTCTTTCCCATTGACTGGAGGTGGCCGGCGTAGCTGCAGAAAGAAACAGCAATTGATTCGCTGTTCACATCAATCTTGTGTCATAACTGCTCTATTTGCATGGGAAAACAACAATTACCTCCTTATCCCCTCCTTGTCGTCAACAAACAGCCAGTTGTACAGGTCTTTTTTGCCCATGGCCAGGAAAAACAGGAAGGACTTTACCCTGCTAGTTTTTGAGAGGGCATTCTCCTTTTGTTTGGCCGAAGATCCACTGCCCTCATGAAACTTCCTGTACTTCTCCAGGTACTCAACTGTGAATAGAAATTCCAAATGATTTAACATTGAACAGTCTTCTTTTCCTTCTTACCAATCGACTTGGGGAGGCTTAAGTTTCGCATCCCCGGGCCTCTCCCGCTTCCTCTGAACAGTTTTTTAATTTTAGCGGGGGCACTAGTCCCTGCTTGAGCCTGGTCCTCGGGCTCTGACCCCTCTAGAGGTGCGGCTGCCCGCTTGGCCTGGCCTCTTCACTCAGGTTGCCTCCCTCCTCAACCTCCTCCGCCCCGCTTTCAGCTACACCTGGCTTCGGCTGAGAAAGAACAAAAACAGAAATACAGAAGGTATAATCATTATTTTGACAACCAGTATGATGCTTCTCACCTTCCAGCCAGCCGCACTCAGTTTTCGCTGAGGAGGTACGGCGTGATCACTTTATGAACCTCTGGTTTTGTGAGCTCCATCTCGACTTTGTTGAGCCTCAGCTTCAGTGTGGCTTTAGGTCCAGGCCCGTACTCCTAGGGATGGCAGGGTTAGAGGCTCTCAAGTTATCCAGCAGTTTTATAGTCGCCTGATACTTCGCAGCTTTCTGGTGAAACTCCAGGCCATCTTTGTCCAGTCTTGAGCTGAAGACTGGACATTTTGGATATTCACTCTGCCCGTTGCCAGCCGGAGAAGGATTTTCCTCTCAATGTTGACATAATGCCCCCTTTTTAGATGATGGGGCATGGACGCATAGACTTTTTGGCAGAGAGGGCACATGTTAATGAACTTTTGGCGTGTCATCTCTGAAAGGAAAAAGGAAAAAGAGACATCTTTAAACAAGTCAAAACCTCCACTACACCTTGAGGAAGACCTTTTAACAAATAAATGCTGTAAAAATTATGAAGGGCCGACTTATTCACTTTTTGGGAGCTTTAAGACTTACCGGTTCAAGTTACATCTACACCTTTTTAGTTTTTTTATATAATAAAGTTAGAAGTTGAGAACTCGGGTAATCATTGTGAACGTCTCCAGTTCTCAATATCGTTGACAAATGACAGCAAATTAGAACAGGATATCAGCACTCAAACCAGTTACACTAACCGATACAAACACTCAAAGTGGGTGTTGTGAAGAGAATAAATCAGTAAAAGGATGAAACATTAGTACTTTATTTTCAGAACAAAAAATAACTTCAAATAAGGACTTCAAAAAACAAGTTGGTCCATTTTTATCTTCCTCCTCATCTGCAAAATATTAAAGAAAAAACATCAATCCAAAAACTGCATATCAATTTCGGAATGAAATAGATCATGTTAAAAGCTATACCTTACATTGTCTACTTCAACATCTCCAAGTGGAATAATATTATGATGATGGCGAGGAGGAGGATGAGGAAGAAGATAAAGGAGGACGTTGTGGTAATCCGCATTAGAGGCCACATCAAAGTCACCGCCCTGCTAAATGTCAGTACAATAGCTGTCAAACATAAAATATAATAATCACAATGTAAAAACATATGCAGATCTAATAGAAAACTATATGCAACATACAGGGCCAACTATCAACAGGGTGGATGGCATATGGGTGTTTTCTATGTCTGAAGACATCCTGAAAAACAAAAGTGAGGTAATGTTGACATTATATGACAGCAATGTGTCCAGACTTGTTGGAAATGTGTAGAATATTAGTGTAATGTAAAGTGTCAAGTGTGTTTAAATGAAGAAAACAGGGAAGGGATATGCAGGGGAGTGACCGGTAGGAAATGTAAGGAAGGCTCAATAAAAATGTCATTTTTCACCTCTCCCTACTGGGCACAAGGAGTGCCGCTAAAAATCGGGAGACGTGGAAAAATAACATTTTCCCAAGTGTTACGCGGGAAAGCGGCGCTCCGTTCAGCCCGTCGGTCGCCGAGTTATGATTTTTCAAAGTTTCGGACGAGTTTCATTTCTTCTGGCGAGTGATCGCCGCCCTGGTGATGCGCCTCGCCCTCTCACACGAAGCCTTCGCCGAGAGACGCAATGGCCTCAGCTTTACCATCACCATCTTTTTCGTTGGGGATCTTTCTTCTCCGGAGTCTGTTGAGGAAGCACAAAGAAAAAAACATATTGTATTATTGGAGGTTTTGTTTTCACTCCACTGTCATGTACTTTGTGTAAGTAAAGAGATTTTCTTCAGTCAGCCATCTTGGTAAACTCCTCCTATTCTCTCAGGTCTGCGATTTCATCGTCCAGGCAGGAGCTGCCCGACTCCTAGTATTGCGCATCACAGTCTTCTTCTGAGTCATCCTCCAGCCTCTGTGCCTTTCTTTTAGATGCGGCAGATTTCTGGGGGGAGACTGAGGGTGGGGTCAATCTGCTGGGGGAGGTTGGGGCAGGTGTGGTGGTGGTGGGAGAGGAGGATATAACGGCCTCAAATTGCGCTCTCAGCTCCTTAGCCCGGACCGTGTCCAGCACCAGTGCATGCAATTTGTCTGCAGTAGATGTATTGTGGCACATGAAGGTCGCTATTTTCTGCCTTACATGGCTCTCGTGATAGTTTTTTGCCTGGACACAGTAAAAAAAAGGGGAGCACAAAATGTTTGTACTTGTTAGTAAAGCAGGCCAAGTGTTATTTTAATAAAGCATCACGGGGCGAGTGACTGACAAAATAAACTTACATGTCCTGACACAGCTGTTCTGATGTCGGTGAAGGTGGGCCTCCCATGCAGGCCCATCTCCACCCACGCCGTCTGCATGCATCTTAGCCCGCAGCTCCATCCACGAGAACTCCTCTGCAGTCAAGTAGATCTGGGCCGCCCCAAAATCCCGGTTAGTCTTGTGATCACTCACCTGCAATACACAGAAAACAACAAACATTTAAAATAAAACAGTTGATGAGGCACTTCAGTGTAGAACCTGGTACATACACAAATGATGTAGCCGTCATCTGGGAGGCTTCACTGTCCTTGGCCGCCTGAACCTCTTGCACGTCACGTTGGTCAGGACCCCCGGGCAATGGCCGTAGACCGAGGCCACCAAGGCCGAAAAGTATCCATAGAAAGTGTAACGGAGGGACGGGTTATCTTCCGTCTCCATTAGTTCCAGACAGGTTTATTTCCATCTATATCTTTGTATTGCGCGTTCAGATATGCAAACTGTCTTACCCAGTATCCCAGGGATTCTTTCCTTTGCCAGCTCCTGCCACCTTCGCAGGCTGGCCCTCGTAATGAGACGGCTCATTTTTTTGCTTTCACTTGGAGCTGGTGCAGCACCACCGGCTTATTTAGGTTTCTCAATGCAGCTCTCAAAGCCCTCACCACAGCGGTGAGTTGGGCCTTTGAGAGTCTGCAGAGGAGGAGGGGGGGGGGGGGGGGGGGGGTCTCTTGAACGTACAAGAAAAACTGATAAATATTTTAGATAAAAGTTTGCCGTTGTAATAGTCTTTCCCATTGACTGGAGGTGGCTGGCGTAGCTGCAGAAAGAAACACAGCAATTGATTCGCAGTTCACATCAATCTTGTGTCATAACTGCTTTTCGAAACGGATGTTCACTCGACCCGTTGCAAGGCCGAGCTCCTCAACGTTTGCCACCATGTGTGACCTTTTAAACGTGATGCGGCAAGGCTGCATAGACCTTGTGGCAAACAGGGCAGCAGCTGGTAAACTAAGGCGTTTCATTTCTGAAAGAAAAAAAAAAAAAAAAAAAGAGACATCCTTACTCAAACAAGTCAAAAACTCCACTACACCTTGAGCCATGAGGCTGACAGTTTAGCAGTGAACCCTCCCCGATACAGGAATAAATGCTGTAAAAATGAAGGCCTGAGTGATTCACTTTTTTTTTTTTAAAACACAAAAAAGACAATTTCGACATCTTTCACACTTAAACCAGTCAAATCAGTTAGTTAATGGTTAATTAGCATTAATAGAGCCATTTATATATTGCATTTCTAGGTGGCTGTGGGTCCAAGCAGGAAGTCTGAGAATCGCCTCGCGTCATAGCAAGCACGTCTCACAGGACGGCACCCTGCTGATTCTCAGGTGTCAATCACTGAAATCGACCAATGGGTTGCTGAGATAGAGCCCTGCGTACTCACAGGAGGCCGACATCGAGAAAAACTGTCTCTACGCAGAGAGACAGGACTCGGAGGATTCTGGCTTTCAAAATAAAGCTCAAACTGCTGTATTTGGATGTATTGAACACCATTAGAGATATACAAGTGAAATATATAGTTTGGTACATGAGAAAATTCAAATGGCGCCAAAATCACCATTTTGGAGACCTCGTCTGAAATCTCTGTACTAAAACCTCTAATTATGTTCTGCTTCACTTTATCAAAGTCAAACTTTGCAGCTAGACTGATAACATATTGCACTATGATTTGGGAGAGGTTTAGACCTGCAGCATTCCAAAGAAATAATTATTTTTAGGCAGACCTGAAACTTTTCAATTTGTGCTGTGTCCCATCTTCATTTAATATATACTGATATTTACACATCTGAACAATTCTCACAAGTGTTCCCTTTATTATAACACCAAACGTATTCAAATAGACCTTGTGGTTGCAGAGATATACTCTTTTTAGTATGGGTATGCAATTTTCAAGGAGAGGCCTAAAAAAATAGGTCCATTTTGAACAGGTTTTAACTACATTTCAAAGGAAAATATTGTACCATTTACTTGATTACATTTATCAGGTTAGTAGTTACTGGCTACGGTTTTAACCGGGAACAGGACGAGCCAAACGGTCAGGTAGACATAACAATGATCTGGTAACGAGTGACTGAGAGGCAGGGGTTTATATAGTGGCTGGATAGAGGCAGGTGAGGGGAGTTGTGCTGATGAGGAGGGAGTGCTTGATTAGTGAACAGAGGCAGGTGAAGGGAGTTAGGCTGATGATGAGGGAGGCTGACAGGTGCACTGAATGAGCTGATAGGTGAGTGAGAAATAAAGAGACAGGAGAGAAGGGGCCAAGCTGTGACAGTTTTGTTTGGATGATGTTTTCATGGATGATGTGCGTTTCACACTGCTGGTATTGCAGCTAATAGAACACTGATTAGAAAATGTATTAGTCTGTTGATCTTTATCACGGATATCAATCAATAGAATTAATTTTAATTTGATTTGGTCAGAAACAAAAGTGGTTTTGCCCGTATCCTTCATCAGTCTCTGACCTACAGTAAACGTTTAATTATGCTGCATCAACTTTAAAGCGTAAGAGCTGTAGACCGTGCAGTTGTCCCGTTAGAAATAAACGGTCGCCATTGACAGTGAATCAAGAGAGAAATAAACGGTCGCCATTGACAGTGAATCAAGAGGTAAAAATAATATATATTAACTTGTGCATTTAAACAATTGATAACTTTCTGCCAGCATTTCTCTCGTACATTCATTTGCTATAACAGTGTCGCTTTTGGCTTTAATCATTTTTTTCATATGAATGTACTTGGGTGCAGCACTTGGTAATGCACACAGCCTGAGGGAGAAACCCTGAGTTAACAAAGACAGTTGATGATCCACCGCTGTGATACCCATTATGTCTGAAAAGGGCTTTTGGTTTTGTCAAGCCAGCTCACACAAAGAAAGCCTGATTGTCCAGCTTCGTGGTTCACTCCTGTTCATAATCCTGTCAACTCATAAAACAAACAAACTCAAAAAAATGATTGATACTTCATCACATAAACTGACACACAAAACACAGTTAATGTGGGGGAACAGTTTGGAAAAGGTTACCTTTCTCCCTTTGCTTAAGACCTAGGAACAGGAAAGTTGTCTCCATTGTTTTTATCGATTCAACTTTTTCTCTGCGTGACCTCACGGGTCTGGAACCTTTAAATCTAGTTTTGCTATATTTTCACTGCAACAATCAAGTCTTTGGTAGCAATGATTGTCCTTCATCATGCAAAGACCACCACGGGTGCTTGCATTAATGATTTCCCTTTCAACTTATTATTAAACCAGGCTTCTAAACACACTTGGCTTCTGCTAATTAAATCAGAAGTTCACAGCTTCAAAACTGTTTGAAATTCAATGCCCACTGTTCTTGCAAGATAACATCAGTGATTCACCCACTGTGGCCGAGTATGCTTTATACAAAAGGACGAGTGTGTCTAAAGATCTAATGCAGGTGTATCCTTCATCTCATGGACGGCTTTGAGAACAATCTTAGTTTCATATATTTGGATTTCAAGCCGTTAGACCAGAATTCGCAGCAGTTGGTGCATTTACTGCACTTAAGTAATGTCGTTACTCACCATTTTAAGGCTCAAAGAATTAAGAATTACCCAGCTGACACAGGTAGATGTCTTCAGGACCCCGACTATATGGAAAATAAAGTGTGTGTGTATGTATAGAAAGATCCAAGGTCAGATACATTATTGTTGTGGAAAGTGTAGCAGAATGGAAAGGCGAGATCATTACTCGTCGCATCGGTCTCTGCAGAATAATTGAATCCAATGCCAGAGTTGAAGTGACTAATACTGTTTCTGTAGATACCCAGTATCTCTGTATTTCTTATGCAATGACCAGTCAAAGTTCTGTTACATTTTGGAACATTCAAACACCCACAGTAAGAAAAAGCTGTGTACTTTGTTGTGGGAGCAACTTGTCAGGATATGAATTCGTTTTTTGGATTGCATGATCTGACGGTGTTTGTCACAGCATCGCCCTGATTAAGATATATCTAGGGTTTCCTCACAGAGCTGTTGCATTAATTACATCAGCCAAGGAGGTAATTGTTTGTTTATTTAGCATAAGAAAAATGAAAACTCAATTCATTAAAGTGTGTTAGTTTCTCCGTAGTATTCAAACTTAAACATGATTGATTGAATTCCCCAGTGTTTAAAAAGATGCACTACTCTTTTATTTTTCCTGTGTAGAACAAAGGGACTACACTGCAGTTCGTTGTGCAACCTTGTGTTCTACTATGGCCATAAATGCTGTTTTTATTGTAACACAGCAGCAAGGAAAAAGACTTTGTGGAGAAAGGTGCGTCATCTGCTAAATGAACACTTAGTGCGTTTTAAACACTGGACATTTGTAGCCTAGGGAGTTTAAAAAAACAAATAAACACAGTGAAGTGTCCCATTGGAAGCTCTTCGGTGTGTTTCACCAACTGCAGTGGAAACTAATGATGGGAATAATGAGTTTTACATCTGCGGTTGAACTAGAAACTATTAGCTCCATGGCATTAACACAGACTGTGTTTACACAGACAGAATGTATTTGATAGCATTCTAATAAAGGCACTGTTTGTTTGTAAGTCCATCCCATTACTTCCGAGTGAATGGTTTCTGCAATGTGTCATGGAATGCCAATTATATTGAATCACACATTCATGGTTCCCTGAGGATGTATACTTCTAACCTCACAGATACCCTGACCTTTCATCTAGTGCCACCAGTAGGTTGACAATTGTGTTTTGGAGATAAAATGTTTTGACAAATGGATTGCCATAAAATGTGGTACATCCATATTCCCCAGAGGATAAAAGTCATAATTTTTTATGATCCACCATGAGGTCTTACAATTTGTTTAATACTTGGTTTATGACTAAATACCTGCAAATTTACATTCCCATCAGCCTCAGCTGTACATTGTATTCCATGCTAATTAGTAAATGTTAGCATGCTAAACATGCTGAACTAATATTACACCTAAAAAAATTAAACTGAGCATGTTAACATTTTTACTGTGAACATTTTGGCATGCTGACATTAGCATTTCGTTCGAAGCACCGCTATGCCAAACTACATACTCTTAGTCTTGTTTTAAGAAACAAACATGGGACACCAATAAGAGTAATTTAACTTTGCATCATGATTTTTTCATGCCTTGTATGTAATGAAACATACTCCCCCATGTCAGCATTTCTGAAGCAACATAATATGGCAGAAAAAAAGTAGGTTGCAAAGCTTTACTATAAGGTCACATAATGCTGTAAATTGAAACACAACAAAAATGCAAGAAAAATTGAGCGTAGTGTTAGTTCAGACAGGCCACAAGTCAAGCTCCGCTCACATCCCAGCTACATCAGCTGATAGCATCTCAAACCGGCCCAATCAGCTGATGGATCAGCATTCAATTGGCAAATTCTCATACCAGGCGCCTATTTAAACTGCTTCAGCCTGCCAAACCGTCTGCAGCCCGCCTCCACCCCAGCTCCTCCTCTTCAGGCTGTGTGTGATTTATGACTTAATCAATGTCATTATGTTGTCATTGATGCCAGCTCCGGGGGTCTTTGCTGCTGCCATGGGCTTTCCATGTATGTACATGGAAGGACAGGGAACTCCAAGAACAGAGCCATATAAATATATATAACTGCAAAATGAAATAAAAGTTCTCTTTGACTAAAGTGGTCCTGAAAACAAAACTACTTGGTTAGGTTTGTTACCTTACTTAAGTTACGGACATAAATTCAAATAAGTCAGGGTTGAGTTTTTGGTTTTCACACCAACAGCAGTCTCCTGGGTAAAGTCTAGTGTTGACCTACCCATCTAGCCCGATCTCCTCTCTACATGGACCTCACAGACTATGATTACAAAATAATTTGTGATGTGTCGAGAAAAAAAATTGTAATCCAGGAGAAAATATGTTTTCCTCGAAACTCAACTGATTCTCAGGAGCCCAGGATGCTTTTTGAAGCTACTTTTTTAACACAGCTGATAAGTCCTTCATACTTTAAAAAAACACAACCTGTTATGCCTGACGCCCCCAAATTTGGGGGCACTCGGTACCAGAGGGGTAGCATATGCCGTCGAAAGAAATGCACTTATCGAGAGCGAATATAATGCATGTATACATGTTATATACCAGATTAAAAAAAAAAGTCTGGGCAACAATATCATGCAAGCCATTTTTACACACTCCAAACACAATTCTACACAACTAATATATTCAACTAGAAGATTTACCACAATATCACGTATTTTTCGCCATGAGTCCACGAGCTACGCACTCCGGACAAAGCTACCAACACAAAGCTAAAAGCTAACACGGACAACCAATATATCAGAAAGCAAGAGAATTCGACACAGATTCCAGAGATATCTTCAAAATGTATCTCCGTGAAACCATTACAGAGATACAGCCAACAAGCACCAGAACCACAAACCGCTTTATCGCTAATAATCATAAATGCTCCTCACCTTTACGCTGTATTCATGAAGACAAAGGCATAATTTCCCGGTTCTGGAGCTAAAAGAACTGTTCCGCCCAATTCACTCACGCTCGGCTGCTCGGCTACTTTTAACCTCTACCAGCTAATTAATTCCCTGGTATTTGAGCAGTAAGTTCACTAGAACCAGGACGCTAATGCAAGACATAGAAGAGCCGTCGCCTGCTCCTACGTTACCTCAATTTGCGATCCTAGTCCGCCTAGCGTTCAGACTACTTAACTCACCCAAACTATAACGTTTAAGCTACTTAACTAGTTGTATTCGGTTTGTAAATGCCCTCATACAGTATCTCAGCTGTTTCAAATTTACTTTAAATTTCAGGAGAATGCACTTTTCCAGCTTCAGGTTACTTTGCGGCCTCTCCCTGTGCCCATATGAGGCCTTCAAGGACCATGCGGTCCGTGAACACTTTCGGCTAAGGTTCCTATAGTCTACCTAAACAGATTTTTATTAAAACGGCTCTGCTCACCTTTTGTTTGTGTGCACTCCGAAAGTGTCTGCGGTTCCCCGTCCCCGTCCTAGAGTTCGTCAAGTCCCTTCCGCGGTCGCCAAATTGTTAAGGCCATAACTTTTGAACACAGAGAGAAATCGGCCCCCTCCCTCCAGCCATGTGCTCTCAATCGCTTAATGGATTTATTATCCAACAAACATAAAAACAGTTACAAACCGAATCAAACTATTAATAACAAAACAAACATATGAATTCCATGAAATGTGAGATCCGAGCCAGCCAGGAGGATGGCATGCCTCCTCGCTGGCCAGCAGAAGATCTGACCTCCTCCAGAGTTTCAAACCCTTTCCCCCCTTGGAAATGTATCACACTCCATATCGATCAGCTAAATGTTTGGCTGAAACCCAATAAGCCCATCCTTGGCTCTTGACCTATTGTTCTACCCCAACACCTCAAGCAGCCACTTTCCAACCCCCACTCCAGCACATTCCTCAACCCCCTCTCACAGACACTTAATGCATGAAATGACCACACTCCTACAAGTAAATATACTGTATCACATAATATCCATAATTTGGAGCTCTTCAAAACTTAAATTCCTCACAGTACAGCGCCGAAGCGCGTACATATGAACCTTGCCAACTTAAAAACAATGTGGAGAGCAGTTAAACGAGCCAACCATGGGTCTCTCCCTCTCCTCTTGTGCCATAACGGATGCAGGCAGAGCAGGCCAGTGGAGGCCAGTCACTTCAGGTGTGGAAGTTCAGTTTATATAAATGTTAGCCACGTTTTCTTTTACTGACAAATATGTAATATGAATTTGAATCATGAGCAACCACTGAATCCCTCTCACTCACGCGGGCACCTGACGCACAGTGTCTCCTCTGCTGACTTTCTTGCTGGATTTCTTTAGAATCACATCGATGTACGTTCATTTTATTTCTACACAGCGTCTTTTCTCTTCTCTCGCGCTGTGTACATGCAGGCAGGAGTGAGAATTAATTATTGTTATGGTGACGCTGTTAATCCAACAACACGAACGCCTAGCATTATTATAGTGTACTTCTGTAGTATTATTGTCTAAATATGAATACAATATAACACACATTTTGCTTAGGTTTATGTTCAGTCCTTTCTGTGGTGACTGGGATATTACTACTGGGCCTGTCTAGCTTCCACTCTGCTGCTTCTGTCAGCACCTGCACCAGGTGTGTCTGTGTGACTCTCACAGAGGGGGTGTGTCTACAGCACCTGTCTGTGTGACTCTCACAGAGGGGGCGTGTCTACAGCACCTGTCTGTGTGACTCTCACAGAGGGGGCGTGTCTACAGCACCTGTCTGTGACTCTCACAGAGGGGGCGTGTCTACAGCACCTGTCTGTGTGACTCTCACAGAGGGGGCGTGTCTACAGGACTATGAATCTCCCACTCCGCCGTGATGAAGTGAGCCGTCACAGTCAGCCGTTGTTGTATGTCTTTCTCTTTAAACAACGCCTATATACTGTAACGCTTTTGTCCACCACCCTTATCCCGTCATTATAAGGGAAGACAGGGAAGACAAATTTGCGACTTAAATGACACCGGGAGCTTCTGAAGCTCCTCCGTTCCTCCGCTCGCCGTGCCTTTCACCGTTAAATGCTTCACGCTCCGTTCACGTGAACACACTACTGCTTTATATCTGTTCACTGACACTCTGCATTGATATTCGGGGACTTGTTACTTGAAAAGGAACAGCAGCAGTAAAACTTTATTACACACTATGATGATTGATCCGTGATCCGTTACACCACTACTGTCAACAGAAATTTTCAGATGTCTTGTGGGGATCATCAATGTAACATTAAACTTGACTCTCATGTATTACTTCTTGACAGAACATTTATGCGACTGCTCACTGACGAGGTTTTAAAGCTATTATTATCAAAATCTTGCTCTCAAATTTCTTAAAATGTACATATTTAGATAAGTTAAATTAAAAGGGTTTCTTCATGTTGATTCTGCAAGCCCAACATGTTATTTTTGGTGTGTGAGACATCACACTGTTAATTATGGCTACTCAGATGAATATTGTACTTTGAAAAACCCAATTTGATGCATGTGATAATGAATAATCAGTGATATAACTAGCTAATGGTAATGTTTCTTAAAATGACGATGTTTCCCTGGTCACCGCAAACGGTTTGATATTTATTAAAGTTATGATGTAACATTTATTTGAAATGCTTTCTGATTTGATCTGTTATATGTAGCTTCAGTATTGTCGTAAAATGTAAATTGATAGTCCATTCTAAATGTTTTATCTGTGAGTGTTTAAAAGCAATATTGACTTATCTATGAAACTTTGAGTATTCCAGTATTTCAAACCTCTAATATATTTCTCTCATCTTTTGCAGTTTGATCAGCATTACTAAGATAATTGAGGCAACCTCCAAATGATAGTAAGTAAAATGCTATATGCTCAATAGTGGCACAAGCTGATCTGTATCATTGTCATTTGTAAACTGTGATATGTGCTAATTCTCCTGTTCTCCTTTCTAGGATTATGCATGTGGCAGTGTAAGGAATGCAGTTTGGAGCTAGATACCAGGTATTTGTTGTTGCAACATTTTAGGCAGGCTCATGGGCATTTTAGGGGGAGTTATCGATATCCATGTCCATACACAGATTGTCCATGTACATTTAATTCATGGAGTAAGCTTCTCAATCACACATACAAAAGTCACGCTAAACAGCAAACTCCAAAGCCAGTAGAAGTACCTACATTCCAGTGTCATGTGTGCTCATGTAGAGAACGTGTAACAGAAACATTTATTTTCAACACATAAATGAACATCTCAGACATGATGAATGTTTCTAGGATGCACATTTAAAACTAATATTTACAGTACATTCAACACACAAAAACAGGAAACACAAGCAACATTCATTAAATGACTTTAAAGCCAATGTTGTCAGTACAAACAGTCAGACAGTTCTGCAGTTGGGCCAACAGAGTCTGTGGATACAGATAATGAATATGAAACGCTAAATCGTGGTGATGCTGCGGGGATACACCTGACAAATTTGATTGAAGAGAAAATTGCTTGCATTTTATTGAAGTTGGAAAATATTGTTCACGTTCCAAAGGCAATTATTGATGAGGTCCTTTCTGAACTTCACTACATATTAAGTACAGAAGCTTTGCCTGTCACAAAAGCTATTGTTGCTGATGTATTCCAAAGTCAAACTACAAGTGGAAGAGTCAGTAGTTGAAGAGCTTGCCACTGTTCTATGCAAATCTAATCCGTTGGGAATAGCTAACGATAGAGCCGGTTGAGTACATTCTAGATGCCCAGAGGAATAGGACATATCAATACATCCCTCTATTACAATCTTTGCAACATTTGCTCTCTCATAAAGGTGTCATTGAACATCTTAAAACTCCAACAATACAAGACCAGCTATTGTCTTGTCCCCAAGAGTACAGAACCATAAGAGACGGTGAGTACTATAAACAAAACCCTTTACTGTCAGGTGAAGGTTTGAGAATAGCAGTTCATCTTTGTGTAGATGATTTTGAGATTTGTAACCCTCTTGGGACATCTCGGAAGAAGCACAAACTCTGTGGTGTCTACTGGGTTTTGGGCAATTTGCCACCAGGTTCCCATTCAACACTAAGCTCAATCTACTTAGCTGTTCTATCCAAATATGATGATATCAAGGCCTATGGCTATGAGAAAGTGTTGGAGTCTCTCTTGCAAGACTTGAGTATATTAGAACAGCACGGTGTCTTATTTCTCAACTTGGTCAGTTTGTTAAAGGTTCTGTCCAGTGTGGAATAACTGACAATGTTGGAGCCCATGGGATAGGTGGATTTGTTGAGATTTCTTCTGGTGGGTCAATATGCAGGTTTTGTACTGGAGATAAATCGGAATTTCAGACTAAGGATGTCAAATCAGGTGCTTTCCAACTTAGAACAAGAGACATCCATGATCTTCAAGTCTAGTCTGCTCAAGAGAATGCAACCATTTGCTGTGGTGTAAAAAAACAACAACAGTGTGTTTTAACAGAGCACCTTTCGTATTTTCATGTTAGCACTGGTTATCCTCCTGACATTGTGCACGATCTCTTTGAGGGTGTTGTTCCAGTTGAACTTGCACGCTGTATTAGTCTATTGATCTCCAAAAAATTCTTCACTCTTGATGGCCTTAACACATTGATCCAGACATTTCCATACAAATGGGGGGACAAAACCAATCGCCCTCATGCCATACCACGTTCGGTCACATCTCGCAACACTATTGGTGGCAATGCACATGAAAATTGGACATTGCTAAGATTGCTTCCCTTTGTGATTGGGCAAATTTTGCCAGAAGAGGAGCCAGCATGGCAGGTGATTCTAGATCTTAATTTAAGGACATAGTTGAGTTAGTTGTGACCCCTGTTCACACAGAAGAGACCATTGTGTATCTGGAGGCCAAGATCTATGATCACAGACAGCGCTATCTAGAACTCTTCCCACAAAATTAAGCTCCTACCAAAACATCACTATTTAGAGCACTGTCTGCTAATGATTCGTTGCTTTGGACCTCTAATTGCACTTTGAACGATGAGATTTAAGGCTAAACATAGCTTCTTTAAGCAGGTTGCACGTCATACTAATTGCTTTAAGAATATACCACGTTCACTAGCTGTTAAACACCAGTTCATGCTTGCCTACCACACGCATTCCTCCAGTCTCAAGTCATCCTTGGAGGTCACAAATGTCTCAATCATGCCTGTTGATGTCCTTAATGAGGGTAGTAGTGTCTACACTGAAGCAGAGATACCCAGATGTGACTGAGGTTCATATGGCAAAAAATGTGTCTTGCAGTGGTATGTTACAGTGAGGGGATACTTATTGTCCTCATGGCCCAAAGTCTTTGTGGTCCCTAAATTCACCTACGAGGCTGAAGAAAGGAATACAGAGTTTGAGACAAATGGAACATACTTCAGCCCTGCCCCAAAGCTGAAATGATGAAATACCCAAAAGACTATGAATGTGAAGAAGTAGCAGCAGCTTTGACGAGGGCCCATCCTTGTTTGGGCCAGCTGGGAACTACGACGAGATTTTGGGGATGGAAACAGTCACTTAAGTATAAAATGCGAAACTATCGAACAAAGCTTGGGCGGCTTGGACACCCTGAAATCCGTGTGAACTCCTTGAAGCACAAACGAGAAGGCCAAGGCAAAGCTGCAGCCAACATCAAGAAACCAAGAAAGGCTGACCCTAACCCTACCTTCCGCTGCACCCAAAAGGCTAAACCACAGAAAGCTTGGAGAACAAGAGAATTGCTTTATTGTCAGAACTGAAAAAGCGGGACAATGAAGTGGTGATAAAAGCCAAAATGGAAAAAACCTTCTCCCACAGGCGACTAGAGATCATAGAGCAGAGGCCCATGATAGAAGAATTCAAAGACAGATTGCCTGCCTTGTTCCAGCAGAGTGAAGTAAGTAAATGTGTATGTTTGCATGTGTTGACCATTTTGATGATTATTGACTGCACAATTGCAATTTTAATTTACAAGTAATCCTACATCCCTATATGGTAGTAACTATAATAAACAAGTAACAATTTGATGTATTTTTTTGATTCGGTTAGTACAAATGCATAGAACATCCTTTTCACTGAATTAGGTTGGTTATTGTAACATTTTCTTATCCATATCTGTTAATTTAAACACATTTGATGAATGGTAAATGGCCTGCTTATATAGTGCTTTTATCCAAAGCGCTTTACAGTGTTTGCATTTAATTCATACACACACGCCAATGAATATGAAATTCATGACAGGCAACAACCAGTTGGGGGCATTTAGGGGTTAGGTGTTCAGGGACACTTCAACAGATATAACCCTCTGGACTTCAGACAACCTGCTCTCCACCCTGTGCCACCGTCGCACCCACATTTACCTCATTTCTTTCTTGATTTGTTGCACTTGTTTCAGTGTGACAACATTAACACCAGGAGGGAGTGCATCCTGAGAAGCCTGGTCATCTACCTTAATGAAGATCCAGACTCTTTCTTCAAGGAGTATCTGGTAAGTTTATCACAATATGTTACTCATGTTGCGTCGATGTTACCTACACTTATTTCTACCTTGGCACACTATTTATATTGAGTAAATCCTATGGCACACCATCATCCCTAT
The DNA here is from genome assembly GCA_032191485.1 of Leptoclinus maculatus. NCBI lineage: Eukaryota > Metazoa > Chordata > Actinopteri > Perciformes > Stichaeidae > Leptoclinus > Leptoclinus maculatus. Next base: position 18,455,990 of record JAVDOI010000013.1, read on the forward strand.
TCATGGTGAGGTGTCTTATCCCTTGTGTAGACCGCAAATGTGTCAGTGCTGCACTCATGTGGCGACGGTGTTCACGCAGCACTAAAGCAACTGTACTGGTTACGTCTCTTTTCGCTTTTTAAAATGCTTTACACATTAAGATGAGGATTAAATAATACTGATCAATAAATAAACAGCAATAATGGAAAAAACAATAAAATTCAAGAACAAGGTCAGATAGATAAAGGTAAAGACACAAAGATAAAGGAGAGATAATAAGAGGAAGATATGAAAAAAGTGAAAACTAATTAAAATGATGAAATAATTATCAAACCCTAAAATATGTAATAAATTGTCGTAAAGTAGCAGTGTTTTATTGGACATCAACGTTTATACCCGCATTGTTGAAAAAAATAGACTTGAATCTTGTATAAACACTTCAAGTCGCGGTTACGCCTGTGAGACGGATTTGAGATGCGGGCCTGTTGGGAGCCGGTGCAGACAGCAGCATAGATTTAAACAAGAGTTTATCGGTTGTGTGAATTGTGCAAGTCTGACATGCTTGCAGTCTATACATAGAGTTAGGCCAAATGTTTCGAGCTGCAGGAAAGGCCACGCCAGTCAAGTAATTGCACCAAGATTGAATCTGCTGTTGATGATTTAAGAATGCTTATTTTATAATGCATTTATATATATATATATATATTTCTGTTTTGGGTTTTACTTAACACAAGTGTTCTGTGTTTTTGTTGTTGTTCAGGCCTCCGCCCCTGACGATGCAGAGAGGGACATTGCAGACACTGTCATGGGGGTTTACATGATCAGAAGAGATGGGGAGCCAGAGGACGTGGGAATTGTGATCGAAGGCATTCAAATCCTGAACAACATAGACAGTGTCGTCATGGCAATCATCATGCTGTTTGGGTTGATTTTTGCCCTTGATCTCAGCTTTCTGGACAACCTCAAATACACCTTTGAGTTTCTCCAGAAGATCATGAACTTGGATGGGCACAAGCTGAATGCAAAGATACAGCAGCTAAAAATCAAGTTGTTTGCATGAGGTGAACACACGGTGACTTCAATGACTTCAGTTCGTGCATTAAACTTTCTTATAAATCAAAACCTAAGACTATATCCCTTTTTTGGAGAGCAGTTCAAAGCCTCCACCTTGAGTGCAGTGCATCGTTGTTGTTTGTGGCACTGCACGATTTGGGATAGCTGGGTCTTTATTTTTCCTAATTTTTATTTTTTGCTGAGCTGTTACAGGAGTACTGTTTCCAGGGTACTATCCTAATAACTACCCTCTTAAAATACCTTGCTGTGTGTAGTGATGTTAAATTAAGGTTTCGACTTCGACGTTTGTTTATTTGTTGTATTTAAAAAGAAATGCAGGCACAATAGTGTATGGGATGGACTATTTTCAATAAAAACACCTGAACTAGGTTTTGGCTTGTGTCTTAATTGGGGATCAAATAGAAAAAAGGTTTTTAGCTGATTAATTAATTTCCAATTAATTATATCATATTGAGTTGGACAAACATAAATCAATTTAATTTCATTAATGGTATTTTTTTATTTAGGGTGTATTTGATAAAAATTAGTCGGACTAACTCAATTAAATTGTATTGCATGGATGTTCTTAGTTTAAGTTAGGTTTACATATATTTATTGGATGGAAAACCTGCCCACAATTTAATTGAGTTCATCCAATGAGTTATTTTTTTGAGTGCAGGCTCAGAGAGGATTCAGGCTCTCAAAATGAAGCCAAACTGCTGTATTTGGATGTATTGAACACCATTAGTGATAAAACAAGTGAAATATATAGTTATATAGTCTAGACAATTACAATGGAACAGCTGGTTCCAAAATGACAATTTGGGTGACCTCGCCTGACCTCTCTGTACTAAAACCTCTCTAATTTTATTCTGCTTCACTTTATCAAAGTCATAATTTGCAGAGAGACTGTTCACATATTGTGCTATGATTTGGGAGTTGTTTTAGTCTTGCAGCTGCATCATTGCAAAGAAATGATAACAATAAAATTGCTTTTTTTTCAGGCGAACCTGAAACTTTTCAATTTGAGCTGTGTGCCATCTTAATTTACTCTTAACCAGTAACATATACACTGATATTTACACATCTGAACAAATCTCACAAGTGTTTCCTTTATTATAACATCAAAATCATTCGAATAGACCTTGTAGTTCCAGAAATACACTATTTTTAGTATGGGTATGCAATTTTTGAGCAGAGGCCTAAAAATAGGGCTCGGGCCCAAGTTGCCCTTAACAGCGGCCTGTGGCAAACAGGAGCTATTAGGATTAAGTACAGAAAGAGATGTGCAGCATACCATTCATTATCTCATATTTTTCTCTTTTCTTATATCTTCCTTCATCAACTTTACTGTTTCCTTTTATTTAATTCTCTCCATTCCTGGTCGTGGTCATCAGTTGAGACCATTACTTTGACAGGAGTGTCATTTTCTTGACACCTTCAGTGTTAGTATTAGCTTCCCAGACCAAAACAAAGTCTCTCAAAAGCCAATTTTGAACCCACCACATCCCACTGTGCAGCTGCCTGAACTAACCTGTGACTGTGGGCTGCAGTAACATGTTACTGTAGGGCACATGCGGATGTGTTAGCAGCTGCCCTCAAATTACCAGCTCTAACCTCATGCTGTACTTGTGGCGATGACTCAACCTCTTTACCTGCAGGACAGTCCTCTGGTGGAAAACAATGTAGCATTGTGTAACAGATCACTTCTCTATAGAACGGGCTGCGTGATACAGCATTCATCATGTGCGACGTAATCTCGTTCTAAACAATAGGCAAACTCACGGTGTAATTAGCACGCCTGCTGTTCACTTCTGTTAACTTTCAATTACAAATAATTGCATCCACTGCGTTTTGTCTTTAAGACAAATAGTTGCTCTTTGCCTTGAGTTTTACAGGGACCCCGGGCAACCTCATTTACCATTTCCAAAGATGTTTGCATTTATACGCATCTCTTTGAATTCCTGCCATAGCACTGCTACTTGGAAATCTCTTTAGCCCTGCGTTGCTATGGCAATTCAGCTCCACCAGGCTGATGAAGGATAGCCTATATACGTGTGTGAGAGTATGTGCAGTTGTGGTGCCAAAGCAAAAGGGACAAAAGCGTGATTACTGAAATGACTGAAGAGCTAATCTGTAAAATGTTGCCAGTTTTTTTGCACAAGTTCCTGGCACTCTGCTTTTATTTACTTTGTAGACAGTTATTTGTGGGTATTTCACAGGTGACTCATGATGGTGGATTAACGGAGACCTTGAAACTACAGCCCTACAGCAGTGGGGAGGATGCATTAATCTCTCAGCATTAAAGCCGCTTGAGCTGGTAGAAATCTTTTACCTGAGCACTGAACCTCTCAACATGTTTGGAAGACTGATGAACTAGTCACATGTCACCGTCAACCAAATGTGGTCGTAAGATTGTTCCCAATGCTTAGTATGTTCTTAACACAACACAATTAATGCAACTTCAAAGTTAGGACCACACAAAATAAGCGTTTATTTACATCCGTAGAAATGTTTGGTCTCATTTTGAACCAGAGCATCTGCAGATTAATTCTATACTCAATATGTTATGATCCACTTAAGTTATGTGTGAAGTAAATTAAATAAATCCCCATTTTTCTTATCTTCGCTGCCATCTTGTCTTTAAGCGAGATGGGAGGAGAGACATGTCACAAGTTTTCTCTGCCGATGCAGATTACAGATGAGCCATACTGGCCAAAACAGATTGTTTTTTCACTACCGTCTTGAAAAGTATTCCAACCAATGTAAACCATCAAAATATCAAAATTATGTCTTTTTACTTTGTGTTACGTGCTGTGTTTACTATGTGCCCTCTCTTTATTAAAAAAAAACATTTAAAATACTAATATCTCTCACATCAAACGTTTAAATCAATGGATTGACATTTAGTGAGATAATGCTATTTTGCTATCCTCCTAAGAGTTTGCTATTTATCATTTAATAAACTAGTTCCTTTTGGGATTTATAAAATGTACTAATCTAATACAAAGTACAATACACAGAGCTAAATTTAGTACAAAGACGGGGGAACGGCTAGTCTAGCTCTGGCCAAATGTAATACATTACAACTACCAGCACTTCTAAAACTCCCAGGATATGTCTCGCCTAGAGCAGGTGTCAGGCAGCCAGAGGGGATTTCAGGAAGTTACTGGTCCAGACCAAAAAATAGCCCGGGCACTTTACCCACTCTAGAACAACCAATTGTCATTTTTATATTGTTTTCTGTAGAGATTAAACAAATTTGATGTAACAAGACAGTGTTATGTAAAAGAAAAAATGCCTGACGAGGTGTCCATAACCAGGAATTCATGGACAACGTGAAGACCAGCGCGTCGGACGGTTGCCTCCAACAGTCTATTATTCCTGATCACGGTCACATCGAAGGGCATTATCCAACTCATACCATAGTAACTTTCCAAATAAAAAATCAACACCATTAATCTATATTTTCATTTCTTTTACATCCAAAATCTGGTTCCCTGGTAACCCTCAGAGTTTGCTACAATCATTACCACCCCATCAGGTTTTGCAATGCAATGGAAACATTGTTCACTGCTACAGTAAATAGGACAGACCTTATACGACGTGGGAACGGGAAGTATTTCTAGTTTGCTCAGCTTATAGACTCTTGAACTCCTGTGAACCTAGAACTTTGGCTCAGCTACAAGTTAACATTATGCTAGCAAGAGTCAAAGTCTAGTGTGTTATAATTTTAACACAATCTGTTTTTCGAACCTTAAGCAACCTGTACCGCCCCTCGGGGATCGGTGTGGGGGCGGGGGGGGCAAATTCCGGTTCAGCTTGGTACCAGCTGAACCGCAGAATGCAATTTTCAGTAACAAATATAATATTTCCAAAATGCAGCATACCGTTTGAACGAAGAATCTCCCATGAATCGAAGCATGTGTAACACTTTACACACTCAAAACACAATAAAACACGATCTACGACAACATTCCTAGCCTCGTGCTAAATATCGTCACTTTTCTCGTTCATTTTTCGTTCATTTTGGCCGAGACACGTATCAGAAACAGCCTCTCAAAAGTCGTTTTTCAACCGTCCATGGTAAAGCTAGGTATTTAGCAACAATAGCATTCGATCACGCTTCGAACGTATATCTCGGATTTCCTCTCCGGGACACGCTTCAAACATTACCGGGGGACAGCAGCCCCCAGCATCTATCACTTTGCCAAAAAAATTCTGGGTCGGTACTCACGTTTTTGAAGCAAAATCATCAAACCGTGTCCTTAAACTCCATTTTGACCGCTGATTCAGCTCATTCTGTACCACTTCCGTTCTAATAAAGTTGTCAAATAAAAAAAGGGGGGTCAAATAAACTGGGGGGCAACATTCCAGCGAGGCAGTCTCGCGACTTTTACGCGCCGGGTCCTCGGCGTAGATTGGAATTTTTCGGAAAACTAAAGACTTCCTGGTAAATCTGTTAACGCCATTCGATTGGCCACACCAGACACGCGCACAGAGCAAAAAAAAACGAAAATTGACCAACCAGGAGCTCTACAACGGCGCAATACACACCAGCTATTGCGCAATACTCCCGTAGGTCGCCGGCCTGGAGAGGCTTTGGAGACGGTTCCAGCTCTCCAAAATGATTTCTAACTGCTGTATGTGATAGATTGTGCATGTAGAAGGATAAAGGAAGTTAAATATATAGTTATTTAGGTTGTAAAAGTACAATGGAACAGCTGGAGAGGCTGTTTCTCACATGACGACCTCTCGTGACCCCGCATAACATTTATGTCTCTAATTCTGGCATACTTCACTCAATTCACTCAAATTCTTTTTCTATTCACTACTGCTGTCGTTTGCTATGATGGTGGGTGGTTCTAGGCTTTACTGAGCCTCATTTAATATCGTATTATGAATAATAGTGCTTTTTCACCATACAAATTTTACATTTTCAAAGTGGAGCTGTGTTCCATCTTCAGCTGCTATTAACCAGTAATATATACATAATATTTACTCTATTCATATGAGCAAATCATTCTTAGTGTTAATAATCCCTTGGAATTATTAAAAAAGACCTTGTAGTTAGAGTGTGGGGCCCCTTCGTTCAGAACCGGAATTTGCGGTTGCAGGTTACCAGGTTACAAAGAGTTTTGGTGCCTGAACCTAACAAACTGTTTCATATTTGTGAAACATATGTTTGGTTCAGAAGTGTTCACATTCACTGTATCCTGTGTTTTGCAGAAACGTACACTGCCAATATTTTTCCGGCGACTGGGTTGGTATATGTGACCTTAAAAGTGGTTGCACATAAAGGATTCAGCCAGAGCTCACATCTGTTCCACAACCTGCAGTTACACAAAGGTTATTATTATAGTGGACCCATTATTAGTGAAGATTGGATATCTGAGAACACATGGTGGTTGTTAGAGCCAGACTGTACAGTGGTTTGATGTCAGAGCAAAGCTCAAAGAGACACTCCTCTTTACTTGTAACACAGCTGCTGGTTGTGTTTTTGTACAGATCTAACATCTGATAACAGCCCTTATCTGTCACAATGACATCAGCATGCATGATGCATGAAAAACCTGATTTAGAAATAAAATATTTCCTCCTAACTCATTAATATTAATGGAAAAATGAAACATCAATCCATTATAATGTAATTGTAATGACAACATTAAAGTCCCCGTGAAATGAGAGATGACTTTTTCGCCTGGTTAGCTAATAAACAATGACGAAATTGGAATACTAATCATAAAATTAATTTCACAAGGTGAGATGTAAAACAGTAACAAACTCATTTCTGCTTAATAAAGTCTTCACCAGATGAAGTGAGAACAGAAAACAAGCCTCTCCAACTTCTCCAATGGAGATAGTTCAGTGATAAAAGCCGTTATTAAAAAACAGAACTCATTTAATGTAAATGAGCAAAATAAAAGGTGAAATGATTCACAGTGAAGAAGTGACTAACGTGAGAGACAACTGGTCCTGACCGTGTGAAGTTTGTGTCCTCTGGGTGCCTCAGTCCCCAGCCTGGTCTCTAAAAGTTACATTCACATACAATGAAACAGCATTGTCAATTACGCTGTGCGGGAAATGTATATTCTCCTAGATTGCTTTTCAAATATCTCAAATACTTTTCCGATCATAGTCCGCGGAAGTCGGTGTAGAGTGGCGCTCCTGGTGGATGCGTGAGACAAAGTCCAAAATCATATTGCTCTAACAATAATCAGTAGATAACTCACCTGGATATTTTCTAAACTTGTAAGAGACATTTTATTTCAGCTTTGTACTTAAACTCGACAGATATGACAGATGACACTGTCTTTTTTTTTAAATGAACCACTGGAATGTTTACAAGCAAACTAAAAGAACAGCAGTGTCACCCATCTCCATTTTAGCTCACTTGTACATGACAAGAATGTCAAAATTGGCAGATTCGGCAAAACCTGTTGAAGTTCAATGACGATGGGTAAGTGATAAGCTCTTCTAAACAAAAGGATCGTCGATATAGTGGCCAACTTTTGTACTTTAAATCTCTAAACCCTGCTTCATCTGGATGAACAAATTATATTCCGCCTGTCTGCTGGATTATTACACAGAGTTCTTGGTTCCTGTAAGTGACCAACTGAACTTGCATCCAACAGTAGAAAGGAAACATGCTATGAGATATAGACCTAGTTGTTTTCTAAAATGATGGTATGCATATTATGTCACAAAATAACGTACATTTAACATCATGTTGAAAGCATATTTGGGATGTTGTATACTCCAGCTGTTATTCATTATTTATTGATTTATCATTAACCATCCGCATCCTTTAGGCACACACTTATTCCTGTACTGGAACTGAACGTTGTCATTGGAATTAAAAACACAAGGTGCAGAATATATACGTCATTCTAGAGGATACTGGGCTTATTGGATCTGTTGCAAGTGCACTTTTGCTGGTTTCTGTCCCAGACAGGAACCAATCGATAATCACAGCGTCAAGGCTTTTAACCTCACCATCAAAAACATAATCACATCATCCTTGTTTTAACCCGTTTGTTTTCCACACTGAAGGATTTGCTATATATAAAAAAACAACTAATTTCTTTATTTCATGAAAGTGGAAGCTCTAAAAACAGCGCATACCAAGTATTTAAATTGTCTGTGCAATAAACTTGTAAAACATTGGATGCATTTAAAATAATTTGAGTTGAGCAAAAAACAAAAAGGTTGTCTAAAAGTTAGTTGACTTGCATTATGTCATGGAAAACGCAGCCCCATTTCCTACCCTAAAGGACTTTTATTATAGGGCAATTATTTTTATTTCTCAATCTGGTGTATTTCTTATTAATGCAGTTATTCATGGGGCCATGGTCTGTGTGGCAAGTGCAAATATAGCATGACCCATAGAACAATTATGGCCACATTTATTGAAATTCTACCTACATCTTTGGGTGGCACAGAGGCATATATGGGCATATTGAAATTAAAAAGGGCAAATTGCACTGCAAAACTCAATGGAAGTATTTGTGCTGTTATATAATCAGCGTAATATCTTTTGTGAATTGGACCTTGAGACGTTTCAGATGTTACATTTTTGTTGCTATCAGCGAATCATGAACTCATGCTAAAGAAGTGTGGAGGAATCAACAAAGTAAATAAAACGCTAACGCACAGATTGATATCTTACAGATTACTAGAGGTGGGTTTTTCCTCCAGCGGTATTGTGCCATGATATGCAATACAAATGAAGCCAACAGATGGTCTACGCTTGTGTTTCATTTCACAGCTACAGACAGTAGACCTCAGGGAATATAAAACAAACTGAGCTAAGACTATTTAGATTGACTTTTTAACTTCACTTACATTGACTGTTCCAACATTTCCAAAGAGAGGTATATGAGTTTCATTTCAAAAGTTATAATGTGCAACTTCATCTGCAGCAGTAGTGCATTTTCTGTCTGCTTTGGTTTTATTACAGGAAGAGGTGAGCAGGTAACGTGAGCATGCGTTAGTGAGCTTTGTACCTAGATGTGTCTGAATACCTGTCCACATAGTTTTTCTTTAGGTATGGATGGACATGGCGCCCGGACAGGTCAGGTCTGTGAAGCAGGACAACCGTTTGTATGAAAAACCAGCCAAACAAAATGATAACTGACTTTTTTTTCCTGTTTGTTGTTTACAGAGTTAAAACACAATTTCTATGTCTTTTTCAATGGAAATGTTCCCATCCACTCAAAATATCACCTATCTGAAGCAGCTGTTTATTATTTTATACAGGCTCCAATTAAAAAAGCTCAATAGGTTGTATTACCTTGCAATAATAGGGCCAATGTTATGCAAATAGAACTTTCAGAACCCATCGATCTGGGGTGGACTGGACATCTGGCATACGAGGCATTTTCTTAGTGGGCCGATAACATAGTGTTTTTTCTTTTCTGAAAATAGGTAGGTCATTGGTGTATTCTCAGTTTTTTCTTAATTGAAACTGGACTGGCCCAATCAAATCTTTGATCCCCCGTTTAATGATGTCACAGTCACAATCTCAAAACATACAGACGCAAATAATTCATAAATAAGTCAAATGCATTCTTCCGTAGAAATCGATCCTGTGCTTATAAACAGAACACAGTTTGTTAAACAGGTAACAGACTACAGAGAGAACACACCTCTACAGTGATGATTACTGTGTCTTTATTAGTTATTAGTATTATTAGTTACTATTATTAAGTAAGTGATCATGTGAACAGACACAAACTTATCAAAAGTCTCTCCAGCTGTTAAAGCCAACTGACAGCTGATCCAGCTGTGATCAGCGGCCGCCGTCATCAGAAACAGACGTCGCTTCACGTGAAGCAACTGAGGAAAGGACGTCTCATATCTCTTAAAACATATTTCCTCGTTTCCTCTCTCCTCGCATGGTTTCCTTGCGTCTCTCCATGCATCCCTGGTGGGAGGGACTAAGACACAAGGAAAGGACGCAAGTGAGGGAAACTGACTATTTACTATTAGCTCACTTCCTGTTCAATGCAGCTATTCACAATAGCCACTACGTGTTGCTAACGGACATGTAAAATAACCAATACATTGATTCCGATAGTCAGAGTTTGTATTTTTGGAGCAATAGGTCTTTTCAAACAACAGCATGGCAGCTGATCCACTGACAACACAATGTAGCAGCACAGATGCATGACAGATGGAGAGAAAAGGTATAACAACTATTGATTTATTGATCATGGTAAATTGTGTGAAAGACAATGAATACATCAGTGGACCAAAATGTTTTGCATCCAGAAGAAGACCACAGAAGTGAGAACTTAATACACATGAGGACAAAAACAAAGGCACTTGCCAATTATAACACGTATGGCTTGTGTTTTTTTTCTTTTTTCATTTGGTCAACAAATCCCATGAAAAGCCAAAAACGTAAACCACCCATGTTCATGTTACTTTTTATGAGGCTATATCAGGCTTTGATTCACACACACTACTTTATATATTCATCACCAGACTTATCGTTTAATTGGCACTAAAAATAGTATCCTGATAAATAACTCATAGCTGCAAATTCCTTAAAGCGGATTTCTGTTTCACAGTAATAATTCAACAAAAATTAATTTAAAGAAAATGGAAAACACAGACCCTGAAGAGCTCCAGAGACTGACTAAATGGGGAAGCTCATTTGCCACCAAATCAACTTATACACACAACCATGTATACACACATTACATTCACAGTACATAACAAATAAAGTACTCGGTCCAAAAAGAAATAACGCATTCTAGTTTGGCTCCTTTTTTCTGATTTCCATGAGATATGTTTAATAATTACACTAAAAACAACGGAGAAAGCAATCAAGGTTTGAATCGTTACCATATCAACTTTACACACAATATGTGCCTCATAAGAAGAACCCATCAGAGATGTTTAACGCTGATGTTCAGTGCTTAAAAAGGCAAAAACAAACATATTAAGGAGCAACATAAGTGATGCTGCAGTTGGTTAGGACGGTGCAGCCTCAACATGAGGGGAGACAGCAGCGTTTAGACGGAGAGGAGAGAGTTTGAGCTGATGTCGGACCATCACAGGCGTGTGAGACAGTGTTCTTCACAGAGACAGCCTAAAGGAAGTTGGTTGGCTGTTGAAAGAAGAATTAGCGCTGCAGTATCTGGCTGTGTGTGGAGATACAAGTATTGTTTGAGAGCAAGCAGTGGGTTCAGGAATCCCTCCTGCCGAGATTTAATAGGCTCAATGTTGAGACTGGCAGCAACCAGCGCACACCCTAATCTGAGGAATCGCAGGCCTTTTCTTCTCTTCTGTGAAAATCTCGTATGAAATGGCTGGCAGCTAATCAGATGACGTTAAATGCCTGCGGCTTGGCAGTACACTATTTCATCACTCTGATCTGATGGAGGGGGGGATTTGGAGACAAAAGCAGAAGTGTTCTGTATATTGTTTGAGTTCACAGGGAAATTCAGCCCTGCAGTCCTGACTGAAGCTGAATGAAGACATAATTTATTGCTGCCGAGCGGCTGTCACCAGCTCGGTTGCCAAGAAAGAATGTTGGCATGGTACGTTTCTGCAAACCACGGATAAGTTGAATGTGGACGTTTTGGCATTCGGTCAGTTAGTGAGTACAGTGCGCAGAGCAAGTCACGTGGTTTATCGATCGACTGTTATTGAGTATCACAAGCGAGAAAGTCCATAAATGGCAGGTTGGAGGGCATAAAAACATAGACTTTGTATTACATGACGGTGTTATACAGACTGGACTCATCCATAATTCATAGCTATACCTACGAAAATAATGCACCGTGTTTCGTAGATATCCTACAAAATGATTTTGTATGTCTTCCACGTAATCTTGAACAAGAAAGTATGAAGATCGCCAAAGCACACACAGGACGGGCAGGAAAGGAGTTGGACGGCTTCAAAATACAGCAATCTTTCCCCGTGTGAAACTAGAAGTCCATGTTGAGTGTCCACATGGGTGCCGCCCTTTTTCCCTGGCTGCCAGCTGCAGCGGGTGATTGGCTGTTCGCAATCCCCGATTGGAGCCACAAGGGTTAAAAGGAAGGGAGATCCAGACCGACAGGCCCCGCCGGCAGTGATCCAAGTGGTAGCCCACAAGCTTTGTGTTTTTGGTGTAGCAGTGTTTGTGCTAGCTAACAAATCTCTTTTGCCAATTTCATCATTATTTACTTTCACAAATTTTCAAAAAATCTCGTAACACCAGACTTGACTTAGTGCACGGACACAAGGCCCTGACTCGCGGTGCCAAAAGTGACTTCCACAATCTGTCTGTAAACTCACCCACTAAATCTGCATATCGTTATTTTCGTAATTTCATTGGCTATACGAAGCGTGAGTCATCAGAACGATCGGTTGCAATTGGCTCGAGCTTTACCCGAAACAAGAGGGGCGGGCAATGTCGTTCAAGACGGACTCTCGTTGGCTATTGTAGGCTCTGGAGAGGATATGGAAGCTCCTATTGGGTCAAATTAGGTGTTATTCGAAAGCTCAGAGTGCAGCCGCCATTTTGAGATCCAGACAGTGCCTCTGTTTACATGCAAACTGAAGTTACGTTAGAAAATAGATCGCTAGTTAGCATAGCAGCCGGCTAATTTGAAATGATGCAACAGCAGTCCGTGGGTGTTTATGGACGTAATAATGTGTTTTGGACTAAATCTTTTACTGGATTGGATCGTATGGACCTTTAGCAATCTAACAAGACCGTTTTTGTCGGACTTTTATTGATGGGGGAAACACTGTGAAACATAATTGGTGAGTAGATATTTCAAGTGCTTGTTTTGGGGTTGGTGGTCTGACAGAGATGTTTAGTGTACCTGCTGTTGTGATTGTATCTTGAAATGGGTTCCATCAATCGAATTAGAAGAAGCTTAGCTTTCTAACGATATATCGCATTAGTACCTACCTATCTGTTACCACTCCGACGGCTGCGGGCGGACCGTCGGAGTGGTAACAGGTAGGCGTACAACCAGACTTTCGTTGACTTTGCTCGGGATAAAAGGATTATTTTTGATCGTTGGTGTAAAGCAAGTAAGGTTGAAGATCTAGCCTCTGTGTGAACTCATGATGTTAGCAGAGTTTAAAAATTGTGTGTCTGAGCGTACTGTGGTGTATTTAAATGAGCAAAAAGTGACCACCCTGCAGCAGGTTGCTACTCTGGCGGATGAATTTGCTCTCACGCATAGAAATGTGTTTTCGAGGCGAGATTCTCAGCAGTGTGAGTATTCTCAGAAAACTGGTGGCACATATCTGCCACGTGAAAATGTTTCTTGGTCGGGTCCTAAGGCTGAGAAACCGTCTTTTTTTTTGTCATGATCCTGGTCACTTGATCGTAGACTGTGCAGCCTGGAGATGGAAGCAGCAGCCAATAGGAGTTGGGTTAGTGAAGACAGTGTCTCTGTTGGCCAGGCCGCCGCTCCAAAAGTGCCTGATGAGTGTTTTAAACCGTTCATCTTGAAAGGATTTGTGTCGCTCACCGAAGTGACGGTGCTACGCGACATTGGTGGCTCGCAGTCCTTCATTCTTTCTTGTGCTCTGCCCTTTAGTGCCAAGCCTGCCTGTGATGCGAGTGCTGTGGTGAGAGGTATCGAAATGGGTTTCGTTCCCACACCTCTCCACCGTGTTTATGTGCAGACCAAATTGATAACTGGTTTCTTCCCAGTGGCCGTCCGCGCATGTTTTCCTGTTGATGATGTGGATTTCATCATGGGAAATGATATAGAGGGAGGTAAAGTTTTCCCTGCCCCTGAAGTTGTGGGTGTTCCTATTCCTAACTTGGTGTGTGATGATCTGGCTCAGCGTTATCCAGATGTGTTTGAGGTTAGCGTTCTAGGCCAAGGCCTGGAAACAGGCTCAGGATGTTGATTTTTCTGATTCACCGTTTGCTTCTGTTTTGTTTGAGGATAGGGCCTCCCCTGTTGGTTGGTCAGTGAACGGCACCTCAAAAGACGCTAAAGTTGTATCAAAGTCTGCTACTCATCCGGCAGTGTCACTGCCACTGACCCGTGAGGCGCTCATTACCGCCCAGAAATGTGATCCAGCCTTGGCAAAGTGTTTTGGGATTGGGTTGGTGAAGGCACTAGTGAGTGCAGTAAGAAGAAGTCTTTTTTGGTTGAAAATGGTGTATTGATGCGGAACTGGGTCACACAGTCAGGTAAGGCAGCAGTTGAATCAGGTGAGGACTGGAACACAGTTTGCCAGATAGTTATTCCTGTTGGTTGTCGGCAGCTAGTGCTAGCATTAGCGCATGAGCATCTATGGTCTGGTCATCTAGGGATCACTAAGACCTATGACCGGATCCTGAAGCATTTCTTCTGGCCAGGAATGAAAGCCGATGTGAAACATTTCTGTAAGACTTACAGCACTTGCCAAGTTGTGGAAAAACCAAACCAGGTAGTGCCTCCAGCACCTTTGCACCCTGTCCCTGCTGTTGGTGAGCCATTTGAGCATGTCATTGTTGACTGTGTTGGTCCATTGCCTAGAACCAAGTCTGGTAACCAGTTTTTGCTAACAGTGATGTGTGTTTCCACTCGTTTTCCTGAGGCCATGCCCCTGCAAAAAATCACTGCGCTGGCGATCACTAAGGCACTGACTAAGTTCTTTACCACCTTTGGACTACCAAATGTTGTGCAGACTGATCAGGGAACAAATTTTCTCTCCTTTAAAGAGACTTTGCACACATTGGGTGTTTCTCTGTGACTATTGCTTACTATCCAGTCACAAGGGGCACTTGAACGATGGCACCAGACTCTGAAGTCTATGCTAAGGAAGTACTGTTATGACACCGGGAGAGACTGGGATGAAGATGTGCCTTATGTTCTCTTTGCCGTTCGGGGTGCGAAGCAAGAATCCCTCGAGTTCAGTCCTTCTGAACTTGTGTTTGGTCACGAAGTGCGTGGCCCGTTAAAAGTGTTTAAGGAAAAGTTGCTGTGTGGGTCTACGCCCAAGACTGATGTGGTAGAGTTTGTTTCCTTGTGTAGGGGGCGTTTACAGCGGGAGTCCATGTTGGCGAGGGAAGCCCTTTCTTCCTCCCAGGAAGTTTAAGCCTGGTGATAGAGTGCTAGTTCTGTTGCTGGTTCTGCCCTCTCGGCCCGTTTCTCAGGTCCTTATGTGGTGGAAAGGAAAGTGTCTGACACCAACTATGTAATTCTCACACCTGAGCGCAGAAGGAAGACAAGGTTGTGCCACATTAACATGCTCAAACCTTATCTTTCCAGAGAAGTTGCCCTAGGGGAGCAGGAAAAAATGGTGGAGACCGCTGCCCCCGACCTGGTATCTTCTTCCTTGATTTGTGTAGAAACCATGTCTGACGATGGTCTGGCAGTGCCCTCTGATGGTCAGCAGTGTGGTAGGTTGTCCAACTCTGAGTTTCTGTCCAGTGTAAATTTGCATTTGTCATACCTCCCTGAAAGTCAACAAGTTGATGTGCTTAAGCTGTTCCACTCCACAAGAGGTGAACTATCTGCTAGAAAATGGTTTAGCAAAGCCTAGTTTTGCCCATGAAGCTCTCCGTGTTTATTGGCTCCTAAATCTCACGGTACCCCACATTTCTGCACAGATTTCCAAAAATGTAACGCAGTGACTGTGCCAGGCTCGTTCCCTTTGCGTCACATGGATGACTGTATTGACTGCATTGGTACCTTGCACATGTTTAAAATAAAAACATGAATATATGAACCTGTGTATTATTTGAATAGCTTAGTATTGAATGCACAATAACAAGGTATATTTATACATGGCACTAGGCCCAGTTTAATATAAAACACAATTTTATACAATATATATAGTCAGGGGTCCCTGCTCCATCTCTCTATCAGTTTGGGGGTCCTTGGCCTAAAAAACTTTGAAGACCCCTGCATATATATATATAAAAAAAATATGAAACATTTTCTAATCAACCAAAGATTTCACGGACCCCCTGCAGTACCTCCGCGGACCCCCTGTTGAAGAACTCTGATCGAGAGCATCAGAGGGTGGGGAAATCTGCCCCCCAGATCTGAAAGCATCGTCGTTTTAGACTGGTTGCCCTCCTCCGCTCTGGGAGGCGCTACAAGACTCTCCATTCCAGGACCAGCAGACTCAGCAACAGCTTCTTCCCTTCAGCTCTCACCTTGCTGAAGTCAGCAGCACCAAGTTGACAGCAAGTGTGTAAGAGGGGAGGGGGAGGGGGAGGGGGGGGGGCAGATAACGACAAGCAGGCCAATTTATTTTATTGCACTTATTTGTCTCAGCAGACGTATAGATAATGAATATTGTGATGTATGTAATATTCAGTGCCGTTAATTTTCATTTTCATGATGACCTTTGTATCGTAGATATTTCTAATGTATTGTAGTCACTCTGAATTGCTTTCTTGTAACTCTGCTGCTGTGACACTTCAATTTCCCTTCGTGGGATTAATAACGTTTATCTCGTCCTATCTTATCTAACAAATGAGACTTTAATGAGATTTAATATTAACAGAAACAGAAATTCTAATACACGATAGGATATGTTGTTCCAGACATGGATGTATGAAGCTGCTAGGAGGCCCCGGGGCAAAAAACATGCTTGTGGGCTTCCATTAACATCCGCTCCTCCAGTCCACTGTGTAAAGTGCAGTACTTCCTTGGCCGGGTTTGCTGTGTGCTAATTTGATGAAAGCAAAAATGTATTTCTGATTATGCCACATAAGCACAAAACTAAAATAATGAGTCTTGAAATGAGATTTTAATTTTGATTCATGGAAAAGTAAAAGCAAACATTAAAGCAGCTACAATCAATATTTTTTATAATGAACCAAAGGACAATGTGAACACAATGGGACTGAAAGGGGTCGCCTGTAGCGATGGACCAACAGAGAATGATCAGCTGACTCTGCAGCTCCTCTCAGCTTTACGCAGCTGCATAGTGAGATTCAGCGCTTTGTTTAGCGGTCCGGCCCTCAACGCTACTGTTCTGGTTCACTGTCACTGCTCTCATACTGTCGTTTCCAGCAGCAGCTGCTTTCAGCAGAAACTGACTGTACACAACCTGCCCAGCAGCAAACAGCAGACAGACACAGTTAGAGACGAGCTGCTGAACTAATTTAGCAGCTGAAGAGACATATTTTCCCCAGGAGTTGTTATAGACCCAAAACAGAGTTAAAACAGAGTGGAGTTGAATCTTCATTTATTAGGTGGCCAAATGAATGAAAACGTTGCTCAGTAACTTTTTGAATAAACAACTGTTTGCCAAACAGTTTGCCATATAACTTAAGGTGATAATATATCAATGGTGTGTTCACAACAAACTTATTGGTTTAAGGCCCTACTCATGTCAGTTGACATTGTGCTATTTCAGTTAAATAACAACAAACCAGTTATCAGTTTATACACAGTAAGGATGGAGCTTTCAGGGCCCCAGACTGTGGCTGCCTTTGGTTTCCAGAGCATCAGGGCTATATTTTGCCAGAGCTCCGTTCCCTTTAGTGCAGTTTTAGGGATAAATACAACTCCGTTGCCAAACAGGATCCTGAACGATTTAAAGATTATTTTCTTAAAGTATGTCTTTCTGCAACACCTCCACATGGCAACTGTGGTATTGATAAGGTTAGGCAACTAAAAAAGGTTGCTATGTAAGGGAACACTGCTTACAGCGTTTGAACTGAATATTGTCCCTATACGTAAGAGATTCGTACAGTACTGGGTTGTTAAATTAGACGGCAGTATTGTGATGATTGCAAATATCATGGAGGATACTGCTTGGTCTTAAAAGCTTAGCAAGGTACTCTGGGACTTTTCTGTGTAATGCCTTGAAGGTAAGTGTAATCATTTTTAAAATTCATTCTCAAACAAATTGGATGGCAGTGTAATGAAGCTAAAATAATTAGCATTTTCTTACAAGTCAAACAGGAGACTGGATTATAACCTGTCCCTGTTTCCTCCCAAGCACTTGGCTGAGTATTGTTAGTGGGAGAGTGTGCTGTGTGTGTGCTGGCCTGCAGAGAGGTGCAGTCATTTGAGTTTAATGGTGCAAATGTGTGTAACTCTCCAATTTCTCTGCTAAACTGAGTGAGGCATTGGCTTCTTTCCTGTGTGCACTTTTTGACAGACGTTGACAGGTCCCGTTGGGCTCTTTTACAGCGCTGACTGCTGACAGGAACACGGTGGAAACGAAACAAAAAGGTTCGGTACAGCTCCCCATGTGATTTATATTCTACCTGTACCTATTCCAGGCCAGGGAGCGACGTGCTCCCCTATCAAACAAGCCCCCACTGATTGACTGATCTCAGCTGCCAGAGAGGGATTGAATACTGCACCAGGGGTAAAGCCAGACATTTTCAATATTCGGGACTCAGCCCTAACCTGGAGGGGGTCTGGATAGATTTTTTTCCTCATTTACGGCACTATTTTTCTTACCATTTGCTAATAAAATGTCTTAATCTCTGCACATCGTTTGGGAGAATATGATCATTGCCACGGGAAAAAAAAAATCGCCATTTAGGTCCAACGTCCTATTTTATATCTAATTGTTCTTCAACTGTCTTCCTCATTCTGACACCATAACACAACAAATAATAATAATAGAGTAATTTGCAGTCCTGCCACCCAATGATGTCACTGTTTTTAATAACAAATAAAGAGAAGTAGGATATGAATTTGGCATAAAAAGCATTACTGATCTTGAAAGCTATATTTGTCATACTATGCTTCAGTAGAGTTCACAGAATGAATGTTGAGCCGGCAAATCTGCTTCATCTGAATCCATGCCATAATAATCTGGGCCGCCCTAATTGCAAATCAAGGATCCCCAACAATGCCAAGCTAATGTGGTCTCCAACACTCTGAATTGAATATTAGGCGAACAGATATTATCAGTCAATTATATTAGATTTCTTTGGAGAAAAGCATAGGAGGATAAACAACATGTGTATCGGCCTACATTTTTATATCTTATGGTACTTTAATTGATCTACTCCCAGTTACTCTGTTCTCCTTTCCTTCTACTCCTTTATGTCCATAGTCTATAAACTAGAAGTTAGCCAGCTAGCAAACTTGCTCTGAGATGACACAACTCAGTAAGACACGACGGCGATACTGACCCTGACTTCATTAATGTTTTTGTTTTTACAGATATTATTATTTTGTAATTTATGTAATTTGCCCTTTCATTTATGTACTTTCTTATGGTCTTTTCTTTCATTTCAAAGGGCTCAGGCACACACACACACACACTGTTCTCCCATACACTGACGATATGATGTTAGATGGCCTGTATCTCACTGTTCTTGTCGTCCTCTTGTTGTTATGTTTATGTCTTGTCTCTTGTCTTGCAATAAAATTAAAATAAAAAATAAAAGTAAGACACGACACACACAAGACAACAACCCTCCATACCATTGTTAGGAAGGACATAGATGGAATATTTTAGTAATACAATTTTTGCTCCACTGATATGCTGGTCCAGTCAGAGAGACGGAGGAAAATGAAACAAAGTTGAAGGTATTAAAAACCTAAAAGATTCTTGGCTTTTGAGGAAACATTTGGGTCTGGAGACCCAGAAGCTAGCCACCCTGCACCACACCGTAGGTAGCTATTAATTAAATGTGTGCAAATAACCTTTTGTACAGAAGCTGTGACTTTGGTTGCTCAGAATCTATTTTTTTAAGATCTAAGTTATCTTCTCTTTTCATTATGATCAGTTATGGTCAGTTCAATAGCAATAAAGGAGGGATGCAATATTTGAAGTTGTCCTCACCAGACAAAGTATTTGATACCTCTAGATAATGTACTTTTGAACAATCTTATCACCAGACGTGACCTTTGGTGTTGTACAATTCTGCGGATCGAGTATAATTTCAGCGTTTTTCCTAACTGTACTGCCACCATTTAAAATTGTATCTAACTGACAATATCTAAAATTGCAACTAGAGTATGGTTCAGGTTAGAAAACAATGCAATTAAACACTGTTCCTGTAAAGCCAAGTAGGTCTTTTTTTCACTGTATATTTATTCACATTCATTAAAAGGTATAATATGCAACAATTTCCTAAAAGACAATATATAGACTGATAAAATAATCCCTCTCAATCCTCACTACAGACCAGTGGCGGGCCGTGCATTGTATACCTGGGCCTTCACTGCTGTCCTGCAGCTGAAACACAGCTACATTTATTATTTGTTTTGTGTAAAAATTAAGCCAACACCTATAGATACACTAACTGCAGAGAATACGCCGAGAGTGCGTCTCCTCTGCTCTGACTGCTGCGCGAGGCTTCTGTGAGAGTACCCGCCTGTGTGTGCTTTGGGGCGGCGGAGGGGCTCACGGCACTATAGAACGTACGTGCTTTAACGTCATCGAGTCAAAACACCAGCAAAGTCTCCAATAACACCAGAACAAGTCGCTAGATTTGTCGCTAGTAGCTTTTGACAAAAAAAGTCGCCATGAGGGTTTGGAAAGTCGCCAGATTTAGCGAGAAAGTCGTCAAGTTGCCAACACTGGCACCGCTAAATATGTCCCCAGAGCAACATAGGACGTAACAATGGTTCCTATCACATATTAAACCAAACAAAAATCCATCTTCATAAAAACAAGTTGTACAAATAATAATATATAAACAAGCATATTAAAGCTACTGCAGATGTAAAAACAAAAACATTTAACTTACCAGAGCTGCTGTTCACTATTTAAAGACAAAGTCCATCCTCCTTTCTTTGTTAATAAAGAGTTTAATCTCACGGTTGTTCAGTACATCCGTGCGTTTTAGTTCCAGTAAGAAGTCCTTCTCGATTCATGGACGCCAGTGAAGACAGTCGAGCCTCCCCAGTTGTATTTCCTGAATACGTTTTAATGCGTTTGAGGGTTGAAAATGTCTGCTCGACAGAGGCAGCTGATATTGGGATTGTCACCGCCCAACATGTCAGGCTAGCCCACTGACCAATCACGTATGGCTAGGCCAGCTAGAAGGCTCTGGCACGTCAAAGAATACGCCCAACATGTCAAACTAAATATCTGATTGGTTGAACACTATGACAATCAACAATATCGTCCCCATTCACTTAAACTGCACATGGATTCACTTGTGAGTCTGCAGGCCTCGGGCCTCTCTTCTACCTAGAGACACAGAGGTGAAATCTGATTGGATAAAAGCTCTACTTAAAACAAGCTGCACTGGAAGCAGAGCAACAGAGGAAGACAGTAGCTGTGCAATGAGAAAATAAGATAATGGGAAAAATAAATATATTCACTATTACACACCGTTTCACCATGACCAGCTCCAAATCCACAAACACTTACATGAGAGTCTGTGGAGCAGAGACAGATAGTTGTTGGAAGCTGGCCAGAGCTGTGTCCAAGGGGCGGGACTTAGCAAAAGGGTAATTGTGGTCATGTTATAAAACAAAATGCTGACTGTTGGTTGGAACAGTGAAACACTGGCCCTCTGTGTTGATATTTTGACCTCCTCCCTACGTGGCCCAAATATATGTTGTTTTGGGGCACCAGAAACAGCCAATGCTGTCATTCATTTTTGAAGATCACTTCTTACTATTATTCTTGTGTATATTAGTGGTATGTATATTTATATTTGTATGCTACACAATATAACATTTGTACATGTGAGGGTGGATTAGTTCCCAGAAGCAGAATCCTGGTTGCTTCTTTTATTCTTTGAAGATTCCGTCAGAGAGCGGAGTCTTTTCCACCGAATCTAACTGAATAACCATATGCTATAAATGGTCAATTCTTTGACGTCAAGTGTCTCACTGAACTGAGATAATGTCCAAATTAAATGACTATCTCAGTCAAGGATTGCTATCTAGAGATCATTTTGTCCAGATCACGAGACAACTGTTGACACGAGTGAGCTCCATATAAAGAAATACTCGTAATTCTTATGCTCTATATAGCTTTGCTCCGTCACACCTACAGCTAGAAAGGAACAATTGAGTTGAAACAACACAACCACTCTCTCACTGTTGCTCAAGTGAAATCTCTTACCTTTTGCATATTTAGAGATTTCCTGTGCTTTCCGGCCATCAATGTAATTTATTTGCATGTGATGTACTACTAGATGGCCCTGCGAATCCTTGACGTGAAAGAGGCAATCAATAACATTATGTAGATGAACTAGCCCAGATTGCATTTCAATTCAAGACAAAAGTAGATAATGTAGGAACAAGTAACGTGTGGAAGCTTTTTGTAGCCCATTTTATTGCATAAAAATTGCTTGATAGCTCAAGCAGAGCTCAAACGGCTGTTTAACAGTCTGCCTTGAAGAGTGGGCAACATCACTCTGGGCTTTGATAGAGGGGGGACGATTGCCCATTTACTTGCTGTTTAATTTGGATTTACCAGTGGTGGGTGAAGTGTTCCGACACTTAATGGAGCAGAGTGTGGGATTCAGGGTGCTCTATTGGCAGGAATTGAAAAATAATAATGAACATGTTTTCATAAGTGTTTACACATGAAACCAAGACTCATTTTTAGTACAAAACGGACAGACCAGACACTGGCTTTAGAGAGGGCCTTTCACAGTTTTTATATTGAAGGGGCATTTTGAATTTGGTGGTGGGGGTGGTGTTGGAGGCTCAGAAATAGAGCGGGTCATCTTCCAATCAGAAGATTGGCGGTTTGGTCCCTGGCTCAGTCCCCGGCTCCTCCAGTCAATGATTCTCAGGCAAGACACGTAACCCCAAAATGTTGCTCCCGGAGGCTGTGCCATCAGTGTATGAATGTGTGTGTATGGGTTAATTATTGATTTCATGTAGTGTAAAGCCCTTTGGATGGTCAGAAGACTAGAGAGGCGCTATACAAATGCAAGTCCATTTACCAATTAACCATTAACAATACTCACTATTTTCCCCCATTCCTTGCCTTAAGCAGGTCCCTTAATTCTGCTACTGATGCTGTTAAAACTATAGACTTACCTTTATGGAATCTCCGAAAGCAGGACTTCAGTAAGGACATATGGGGTATGACGCATAGCCTTATATGCTATTATTTGGGTGTTTATTATGCTAATTTACAATTCTCGTGAAATTGCTTTCATTCATGCAGAGGTGGCTTTCGTCATGTTTACGCTAGTAATGTATACAGATATCTGAAGTGATGTAAAAAAACCTGCAGCAATAAAAAACAACACATTCATTGTCTTATTTCCCAAAAGTCTCCCCCCTCCTCCCCCTTGCTTCCTTAAAATGGAACTCTGCACTGAGGACTTTCACTTGCTCTTGAAAATATAAAGTTTACTTCAATTGTTTTTTTTATCTAATATCCGAGCGGTGCTGGCAGTGATGTGTTTGGCGTGGAGATGAGAACATTTCAGAAATTTCCGTTTATACCTTTGGATGTCCAGGAAAACCAGGCGGCTTATAAGTGAAAGGTTTAAGAGGACAGCGTTTGGCTGATGGACGGGGTGGCTAAATGAAATCTCAGTCCCCTGAATAAGGGAAAAGATGGAGGGCTAAGCTAACTGACAGACGGCTCAGGAGTGTCTCAAACCTAAAACACATTACAGAGCCATCAGACTGAGTGACACTTACCCCCCCATCCCTTTACAGGAGCCACGATGAATGGCAACCCCTTGTTCTCCCTCTTCGAAATGACAACCGCAGAATATCAAACGCCAATTAAAGAGGAGACAGGCACGGCTGGAGAAGTGGCATCTCATTCTCATCAATTTGATCGGTAGAGGGGCAAAAGAAAATGCAGCTAGAAGGGTGACTTTGAGAGGGGGATCTGGCCATTCTGCCATGCTGAGATATTAAAAGGGAAAGGCAGTGCCCAGGTGCTAATAGAGGCCGTGTTTGAGCTGCTGAGGCTAAATCAGAAGTGAAAAGTGTATCAAATCTGGTGACGGAAACCGAAGAACAGGAGTGTGTGTTGTTTAGCTAGCTCTGTGAAAGGAAGTTACATTTTCAGTGTGACGACATTAAGGCTGGGCCTCAAAGGGAGGTTCAGGATTTGGGTTTACAGTTACTTGGATTTGCATTAAAGGGACTGTGGCAACATTTAAGGGAATGAACTTGCTATTAAACTAAAAGTTAGATTATAAGATTGATGTCAATTCCATCTTTAGGAAAGTGTCAAATATCGACACTGCCTGGAAACCTTGTATCTCCATATTTTTTCATATATCACTGCTTTTTGTCACCCTTTAACCTTGTATCTCCACCCCACTTCCCTCTTGAATGAAATGCCGCACACAGCAGAGCTGAAGGTAAACATTTACGATGCTAATTCTTTTGAGGCAGTGCTCCCCACAGTCTCATAATGGACTGAAAATATTTTTACACTTCTCAAAAGCAGTCTGCCTGTGGGGGATTCAACTCTGCGGGTCAGGGAGGGCGCTCTGCGGGTCAGGGAGGGCGCTCCCCGGCGCTGGCTTGCCCTTGTTGGGTGCAGTTCTTCTCTGAGGCTCCGTGGCCGCCAGCTCTAGGTTGGCCTGGAATGGACCAGGGTGAAGGTTATGGAGCCAAATCCAGTCCAATAGTTTTGATAATTAGAAAAAAAAATGTAACTGAAAGTTAAAATTTTGGCCTTGAACTTTGAAAACAAAAAATAAGTGAAGGAAAAGTTGTTGGGGGGTTGAATAGACTGTTGATTCAGTTCAGTTGAAAAAAAATATAAATTTTCATTTTTCACTTTTATATATATTTGGATATTATATTTTTCCATTGCGGATTTTATATTTTCAGTTTCAGATCTTTTTTACACTTTCAGATCATATTTTTACAGGCTTTGTTCTGGCGTGGGATCAACTGAGAGGAGCGTGTAATCATGAGTGACAGCATAACAAAGAAGGCTTGCTGCTCCGACTGTAAGCTCAGTACTCAATGCGCAGACCTCAATGCAGTGTACCTATTGATCAAATGTAGCTATGTTGTTAATAACAGTGTGGTTATAGATGCTTGCTGAGGAGACTAGTTCTGGGTAATGAAAGTGAAAACAATGTGGAAGTGACTTAAACTTGCATTCTCTCTAATGGCCATCAGGGGGTGACTCTGTTTGCAAAAATAAATTAAATTGTACAGAAGACTATGAGAAAATGACCCTACTTCTCACTTTTATTACCTCAGTAAACATTGTAGTCAAGTTTAGTTGAGACCTCAATACAGCATGGTGATTTAGTAAATGATGGTCCCATTTAGAGTCAAATAGACCATAAAGCAGCTTTAGATAGATAGATTATGAAACCCGCAAGGGGAAATTTGTTCGCTATAGCAGCAATTCTACATACAGGTAAGAAATCAAAGTAACAGAGTAAAAATACAATTATTGAGTATAAAAATGCACAATATGTACAATAAAAATAACAGAGTAAAAAATATTAAATGTAAAAAATGCAAAATGTATACAATGAAATAGAATATTAAATTAACTACACAGTAGTGCAAAGATTCTTTCAACCAGCAACAAACAACAGTGTATCGGAGTTATAGTCCTGTGAATGATTTGGCCAGAGGTGATTTATTATAAAGTCTTATCGCAGTTGGCAGGAATGTTCTCCTGTATCTGTCCTTGTGACAGCGGAGCTGGATGAGTCTGTTGGAGTAAGTGCTCCGCTGTTCCTGCAGTAGGTGTTGGAGAGGGTGGTCCTGGTTATCCAATATGGATAATGTGGAGGGTAGAATTTTCTGATGAAACTGCAAGGCCGCAGGGCTGGGCTAGTTCTCTATTTACTACTTACTGCGCAGGCGCACCCAAAAAGTTACTGAATCCGTTTTAAAAGTAAAACAAGTATTTAATAACAATTGCAAACTAAATTAACTATCAATAGTAATGTTCTCGAGAACAGAGATCACACCCACACTTGCCCTCACAGTTCTCCATTTAAGCAGGTTCTGAAAAAAGCAAGGTATGATATGATCTGAAGACTATTCTCTTGAACATCATCTTTTATGCCCTCTGAAAGTCGGAAAGTGTTCGAACTGTCACAAAACGTTGAAAACAAAGGTCTGTGTCAATCAGTGATTGGCTTGTGGTCATCTTGGTTCCTCCCCTAATCGATACTTTGTGGCAAGACTCCCTCGGAGCAGCCCACATGGCTGAATATCCAAAACTCTCTTCCGGGCCTGGCTCGGCCTGTCCTTCCCCCCTCTCCGGCCGCATTGTCCTTTGATGTGATCACCTCTGCTTTCTCTGCTGGACATCTCCTTATATGGTCTCACTGGCCCCTTCTCTGCTCCATGCCTGTAAAGCCTCTCTTAGGATGTCCCTATATCTGACCCTTTAAGACTCATTCTTTACAGCGTTTAATACCTACAGTGACTCTACTTTTATGGCTTAATACATTCAATGTGTCAATATACTGTAACATATAATATCCTCTATCAGTAAACCTCCTGTAAACATAGAATACATTCCATAAGTAAATATATTGTGACTCTTTAACCTATTTTGTGACACTTCTATTCACCACAAGAGGTGCTAATAATCATACTATTTTTAATACTGAAATCCTTCACAATAATAGTTTCTTCAGTGACCTCCTCTCCACCACCTTTTCCAGTGTCCAGTTTGCAGCCAATGATGGAGCCGGCCTTCTTAATCAGTTTGTTAAGTCTGTTGGTGTCTCTGGCTACAATGCTGCTCCCCCAGCAGACTACGGAGAAGTACAGTGCACAACAGACTTGCTGCACACGTTGAAGGATCGAAGTTTCCTCAAGAAAAAGAGTCGACTCATCCCCTTCTTGTACACAGCGTTGATCTTGGTCTTCCAGTTCAGTCTGTTGTCGATGGAGACACCCAGGTACTTGTACTCCTCCACCATGTCCACATCCTCTCCCAGAACTCTCAGCGGTTGTGGAGCCGTCGTCTTCCTCCTGAAGTCGACCACCATCTCTCTGGTCTTGGCCACGTTCAGAAGCAGGGGATTTCTACCGGCCCACTCCACAAAGTCCTCCACTACTGCCCTGTACTCCTCCCGTCCATCCCTTATACACCCGACCACTGCAGAGTCATCAGAGAACTTCTGCAGATGGCATGACCCTGAGTTGTACTGGAAGTCAGTGGTGTACAAGGTGAACAGGAAGGGAGACAGAACAGTTCCCTGTGGGGCTCCAGTATCACTGACCACCACATCAGACAGCACACGGCCCAGTCGGACAAACTGTGGTCTGCCTGTGAGGTAGTCAGTGATCCAGGAGACGGTGGACGTGTTAACCCCCAGCTTCTCACTCAGCAGCACTGGTTGGATGGTGTTGAATGCACTGGAGAAATCAAAGAAGGTGATTCTCACAGAGCCACCGGTTCCATCCAGGTGCGACTGAGCTCGTTGCAGCAGGTAGATGATGGCGTCGTCCACCCCCACACGGGGCTGGTATGCAAACTGCAGAGGGTCTAGTGATGATTTCACCTGCGGTCGGAGGTGGGCCAAGACCAGCCTCTCCAAGAGGGCGTGGCTACCTTGTGATTGACAGGTCTCTACCACAGCGTTGTCGGTCTTGGTGTTGTTCGTGTTTTCATTTGCCAACAATGCCCATCCATGCCTCTGTCCGCTACTGCCAATCGGCTTGCTATTCCCTCACTATGAAGAGGGCTTGGACATTCGATGAAGTTGATGTGCTTACATGACTCCTACCTTTTGGGGTTGTACCCACATGGTTTAATGCCCTTACATACTGTTTATATTTAATACCTTCACAGTATGGTTCGGGTCAATTTTGACCCAGACCAAGAATTCCCTCATTGTAAGTGTCTATACCAAATTTTAAACTACAGATCTATTTAGAATGTCTAAATAGCCTATGTATCATTAATAAATGTATGATTAATCCTTAATACATGTTTCAGAGAGCAGGGAGAGTGTATTTTTTAAGTTTTACAGCATTCGTTTTTGGACAAAAACATCTACTATTACACATTATCATGTCCTGTTTTACATAAGACATAAAAGCCATAATGACTTAAATATATTTTATTGAATTTGAAAATGGCATGAACATTCTGGAACAGTTGAAATTCATAATATAACCATATTTAATTATTGCAACCATTTAACACTGTCCCCACTGCTATATCATAAGAAATCATAATTATCAATATGAATTCAACATTTACCACTAAGAACACAAAACATTACATAATAAAATGCTTATTATAAACTAGTCAATAATCAGTCAGTAATCAGAGCTTTCTTCCACGTTGTCTCTCAACCTCCTCATCTCTGAAGAACAGATCAAGGGCCTGTTGCACACTAAATCTTGCTGCCATGATGTCAGTCACTGAAATGGCAGCTCAGGTACCTTTATAATGTTATGACCCCCCCACCACCACCACCACCACCCTCTCAACCCAAATGTGTTACTTTGTAGATTATGTTATTACATTGCAGGTGCTTGTGCTTGCAGGTGCAGATATTGTGTCTGTGACAAGGCACCTTCTGACCTCTGGATGACCTCTGTTCCCTTTGATCATATATGATCACTTCTGTGCTGTTTTACCATTTCACTGTTTCGAGGCTCCCCCGTGCCACTTCAAAGACCAGCAGGTGTCTGTCTCTGTGGGAACCTGGACGAATGTTGTGGGAACATAGACAGTTCTCGTGACAGTGTCTCGAGGTCCCCCTTGAACTCTGTCACCACTGTCCCATAAAAAATACACACAAACATTGCCTGTACAGTTTCACAGTTTCAAGATTCCCTAAAACCACCATTTTCCTTGATTTGACCCACACTGGTAGATCTAAAATCCATCTCAATAGATACGGGTCAAATTTGACCCGAAACAGCCTCAGTGTACAAAAACTTGTAGCACCTGTACAAAAGTATAACATTTTAAAATATTTTCATTTTTGTGTATTTTGGGTCACTTTAGTCATCAAATTTCAGGCTAAAAGAACGATGTTTAGGGTATTTTTACTGCTGTCAAATGTCAAAACGTGTCAAATTTGACCCGAACAGTACGTAAGGGTTAATGTAAGTCGCTTTAGATGAAGCTCTAGCTAAATATACATAATGTAATGTAATGAGCTGCATCTCTGCTAAATGAAAGTTATGATTCTATGTTTTTAGAACTGAATGAAAATAAGATCTAGATTGGAAATAAATATTCCTTCCTGAGTAATGTTTACAATTATATTCTGGGGATAATGTATCCAATGGAGGAACCTTTTAGGTGTAATACTACTATCATATTATCAGTCAATGTTGGATCTCAGGTCTGTGCAAAATGCTGAAACAACCCTGATGCTGATCGAAATACAGAGAACTCAGTTCAAACTAAAGCAGACATATTTCGACTGAACCCATTGAAACATGAATGACGACATGTTGCAGAATTGGTTGCAGGGCCGTTTGCAGTTAATCATCGACCTGATTAGCCATTGGCCCCAAGGTCTACAGCTCATCTCGTTAAAATGAGAACATAATAGAATATGAATGTGGACATACACTTAGGCAATTTCCTCTTCCATCCAGAGCTGTGAAAGTAGCATGAATCACTAGTGGGTTGAAAACCCAGCAGTATGAAGCAGCTCAAGGCCAGTGCAGAAGTTTGAGTTCATCTTCAGACCACAGGCTGCTCTGAAATTCCTCTGCTACAGGCCCTCCTAGAGCTATGGAATAACTAATACCTAGCTAATAATAATACAAGGTACATGTAGCTTGACCTTTGTAGTAACAGAATCCCAACATAACAGCTTTTTATGGAAAATAAATACTTACAAATCACCCTATTCAAACCCCCTTTTGTTTCGCACAAATGTTTGTTCTTTCTGAATGTTTTAGGATGACCTTGTACATTGTTTAAAAGTTTACTCCTCTGGTTTCCAATGCGAGGGTGGGGAACCCCAATGAATTGCAAGAAAAATGGAACTCTGAGATCATTACTGAAGTAAGAAAGCAGATACAAATTTGGCAAAACTAATGCTTATGGTCAGTTAGCAAGCTCACTAGCTTAACTCAGTTACTAACAGGACAATCATTTTACACATTAAAAAAAAAAAAAAGATACCATCGACTCCTGTCTTATAACTGTCTGGAAGCCATTCCTCTTTAGTGGTAGACTCACACATCTCTAAACGGTTTGCTCAACCAGACATGGAAGACAATCTCTCTTGTTTTGTTGCTAGAACTGGAGGGAAACAATTAAATAAATAAAAAAACGACATAGCAGAACTAATCCAAAGTATTTAGGGAGGCCCTCCATATTAGGTGAACACTGTTGTAGCAGAAACACATGCACAGAAGTGTTTTTGTTTAAATCCACACACTGCGTTAATAAGTGACGCCAAGGAGTCTGATCAGGTGTCAGTATGTGATGATGTTGAGATGAGAACGTGTTCACACATGACAAGGCCGGACTGGCGCAGTGAAAAGCACATGGTAACAACTTTATAAATCACTGTTGCTGCTTTTCAGCACAAAACTGTTGTTGTATGGTTATGTTTTCATTATTTGAATATGTGGCTGCAGAGCCACAGGTTACATCAGAGAGGAATCTGAAACAATACCATTCATATTTCACTCACTTACTTTGGCTGATTGTTAACATTTGTATTTCTACCGTGAGTAGATTTTCATCCAAATTTCCCCACTGTGGGACTTATAAAGGATTATCTTATCTTAGATCAAGTTCATACTGTGAAGGGTTATATTGCTACAGTACAGTACATGTGGTATGAATATACATTACTTTCTCAGTGAAAATATTTTCTATAATTTTGTGTATGCACGGTTGGTTGGTAGAACAAGTTAGAGAAGAAGAAAACATTTTAAATGAATTCAAAGGTCCTCAGAACTACGTTTCTATCCTTTCAAGACACACATTGATTATTTTATGGATTTGAACATTTATTTCCCATCTTTTTACACCACATTTCCTCTGGACCTGATGCATCTGAAAACTATTCATCAGTCTGACCTCGTGTCACAGATAAAAAAGCATATATAATATGCATATCTTCCATAACCTACATGTAGTTGATTATAGCGCTTAGCTTATGAGAACATTCATGTTCCATCCATTCATCATTTACTGTTTGTTCATGTAGACATTCAAACTGCACTGGTAGGGGGACGTTGGGCAGCATCAGCTTAATGCATCAATAATCCTATATTCAGCATTTGCATGCAACTCTAATATGTTATGACATATAATCAATACATAAAGTCAGGTCTATGTCTGTTTGTTTTGTTTTACTGCAGAAGAAGAATATCCTGAACCTCTTCCCTGGTCCACCGTGTCCATGTACAACATGCTGAGAGCAATGTAAGGTCCTTCATAGTTTCTCTCTTCAGACATATTGAGACAAAACACATTGTGCGTTTGATCCTTCCCACATTTTGGGAACGGTGAAAAATGATATTGTAAATGTGAGGGAATTATTCATTCTCTTCTTCTGTTCCGACCTAGTGACCCTTACAGCTGGGGGTAATCTTACTTAGGGTTAAGTTGTTGGGTCAGCGTTACCGTAGCTACCAGACACATGGTCAGGCTTCTGATAATTCAGTGCATCAGGTCACCTCCCAATAATAGTGGGAGTAGGGCAGCATCCCTCCCTGGATCACTGACTCTGAGATGTAGATTAACTGAGATGCCTTGTCTACTCAGGGATATCCAGAGTCTCCAGGCAAGCTGATTGACTGTTCTGCCTGGAGCATGTACATCCTGTCCTCTGATTAAGTAGGCTGATGTCTTCATTAACGACATTGCTGCTTACACATGTGACTTAGTGCAGACATTTCCTCATTGGGCACTTCCTATTTTTGTACAAACCAGTTAAATACTCCTGGAAATGCGACAACTTTCAGAATTGAGGTAGACGATGCACTTGTTTCTGTTCTCGATTCTCCTTGAATTCAAGCTGTAATAAACCCTTCTGCCTAAGACATCGAGTCTCCCGTTGCTTCTTCAGATTCCAGTTGGTCTGCTCACAAGATTTATCCCTACAGTAAATCTATTGCAACGTTGGTGTGTGATGAGGCTTAAAGCTCTGCACTTGCACTGTATTTAAACCTTTCGTTGACATCCCTGAACACATTCTCACTTAACTCATCAAATACTGCCGCTTGGTCAGTTGCCCTACGCTTCAAACTGTGACGCTCTACGTTCCGCTCTAGTATCTGTTTTGGACGTGTCAGGGACATGGCATGTTCGCAGGAAACTTGTAACATGCATACAGTCTCTTTTCAAAGTAAATTTCCAAGATAGGTTTACTCAGTTTTTAGGTTTTTTTATGCAACAACAATACTTGGTTAGGTTCAGGAAAAGGTCCTGTGATAAAATAAGAATGTTTGTTACGTAACTGTTGTTGTGTTAGTACATAAGTTACGTAACAAAAGTAAGGTGGAATAAATCAACTTTGACATGGTTTCAGGCAGGAAACAGACAACGGTCTCAAACTTAGTTTGACCCAACCATCCACTCCTCCTCTCTAAGCAGATTTTCTCGCTCTATAACAGCCATTGCTCTGAGCATCTCATAATGATGTTGGATGGGTTTTAATTGGAGTTAGTTGAAAGCCTGGTGTGTATCGACAGATGCTGAAGAGTTTCTTGTGTGTCGGTATCAGACGTCCAGAGGCACTGACTCAGCCTTGGTATTTAAGTGAGAGTGGTAGTGAGAAGGTGTTGCATCCCTGTGATGGCATTGTGATTGGTCTCCTGCAAGGTGTAAATGCACTCCACACAGCGTTACCACATTCTTCAGAAAAAGATCCATCCCAGCAAGTTCAAAGGTCTCCTAAATCCACCTCCTCCTGCTTGGGCTTAAGCAAGCCCAGCAAAAGTAACAAACAGTAGCAGGAGCAGCAAGTGTTCCCTCACAAACAGGGATTCATAAATTAATAACATATTGCTTCCCTCGACTCGGGCTGTGCCGTGTTTGTTGACAAGTCTGTCAGCGCATCCCCGGTGAGTATTTAGAGACACAATCCCATTTGTATGACTTATCTATATGATCCAGATCACAGTTGGAAAAAAAAGCTCAATACATCATTTGTGGCTCAGATTGATTAGGAAACATCAGGTCTGTGTCTCATGTGCAGCAGAAAAAACAAGAACTGGGACAATTGAACAGCAGCACTGCCAGATTGAGACTGATTGCCCTCTGTATACTAAATCATGGAGTCTCATTCAAGTTTCCTCATTGCCAGTTAGCTGAGTGATTTAGACTTTGACTGAAAGTTTACATAACTGAAGGTCAGTGATAGAAAAAGTTCTCCACTTTAGGCCAGTAATTCATATTTTGGTCAAAATGCTTACGAGGAGATGGTTTGTTTCCAGTTTTACAGGGAGGGTGATGCTGAGGATCTATTGCTAGGTGTTGAAACCTGACCTTGTGCTATCGTTGGTACTTCTGAAATGAAGAATCCATCCTTGACCCTGTGAACCCTTGACTTTCAGTTACGGCACACAGATTTCATCATCATCAGTATTCAAAGACCTGAAGTCATACCAGGTAAACAGAATGAATCTGGCCCTTTGGAATCAATCATGTTTACAGACTACAAGTGAAAAAATAGTTATCGTCTTCACGGGCATTTCCTTTACACAACGGAGTATTTTCTTTTTTTGTCTCGTTGCACAAACAAAAAACTCAATTAACAACTGAACCTCACAGCAAAACAAACAAAAGAAAGAAAATATACTTCAAAACCCAGCGGCTATACAGCAAACCTCTATTGGGATTCATCCTGAGTACTCTCAAGAAGCTTTACAAAACGCATTCAAAATGACATGTTACTTCATTTCTTCAAAGTACACAATTACACAATGAAAAGCAATGTCAGGTCCACCTGTTCTTCAGTGTGTAAAGGCCTTTACTCATACTTCTCCCCCACATCGATCAGTCAGTGGATGAACACTACGGTACAACTTCTGTATAACTATCTATTGAAAAAGCTGGAGCTGCTTAATTCCTTTTTAATGAGACAGGGAGACTGTGTTCACAGTAACATTAGCTGCATTATCATAGGGGACAGACATTTACACCGTTTCAACATCTGGCTCAAACAACCACCACTACCAGTTTATTCCATTTGTTGCCGAGTTGTGTAACATTTGTTCCTTTGTTACCTGAGCACCTAGTCTGTGTGACAGCAATCAGGTTTTTATCTAAATGTTTAAATGTTTTTTGGAGGCATTACATTTTTTTTTACAAACAATATTTGTCAGTTAAAGAATGATTGGTGACCTTAAATAAGTGGTTTAATAATACAAAAAGGAAGGAGAGTTGAGATAAAAATAACAATAGTGCCCCCTGTGTGATGCAGTTTATTTAGGGCCATAATGAGAACCTGATTTGGAGAGGGCAGAAAAGAGAAAGTCACGGTACACCAAAGAGTAAATGTAGAAGTGCCAATACTGTGTACACGGTACAATATGTAAACACACACAAGATATAATGGGCCACATTTAAGTTGTTATAGGTTAAATACATGGTTTTGGAATCTGCTGAAAATGTCCAAAACAAAGAGAATTTTGGTGGGTTTATTATGATTTATAATAGTATATTCTGAGAAGTTTAGCATGGGCCCTTCTGACTTCGATCCCCGGCTCCGCAAGTTCATGTTGATGTGTCCTTGGGCAAGACACTTAACCCCAAATTGCTCCCGTAGCTGTGCCTGCGGTGTCTGAATGTTGTGTGAATGTTTGTTAGAGTCCTGATGCATGGTGAATAATGACGTGTCATTTGAGTGGTCGAAAGACTAGAAAAGCGCTATACATATTTGGATTGGAGTATAAGGTTAAATATACAGGCACAATGTAAAGTCTGATCTGAGATGGACACTGTAGGTGGCAAATGAAGGGACGCTAAAACAGCAGCCATTTTGACATTTATTATGGCCCGTTCCATTTAGGTTTGCCATGGCCGTGGGATTGAGCACGTTGGCTCACCAGAATGGCTGTTACACACAAAATAGAATGAGACTATAATTATTTTCATGAATATCTAACGAAAGCATTCTTCGCCTACCAGACTGGGTCCTGTTCATCCACTGTATCTGTGCACCGTAATGAAGCACGTTATTTGTGAAAGCCATCATGCGAATGAGTCACACATAAGGAATGATTTTTAGAAAAAGTTTTGGCAAGCAGAATGACGGCAAATAATTGGACAAGACATAAAACATGGGAATAAAACTGCGCTACAAGAAAACCCCGAAGAGCTTCATTACCACCAAAGACAGGAAGAGATGGCCGGTCTGAAAATAATTGAACCAAGCAAGAGTCAAGCTGGTGGATGGGGGAAAAAAATAAAAAATGTAATGCAAAATATGATTGCATTAGCTTCAGGGCAGAATATCAATTGCCTTAGACGATAATTTAATAAGTCACTAATTAAGTTACTGTCCAACTTTTTGGAGCCTGCTTTGTCTGACTGACTCACCAGGGAGTTAACCCAGCCTCCATAGACTCTAAACTGAGCTGTCTCCCCCCTCGTCCCTCCCTCCCTCCCCTCATGATGACAGCAACAGCAGAGATAAGAGGACCATGGGAGTCCGACCAGACTAGTTGTCCTTTCCTGAAGCTGCATGCAGCAGGGCAGGCCACATCAGACGCATCGGGCCTAATGAGCCACAACCGGATGGAAACAGGTCATTAATACTGAGCTGGTGTCTGAGTCTCAGGGCACAATAACTGGTGTGAGATACTATATGGCTGGTGATGGGTGCATGATGAAGAACTGCTCGTCCACAGACTGGGGTCACTCTTTTTCTTCCCCCAAAACATGAATCCGATGAACTGACATATATTCTAAACAATACAGTACAGTAGTATTATACTCCTCTCATCGTCCACTTGGAGCCGCTTTAAATCTGCCTTCTTTTTGTTCAGGTCACCAAGAAATTCTCACCACAAAACCTCCGAAATAGAATTCAGTTCATGTAGTCAATGGATTTGAGCTCTGAGCCTGTGATATGTGCTGTTGTGACTTTGGTCACACACTCCGCTCATTCAGTTTAATACAGTTCTTCTGTGTGTGTGTGACCACGGGCCACGGCAAGGCCCGGATTTGGTTTACAATTTTTAGAGTACACTGACCCTTTAATCCTGGCTCAAACCAACTAAAAGCCCACAGATCCTCTATTGGTACATGTGGCGGTAAATTATGGACTGAGACAGGATTCCCCCAAGATTACAAAGTTTATTACATCAAATACTTTAAACAGGGTATTAAAAACACAATAAATCCATTCAATCTAATCCAAGACAATAAAAGGTATGTATCCAATATACTTCGTGCCACAAAGTACAGTAAAAGAGGGGAGTGCTACAGGATGAATGGACTCTCTGCAGACAGAGAGGGGAAGTAATACTGGGTACTCACCATGCTCCGGTGCCCCACACACACACTGCAAAGCAAAGGGGTAAAGAAACAATTCGTGGAGGGAGAGCAAAGAAAACTACCACTAAACACACGATTATGGGGGTGTGAAGCACAGGTGAGAAACTCTATCACCAAACCCCCCACCGGTCCTATAGCACTCAGACAGACAGACAGAAAACAGGTGTTCAACACACAATGTTAGCACCGCATGGCAGCTACAAGAACCTATTATTAATTTATTGGGGGAAAGCAATGAGCGCCACGAGGGCTAACAAAATGAACACCACTAAAGACCAACTAATAAACTAAAGACTAAACAAAACAAACCCAAACAAAACATCGGTACAGCTTATATAAGGAGCCAAACAAATCGGGAACAAGGAAGTAGGAGGTGCTAAGGCGTACCTAGCCCTACAGTAGCCCAGGAGGGACATTTCATGACCGGCGACATGTGGAAGAATAGAAATTGTAATGCATGCGGCATGGTTCAGTCAGTTCAGGTGCTGGATTGAGTAGATGGTCTAGTGTTTTAGGATCATCCTAAATGTATTTTATATTACTGTCAAAAGCAAAGCATATGTTTTTATTTAGATTTTTCTTAAACACAGCCATTCGATTTCTGTCCACTATGATAATCAACTAACTAAATTAAACTAATTAAAGATATCCTGTGGGGCTTTGAACACTTGTAGCAATACAGAACAATGTTTTTTAAATAATTTTGTCCTCTTGTGCACTCGGGGACACAAACACATGAGCTTGCATCTGACATAATCCACATGCCTGTGTTCCACTGATCCACAGGCAGCAGTAATGCTCCATGTTTCGCAGCAATGGGTCAGTAAAGGCAGGGAAGACGAAAACGTGAGTGTTAACGTGTATGTAAATAATTCAAATTGCTCAAAACAGCTTGACACATGTTTTATGAGGAAGGAAATGCATTCAACACGCGTGTCCTTCATGTTACGCGTTAGCTGAAAAACACTGAATGTAAACATGACTGTATGAGAATACCCCCCCTTTAACGTGCTTGAGATAACTCATCACAGTGAACATTTAGTCCAGTGGCTTCCGACTGTTTCGGCGTGTGGTTCCATAAATAAGCAAAGTTTACTTGTGTCCAGACATCAAACTTTTGTGAGCAACCAATGAGTTATTTAAAGCGCTGCTGTGCATCCAGAATCAAGCACATCCAGCGAGCTCGAAGCGCATCGAAATAGATGAAATCCTGGAACTGTGGACTCCATTCTTTTTCTACACGGTGCAGACAAACACTAGACTAAACAAACACTCTTAAGGCTACTATTTGGTTAAAATTCACTAAATATTTAGCTTTTATATTCGAACTACTGTGAGCAGTGGAGAAAGAGAGCCCTCTGTCAGCTTCTAGCTGCTCCCTGCAGCAGGATCAGCTCCTTGGAGAGCGCCACGGATCTCAGTCCTGACAACTGTGCTACTTTGATGCGTAAAGTTGGCGGTTTGCGGGTCGGGTTCTCATAACGGGTCGGTTGGATTAAAAAACCCTGACCCACGCTCCACTACAGCACACTCTGTGTAGTTAAATATATTATTCAGGGACTTTTTATTTGGCATCATCTTCATGTTTAGACATTTATTATAAAAGGAAATGGGCTGGAATCTTAAACACTTCTGAGAAGGAGCCATGCAGACAGCTGGATAACATGAGGGTATCTGTGGACATTTAAGTAAAAACACAGCGTCTGGTCTAGACACGCACAGGAATGAAACATCTAAAATAATAAAGCGGGACAGGGCGGTAGACTTCCACATATGTGCCACAAACAGGGTCTGAAGTTAGCATCCGGGACAATTGGCGCCGCGTGAACATCCCGGCTTGGGTGCATGTCAGCAACATTTCTACAGTCTCTATGTCTATATCTGTAAAACATGTCAGAGACAGGAGAAAAGTAAACATTCGATACAACTCAACACTTCCATTTCAAAGTAAAAGCCCGCTAGCGTCTTTCTCTTCATTTGTCACATAAGACTTTTGAAATATTTGCAGGACAGTATTGTGGAAAATACGCTGACTTGCACGGCTCCAAACATTAGTATCGGCTTCAAATTGTGGAATGTTATTATTACTAAATGAGCACAAGCTGTTTAAACTGTTTCTGTCTAAAATAAATATAAATTACATTTATAATGGGATGAAGATGTAGGCGGACACATTCATGTATGTGTGTACATGTGCAGTGTTTCTTTATTTCAAGTCGAATTAGTCTTACATTTTCTTCTTTGTTCATGAGTTCCCATAAATGACTGCAGAATAGTGTCTTGGTGAGTGCCGAGTCCATCTTTCAAGAGTATTGTACATAATCCGTGGGGAAAATGGCACTTGTCGAAAGAGCGGCCTGCTCATTTATTTGCAGCTGCCTGCAGCAGGTGTGTATTATTGAGTAGACAGCAGCACAGACAGGAGCTTTATGCTTCAAGTGGTTTCTGTAGCGGCACCTGATGCCCTCTGAGAGGGGAGTGTTTCCTGCAGCACATTCTGACTCCTGTGCAGAGGGGAGTGATGTGCGCTGCCAAAAAATCACTGACTTGGTCTCACAATCCACCTTAAAGGCCTCCATCTATCCATCCATCTTCTAGATCCTGCTGAGAGCTGTATCCCAGCATGAATGAGTCACCAGCTTACCACAGGGTATTCAAAACTTATTTAAACACGTTAAGACAAAAATCAGCAAATATACTTCCACATACACAAGATAAGTTTATCCAGAGTCTACTCACCTATAAAAAAAACTGTCCCTGCAGTTTCCCACGACTTCCCTTTTTGCAGAATTTTACTTAATCCTTGACAATGATTCTCTTGGGCCAAAACAAAAAGGTAATGAAAAGTGTCATCCCCAACCACGCTGAGTTAATTTAAGGTTTTGTATAGTTGCTCCCACACGGGGGCCGTCGGTTTCCCCACGGGACAGGATTAAGTGGTAGATCCAGTCTGGACTGTAAACCAGCACAAAGTTTTGAAATCATCATGGCATAAAGCGTAGCTGTAACGGGGAAGGGAAGGTGATTTAATGGGTCATGACCAAGTGCCCACTTTCATGGCTAACAGCTGAGCTGATGTGGAAGAAGCAATAATATGTACGGCTGCTAGACACTGGCTTCAAAAACCATCAAACTTTTTGGGATTTCCTTCAAAATATCTCAATTTAAACTATTGTTGCTATAATATATATATATATATATATATATATATATATATATATATATAAATATTCTACATCTGAGTATGTTTCAAGGAGGAATATTTTGCTCTGAGAACAGAATATAAGCAGATTGCAATCAAAGCTGTCCTTGGCCATTTCTCACATGATGGATTGAACTGTAAACACGCTCGTTCATTCAGTTGCACAGTCTCCATGAGTCGACGCTTCCTTCAGAAAAAAACACATGAACCAACTGAGGCACACTGAAGACTCATGTTTCTTTGTTTAGGCCCCGGTTTGTACTGTATGTTTCTCAGACACTTTAATGTTTGTTGCCCTTG
The DNA here is from genome assembly GCA_032191485.1 of Leptoclinus maculatus. Lineage (NCBI taxonomy): Eukaryota > Metazoa > Chordata > Actinopteri > Perciformes > Stichaeidae > Leptoclinus > Leptoclinus maculatus. Next base: position 18,495,786 of record JAVDOI010000013.1, read on the forward strand.
AGTTGTCTCTACTACATAACCTACTCTGTGCGTCACTTGCTGCAAAAACGCCTATGCAACATATCCGGGGTTTGAAGAAACGTACAACACCAACATTTTTTTCTTGCCGACTGAACTGTGGAATTCTTACTTCCAGCGCCCTGCAATATTCTGCATAGAGGGCTTCGTCTGACTCAAAAAACATATATCTGCACCCTTTGTCCTTTTTACAATCACTGACATAATGTGTTGAGAAATGAACAATGTGTATGGGAACTGACAAATAAGGTAAGGCTTAAAATGTATTATTGCGGCACCAAAAGACGCTGTGAACATTTTTTTGTGTATCTAGTTTATGTGCTGGTGCACCTAAATTAAGAAAGTGCACCAGTGCAAACAGTCTGGAGTCAACAAAGTAGTTTATTTCAGGAGAAAAACAAATGACAAAACTGCATCAAAGCCAACATCTGGTGTGGGACAGAAAGCCCAGATGACTAAATCACTATTTTAGGGTTGCAATGTCAGCAGTGTTGTATGACATGAGTTTTTTAAATGAGTAAATCAAGAGGTTGGAGACAACAGAATGTTGTGTTCTTTACTTCACTGCCAGCAGTGGACTGTGGCTGTGCAGCTACAGGCAGCTAGTGTGAGGAATTTAAGTTTTAAAGCGCTCCTAATCATGGATATTATGTGTTACAGTGTATTTACTTGTAGGAGTGTGTTTGAGTGTATATGTGATCGGGTTTGAAGAATGTGCTGGAGTGGGGGTTGGAAGAAGTGGCTGGGTGAGGTGTCAATAGGTCAAGAGCCAAGGAGGGGCTTATTGGGTTTCAGCCAATCATTGAGCTGATCCATGAGTTGAGAAATGTAACTTTGGAGGGACAAAGGATCTTCGAATTGGGGGAGGTGGTCTCCTCAGACCACCTCCTGACCATCGGGCAGACAACAGTCTGTCGTGTGGCCCGGATGGGGCCTCACTTTCATGATAAATATGTTTTGTAATTCAAAGTGTGATTCAGTTTGTAACTGCATTTGCTTTTATTAGTATATTAAATTCCTTTTGATTTGAACTCAAACCAGTTGATTGGGCCCTGCTTGCTGATGGAAGAAAGAGCAAAGGGGGGGGGCTGCTTCTTCTCTTCTGTGGGCTTCTTCTCCTCTGTTTGAGAAACTTTTGAACATAACAAATTGGTGACCGCGACGTGATTTCTCAACTGGACTCGGAGAAGGCTGAAGGGGCGTGGATCGATGGACACTTTCGGAGTGCGCACGAACAAAGGGTGAGCAGAGCCGTTTTAATAAAAACTCTGCATAGGTAGAAATTGGAAACTTAGGCGAAAGTGTCCGACGATCGACGTCTTCTGAAGGCTGGCCACGAGGGACCTGAAGCTGGAAAAGTGCATACTCCTGAAATTTAAGGTAAATCAAGAAGGTACGGGAAGACAGTTGCAAACCGAATGCAAGTATTTGTGTGTGATATTTAACTGTGTAGTCCAGCAGGAGTACGGCGTAGCCGTGTTAATAGCTTATTGTTTGGACAAGGGCACGGCGTAGCCATATATTGTGTAAGTTTGAATAAGGGCGCAACATGGCCGTTGTATAAGTGTAATTAACAAGGGCACGACGTGGTCGTTATAGATGTGTAGTTAAACAAGGGCGCGACGTGGTCGTTATAAGTGTGTAGTTATGTATTTCGTGGTGAATGTTGTCGCATTGTTGAAAGTTGTGTTGTAAGAAAGGGTAACGTACGGTGTGAATGAATTGTTTGAAGCCGGGAGCTAAAGGCCTGCTCCGGTGCTTAACCCTATATAACTAGAAAAGAAAAAGGGAGAAATCAGAAAGAATTAGAAGAAATAATGGTGAAATATTTGGAAATGCTAAAAAGTCATAGAATGAGCCTGAGCAGCCCGATGCCAAGGTCTTACCTCCGATAATAAATAAATGTGGGACAAAGATAATCAGACTGCCAAATAATTGGAAGAATGGATAAAATTGGAGTTCCCTGAAAAAGGCAGTTTTAGCCTACGACAAAATTTGATCAACTCAAAACGTGCTCGGAGCAGAGAAAAAGGTGAAGCAGATAAACATGAAATTATGTCCAAGAGGGAGAGACAGGGATACATTCTGCTGGAGCACCAGATAAAGGGTGGTCACACACATACACACAGAAATCTAAGAATTGGATTGTACATTTTTGCATTTTATCTCTACATGAGACAACATTGTACCCAACTACAGATTAACGAAGATGTATTCTAACATTTACTGCTGAATTTTGGGTAGTTTTTGTTTTGTTTTGTTTGTTTTTAGTCGAGGTACATGGTCGAGTGGATCCAGATCTGGGGATTCCGCTTCGCTGCCGTATGCTCCCCAGCCACAAACAACTTGAACAACACCCACCACTCAACATGCCGAGGATGAAGAAGACGAACGACACTCATCAAAGTCTACAGTGTCAGCCCTGACTGAACTTTGTAAGAAGGCTTTCCGCCATCCATGAGCCTGGATCCTGGGAAAACATCCCACAAGAGAGTTGTGTGACATGGACAGAGAAGTTTCGTCAGCACAGACGCAAAGATGCCCAGCTGATACTGTTTCAGGCCATGAGAGGAAGCTGAAAGACGGGGCAGAGACTTTGACACACACCAACTGAAGACTTTGTGTGCCATAAATGTGGCAGCTTGAACATTAAAGAAGAGGCTGCTTATTTCAACCTCCCCATCAGACTGGGGAGGTTGCAGCAGGCAAGCGAAGTGGACCCTAGAGATGGACCAACGACACGCACACAATACAACACAGAGGGTGAGTTAACCTTAGATTCTTTAGATGACAAACTTGTACATTTATAACACATTAGAAACTAGACAAACACCACTCACACCCATATAGCACATGTATTCAAATTAAATTGAAGGATTTAGAAAGTTACAACAAGTCACGTTAACTATTAAGGTAAAAATGTTTAGGATGTCACATGCAGGCTGATTCACTTCACTGCACAGCACATAGGTTACGTGAACTAGATGAAAGGTTAGAGGAAGTATGATTTAGAGAAGGGAGAGAAGTGGAATGTATAATGGTATAATGAGAGTTTATTGGACAAAAAATACTGCTGCTGTCTCTGTTTCTCTGTCTCCCACACAATCTGAGTTGTAAAAGGGGGAGATTCCACATGTGTCCTGGTACGAGGCCCAGGGATGGTGTGAAAGGACATGTCTGACTGGCAGCAACTCAGATTCAATTCACTGACTTCAGAAACCCCCTTCCCCCAAACCACTCCACCCCCTTCAACTGGAAAAATTAATCTTGGTCAGATACAAGGCGCTGGCGAGCTGAGGGGTGGCATGGACAGTTCTCCTCACCACCCACACGAGAACGAGCCACCTGAACAGTCACTGCACTCACCTGAACTTTTTGACAGTGATACACACCTACACGAGTGAAAAGCAAATTCACCACCGTTGGACGACGATGAAACACCCAGAACTATGTGGCCTTAGAGGCACAATGTGTCGTCTACTGTTTTTTAGCATGTAAATTGTACCACCTATTCTGCTTACACATCATGATGACACCTATGTGTAAAGAATTATCTTTTTCCCTCCACAGTTTGTACTTATCTTAGAAATGCTCTTCAAATGCATTAGTCTTATGAATTGTTAACGCAGATGTTCAAGTGGATTCCTGCAGAGATTAATTGACACTTAGTGAAACAAATATACAGGGCGACCAGTTATGAATAGATGATGCATTGATAGATACAACTGTTTAATGTACTCACTCTGAAGAGTGAGTAAGGGGGGAATTGTGAGGAATTTAAGTTTTAAAGTGCTCCTAATTATGGATATTATGTGTTAGTGTATTTACTTGTAGGAGTGTGTTTGAGTGTCTATGTGATCGGGTTTGAAGAATGTGCTGGAGTGGGGGTTGGAAGAAGTGGCTGGGTGAGGTGTCAATAGGTCAAGAGCCAAGGAGGGGCTTATTGGGTTTCAGCCAATCATTGAGCTGATCGAGGAGTTGAGAAATGTAACTTTGGAGGGACAAAGGATCTTCGAATTGGGGGAGATCCTCAGACCTCCTCCTGACCATGGGGCAGACAACAGTCTGTCGCGTGACAGCTACCCAGATAGCAAAATTCATCCGGCCCATTGTTGGGCCACATGATTGCGTTTCTTCTGGCCCGGGTCCTCGGCCCGAAACTGGTCAATATACAGCATGACTGTCAGATGAAACGTAAGTGGGCCTGACCTGGCCCGATGCGTTTAAACATATTGTAAAATGCTGTGGCCCAGTTCTGGCCCACATACAACATTCTAACTTTTTATAATTAACCCCAGCTCTGGCCCAAATACTGATATCAGATTACGAATGTGCTGCTGGCCCAGACCTGGTTTATGTCCTGCATGATGGGTTGTCTTGTTGCTATGGAGACCTAAAATCCCACCCCACCTCTGGGCTAACCTGCGTTCCACAGGGTATTTTTGCATTTCTTTCATCATGTGTCTTAAAAGCTGAAACGTGATACTCGGTTTTTCTGTAAATTAATAATATTAATACAATTTCGCTGAGCTGCAGTTTTTAAATGCTAAAATATTGCCATGATGTGTTTATATACACTCTATAGTAGGGGTGGGCAATTATTTTTCCCAAGGGGCCACATTAGAAACAGGGACTGTTGTGGAGGGCCGGACCAATAGACTGAACTCGATCCTGCTCAATATTATTCCACCTCTTTATAAAAAGCAGTACATTGTATAGATTTGATAAGCTGCGAGTGGTAAGAGTAAATATTATGATCAGTGGTGGAACATAACTAAGTATATTTGCTTAAGTACTGTACTTATGTACAAATTATATATATATATATATATATATATAGTATTTTATTTAACTTCGTACTTCTACTCCATTACATCTCAGAGGGAAATATTGTACTTTTTACTCCACTACATTTGTCTGGCAGCTTCAGTTACTTTGAACATTATAATTTTCAAACTTTTCCTCACTACACAAACTGAACAACAGAGTATAAAGGAGTTAAAATGAGCTCCACCTGAAACATCTGCAGCAGGAATAATCCAAACAACATATACATTTGTAATATCCATATATAATAGTAAAACACTGACAGGGATCATGTTTTTGCAAAATTAGTACTTTTATTACTATAACTATCTCTGTGTTATCAAACAGCGTACAATATGGTATCAGTCATGGTAACGAGTTGTACAAGGAGCCGACTGATAGACTCTGATATAAGAGTAGAAGGAGGCAGTAAAACACGTTAACTCATTAGGAGACAAAGGGTATACAGGTATAAACGTCATACAGCAGACACATTTCCATATGCATGTCAATTTTAGTCCAACGGCATGTGTACTATTTACTGTGTTCAACAAGAATAAACTATAGTTACCTCCACCAAGAAGGTTACCATATGTTTTCAGTGCTGTTTGTTTGCAGGATATCTTGAGAACTTCCAGATTCAATATATTTAGGTGAAAAAGTAGGCAACATGCCAAACAAGAAACAAGATATATATTTTTTGTAGATCCAGCAATTGTTAAAAGGATTTCTGTGAGACATTTCTGAACAGTTTCACTATTTTGCATTAACTACAGCATGCAATTGAATGACAAAAAAAATCACTAAAATGTTTTGATACAAAAAGGACAGCATTTGATATACTTAAAACAATTTCACAGCCTTGGTGTGATTTGTTGTCCCCTCAGGCATCTACAGAAAAGAATCAGATTCACTTTCTAGTGTTACCATCCTATTTTACAATATTTATAAATGACACTGAATACATGTCTCTGCCTTGATAAAGGTTGTTGTAGCAATAATGGAAAAAAAGTCCTGGTGTTTTAGTAAGTAACATGTTGCATTTCACAAGTATATTAGAGTGTTGTCAATAAAGCAAAGCAAACAAAAGGTAGGTGCTCTCAGCTTCTTTTCCTTGGTTGAACGCTCACTGACAGAACCAGAGGGGCATCCAGACCTATGCTGCTTCGTGCACTCACGGCTTCTTACACTGAGTGGTAAGAAAAGGCTGCCCTTTCACAGTAAAACCAACGTGTTAATGATCAGCTCTCAGTCGTACTATGTAGAGTACATGTGCTGAAAGTATGAGTGTACTTCTGTGTGTGTGTGTGTGTCTATCACCATACAAATGACCTCTTTCAGTTCAGTGCGAGAAATCTAGTCTTTGTTGGGCTTGAACAAGTGCACTGAAGTCAGGCTGAATGTCTGAGGTAGAGATGCGAAGGACAGCTGACAGGTGATCGTCAGTGAGAGAGACTCTGTATCTGGATTTATTGAACTTCATCACAGAGAATGTTTGTTCACAGATGTACGTAGACCCAAAGAGAACCAACATCTTCTGAGCATGCCTCCTCATGTGTGTAAAGTTCTCCTCTTTGAGAGAAGAATAAAAATCCAGCTGTGATACTGACTTAAAGTGCTCTGCCAGTACTGCATCAGACTGCAGGTCAATGAGTTTGAGCTGAACATCACTGGGAGCAGTATCCACACTGCACGTGAAGGGAGAAGAAATCATGTGCATTTCACTCTCAACTGTTTTAAAGTCTTGAAATCGCCTTGAAAACTCACCATGCAGTGCCCCCAACATGGATGAGTACCTGGTGAGCACAGGTGGGTGAGTGTTACCCTCCATCTGGCTTGAAAGAAACTGCAACTTTCTCATGAAAGCCTTCACCAGGCTGTACATGTCATGTGCAAAGAGGCCCTTGCCTTGCAGTTTGGTATTCAGATCAGTCATTAGTGCAGTCACATCAACAGCAAATGCAAAATCTGTCATCCAGTTTACATCGGAGAGCTCTGGGATGTCCTTGCCTTTCTTCTCACAAAACTCTTGAATCTCTGCTCTCAGGTCCCATACTCTTTTAAGCACTTTGCCCAGACAGCTGTGTGGAAGCCTATGTCACTGTGTTCAGTCTCATGCTCCTCCAAGAGTGCAACAAACTGTCTGTGATTCAATGCTCTTGCTCTGATGAAGTTAACTATTTTAGTTACAACATCAATAACATGGTTAAGTTTTAGCACTGACTTACACAACACATTCTGATGTATAATACAATGCAAAAATACCAAGGTCAGTTCTGGGTTGATTTCACTTTATCTTGCATCCGCTTCAAAAGTCCGACATTTTTCCCCGTCAGATTTGGACAACCATCGGTTGTGACACATGGCAGTTTGTCCCATTTCAGTCCCAGCTTGTCAAAGCAGTTACCTCCGTGAACAAATCACTCCCCGTCGTCGTTCCTTTCATTGACTGCATTGATGCCAGCTCCTCTGTAATAAGTATTTCGTTATCCCACGTATAAAGATGAGTAACTGGGCTGTGTCGCGGACATCGCAGCTCTCGTCCAGAGCCAAGGAGAAAAGTTCGAAATTGTCTGCTTTTTTTTTAGCTGAAGCTCCAGATTTCCCGCGATGTCCTCGATCCTCCTCGTTACGGTGCTCCTGGAGAGCGGCACGTTCTCGAATGCGTCTTTATTCTCGGGGCATAGTAGTGCAGCAGAGTCCACCAAACACTCTTTAATAAACTCCCCATCAGAGAATGGCTTACTGTTTTTTGCGATTTTGTGTGATATCACAAAGCTGGTGTTGGCGGCTGCATCCCTGGATGTGTGACGCTTGGTAAAAAGGCCTTGTTGCTTTAGCAGTTTAGCTAGCAAAGCCTCAGACGTCCGTACCCGCTCTGCATCCGTCAAGTTCTCGTATTTCTCCGCGTGTTTCTTCTCGTAATGACGTTTCAAATTGTAATCCTTCAACACTGCGACTTGTTCTCCACAAACTAAGCACACGGCTTTACCTTTGACTTCAGTAAAGAAATACTTTAAAGTCCATGTTTTGTTAAAAATTCTACACTCTGTGTCAATCTTTCTTTTTTTAACACAGGCTGACATTTTTGAGGGCTAACAGCTAACTCACATCTCCGTAAACTCAGTTCGCCAACACATTGCAGTGACGCTGCTGCTGCACGTTCACTAACGTACTGACGTACGTAAATTGAGAAGAAAAAAAAACAACAAAAGTCGCCTTCAAAATAAAAGCAATGCAGCTCTATTCTGTGGATGATGTTCACTTATTTACGTTTTATTCCTAATTTCCTAAGGACCTCCCGCCGGACTGCAACAGCCCGCGGGCCATACAATGCCCAGGTCTGCTCTATAGAGTAGACCTACACTGGAATGATGGGGTGTTTGGGTTCTGAACTCCTCAGGTAGTTACCACGAAGGTTTACCTGGTTTTTGGTGGATTTATATTACCCTCCGAATAACAAAGAAACTATCAAACTTAGTAATAATTAAATAACTGACCACAGACAACTGATTGGGATGAAAAATAAATACAAGTTTAATTTGTCAAGTTTAATTTGACATTATTAAATGTTCAAATAATAATTACCCTTTCGGGGGACAAGAAAACAAAACAACAATTACACCTTACAGTATGACAGAACACTCACATTGACTTTAAAACACTCATGGGCCCACACACACTCACTCACATTACAATAAGAACACGTTTGCAGGCCTGTGTAGCTCGGGTGCGGTGCTGCCTCCCGAATCCTCGTCTTCAGCAGAAACAGTTACACAGCAAATCCAAAATCACTATTCAATGTCAGTCCTTGAGAAAAACAGTATGTCGGCGGTGACGGCCACGGCGGTGAAATCCTCACCAGGAACACACCAACAGTCTGTCTCGCCAACTTTCCACAACAGGCCCACATTGTGTTACTTACTACTGGGTATCGTATGTGGCCTGCACCCTTACAGCACCATTACATTTGATTTAAGTACATTTGCCGCCAAATTTATCAATGTCCTCAACCAAGAAAATAAAGCGATTATCATGTAAAAGTTAGCGTTTTATAATACAAGTCATGCCAAATCCAAGTACCCCTCTGCTTACTTAATGCCTTCATTTCTAATTCACAAGTATTGAATTTTACCGATGGCAAACTAAATCGTGAGCTAACCGGTGTCTCAAACGACGGTCAGTTCCTGGCAGACGATCACATTTTGGCATGACACCGGCAGGTAGTGTACGCAAGTACTGAACTAGCTAGCAAGAGTAGCTGCCGCTAATTTCAGCTGAGAAAGAATAGGGATTGAAACTGCAGTTTAAACACAGCGCGCACTACTAACAGACAACCTTTTGATTGTGGGAAATAAAATATATATTTTTAACAAATATGTTTGTACTCACCGATAGTGGACTGACAAGTGATGAAATCCACTGTGCACCGAAGGCAGACTGTCGTTTCCCAATGACGGCGAGGTTTTGAGGAGCGCTTGGTATAATCAAAAGGGTCTCCCGCACGGGCGGTGGCATTTGCTGGTGTCCTCTGAAGGATTTCACACAATAATCTTTACTTTCTTTTACGACTGTGATTGACTAAATAAAAACTAATGTAATAAAAACTAGGTAGATGTGCTATTTTATGATATGTATTACATCAGTTGGTTGGACAAGACAATTGCATTTTGTGAAATGTAGACATGAGTGCGTCAATTCGGGACAGGCTGTAGTTAATGTATGTCATCTTCCTTCTTGCACCTTGCATAAAAGAATGCCGGGTGATGTTGATGTAATCGGTTCTGGCCCAGCAACAACATGTATACTTCACAGGAAGTTGCATTCAGTCAGTGTTGTGGGCCAAAAACTAACAGCATAGTACTGGGTCATGACCTATGTCACAACCTTTGGCCCAGTAATAGCTTTACTACCAAAATATTGTAATGCTACGTCCACCTCTGGGCTAATTCTGGCATATACACAGATAATCTGTCCGTCAGTCAGCCGACACTGGCGGAGGACAGCCAGAGTCGGCCCAGAACTGACTGCTATCTGGGAGACAGCTAGTTACTGTGCTGAGTGATAGCCTGTGACTGTCAAACATTGCTTCAGTCTCCTCCTGCTCTCTGTGGTCATCCAAACTGTGTTTTAACTCAATAGCACTTCCCACATTATTCATATTATTCTGTTTGTGCTGTCAGACAACTGAAAGAGTATGAACGTTATTTAATGGCAGCTCATAAACATTATACACAGCAGCTCTGCAGCATATTTAGCTGCTATGGCATTTAGAATGATCGACCACAGAGAAAGTTGGAGGCAACTAAAGGTTATCCTCTTAACTTGAAGTCTAGATGAAATAAAAAATGCCATTTTAAGTCTTTAAGATCACATCCTCATTCATACTGTGCACACATTTAAAATACACGTACAACTAATTCACAAAAAAAATATTTTTTCCATCTTTTCTTCCTGTAAAACTGTGCTTCCATAAGCATGTATCAACCAATAATATCATGCCATCCACTATATTTTAGGTGGTCCAATCAACTACGTGGGATTTGATTTAAATCCCTCTTATTTCCACCGCTCAAATATTCGGTTTTCTATGGGTTAATACGTTACAGTACAGAAGCTAAAGGTGCTCTAACTTACCTTACAGCAGGAAATCTCGCCTGAACTCTCTGTACTAAAACCTCTCTCATTTTGTTGGGCTTTACTTTATCAAAGTCAAACTTTTGCAGAAAGACTGATCACATATTGTGCTATGATTTGAGAGATGTTTTAGGCTTGGACCTGCATTCTTTCAAATAAATAATATCAATAAAAGTGCTTTTTTTTTCAGGCGAACCTGAACATTTTAAATTGAGCTGTGTGCCATCTTCATTTACTATAAACCAGTAACATATACACTGATATTTACACATCTGAGCAAAATCTCACAAGTGTTAGTGTTATTTATACCATCAAAATTATCCAAAAAGACCTTACAGTTAGAGATCTGTACTCTCTTTAGTATGGGTATGCTATTTTCGAGCAGAGGCCTACAAATTAGGACTAGGGGTTAAAGGGTTAATTAACTGGCACTGAGAAGCGGTTATAGATAATGGATGGATGGATGTGGCACACAGAGTCCTCCCTGGGTTTGTCTTTTGCAAAAGCTACATTTTTCCTCAAAACACAAAAACAGCAAGCTGTTGTTTTAAGATAAGGCCATTTTGGTAAAGAATTATTTTGGGTGGAGAAAAAAAAATGCCATTTTAGTCTTGATGGGAGAGAAAATGCGTTTACAAATGATTTCCCTTATGGGTAATTCTATTTTACCCCTGCAAAGGAAGTCATCTTTTCATCCCGGTTCCTGTTTGTATCAAACATTGTGTTTGCAGGAACAGCAGGTTTGATTTGTTAATGGTGCGGAGGATTTAATGACACTGACAATTGTGAAATTGTGCTACTTTCTCATGAACTCCAAAACTTTGCTTGAATGAAACATGCATCCCACAATGTTCTGCCACATTTCTATTCTGATGCAGAGCTGGATCCAGGTGTAGATTAAACATTTGTATTATTCACAAGTAGGAGGCTGTCAAAGAGCACAGACCTCCACCATGTCATCACCATGAGATCAAAATGTCTTGTTAACATGTAGTGTTTGTTATACGTCCAACACAGTCGACTAACAATGGCAACAAACAAAGCATTTGTTCGAGCAGCTACTGCTCTGGAGTGGCTTTTATTATACATGTATTCATGTTGTTTCGTCTTTGCTCTGTGTTTCATAATCAAAAGGTCCCATTCTGGATCAGTGGATCCATGCATAAAAAGTTAAATTTTTCTTCATGGAGGCCAGTTAAATCCTCCCACAAAGTCGGAGGATACTTTCTATAACCTTGGAAATGTAATAAATTGACAGGAATGTGTAAATTCAGTCTTTTGCAGATTGTCAAATTGAAATGTTCACAAAAAAGAAAAGAAAAGCTAGAGCAGCATGATTCGACTCTCTGGCTCAGATTCTTTTACGGTGGCAGTTCTTCTAGTCACAGCAGGGATGCGAAACAAAACAGATCCACTGGCAGTTGTCCTTGAATCCCAGTTTGGAAGCGTTGCTGGTGCCCAGTCCTACTCGCAAACACCATAATCCGTGGAAGCAAACAGTCGGCTGCTTAACATGCGCGGCACCGTTCCCCTGATCTGGCAACCACACACACGGACAACGTGAATGACCTCTGATCATAAAAACAGGCTCCCTCTGTAAGACAACGCCTTGAGACGACGCCTTATCACCTGGACTCTCGCCATCTAACAAGACCTTTTAATAGAGATTGGTTTATCTATTTATGGGGATTTATTGGAGGAAAAGATATTTCCGCCAGGCTTGATAAGAAGCCTTGAGGGAGGTGCTACGTGTGCGTTCTTGTCACCCAGAGACTTAAATGTATGTGAGGGGCCTGTTTGCTTGAACGTGAAAAGCATCTTTTAGAGGCAGATTTCAAGGACGTATACACACACACGAGGCTCTGCAAGTGCACTCCCGAACACCCATACAAATGAGAGCTACGCATACACTCGCACATCTGTTGTACTATTCTTGGGATTTTTTTATTGTAACCCTAAACCCACTTCCTTAAGGTGGTGTCACATTATTGCGTATCGTACTAGCGTATGCGGACGTATGAAAAATATCACTCATATGCCGGTATACGGTGACAGACGCTAGGGGTACGTTAGGCATAGGTTGTATACGTTTCAAGCACGGTCGCATACGGCGAGGCAGAAACGTTTTTTTAAGTATGCTTAAAAAGGTTGTGCGTGTGCGGACGTATGGTTTATACGCTAAGCATACGATCGGCATACGCTGAATACGCGAGAGTAACGTCAGAGGTACGTTACTCATAGGTGGAGTACGCTGGCCATACGCTGTCCATACCTGGCATGAAGGTGTACCGTACAGCTAGCGTATTGAGAAAGTGTATATATATATATATATATATACTCCCATTTCAAGCTCTTCTTCAGTTCTTCGTGGACCTACAACGAGAGAGAATGGAGGTAGCTCTTCTCCAACACCAGTATGATCTGATTGATTTGGCAATTCACCACATCCAGGCATTATGGGAAATATGCTTATCGGCACTTTGTCACGTGATAGCGGTACACTGCGCATGCGCAGTTCGTCCCTGGTCATACGCTGCCGATACGCTGGTCTTACGCTGGCCATTCGCTGGCGATACGCTACTCATACGCTTATCATAGGTTCAATACGGTAAGTATACGAAACATTCTGTATTTTCAAGGGGTTTTTGTGCGTATGAAAGTTTTTTGGGGGAATTTGCATACGCAACTCGTACGTTTTTCTCATACACAATAGTGTGACACCACCTTTACTCTTAACGTCACCCATAGCCTACACCTGATTTCAGTTCCTATTTTAAAGGGTCAGTTCACTGAATTACACATTTTCTCATTTGCCTCGAGTGGTATCTCTCTATGCAGATAGTTTGAGAGTAAAAAAGGTACAAAATAAAACTGTCACTGCCCCCCATTTGGCAAGAGTGGCAGCAGGGATTTGGTATTGTGCAAGTGGTCCCCAACTGGTCCATCCTCAGGATCCAAATTTCCACTTGGACACGATCCACACACATACCAACTAAACACAAGTTGTCTTTCCATCGACTCATTCTGTCAGTCACTACGCAGCCACTTCAATTATATCTCACAAGAAGAAAACCAAAATGAACAGAGCTCAAGAATGGCAACAGCTGTTACAACTAATTCAGGCTTCTTCTCTTAAAGCAGAACATGTAAATAGGCTTGATGAAAAGAACAGACCTCCAGCGCTGAAAAAATGAAGCCAAGAATATCATGTTCAAGTTGGGCAATAGGTATAGGACAATACTTTTACATGACACATATTGATGTCAGTGCAAAGTGAGGGTCATGTGACTGATGGTGCTGGATAGGCTCCATGATCTGTAAAGTTACATGCTGTAGCGCTGCTACTCACTCTGTAGCAGCAAACTGTGTTTTGAATTAAAAGCACTAAAATAAAAGCACTCTTTCCAAACTTGAAACTTTGCTTTTTGGGGATTTTTTTTTTCAAGTTGTCTCACCTGCTAGTGTAGTGGACCCACAGGTTAAAAATCATTGAACAGGCACAATGAAGAATCATTTTAATTGTGTTAAAAACTAACTTAAAAAACTCCAAGATGGCACACGCGGGTATAATGCTGAAATATTAAAACATAGTATCGATCATGTTTATTTTTGGCTGTGGATTGTGTAGAACAGTACATCCATTCATTTAGAAAACTCATTTTTTAATTACATTTGAGTAAATAACGTCTCGATTGGATGATCTGGCTGGATTATTATTTGTTTAAATTGATTGCAGGGAGAGAGTACTGGGTGAGCTAGATTGACTTTAAACCAAATAATTCCTTCTTTAGGAAGGAATTATTTGGAAGCATTTAGAAAAAGCTCCGGTTCTTATTGAGGGGTTGCCACATCCAGATAAATTAAAAATATACCAGCTATCTGAGGAAATATACATCAACCAATTTATCAAATGTTAGCGAGTTAACAATGCAGATTACAGGTAATTCCAGGGTAATAAAATGAGAATGACGATGCAATACCGTTCATCTCAATGTTGGCCCGAGCTGAAAGTTCACACACTTGGGTGAGTTCTATGACGTAATGACCCTTCCTTCTTTGATATGTTTCTTGGCGCCAAGCCTTATCTGGGATCGTGAGCAAGATTGAATCAATTGAGAGTGGGTTGCACAAAAAAAATTAAAATAAATCCCACGCACACAAAGTTGCAGCATTTCCAAAGCAGTGTGAGGAGCGAGTGTTGACACTGAAAACACTGTTCTACACTGATAATCAGCTTTATGTACTGGAGAACTGTGAGGCAGGACTGTGCTAAAAAATATTTTGTTTGACACTATGATGTCTTTTTAATTGTGCCTTAGAGGAAACAGATGAAACGTCCTCCCCTGCCACACAATAAAGCCGTCTATTATATTCTTTATCAAAGCTGTTAATACAGTCGCTACTGTGAAGAGCTCTGGGGTTACAGTTGTACAACGGAAATGTTTTTGTAATCTTTTCCTACATTTCATTCTGTCCTCTTTTGCCTGGACAACTTCTGCATCAGCACATTCTGCCACATACACTCAAGGACAGCAGATAGAAAATCTCTTTTTCCTTTGTTGAAATGTAGAAGCTTTTATTACCTGAGGGGCTGAAATGAAAACCAATTGCATGAACACATTTTCAAAATAATGTCATGTAGAAAACAAATACTCATTTCAAACACGTACTATAATAAAAAAGGAAAGCTTAAATACCTCAGCTGCTAAAATCAGCACATTGTGTATATTTTAATTCATGCTTTAATGAATCACATTATAAAGTGTGTCCAATGCTAATTTATTTCAACATCACCTGAACTAAGGTGAAGTTCTTAAAATTAGACAAACTTACACCAATGAAAGCGTAGAAAAGGCTCCTAATCCACTTGTGTAAAGGATGTGCACATTATAATCCTCCATGCTCAACAACCTTTATTTACATGAAGGAACATCATTAAATAGGTATCTATAGGCTCAGAGGGCCATAGCACATAACGGAAAATGAAGTTAAATTAACTGATTTATTTACAAAAACACACTATATTGCAAAATAGATTAGACGTGGATGGCAGTAAAGTTAGTGGTGTCAGTGAGCAGACGGTTAGGAAGTATTGTAAGTGGGTACTGGTGGGAAAAACTGATGGTGGAAGCAAACAAAGCACATGGAGAGAGTGTCAAGAGAGGAATTAGGTGGCAGCTTATGTAGTGACTGGGGAGCATTGGGCCCAGGTGCTCCCAGTCAGCCCAAGTGGACGGCCCCGCCTACCAATTACCTGCACCTGCAGGAGGAGAGCAAACACAGCTGAAATGTCTACGGGCCTTTCTCATTTCTTGATTTTCTGAGTCTTCAGCTGCGGTCGAAAAGTCTAAAGATGACCTCCTAACGTCTATTCCTTACCACTTTTCCTTGATCTCTATGGGAAACGTCATGGGGTCAAGGAAAGCTGTGAAGGAGAATTCATGAGGAGTTAGGAAAAGACAACCGTGGTGTTTAGAGAATCCGACTCCACTTTCACTAAACTACGTAATTCTGATGCGACGGTGGATGTCACTGACGGAGGTCTGCCATGGAGAAACTACAACGAAGGACTACAAAAAGAGCAACTAAAACATGACCCCATGAAATCTAAATCTCGCTTGCATGAAGAGCTTATAAAGAGCTTCTTCTGTGAGAGGCTGCTTCACTCGTGGTGTGAAGGAGAGGAACCGGAGCTCCTTCCTTCCTGCTGCTGTCACACAACAATCAACATGCTTCAGTAGAAACTATTCACTTGTGTGCAACATCAATGAAACTGTTCAATATCAATATTTCCTTTGTGCAATAATGTAGATTAAACGGTTCGGTTATAGTTTAATAATCTATTATAGGCCGAGCTTGTTTTGATTTTTACGGATGGTTCTTGTTATTGAGAACGATCATTTGTTCATTGACAGTTTGCTATATTTATGGTTCATTTTATTTAGTATTCTTTTTTTGTTGTTCGAAGTAAATAAATACATATAACATGTCACAGTCTGTTCATATTCATCAACATGAATCCCATTAGTTTATGACTGTATGAGTATAATTGTTAAACCTGTGTAAGATAAGCTATCGTTTGTCTTCATGGACGGCCGAATGGTGCGTCACTTTAAATGTTGCCGCTGCAAGGAATGGTGGGGCGGAATTATCTACTTTCCTTTTGTAAAGGATGGTCCAGTGTCTCCTATGCTAAAGGAGCTAATAAAGGAAGCATTGAAGCGCCTTTCCTTAGCATTTAGATCATTCCAACAGCTCTTGTCATGGCGGTGACTTTGATACTTCCGGTTCACTCAGTTAGGAACCTTCCTAAGCAAAAAGGACTATTCGACCGCAGCCCTCGTCTCCTCCCTCCTCGATCTTCCGCCTTGCGACCCGGAAATCGATCTCAGCGCTCCATCTCGAAGGCAGCTACAAATCTCTGGTGTACCCTTTGTGGAAGTGTTTTCGGCACCCGTGACTTAAAAGAGACGTGACACACAGCTGGAATAATCTCAAACCATGACAGAACTCTACAAATGCAACTGTTCCTTTGTCTTCAAAAGTTGTATTTATTGATGACGATCACAGATTGTGTAGCGCCTCATGAGGCTCTGTTTTAACCACATTCCTTGACAGTTACCTTATGTTTATGTATTGAATGTAGGCTACTAATTCAGCTGCTATAATCCTGACATGTTTCCAAGTGCAAACAGCTGCCGAGGCAATCTATTATATCAATAGGAACATTCTCTTAAATTCAGCAGTAATTTGTTGTCTTTCATGTTGTCATTCAAATAGACAGGAATGTGCTGTTCTCTGCTCTGAGAAATGAAAGAACATTCTAGAGATTTGTGATCTTAGCTGAGCAACTGAGCAACTTTCCTATGAATGAATGAGGCCTTAACGCTGTATCCAGTTCTTTATACATCCATGAAGAGGACCGGCTCCCTGTGTAGATATGAAGGGCTCATTCTAAAATAGTGAAGTATACCAAAGACGCAGGTTAGTTTGTGGTTGAGTTAATCTACACTTCACAGAGGTGGACTTTCTTCCCTCACTGAGTCACTTGGATCCAACGGTTGCAAAACCTCTTAGTATGATTTTGGCATATTCCTCTCCAATAAAATCCATAATAGGGTTCCAAACAGAGAAGGACCCATTTATGTCTCCACGGAGAACATGTGGGAGCCTTTCCAGTGGGATTAATTGTAGAACATTATAAAACCAACTTGAAACAGATGGTTTTGCATCATCTAGCCAATGTTGTAAGATTGATAACCGTGCACAGTACCATAGAAGACTGAGGGTTCTTTTATATCTGTTCAATACAGGTGAGGCAGCGTCTAGGCCTAGGATGCATTGTAGAGGATTGAGCTCAATAGGACACTGTATTATGGAGGATATTTGGTGACCAATTTCAACCCAAAATGTATGAATTACCGGGCAGAACCACATTAAGTGCAGGTAGGTGCCTACATGCTGCTTGCACCTTACACATACTGCGGAGCAGTCATTGTCATATTTGCTCCTGCAATATGGGGTAGTTTATAATGTATGTATTATCTTAAACTGAGTTTCTTGGGATTTGTAATTACTACATATTCTTTTGCTATTTAACATGATTGCTTTCCATTGGTGATCCGTGATTGCAGTTTTAAGGTCTCGTTCCCATGATTGCCTGCTGCTGTGAGTACTTATATTACTTAAGAGAACAGTTTATGGTAAATGTAGCTTATTTTTTTGTTCTTCAGCTGACAGACCTGGTGAATGATTGTCTCTATCTGCTCTGGTACATGACCTTCCTTATATTGGACTACGGAGTTTAAGAAACTACGTATTTGTAAAAATCAGAAGAAGTGAGTCTTGGGTAGCCCGTACTCTTCCTGAAGTTGATTGAACCATTTCATAGTGCCACCTTTATACAGATCATTTATCACCTTAATTCCATATGTGTTCCATTCTTTAAAACCAGGATCCATGCAAGAAGGAGTAAAATCTGGGTTATTAACAATCGATGCATAACAAGAGTATCTTCTATTGACCCTTTATCCATGTGCTTATTAGGATGTCACTTACAATAAAGTTGTCCCTAATGCTTGATGCTTGTTTAACATTATTTAAGAATGGTATGCTTGACAATGAGAACGTGTTACATCCTTGCAATTCAAAGTCTAACCATATTGATTTGGGGTCTTGTGCCACCCATTCTGATACATTTTTCAATTGTATAGACCAGGGGTCGGCAACCTTTACTAGCAAAAGAGCCATTTTGCCCTATTTTTCACCAAATAAAATCCGTCTGGAGCCGCAAAAGCTATTTGATATCACAGTTGCTAATTTCTCGCCACATTTCAAGCATACAGGTAAACCAGCAGCGTTGGCACTGAAAGCAAATGAATACGTCCACGCAGAATTAAACTATTTTCCTCCGTGACTTTTCTTTTTTGGGATTTATCCATTGATAGTTTACCGAGGGTTAATGTTGCGCCGATACTTTATGATAATAATAAAATAATAAACACGGGGCTCCATAATCTGCGCCAAGACGGCAGCAACTTTATTCACTTCACCAGAACCTCTTTTTCTCTTTCCGTCTCATCCTCCACAATAAAAGCCCCAAACACATACACAGGAACACTGCTTCATAGACAGCTTTTAATGTGCTCAACATAATAGCTTACAATAGTTTACTGAGGGCGGAGGTCTGAAAATCATAATTAGCCACCTGCAGGGAAAGGCGCTTGACAGCGACGTAATAGGATGTGGCGCACATTTTAGTTGACAAACTATTAAAACATTTTTTATTTTTGGCGCCGTGTCCAGCGGCGTTATCAGCCCGACGGAGCGGACGTCTGAAGTCACGGTTAGCTGCTTTGAGGAGGACGGACAAAAAACGGAGGACTTTCCTTTTCTTATTATTTTTTCTTAACTATTGTGAAGTCCAAACATATAAACTATAAAGGAACTAAACAAGGAACATCCAAACTCCACTCCAGTAGTAGAGTAGATGTAGCCTCAGGGAACCGCAACAGAGGGGCTGAAGAGCCGCATGCGGCTCCGGAGCCGCGGGTTGCCGACCCCTGGTATAGACCAATAATAGTATTGGAAGTTTGGTACTGCCAGACCCCCATTTACCACTGGCAGTTGAAGTTTCTCCAGTCTCATTTTAGGACGTCTATTTTTCCAGATAAACTTAGATATAATCCTACTCCCAAGAATTTGATATCCCTTGCAAATGATACCTAATGACATCCCAAGTAGCTTTTTTATTCATTTTAATAACGGCTATCAGTCCCAGCCAAGAAATTGGAAGTGGCATCCATCTTAGTAAATCCAATTGAACCTGTTTAAGGATAGGAGACAAGTTCATCTTCACCAGATCTTCCAGTTGGTAGGAGATCTGGATTCCCGGATATTTAAAGCCATTGTAAGACAAATTAAATGGAGATATTATACCATTTCACTTTTTTTATTATCTGCTTAAGATGCAGAAAGTGTTCCAATGTAACAGCATTCCCTTTTCCTTTAGTTATTAGAGGGCAGAACAAACACGAGCATGACAAACACCTCAGCGACCGTGTATGTAAGTGCACATCCTGCAGGGCTAATAACTCAAGCTGGACCAGATTTGCCATTTGGCACAAATTAAATTCAGTGTCTCCTTGTTTCCTGTGACACGCTGTGACAGCTTAAATGGCCTGCACTCTTCATTTACACGCTCTAATTGATATAATTCTCAATCGAGCATGCTTAAACGCATTCACTTATTAATTTGACACCTGTGTTAACACCCAATGTTAGATGCGAGTACTCTAAGCATGTTTAGAAAATAGCATAAGTGACAGAAATTTCAATAATGTGTCGTCATCCCTTTTTCTTGAATCAATGTTTGTTTGCCTGTTTGATCCATTATATCAGTCTTTTTAGTCTATTTAGTGGACAAATGTGATTGTTGTAATTATTATCAGCTCTCCTTTTATACCAAGCATTGCCACATCTACTCATACACAAGATGAAATAGATGATATCGTTGAGAGGTTCATGTGTAGTGATATAAAGAGAGTTTGAAGAGCTTTCACAGAAGTATGGCAGCAGTGGAACCTTCAGGCCATCATGTTGAGATGGATGACCATGACAGAAGCTCATCAGGAAGCTGCTCTGAGGTCAGCAGTTACCTGAAAACAACTGCAGGCCTGGATGGTAGTGAGTTGGACACGACATGCATGCAATAACTGTTTAAGTATTGTTCCCAGCACTGGCTTAGAAGTCCCTCTACACCTCTTTAAGTGTCAACTCCACATATTGTACTGAAGCTCAGCAGAAGTTCAATCAGGAAGACTATCTTTATTTTGACTCTAATTGTCTCTCTCTCTCTCTCTCTCTCTCTCTCTGGCTGTGACTTCAGGTGCTGAGAAATAAAGTGAGTCAATCCCCATAGACCTCTATGTTAAAATGTTTAGACAGAATATGAATATTACACTGCAGTTTTTTTTTTCCAGAACAATTCATTTTTGCACTGCGAATAAAGGCATCAACTAATGAAGTAGTGAAACAACAACAGGGAGACTCCATAGTACAAATCAAGACAGTAAAATGTATTACTACTTTCAGCCGTGACAAATGCATTGCAGACCAAATCCACTTTGTCACAATAAAATCCCTAGATATTTAATATTCGCAGGTGAGTATTTTGCGTTTTTGTGTAGTTTTTTTCCTCATACTCCCGCTGTGTAAAGTCCTTTTACCTTAAAAGTTATGCAAAATGAAGGGAGAGGCCTATTTGAGTGACAGATGGTTGTCGTACCAGGTTGCTGGTTTACGGAAACAGGTGGGGCGCCAGATGCAGGACATGGACAGTCTGGTTGGTTTTATTGTAGAGGAGGATCTGGACGAGGGGTGTTTGGCAGGGAATGGAATCTGGTGGAAGAATGGAGACGGGGATTGGTATGAACATGGAAAGGGGTAGAAGCGTGGCGAGCAGGGTTAGAAACTGTGGTTGGCCTATCACAGAAGTTGAGAAAATAATCTGGGAAGGAGCGGTTGACTGGCCGAGGTGGATATTCTGAAGACTGATGAAGTGATAAGAAGCAGGCGTGCATACTGGGAGCGATGATTCATTCATTGCAGACTGGTGAGTATGACGAGCAGGGCCGGGGATCCAGAAGAGCCAGGAAAACCATGCCAGCACAGACACAGAACACAGAGGGAAAGACTGGGGAGCACTGGGAAAACCTGCAGGCTGCCTTGGTAGTTGACCAACCTGGTCAAGTAGCCTTCGAGCTACTCAGCAGTGTTGCCAGGTGGGTTCAAACACATCGTTATTGGCCAGAAAATAATGTGAAAATTGTAAAAAATTTGAACAATTTCTGCACTATATCAAACCAGGCAAAACCAATGAACAGAAGTTACCATGTTTGGAGTGCGGAGGAGTGACCTGTAAATCACAGTAGGCCTGCCCTAAAGCATACCCTGCTTTATGGTCTATTTGACTCTAAATGGATCATAATTTACTAAATGAACATCATGCTGTATTGAAGAAGACTTGAAACTAGAGATTGAGACCATAAACTCATGTTTACAATGTTTACTGAGGTAATAAATCAAGAGAGAAGTAGAGTCATTTTCTATAGACTTCTATACAACCAGAGGAGTCGCCCCCTGGTGGACACTAGAGAGAATGCAGGTTTAAGACACTTCCGCATTGGCTTCACTAGACATATTACCCAGGCGGAGGTTGCCGCCTGGATAATATGTCTGTTGATATTGTCCAATGACAATTCTCTATTCGACCATGTGACGAGAAGATACGGTAGCTATGTTTGGGCGCAAAATCTTTCAAAATTAACAAACTGAGCTCATCTGCAAGCCTGACGATACAACGGTGTGTGTGTGTGTGTGTGTGTGTACTTCATAACTGGTAACTAGCTTTGTCACTTTGTCTAAACGGCAAATTATCATGATCATAGTAATAATACTCATCGCAGTATTACGGTCTGATTCTGGCAATGGTGTGATGATAGACGGCACTTATCAGATAGACTGCAGCACACCAGTGTGGCACAGTCCCACCTCGATGATGGTGATAACGTAAGTCAAATTTACATGAGAAAAAGCATAATGTCATGGATTTCATCTCAGGCCTGGCGGTAGTAAGAACGATTTGAAATGTTGAAAGAGTGTGTCGACTTCGGGCCCCAATTCCTCAACAGCCTGGAGCTCTTCTGGCTCCATATTCCAGCATGTGTGACAGCTTTGGATCATCAATTTCCTCTCACTTTGAAATGCTTTTATAAATAATTTAGCTGAGAGAAAATGATGAATAACTTTAGGCTTTTTCAGCCACTTGTCTTTCGGGTAAGTATCTTAGATGTTTTACTTGCCAAACATCCATAAAACATTTTTGGGGTTATAAATGTTACTCTTTTATTTTGTTATTGTCATATATAGTGGTAAAGTGATAAAACACAATTAAAATGATTTTGAAATACATTATTATATTTTTATTTAAACATTTGCTTTGTTTAAACATAATTTGGGACATGAGTAGTTTTCATGATGTATTCTAAGCTGCTTAGAGCTAGTTAGGAAGTTAAACATGTCATAGTTCATATTTCATATTGCTGTGAAGACATCTCCTTCAAATAACTGCATTTATTCAGGTTTCTGACAAAAAAATACATTATACAAGATTACATTTGAACACATGATAACGTTGCAGTTTACCTTCGCCAAATACTAATTTTTACTGTTGGTAGCTTGAACGCACCACAATGTTTCCCACCTCCTCGGCTGCATTTCGTAGTAACTTGTCTTCTGCAGCAGCTTCCTCCAGGCAAAGCATCTGCAGTCTGCTCTGCAAAGTCAGTCCTTTCAACTCCATCATGGTGGTGTCCCTCCTCCAGCAGCCACAGCAGACAATAAACAGCCCCCCCCCTCCGTAACACTTTCCAATTAAATCTCTTCCATTTGTCGACTTGGAGATGCCACCTTTAAGTGAATTATGGTGGAAAATGGAGAAGGATAAGAGGGGTGGGTTACGGAGGGGAGATGAGCTTCTCTGTGCCATGTGTGAACTTAAGATAATGTATCCTCTCAGCTCTGAAAGGAGCAAAATTGATAGATGGATAGAGGGAAAAACAACGGAGGAGAGAGAGAGAGAGAGAGAGGAGAAAGGGCGGGAGAGTGATGCATGACCCTCGATTTCTCAAGGCTCTGTAATAAAAGGCTGCTGTGTGGTGTTCTCAGTCTCTGTCACATTAAAAGTAAATAAGACTAATAGCACGATGCCGCTCACTCCGCAGGGCTAGACTGCCCCAAAGTCAAATGTGTGTGTGTGTTTATTTCACCTGTCACAAACAGTGTCTGGTTATATTGTCACACAACACCTCCTGCCCAAACGGCCTCGTTATGCATTCATGTGCTGGCAGGATTATGACCCACTCAAAACGTCCTCCCCAGGACGGACACTGAAGTCTGGGACATTTAGGATTTTAGGGGGAATTGGCCAAACTGTGACGCAGTTCAATCAGCTTGGACTGTTGATGGTGGAAACTTTTCAAATGAGGTTTTATCAAAAGTCCTCAGCATCACTCTGAGGAAGAAGAAGAAATGCATCATTTTTTGATGTTATGTCAATGTTCTTCGAACGAGAAACTCCTTGTGGTTGTGTGAATAAGTACAGTTCCTCATCAGAGACAGAAGTAGCACGACATTGTTAAAATCCATGACGCTGCATCATATCTGCTCATCCACATCTCCTCTAAAACAGGTGGTGTTTGAAGCTCGGTGTCATGCCGACCTGCATGCTGACCATTAAGTGTGAGATTGGGCCAATCTCACACTTAATGCGTTGACACAGTTAACACGGTTCATTAAAGCTGACCTATTGGTTCCATCTCCTCCTGTAATGACTGAAACATCTCTTTTTGGGAGCAGTGTCCTGTGGCAGAGAGAGGTCATATTAAAGTGGACGGTGCAGCATGACTAATACAGATCACGTTCTCCAGGTCGCTGTTCACACAAAGATCTGCAGCGTTAAAGCCACTGCACTGAACTTTCAGTTTGTTGAGTTCAGCCCTGTAGACAAAAGCAGTAGGGTTTCCGAGCACCAGAGTCACTTAGCTATTACTGCATTTTACAACTGTTAGGACCGAATGATCTAATTTGCACCAGCCATGACTGCTACCTGCTGTGCATTTTTGTCCGAAAGAGAACGATTTCTTCAACAGCAACTGGTTGAAGGAACTCTGTGACCCCAACGTAACTATCCTCAGTCCATCCAGCCGATGCATCATCAGTATAATGCTAGTGGCAACAGCGCAAGGGAGGCTCTGACCAGATATATGGCCACCCTCTTCCCTCTTCGCACAGTGCTTCTTTATTAACAGCTAATCAAGGTGAAAACACAACTCAAAACCTAAGGGCACATGTTTAAAGCTGCTACAAGGAACTTTGATTGTGTGTTGATTTTGGCGGTCCCTGTGGACTAAAGTGGTAGTGTTTCTGAGCACCAGACTTCCTTTAGAAAATCTCTAATTGTAATGCAGCAGGGTCCGACAGTCTGCCCAGGCTCAATCCTGGTTCTCCGATTCCCCCCTTCCCTCCAGCGGGCCCACCAATACGACTTGGGCTCCCTGCAGAGACACTGACGCCCGGCACAGAGTTCCAACTACAGGTCGAAGGTTGCAGCAGAGCCGGATCAGGGTCTGTCCGCGGTGGACTGGTTGTAACCTTAGGCCCCTCTGCAATCTGACCTGAAGGAGTTTCTGTTGAACTTGCGTGTTGTGAATCCTTTCACAAGGAATCAGACCAGATGACAAACATTAAAAATAACTAAACACAAATAACCAATATTCTCTTTGATGGTCTTGTGGCATCAGTATTAAATTGAGACTGTTAATAAACAATGAAAAGTTCCTTGTTGGAACTTTGAGATAGTTTGTAATTGCAAACAGTGTAAATGTGTGTGTCAAAGTTAATTTCAAAACAAAAGCTTTGCACAAATTTACTTTAAATCGATTGCAACATCCCTTTGCTGGAGGTCACAGTGAATGGTCAGGTTGGTAGGATGACAGCCTTTGTAACTGCCCCCCAAAACAACTCAAATTCCGTTCATAGGAGCATTTTTGCATCTTCCACCTCTATGTCAACATTTTGACCTGTCCCCAACCGTACTTTGGTAGAAGTTTTAGCTGCATAAACCCAAACAAACCTCAACCACAGTGGTGGTAAATCCAAAAATGCTCATTTGAATCACATTTGACAGTCATATGGCTCGTTCTGTTGTTTCATTGTTGTCCTTATTTATGTCCCTGGCCCCTTATCATTGTTGCTAATCCCTTTCCCACCGCAAATATTGGCCCAATATTGCAACCCTGTAAAAAGACTATTCAATCATTCCCATGCGTGTCTAGACCGGAGGGTGACAGACGTACCAGCATGTCCGTAGATACGCTCTCATAGCCAGCTGTCTGCACGGCTCCCTCTCAGCTGTGTCTCACGTAACCCCAACCTTGTTGACAATATGTGCATAAACGCAAGGTTGATGTCCCAATAAAAAGGCTCTGAGTAACATATTTATGCATAATTTGCCACCGGCGGAGCAGAGTGAGCTGCAGTGATGGGCAGGTCAGGGTTTTTTAAAAACTTGCACCCACCCGGACAGTGGTGCTCCCCAAGGGGCTGAAGATAAAGGCTAAATAAACTTCTTCTACTTCCAAAGTGTGTGACGTAACGGCGTGTAGAGATTGCAGATCAAAATATGTGGTGAAGGATATCCATATATAACCAGTCTGTCATGATAACTTTCAGTTATGCAAAATGATTTAGTTATTCAGATTGACAGCACTGTGATTCCTCCTTTATAAAGTTGAGCTTGTTTGAACCCGGGCCCCTTCCTTGAACTTCCTGACTGAGGCCGAGCTGAGTGGCTGTGTAATCATCCCGCGACATAAAATGCTGCAGCTAATTGGACTCATGGGACTCAAGCAACTGGGCTGATTTGGAAGGTGGGTTAGAAGGAGTTGCTAGTATAGTTTATTTTTCCTTTCATTCTTTCCTTTCCCTTGTCAATGCCAGTGGAGTCCTTTGTTAACGACGTGAACGCTGAAGTTTTGTCGAATTTAATTAAGAAGGGTTTTGACAGTGGCAGTTTGCTGACTGCGGGCAGAAGGATAACACCTTAGTTTACAATATTGTTCTTGCATTTGTTCCTTTTTGTTGTATGAAAGTTTGGTTGCCTGTGCAGATATACTGTAAAATGTCAACACCGGTGCACTTTGAAAACTCAAATAATTGTGTGATGCTGTTTCCTCGCCCACCATCAGTGTCAGATAATTAAGGACTTTTCATCTAACTTGAGCAGGGAACCTCTTTCTGTCGGTCTGTGTGTGTCTGTGTGTTCTTGCATATCTCAAACTGCTCATCTGATCTACCTCATGCTTGGTGGGTGTACTGCTGGGGACCAAACGGGTGTGCTTTGTTGATTTGGTGCACTTCGGACACGCGGAAACGTTCAGTATAAATAGACTTGGAATAAACAGTGTGACAGTGAGTAAGCCTGGACTTGGTTGTGTTTTTCTCCCGTGAGTAAGACTGTATTTCCCCGGTGTCAGTCTAACTTATCACACTTGCCAATGTTAATGCCAGATAAATACCTCTGCTAATTAAGTCATTGCTCTACTTTATGACCGCGCTGGTTATGGCAAAGCAAGCGAGTAATTTGCTTATTTTGAAATGTCCTCCTGTATTTCACCAATGTTTCCCCCTTTCTCTCACTGGGAATAAGTTAATAAATGGTTTATTTTCTGAAATAAAATGATTAACTATTAATAGTAAAAAATATTAAAACCTTACATTAACCTGTTACCACTCCGACGGCCCTCCGTTAGAGTGGTAACTGTACATCTGTGTCATGTACACAACTGCTATTTATAGGTAGGCACTGATGCAACATCTTTTTGGAAACCTAAGATTCTTGTAATTCGATTTATGCAAACCATTTCAAGATACAATCACAACAGCAGGTACACTCAACGTATCTGTCAGACCACCAACCCACAAACAAACATTTACAAAATCGAGGCAACTCACCGATGAAGCTTTATAGAAGTCCACCCCTCGATAATATTCCAACAAAAACGGTCTTGTTACATTGCCAAAGGTCCAGACGATCCAATCCAGTAAAATATTTAGTCCAAAACACATTATTACGTCCATAAATACCCACGGACTGCTGTTGCATCATTTCAAATTAGCCGGCAGATATGCCAAACTATCTATGTATTTTCCAACGTAACTTCAGTTTGCATGTAAACATTGACGCTCTCTGTGTCTCAAAATGGCGGCTGCACTCTGACCTTTCGATTGACACCTCACTTGACCTATTAGGAGCTTCCATGTCCTCTCCAGATCCTACAATAGCCAACCAGAGTCCGGGTTGAAGGACAGTGCCTGCCCCTATTCTTTCGTGTAAAACTCGAGCCAATTGCAACCGATCATTCTGATGACTGACGCTTCATATAGCCAATGCAATTTCGAAAACAATGATATGCAGCTTCAGGGGGTAGATTTAGAGGCAGAATGTGGAAGTCACCTGCGAAACCGCGAGAATTTAGGAAGGTAAATAATGGCGAAATAACTTATAGATAACTGTATTTAGACATAAATAAGCTTTAGTTTGAATTATGAATACACATTTCTACACAGCCTAGGTATGGTTAACATGGGTCCCCAAATGTCCTTTTTTGGAAAGCGCCCAGACATACTCTTAGTAAAACATGTGTAAAATATTCATTTTCTGTGGTATTGTTATCAAATTTGAACCTGGACTAGGTAAGGCTTCATGCTGTGGTCCCATTGTGTTTTCCAGCTAATAAGTCACAGCTATAGTCATCTGCAGGCATCTGTTTGCAAAAAAATATTCAGGCGGAAATAAAAACCTTCTACTTCAGTGTGTTCCAACTTCTATTACTCAATGCCAGTAGCACTTACAGTGATTCTCACTATTGGGGAAAAAATCCCTTTCAAAAGAGATCAAAACCATGCATGTATTCCAAATGGTTCAAGAGTAGCTTTCAATTTACTTTGGGTATGCCTTGGATAGGCGTTTTAGGCTAATTTGAAAAAAGAGAGGTTCATGTAGTACTACAATGGTTCCCTCTGAAGTAGAAGTACTCAGTAAGTAGTAGGCTGTAGCTGAGTTTCATATTTTGTAAGTGCTTTGTGGGCCTTTTGTAAGTTACATAACATTGGTCAATATTTTTAATATTTAGATAATAAATAAATCTATATCTGTTTGGGGCCCTTTATACTTGGTACTGAAGGCCAACGTTGCCAACAGTGAAGTCTGCCCCTGGTATGTTTTTCTAATGAACCAGACTGCAGGTCTATTTCACCAGTGTTTCTGACCACGAGTAACCACGACTTGGGTGCATGATGTAACTATGTCATGGCAGGTGTTTTACTGAGAACCCAAGTGTGAAGTGCAGTATTGAGTGTGAAGTAGTTTGTGTGAGAAGTTCTGCAAGACTGCAAGCAGCAACACCACAGGTCAAGCATTCAGCCTGTTCTGTTTTCAACGGCCTCTGCACTGGTGTGGTTCAAGTTGGGGAAACGTGTGATGTGAGCATGAATAATGTCACTCAGTTCATGCGGAAGGAAGGCAGGAGGGTGTCTGCATTGTCCACACACACCTCTCTGAGTTGCCTTATGCATGTCTTAGCTCTGTGGTGATATACTGTCATACAGTGTTTAGCCAAGGTGCTCCCGTAAAGAAGTCTCTTCCTATACTTGTACTTTTTTTTTATTGCTTTTGCTATTGTGAAACACTGAAGCCAAGTATTGTACGGATTCAAACACCACCATTCTTTGTCCGTTTGTGAATTGCCATTCATGAGCAGAGCACCTCTCTGGCTGCATGGGGAGAAAAGTGTGTCAGCAGCATGTGGTAACAGTTTTCTACATTTGGAGTCAGACATCCTAGACAAGCACATTTTTCAACACAGCTCATCCGTACAATGTTTGTTATTCTGTCGGGATATATGGCACTCTGTGTTTCTTGACTTCCAAGCTGACAATTCAATTTGGGGCAAATGTCATGTGTTTGAAGCCGGAATTGAAATGGTGTAGAAGCCATGTCATTCGCACACAAAGTGGTATAGTGTGTAACAGTGCTGATCATATTTAGATTTGCACGCTAAATAAGGCTGAGCTGACTTCATTCTGAAGCTCCTGGAGGTTGTTACAAATATGTTTGAGCTCCTAAAGTTGAGAAACTGGTAGGAATTAAAAAATGGCACATAGCTGACACATTCCTTAGGCTTGAGGTCCAAACTGACGGCGTCGTCACAGAAGCGTGGCGCACACCTTGCGGTTCCCTCAGGTAAACCCTTTTAGCACTTATGCTGTAGTTTGCACTGTTAGCACCGTTAGCTGCGAGCCGTTGGCTCATGTTGAGAGCTGTGCGGTGGCAATAAAAATGCTCCGAATATCGTATTGAGTCCTTTTAAATCCCTTCTATTGGAATTGTAAGAGGATTAGCATTTAAGGCGACCAGCATAGCAGTGGAAGATCTGATCTTGGGCATTCTCAATGCTTTATGCTTAATGTAATCATGTAATGTCCTATGCTAATTCAGGCCCATAGGAAGTTGTTCAGACCAAGCGTTGCACATAGGAATGTCCTGCTTATGTTCACACTCAGATGACATAACACATGGTTAAACCCGGAACTTTAACCTCAGGCAGAGTTTTATTCAGCTCTCGACCCTGGTTTTCATACTAATAGTCAACTCAACAATTCCCACGGCACTAATCTGATGTGAATGTGTCTGTGTTCATACATATATCTGAGGCATAGGCTGCGTATGTGTGTGTGTGAGAGAAGCTGGCACTAACGAGTTCCCTCCTGAGCAGCATGTTTTATTTAACAAACAGTCAGACCACAGTTCTGTCGACACCAACAGCCATAAACAACCGCGGAGCAAAAGCTGCAAGGCTCAGCCAGAGCTACATTAGACGTGACTGGCACCACACAGATGTAAAGCGGAGAGCTGATTTACTGAAGCTTTGTTTGCAATACAGCATCCGCTCTACTGGCAGCTCACTTCCACCTGTATGGATTGGAGTTAACACATTACCGTGAAGGTGCTTGTACGAATAGACCAAATAAGGGCAAAATGGAATATAATTTTGGTGCTGCTGCACTGTCCATCTTGAGAAGCAGTGCAGTGTTGTTCCCTTGGGACCGGTCCAGAGACATGGATACTGAAACCAGGCCTGTAGCTCAGCTCCTCTTCTTCTACTAACAGGAAGAGGTGAGCTGATGTCTTTTTTGTCTTTTACCCATTGCATATCTAAATATGACAAAAAATACCAAAGCAAATGATAAATAACCCAAATTGAATGGTTGTATCTATTGAGTTTCATCTTGTTTATTTATAGTTTTTATAGTTTATATAGAAGAACCATATCATTTTGTAATCACTACTGACCATTTTACTAAAACAAAAAAAATTAAAAAGGGAAAACCATTAAAGCGATGGTTTTGTTTGAGAGAGTTATTGTGGGTTCCTCTTCGAATTCAAAAGTTTTACCAAGGTTGTCAGTCTCATTTACTCGCTAGAGACTGACTCTGTGTACCGACAACGAATCACAGCTTCGCATTTCCATCTTTCTCCAGAATTGACAGCCAATTGCCATGGCCCTTTTCCAAAATTCTCCATCTTTCCCAACCAATCAGCGTCAAGCTTTTCCATCTTGGTGTCAGAGCACCCGATCGCAACACAATATAGGATGGTCTGTTCTCTCTATGAGCCTCACCCCACAGGACCCAGTGCAACTATATTAATGACCCTGGACAAATAATGCAGCACAGAAAAGCATCAACAATATTTTTTCCTAAAAGAAAACTTTGCCAAAGTTGTAGATTATCTTCTAATATTTCCACACATCCCATGTATTCTATGTGATGAGCTGTTCTACGGGGCAGGAAATGTTAAAGGTCTGGTGGTGATGTCAGCTGATGACCGGACCGCAGAAGAGGACTTAAGGACAGTCACTCTGTTGCTTAAAGGAAAACCAGAAGACCAGAGCTTCAACGTGGCTGATAGGAGTGATGATTTCCTCTTGATCTATAACTAAACTCCTCGTAGAGCTGGCTAGTGTTTACTGTACTGTTCAATGTAGGCTTACTTTACTATGCTGTTTGTAGTGTACAGTTTCTGAATGCATGCTGCTGTGCCTGTTTTGCTCGTTAGAGATCACACAGGGTAAACACTCCAGCAACTAGCAGTGTATCAGCTGTTTGTGCAAACTTGATTTAACAAATTAAACCAAGTTAAGCAAAAATGGTAACTTCAGTGATTAAACTACGGGGTGTTGATATCAGTAAAGACAGTGTATGGTATAAATGAGTGAAAAACGTTGGTGTGGAAAAGGTCCAGTAGCAAAACAAAGCATAACATAACATAACCAAATAAGAGAGGAGCAAAACTGCAGCAGAGTGGAGGGTCAACCAGGGGAGAGAAAACAGCCGCATCCAGTCTTAAATAACTGGGTGCCGTAACGATCAGAAAGATCTTTCCACTAAGATACATTTTAATAGCCTAATTATTAGCTAAGCCCCGCCCTCTGCTACTACTCAGTCAAGCTGTCACAGTTACCACGGAGCCCACACTGTCACTAACGGCCCTCTCTGACATAATATCATCTAGTGGAAAAATGTAGAAGAAATTTCGACGAGAAGCAAACAGAAGCTAAAGTCTACAGACACAATGTAAAAGAGAACCATCACGTCACCTATCGAGACAGTAGACAATGAAATGAAGGAACAACACTTCCTGTAAAGCTGGGTAGGTCTTTATTCACTGTTACAATCCCAAAAAGCATGTGTAGACATTCAGTGTACCTTCAATACTTTGTGTAGCATAAGAGCTTACACTAGTACGATGTGCTAATGTAGGCTACTCTGCTAATGTTAGCTTCACAGGTTTAGAGACGTACCTCCTTCCAACCTCTCCGGATAACGAGTATCACTATTACACAATGTATAACCATGACTA
Source organism: Leptoclinus maculatus (assembly GCA_032191485.1). Lineage (NCBI taxonomy): Eukaryota > Metazoa > Chordata > Actinopteri > Perciformes > Stichaeidae > Leptoclinus > Leptoclinus maculatus. The sequence goes on from JAVDOI010000013.1 coordinate 18,528,289, forward strand.
GCTCCAAATCCACTAAACCAGCCTGAAAATGAAGAAAATTTGAAACAATTGTATAAGAGTCTATCGAGCAAAGCCTGATAGTTGTTGGACCCTGGTTGGATACCATGCTACAATTGGCCGTCTGCGGTCGAGGATGGAACGTATAGCAAAGAAAAACTAATTATTGTTTTTTTTATGTATAAATATTCAGGCATCCATTCATAGGTGCAACACACAAGATAAGTGCCTTTCTGTTGCCTCTCAACGAATATGCCGACAGCTGAGCCAGTGGCTCGCCGCTAATGGTGCTCGTAGCTAATGGTGCTAACAGCGCTAACAGTGAAAACTAGTGCAAAAGTACTGTCAGAGCTAATGGTGTTTACCTGAGAGGGGGAAGGGAGTGTGGTGCTAGACAGCAAACAAGAAATAAGAGCATCGACACTCCTTTGCCAGTTTACAGAGGGGTTTGTGTCATTTAGCCTTGTTAATGCAAATGGTGTTGGACAAATTAATAGAAACACACTTCAGCATAATGCAATACAAGTCAACAGCAGCACACTTCACATCCCAAAAAAACAAGTTCAATCAACACCTCTTTAAAACAGTTTCAAAGAAGATCTCCATAAGGGGAGGGTTAGATACATCTGTTGTGTTGGACTGCATTAGTTTTAGACGACTGCCAACTGAGTGTGCCAGCATACATGCTCAAATTCACTGTGCAACTGCTCTGCCTTGCAAATCAAACCCATCCAAATAATTCACCGTAAAAAGGCCTGAAGCATCGTCCGTATTTGGCAAATGTACCTGGTATTATTTGACTTGTTACATCGCGGGGTGAAATTATTCTACTATAGAAATTACCATGGTATTGTGCAGTTTGTATAATGATTAAGGAACAACCGGTCTCGGAGGAGTTGGAGACGTGTTTCTTTGTTGAAACCCCCTGAGGGATTTAGTTCCACCACATAATTCAAAGTTAAAATACATCCCCATGCCCCATGCTGCACCAGGTGGTTAGGATAATGAGCTATTAACATTTCATTTTCATTATGTTTCTTTCATACAGTAAGAGGTTCAGTCACTGTATGGCAGTTAATATTTCACAAAAGCCCTCTGCACTGCATTTTGAATCTGCTACACGGCCCTTAACAATATGCAAGGGGAGAAAAGCACACTAGCTTGAACGTATAGCTTGAGTACCATCCACAGGGGGCAGGAAGTGGAAATAGTGGGAAAGGATGACATTGTTGACTTAGTAAGTGGATACACACTCGGCTGAGGCTCTCTGTTTAGCATAATGTACATTTCAAGGGGTGTTCAATCAGCATCTGGTGGAGATGTGTGATGCAATGGTCTATACACTGTTTGTACCAGCATGCCTGTGCATTTTAATGTGATCCTCTAAGTTTGAATTAAGTGTTCTACCCCCCCAAAAAGTTGAAGACCAGTTGCAAGTTTATTCTTTGCTGTTTACCACCAGGATTTTATGGCTGAAATCAGAGATTTTGTGCGGATCTTCCTTTAATTTAACACAACTAATTGGTCGACAACAACATGTCTTCCACAGCTTGATCTGCTGCAACTGCTGTCAACGCTCTCTGCTTTATAAATGTGCCCGAGGAAAGACACTGCGTTTTACTGAAATTGCTCACATCTCTTCCAAATGGTCCGTTAGTTAAGACCGATCACCTTATATTAAGTTTCCTCAGGGAGAGCAACAACAGAGAGGTGAGCGTCTGATTGGGACAAATGTCCCCTGCATGAGTGCTGCATGACAATATTCTCTTTGGTTTAACATTCAAGTCTATAGCGGTGAATTAAGGGGACATCGGTTTTATCCTTGGACTCAACAGAAGTGGAGGGGTTTGTGTTTGCTCACTCAAGAGTGAAATTGTTGGACGACATTAATAGCAAAACATAAAATGCTAGAATTTGCACGTATAGCTCCTTTGGACAGGGGTTATAATTCAGGGAGTGATGCAAAATAAAATAAAATCCCATCCTTGCTAACTTACCCAGTATTCTGTTACTTTTACTTCCTGTTAGCCTGGTGAAAGATCTTTAACAGGTCACATATAAGTGTGTGCATCGTTCCCTCACATCCTGTCCTGTCTCCCTCCCTGTTCACACTCTACACCAGGGGTGTCAAACTCATGTTCACTCTGGGCCACATCAGCATCACGGTCGCCCTCAAAGGGCCGGTTGTAAATGTAAGACTGTGTAAATGTAACTACTCCTAACATATTGTTAAATAACTGTCTCTGCATTTGATTATTGTTTATTCAAGTGTAAAAATATATTCAAGCACATTTCTGTTATTATAACTTAAATCCTTTTAATTTAGGGTTAATAAACCCACATTACTCTATCAAACTATTAAAGAAAATAGCAAAGACAAATATTAAACACAAGTTAATACGATAACTTTGTTCAAAGCTTAACATCCTTTCAAGGGTGCGTTTGCACAATCCCACATGAAGTATTTCATGTGTTGTAAAGACACGTTTAAAGTAGTCTTCAATGTACTCACAATACATTTACATGTAACAGAGTAACCTATGAAGAGCTGCTTCTGTGACTGTGTTTAAGTATCTCATAATTATGACTTTCTATCATAACTTCGACTTTCTATCATAACTTCGACTTTCTGTCTCATAATTTCGACTCTGGGGATATTTTTATTATCAAGTCTAACTTTACATTTCTTTATTTCTTTTTTTTTTGCTGTTGGATTCGCGGGCCACATAAAATGAGGTGGCGGGCCGGATTCGGCCCGCGGGCCTTGAGTTTGACACCCCTGCTCTACACCTTCAGGCTGTATCAGCAGGGGACAGGAGGCCGAGTACAGGAATGTGGTGGACAGTGTTCTGGAGTGGTGTGAATTGAATCACATGAAACTCAAAATCACAAAGACTACAGAGCTGGTGGTGGATTTAAGAAGATAGAAGACCCCACCGAACCCAGTCTGCGTCAGAGGAACAGAGGCGGACATTGTTGAGGATTACAAATACCTGGGCGTCCACATGGACAATAAGATGGACTGGACTAAAAACACTGAGGCTCTGTACAAGAAAGGTCAGAGCCGCCTGTATTTCCTCAGGAGACTCTTCAACATCTGCAGAAGCTCGTTGGTGGCCAGCGTGATCTTCTACGCTGTAGTGTGCTGGGGCAGCAGGGTGAAGGCAGCTGATGCTAATATACACAATACGCTCAGCAGGGAAGCTGGTTCTGTCCTGGGAGTGGAACTGGAGTCTGTGGTAGAGGTGTGAGAGAAGAGGAAGCTGAGGAAACCACTCAGTATTCTGGACTGTGCCTCTCATCCCCTGCACGCCAAACTGAATTCACGTCAGAGCACCTTCAGCGTAGACTGAGACCACCGAGGTGAACCACAGAACGCCACAGGAAGTCTTTTCTACCTATCAAACTATATCACTCCTCCCCCTTCTGCAGGAAGGACAGCGGAAACATTGCACACTGACAACAATAACAACCGAATCATGTGCAATGTTACTTCTTTCAACATTGTGCAATATTACATTTCAATTCCATGTGCAATACTACTTTCAATATACTATGTGCAATATATATTTTTATTACTTTTCAATATCATTGACTATATCACTCTCAACATCCGGCACCATATTACTTTTATATTTTAGTTAGCTAGTTGTGGTAATTTGATTTAAAAAGGTAATATTTACAAGTTTAAAGGAAGACGCATTACCCCAATGGTATTATGATTTTTTAATAATTTTCATTTTACTTGGCCATATTTTAAAACGTCTATCTCCATTTCCACCAAAAACACTATGGAAGTAAATGAAATTTGGTTTGTGGTGGTCACAAAAATGAAAAAGAAAATTCAACAGCAAAGTGTCTTTCCAGAAACAGCATCCTTGTTTCTCAGACGTCAGTGTGAACCTCACTGAGCTGCATGTCATTGTCTCCTTTCTACCACAGGAAGAGTCTCTATAACAAGCCTGTTGAATACAGCTCCTGCATCATTAGGAGCTGTAGTCAGTAATGTTGAGATTTTTCACACAAAACCAAAAATATCATAGTGGAACTAAAAGAAAAGTTCATCAGCATTCACGCTCATCCTCATTTATTTTTCCCCTAAAATGTCACAGCAATCAATCCGATAGTTGTAGTAGATAGTAGAGGTTTAAGTCTGGTAGCGCAAGGATTAACAAGAAGCAGGCAGTGAAGAAGAGGAACACCAATCGTTGCTTAAAGTTACATTATTATTTCATATTCATACATACTATTACATGTTACATGTATTTTATATACATTTGAATTTTCTTAAATCTTAATCTGCAAAGTAACTTAACTACAGGTATCTTATAAATGTAATGTACAGTAAAAAGTTCAATATTTCCTTCTGAAATGTAGTGGAGTGATGTGCTACTTTATAGCATAACATGATCAGTAATTATGAAGTAAAGTAACTTAAGTTAGTATGAGAGCATTAACTGAAACAGTCTCAATGTAATACTGACCTTCATAAGTAAAGAAGACCAGAAGTGAGAAGATTGTCTATTTCTTTATAGTTATTCTTCTTGCCTGTCACCGATGTCACTGTTGGATTCCGGCGAAATCAGATAAAATCATGCAAGTTCAACAGAACCCAGACCCAAATATTGATATGTTCTTGATCACTTTGTGTTGTGTCTATTTGCCTTTTCTGTTAAAATATGGGTTTTGAGGCACTGCTGGCCTTTCAATGTCATTTATAAATACTTTATAAGGCATAGATAGTCCTCACTTTAGATGAGCTCACACAAAATACTTAATAAATGCTTTATAAGGCATAAATAGTCCTCACTTTAGATGAGCTCACACAAAATACTTTACTAAGGACTAGTAACTACCTTAATAAATCATTAATTAATCATGACTTGCAGTATTAATACGCATTTATAAAGCATATATTAGCATAGTCCCTAACCATTAGTGCATATCTAAATCATTATATATATAAATGCATGAATAATGTACATCTAAATAAGTTATTAATCATTTACTAACACTTTATAAATGATCTTATTAATCATCTACAACTCCTTAATTATTGGTTTGTAAAATATATAATACTTCATTTACAAATGGGGAATCCATCATTTATAAAGTATGAAAACACAACAATGAAACACATAATAGACGAGCTTATTAATCAAGAATAAAACATTTATAACTGTTGTTATGAACTGCATACTAATGAATTATTAATGTAGGAACAATGCTTTATAAATGATGAATTAAGTGTTTACTCATGCTTAACGAATGCTTCATAGTGTGTAGTTATTATAAAGTGCTACTGTTATGGTAATAACTTGTGTTTAATATTTGTCTTTGCTATTTTCTTTAATAGTTTGAGAGTAATGTGGGTTTATTAACCCTAAATTAAAAGGATTTAAGTTATAATAACAGAAATGTGCTTAAATATATTTTTACATTTATATACCTGCATGTACAATATTCTTACACTTGAATAAACAATAATCAAATGTAGAGACAGTTATTTACCAATATGTTAGGGAGCACTTACATTTACAACCGGCCCTTTGAGGGCGACCATGATGCTGATGTGGCCCAGAGTGAAGATGAGTTTGACACCCCTGCAATAGAGGGAAGGGAGGCACCGGAGAACCAGGACTGAGCGGGGCAGTACAATGAGAGGTTTCTAAAAGGAGTCTGGTGCTCGGAAACACTAGTGCTTTTGTCCACAAAAATAAACACAATGAAAGTTCCTCGTAGCAGCTTTAAGTACAATACTAGAGTAAATGTACTTCCCACCACTGGCGGTATCTTACCCGGCACTACGTTTTGGTATCTTAGAAATCTTATAAATGTATGAATAACTGTATTATCATGTAATTTTCATATTTCTTTCTGTCACTGATTCTACTAGTACTTATGTGATGTAGTCTTGGTGAGTGTAATGTCTCTGAAACGCAGCGAGGATGTAAGCATGTATCAGAGCGCGCCATCAAGGTGGCCCTCCGATAACACATCTCTGTGTCCCAAATTGCCTGTCGAGAAGTCAAGGAGATTAGATGGAAAGGGGCCCTCCTGAATCCAGCAGCCATTACTCTCAAAATAGAAACAGTCCACAGAGTCCATGTTGGCAAACACTCACGTGCACACCCACCGCTCTGAAAGAACAGAACGTGTCCAAACAATCTATCAGGAGAGATTCTGTAGATAATAATTGTTTTTTTCTTCCTCTTTTCAATGTAGTCTATATCCCACACACCTTTTAAACCCTGGTTATTCTTTTTGTGCCAGCAGAACATCAAACACAGATAATAAAGTACTGCCATTCATAAAATAGCAGCAGGATTAGATCACAGTTGCACTCGTGAAATTTCAGTGCCGTGTGTTGTGTAGTCTGAAGCTGGAGCGGTTCATTTTTTTTCACCCCTGTGACTTCAAATGGCTGCAAGAGAGATCGCCGTTTGAAAGATGTGAACTTTAATACCCGAGAATCCTGAGAGGTGATGCAAGCGCCCCGCCATGGCCCCGGCAACCGCGTGATTGCTTTACACCAAAGGGAGGAGGGAGAGGAGTGATTGAATGTCAGTTGATTATGGTTTTTCCCTGGATGAAGAGCTGCCTCGCGGCTGGTGTTTAGGAAACACTGCTGAAATTCTGCTCCTTCAGACTCAATTATCCTCCTCTGTGGAGATTTTCCACCAGTGACCTAACTGACACCAGAATTTCATTCGGGCACATGAGTTAAGTCTACAGCAGCTCAATTAGTGGTGCCGCGGTGTTCTTCTTTGTGAGTCGTTGGCTTATTAAGGCAGTTGGAGATTCAGCCAAAAGGGCTTTGGGGGATCATTTTATCCAAAAACTGTAAATAACAACAACAGAAAAAAATGAATATTCAATACTGAAAAGAATCAATGCAAAGAGAAAAGGAAGGGCACACATGAGTGCAGTGCATTTTAAAACTCACTTCATTTCCATTCTTGATCTCAGTAAATGTTATGTGTGTATGGGTTGTTTATGTAGGCGTATGTGCATATTTATGGAGTTCATTTTGTAAATATAGATGTGCTTAAATCTTTCTTTCACATTTGGAGGGGAATATTTGGAGAATGAAAGTCAAACCACAAGTCTGATATTATAGATATATACAGTATATATATATACTGTATATATACACACATATATATATATACAGTAACTATATATCTATCAAACAATATGTTCTATATTTTTCTTCTCATCATTATTCTTTTCTCATAGACCATCATACCATTAAACAACCAAAACCAACAGTGAACATATTTTGTGTTTATCTTATATTATAATGATATCTTCTTCCTCTGTGCCATTGAGCTCCATTGTTGTCCAAAAAACAGTAAGAACCACATCAATGAGCCACACTGTTGCACTGGGTGTCATGTTCCCTCATTATATAACACACACACACACACACACACACACACACACACACACACACACACACACACACACACACACACCTTGACCCAAAGTAGGAACCAATGTGCTTTGTGTTGAGAGTCACTGACCGGTAAAGGGAAGTCAGAATTGGACCAACACATTTAGGGTTTTGGTCTTTTTGTTGACAAACAGAAATCTAATATGATGCCAGTCCTGTAAATTACAGATTGATGATGTCTTTCCCGAACTAAAAGTGTCTCCCTATCTCACATATTTATTATATCCGTCTGCATTGATTAAAAGACATTTGTTCTCTGCCCCCCCCCACACACACACACACAGTTTCTCTCATTAAAGGACGGGTTCACATTGTCCGTCTTGAAACAATACACACATGCCCATATATTACGACAGCTAATGGTTGCTGTAATTGTTCCTCTTACCTTGTCTCCTACATGATTGCATTCCCATACAACTAAACTGCATTCTCGGGGGAAACATTTTCTTCCTGATTACGGTTAATGTTTTAAGCATGTTCACGTTGTAAATCGAAACAAAACAACATAAATGAAACAAAGTGACTTGTTTTTTTGAGGTGTTTAATAAAAAACATCATGGTTGGGCTTAAGATAAGTATGTTTGTTAGATTATTTTACAGGCGTAAATTAAAATAAGTGAATGTTTTAGTCATCATTTTTAGGAGATCAGACTGATTATTCACACTGGTCATGAATAGATCCCTTCATAAAGCAAAACCAATGTAAATGACAGGGGTCACGATAGACCTCGTTCTGTGCCAAAATACATTCCAATAGTCAGCTGGAGCTAATATGAGGCTTCAGCATGTCTGGATCAGACTAAACTAAACGATTTCCAAAGTTACAGTCTTTTTAATGCAGAATATCCTCTTTGAGGCGGCATCTCTCTGCTGCGGTTCAGCAAGGACACGCTGTCTGGGAGTACAAAAAGGAGTTTTATGTTAAAAAGTTGGGAATATATCCATTTGAACTCAGACTGCTGAGGCCTCGTATTAGCGTCAGCTCAACTATAGAATACATTTTTACAAGGAAATAGGGCACTGGATTTTTGTTCCCCATCACTAACATTGGAGACATGTTACTGACAGTTCTGAAAGGAGCAATGATTACAGGAAATACATCTTTGAATGTACATGTGGGCGTAAAGGTTACATTTTGAGATGGACATAAAACAATCTGTGCATATCCTTTAAGATTGCCCTCACACATTATGCATATAGATGGTATTCATTCTTGCTTTGTGATCCCTGAGGAAGGAGATACAACACATTGGCAATCAACTTCTTATCCTAAATACTTTCAAAATATAAAAGACGTTTTCACTCACTATTAATGAATATATTTAAAAAAAAATGTAATCCTTAATCCGGTAATTATTGTCCAAGTATACCAAGAAGTGGGGAAAAAAATTGTATTTAAAATGTCTCTTTGTGTTTATAGAAACAAATTACTTTTTCAGTCATGGTTATATGTTATGTTTGCAATATAGCACTATTTATACAAAGAAACAGCTCAATAGCAAGCGCTACTGCATTTGCAGTGAGTACATATACCCTCTAATCAGTGGATGTTTACCTAGCAACTGGTGTAATCAACCTGCTTGTGTTCTCTATATCATTACTCTGACCTCCCACGTATTGTAATTACCTCTTCAGAGAGGAAGAGTGTGCGTACTGGAGAACACTATGTAGGTTGGAGGAGAAACAGCAGCTGTTTAATCAGACAGTAAAAGTGGCATTTGAGGAGAAGTTCCTGTTCCCTGCAGTGTGTTTCACATTCAAATCAAAGCCAATGCACTGAGCCTACATGAAGACAGGAAGCTGGGTGTTGACTCAGGCCTGATGGGTTCAGCGCCTCAGATGTGAGGTGTTAGGAGGGGGGAAGGGGGAAACGGTCAGGCGGGCCAGCAGACAGGAGCTGTGCCCCCAGATATGATTGCGCCTGAAGGGAACCTGTCTCTGGGTGATAAGCGTCAAACAGCGAAGCACCGGGTTGGCTTAAGAGCATGTAGTATTTAGCTGTAGCTCAACACTGTGTATGTATGTTTGCCGTCAGCTCTGTCTCCCTAACATTACGGTCCTACACAACCAAACTGCATTGGGAATTATGTTCTGAGGGAAACTCATTTAGTCTCATTTTGATTACATTTACATTTCACTCATCATAAATAAGTTTCTACAATGATTGGGTGTTTGGAGTATTACAGTTTTGTGTTGCGCTTGTAGACATCATATCCTGGTTTCAGATGCATCCGTAAAGCCGTTTCCCACCCAGCACAGATTTTCGACATTTTCCGCATGCACTCACTGCATTTCTTTGCATCGCACTAGTGAGAAACAGCTTTTATTCCATTTTTGAGAAAGCTGGATGCTACCTGGAGCACTCCAATAGAAACCAGGACACTGTGGCATGTAAACATCCAATTCAGGTTTCTGATCATGTATGGGCTATAAATAACCAAGTTTCTTATGTTCCATGTAAAATCAAAACCAAGACTCAAAAAAGAGATGCTAGTGCAAATGTAATCCCACTCATTAAATGTGTTGCAATTACCTCATATGTATATATATATATATATATTTTGTGCAATTGTTTTTTTGTTTGTGGTGGAGTCCGCCATTCCTGCAAACCTCCAATGCATTTGTTGCAGTTGTTAGCTCTGACTGCGATCATTCATCAAACAAGTGCATCAAGACAAACGTATTTTTGGCAGTTTTTGATAGACCAGTTTGAAATAGGACAGTGTATGAATATTACTGTGCCCTGCTATTCGGCTGGAAACCTACTCCCGCTGTGTGCAGCATGAAATCAAATCAAGGTTGGTCATGGCAGGAGGGAAAAGCGTTTCTTTGGCTGCACTGTAAACAGTTACACCAGTAGTCCAAGGAGGGCTTGCTGTAGTACCACACTTGCTGTTGCCACCAGTTACCATGTGTAGCCAAATCAACCAGGATTTAAATCTTAAAGATTCAAGTTTACTATTTTAATTCATTACAATAAAAAAAACAAGACAAACTAAATAAAATGTATTCCTTTTTTTAATATGTAATCTGATGCAAATAATCAAAATTCTTTCAAAAGTAGCTTCTCAAGGCTGGCCACAGAGGCATGGGGAGGGAAGGGGCTATTCCCTGAAGTAAGCTGCTCTATTCCGCAACATATGAAAGTCAAACACAGCACAGACAGCGCAGAAATTGGATGAGTAGTGCGAGCTGTTAGATGAGATAGAGTCGACAAACACGCATGTAGTGTCTGGGGAAATAAGCCCCTGAAGTGAGACCCCAAGCAGCACACATAATCATGTTCTTATTTAAGCATACAGTACTTCAGCACTCAACTAACACAAGTAAAGTTCTGTTTTTGCCGATGCACCTAGGAACAGTAAAGGCGTTGGAAACATGCTATTTTGTGAACATGTTTCCTGATGACAACATCAAGCATGACTACACTTCTCGCATGTGTTTTGAAGACCAGCCATACTCATCTGGGATTCCTCCTCGCTGTTTGTGTCTCGTGTGTAACCGGAAGTCTAAGTTGACTTGTTTCATAAGTACATGACATGCAACTAACGTCATGGACATAACGTATGTAACAAACGTTATTTGCACCCAAAACCTAGGTGACAGTGGTGGATGTGTGACCAGCTTACTTGATCAGTAGGTGACCAGTGGATCTGCCAATGGCAGACGTATACCCACAGTCTACATCAGGTAAGTCAGACCATCTGGACAGTGACTCGGTTTTGTACTCTACTAGGTAGTTATCTACTACACTGCTGGAGGACAGGTGGGTGGAAACAGATGTCTCAGATTTCTTCACATAATCCCCAAAAAGAGGCTTTTGCTGGGAGTGCCCTCTGCTTGCTCCACACCTGCAAACAGATTTTGCAGAAACTTGTGATCCACCTCAGAAACAACATCAGCCTTCGGCCTGTTAAAGTCTGACTTACTGTCTGGGCATCATCTCCAGACTCGACAGTAAAGGTTGCCTGGTTGCCACTGGCAACCATTTTGAGTAATTGGAAACCAATTCTTGGCCTTTGATTAATTGCGTGTAGGCATCTTTTTTTAAATGAATAATGTTGAAACCATTGTAATTGTTCGATTGTAGGGTGAAAAGCTGACTCATCCGTCAACATCACAAATGAATGTCCAAATTGATTAAATGGAAAAGAACCAGATGAACCTGAACAAAAAACAAGTGGTAAGGTGATAGGACAAGTATCCGGGCCTCTTTAAGTTGAAAATTATACTACAAGCATGTACAACATACACAACATGTGTAAATGTCACATTTTAATTTTTAAGCTGATGTATATCTGCACAGTATCTTTTCCACTTAAAATATGAAGTGGCAACCATAAGTTCAGTTTCGGCAAACAAAAGCTGCTGCATGGTTGCCCGCCTGGCATCCACTTTTAAAAGTTAGTGTTGAGCCCTGCATCTTGAATCTGGGAACCAAGAGGTTGGCCTCAAAGTAGTGGCCAGTAGGGTCATCGGAGATTGGTTGGAAGCTTTCAAACAACTGTGTCTCCAACGATGTTGCAAGCCTGCGAGCCTTTAGCAGAGCTTGAACTGTGTAAATTGACATCAAGTTACACAATGAAGCAGGTTGCTTCCTCAGAAGGCTGGAATATCTCTACTCTGGCCTCCACTAGGTGCCATTGGTGGTGTGAGAATGAGCTGGCTTAAATCCATCCGTATCCCAGTTTCTTCCCTAGCAGCCACATGTGGAATGCAGAACTCCACCTGGTGGACACGTCATGCACCAAGGCATTCACAGGGAGGCCAATCTCCAACTGGATTGCTTTGCGTTTCACAATGGCTTTGTTTGAGCAATGCACAAACGCTGTGATTTTCCTCGTGATGGCATGGGTCACTTTTTAGCACTGTTTCAGAGCATTTGAAAATAACAAATACAGGGAGTGAGCCATGCACCTAATGAAATAGTCACCATCAACGATGTCCTTCACCGTGTTTGAGGCATTGTCCGTCACAAAAAACTGCGCAGAAAACAGACCATTGACGTCATTTTGCCATGCTGCTGTGAGGTTCTGGAGCTAATCACATATATACAGAGCAGTGTGATCCACATTGATCATGGCCATGTTGAGTTGGTCAGATCCAGTAAGGATTAGTGGAAAACTTGCTGGTCCAAATGTCTGTGGTACATAGCTTAACATCGTCAATGTCAATGTAAGCTATGTACACTGTAAAATAATAAGTTGACTTTACTTAAAAAAAGTCAGGAAACCGATTGCCTTAAAATTTCTAAGTAAATTAGCTCATTAATTTTAAGTTGTTAAAGCTTAAAGTAACTGAGTTAAGGCAACTCATGTCATTGCAGTAAACTGTAGTATAGTTAACTCAAAATTATTAATTACGTTAACTATAAATTGTCAATTCAGAGAACTTAAATATCTGTGTAAAGTTAACTCAAAACCATTAATTAAGTTGACTATCAATTGTCAATTCAGACCACTTAAAGTTATATTAAGTCAGCAGTACTAATAAGAACAAGTTATCCTTACAAGTCCAAGCATTCACATTACTAGGAAATTATCAGGAAACCGATTGCCTTAAAATTCTCAAGTAATCTGAACTACAAACTGCAAGTTGCTGAAACAAAAGAGACAACAGTTGTAATGGAAGACAGAGAGTTTATTTTTACGAAAAACAAATGTCTTTTTGAGTTTTTATCCTCAGGCAGTTTGTTAACTTCAAACTAAGTGCTAACAAAATGCTTGACATGTTGCCAGATTAAGTTATGAAATAGAACAACAGATCTTATTTCGCCCTTATAATGTAAAAAATGTAAACAAAAATGCATTTTTTTGGAACGCAGACCATAGTTCACTATGATTAACACAGTTTTGTTAGTCTTGTGTAACAGTTTAAAGCAGCAGTTCAATTTTACAAAAACACCTTTTTTAATCATAGTTGTTCAAACTGTCACTATATCCTGACATTAAGGGAAGAGACAGACAGACTGAAAAAACAGATTCCTCTGCTTCCTTTTAGTGCTCCTGCCAGTTGCAAGATTCCACCACGCCCGCAGAAAAACAACTAAGTCGATGAGTCTCCAACACAGCTGTCAATCACTACTTGTGAATTCCAATTTAACTGTAAAACTATAGGCAGTTTACCAAATATGAATCAATATTCTGTTACTTTCTTTATTTCTCCCCTCAAATGTTTTCAGAAACGTGCATCAGTGTACTGTTTAGCTGTGAAATTATGTTTGTTACCCGGCTGCCATTTAGTAGGTAGGTTGACAGTTGGGAAAACAGGCCACAGTTAACTTTCTCATTTTACAGCTTTAACAGTACACTAAATTAGGTGTCTGAGGTGAGAAATAGGCAATGCAGGACCAGAATCTTGCGTTAGAGAATCCTCAGCTCTGATTGGCTGTTCTACTTTGGGTGCGATGGAATCTTGCAAATGCCATTTGGAGCACTAAAAGGAGGTAGAGGAGCCTGACTTTTTTACAGATCGCCTGTCAGGATATAGTGACTGTGAGGAATTAGAGTTAGAAGTGTTTTTTAGTAGGATTTATAGCACCCCTGGTGGTGAATAGGAAGCATGTGGGATGCCACATTATGCTTGTAAAAACTGTCAAAGTATGTGAAATGTCACCAGAATACTTATCAAGTGTATAATATGTATACAGTATGTTTACTATAGAAGTGTTGAACCATAAGAGACAATTATTGAATGTATTAATCTGTAAAGAATAGTCGATAGGGATAGACAGGGATTTTAAGTCAGGCATTACAGCGAACACCAGGATCAGAGCAGAGGACCTAAGAGGGACGCACGCGCAGAAGGAGCAACCGACCAAAGCAATAAGTCACAACGAAGGAGGAGTCAGCTGGACTTAAGCCAATAGTATTTGAGACAGACATTTTACGAGCTAGTAAAGGTGATTCAAAGGAATCATTCTTCCAGTTCATCACATTCCATCCTGCAGGTAACAAGCTTCCTGTTTGGAGTGTGTGTGAACTCTGTTCTCGAGAGCATTTTACTATCGATAGTTAATTCAGATTGCATTTGATATTAAATACAAGTTTTACTTTTGAAACCTGAATTCAGCAACTTATTTGGTGCACATGCGCAGTAAGTAGTAAATAGAGAACCAGGCCAGCCCTGCGGTCTTGCAGCTTGATCGAAATATCTTTGCCTTAACATGACACATATCGCAAAGTTATTATTAACTGCAGCTTGTGAAAAAGGGAAAACATTTTTTACAAGTTTCATATAAAAAATACATTTCTTTTGGGCTTTTTTCTGTTTTTTGTATTTAAATAGTAGAATGAATTGAACTTCTGCAAACCAAGCTATCAAATTACAAAAGAAAAACAACATACCATTACCGGCAATATGTCTTTATGTCTATATCTTGACATGAACTTCCTTAACTTTTATAAAATCAAAATGCCTTTCATCACTCCGATGAAAAATCGTGAATTGCTCTCTTTTGACTACAGATATAGAAACAACAGATAAACAAAGTCAATAGTAAACTGGACTAAATGACAAAAAAACATCACTTTTCCATACAAGTAAAGACTTCCATTGGAGATGGAAGGGTAAAGGTCTCAGGCCTGACCCAGCATACCATTCACATCGTGAAGACAGTCACTCACTGCATCAGTAGATTTTTGAGTGATTGTATTTTAGGTTTTAGGGATTTCTGTCCAAGTGAGAGAAGTACTCTTTGAATAAACTCAAAGGTGTACCTGAGTTGTTGAGGGTACTCCAAATTCAGGGCGTAAATAAGTCCGAAGAGTAGGCACATGGCATTCGGAAGATTGTCAAGGTCATCCATCACCACTGTTCCTTCCAAAACGATTGCAATAGCTGTAGACTCCAGGTGCAGCGAGTGAGGAGAGGCCACACCGTCTTCGGCAATCACTGTCAGGATCCCCATGGAGGTGTGGGACATGTCTGGAGGGTCATCGCAGTCCTAACAACAATAGCAGCATTAAAACCACAATTGCATGTCAAATGTCATTTTGCATTTCTATAGCAGAACACACCATAAATATATTTGTGCCTCACAGCAAAACAAGGCTCCACAAATTCAACCAATCGGAGCATTGAAGAGACACAGCCACTAACAGGAAGCTAGATTCAGATATTATTAGATAATTGGCGGTGTACTCCTGAGCCTCCTGTGGCAGTATAGCGAGCACATTGCCCAAGAGCATAAGCGACAAAGAAATGTTGATGATGTTACTAGGGATAGTTCAGAACATTGTTGTGTTTAACCCCATTTAATACCTTTTTTGGTAATAGGAGATATTAGTAGAACCCCTCTACTATCATGCAGACAAGTGGAGGTGTACAGATACCTGTTTGGGTGTGAAATTCAAGTGAAATTTGTTGTTCTTTTTTTGGTTCTTGAAGGCATTTGGGTTATGCTTCGGGCGACTCTAGAGAGCTACAACTGGAAAGAGGGTAGATACTACTAAAAGGGTCCTAATTAGGCATCGGTGATCAGTGCATCAAAAATGAAAGTATAGCAGCACTGATTCAGGCTGAGTGGAAGAGAAGTAACTAATACCAAAAGATGAACAGAAGGAATGCATTAGATAGATTGGGCATCCTGTGGTGTGGAATTAAATACATTTGACAAAGTCTACTTACAAAGCAGATCTTGAAGAAATCTGTGTTCTCATCTCCAAGGATGACAGGAAGGCCACGGAGGACTGCGGTTCGCTTCCCAGTAGCATCTGTACTCTATAAAAAATAATTTCAAACACAAAATTCCTAAGAATTCAAGGACAATCAATTGACGGCTCTGCATACACAATGTGGTGGGACTACTTTGGTCACCACATACATTTTTTTTTAAACTTTGCTTGAGAAACCTACCCCTGGTGTGACTTGTTGCAGATATTCCTTAAGTTTCTGGCCGACACTTCCCCCCCTTGGACTTGAAAATCTCAAGGAAGCGAGAAGTGTATTTGTCAAGTTCTTTGAAGAATTCTGCTTGCAGGTTTTTGCTTTATAAGAGACAGAACTCTGCCACAATCTAAAGGATTGTGAAAGAGTAGGACAATTAAGATTTAGTCATATTGGACCTACATTAAAAAACAACAACAAAATACTACGTCACACTGGGCAGAAAACTAGTGTTGCAATGGCTTCCAGATTGAACATAAGTTACTGCAATTGCTGTATCAAAATTAGATAATGCATGCCAGGTGACATATGGTTCTTTACAAAGAATAGTAGGCAATTCTCCTGAGTAATAGTTTGAGCCAATCACATACAGCAGCAGTGATAGAAACCAGTATTCAATCCTTGGAGGCCAGTGTGATTTGATGATTTATTAGTTTGATTAGACACACTGGGATTGGGATTTGCAATGATCAATTCATAAAATCATATTTTTAGGACTCCTTTTTCAGTAGTATGACAGTAAAGCTAATTCTGTGATAAAAGATACATGACAAATAATGAAAATACATTACAACTAAAAACTTGAACGTGAACAATTTTGATTTACCTGACCCTCCTTAAAGAGTGCTGGCCACCTTTCAACTGTGTCTTTCACTGGAGGCTCCAAGGTCACCAACTCTTTTCTTCTCAAGGCAAACGTTGAGTCCATATTCTTGGATATCAGAGCAGCAGTTGGACGACGTTTCTTCATCTCCTCTACAAGTTCCATTCGTTTGGACTCCATACTGGTCTCATCTTCACCCTCAGGAAAACAATCTGTGTGGAAGCATGGAATTGGAGTTAATCTGGAGTAGCTTCCATGTTTTAAGCGGTAGTGTTTGAATAGTTGAGCCCTCTTTTCAGAAGAAAACAAGCAGTACTTACACTTTCAATTCATTGCCAGGTTTCAGCAAAGCCTACAAAATACACAACAAAAGCAATCAGTCAAACTGCAAATAACTCATAGTCAAGTTGCATGTTTATGGCTAACTAGCCATCAGTTTAATAGAAGATTTCAAGATTTTAAAACTTAAATCACAAATACATGTCCTCGCTAGCCCTGATATATATTGTATGTTTTTTTCTCTATTATTTATAGGTTTTTGTTTGTTTGTAACGACTGAATTACCCACCGTAACGTAACGCTTGCTGTTGGGACACAGTGTCACTCTCTGTGCCCGAGAGGCCCGCCATCATACGGTTGTAGAATTATTCCTCGTTCAGCTGAACCGAACACTACATTTCATCTTCATTCACTGACAGTAACGTTGTGAGACCCCCGTAATGGGGTGTATTTAATGCACGCGATTCAGACAGCCACGGTTATTAATATAACCGCCACCATCTTGTCTGCCTTTTAAAAAATGCTTCGGTAACATCAAGAGTAATATATGAAACGTGGCGTTATATGTCAAGTGTACTGTACGTTACTTCTAAATTGGTAAACGGATAAGCAGATGTAACATTTTGACTCGTTTTACCGATAAAGCCGCTTCTCTGACGGTCCCATTTTATTGCGCCGTAGATGGTTGTAGGAGCCACGGACAAAAAAAAAAAGAAAAGACATGCTTGCCGAATTCAAGAGTGGCCCTGAAAGATCGACACAGTTGCCATTGCACCCGCTAAAAAGTATGATGCGTCTGCCAAGTCGTTGTTAAATGTACACTTATTGTAGCGGGGTTTGGCACGGGCTAGCGTTAGCTAGGTTAGCTTTAACGTTCGCTAGCTTTCAAAATCGAAGACATAAAGTTAACCTCCAAACCCTAATTAACAGATAGATACTACGGTAAAAGGCCGACTAGGTTTGCTAAATAGATAGCCAGTGACATTTTATTTCATTATGTAGCTGAAACTCACCTTCAAATAACTTGACAAAGTAGCGCTCTCTTCCCGCTTCGTGCATCCGCCATTACGCCTCAAGAAAAGAACGTCTTCAGTAGTCAAGTGTTGAACTGCGCATGTGTAACCGTCGAATGCGGCCGAGTTCGGTCTCGTGTTTCTCCGGACTTTGCAGATGGTTCCACCTCACTGATTTTTTTATATTAAAGGTTACTTGAGCTGATGAGTTTCACAACTTTACTCACCAGAAAGTGTTCTTTACCACGTTTCTTTCAGTATAGTCAGCTAATTAAGCAGAAATGAGTTACGGTCACTTTTTTTTTTAAGTAAGGTCAACAATTACATTTTACAGTGTACGCTTAACATTGATTTTCTCACATTTGCTTTAACATCTCTGTACAGGTTTGGCACAACTGTACATGGGACATGAACGTGTGAGGGTAACCTGGTGCAGTAACTTGGAGCTTACAGAAACCGCTGTTTTCCACAACTGAGTAGTGCAAGAGGTCCTGTCCAATCATTTCACATCATAACCCATCCAATCATTACACTTGGGACGAATGTAATGATTGGACGGGCTTAATTACAGTCCTGCTGCAGCAAAAGATACCAGCTTTCTCATTCTTTTTTGTAAGAACATTTGATTCATTGATTGCTGTCAGGATGTAATGAGGATAAAAAAAATATCAAACATGGTTTTGAAGAATATTAACAACCCTGCCTTTAACTATATACATCTCATAATAAAATTGCATTCATAAAAAAAAGGCTTTAATGGACAACAATGTTTGAAACTGTTACTTTACCAATGCAATTGCCAAATGTATTTAATAACTTTCATCATCAATTGATCATAATCAAAATATATTCGAGTGAAGTTTTCACATAAATCTTATTATTATGCAGTATTTCATGACACATCACCCTTAAAAAAAGGGTAACAAAATATCAAATATCAAACCGTTTTTTGATTGCAGTGAAAATATAGTTTTTGAAAGTATAAAAGGTAGTGAAAATATGTATTCAAGCAGAATATATTTGTTAAATAAACACGTTTTAAATTTTACTATTGATTACATCTAGCTTTTTTTCAATAAATTTGGACTTTAGCACTTCTTAGTTCTTAGAAATGTTTGGATCGAGTCGAAAAAAATCCTACATGGGCACCATTGGAATGTAATTCTACAAATTGTATGATACTATGTTTTTTCTTACTGCACGTATATTCAGCTAATCTGGAAATTAGCTTTATCCCACAACTTTGCCATTTAGCAAATGCTACTGCTGTGTGGTTAGCCACATTTATGCTATTTATATATGAATCATTGCTTTTTTTTGTCATTCCGTTGAAACGGTCCACATAGGATTACATGACGCATGATGATACCACATATATTTAGGGACTTCTGGCAGTTGTCATTGATGTTCTAGAAAAAAACTAATAATTGCAAACCCCATAATGTTAAATCATTCATAAAACCAAAGAAAAGAGAGCAGCCACAAACAATTTACAGGACATTATTATTATTATAATTGAAGGTTTTAAAATGAAATGTATTGAATTGGTTATAAAGGTGCAGGTAGGTATTGTAACACTACAAAAACATAGTATTCAAACTGTAAGTGATTAATGACGAAAGCAGAACAATAAGCTCTGTATTAGCTGAGGTGAAACGAGAACATACTGCTATACTACTGCTAAGTATTATTCTGCAGTGCACCTACCAAGTAGAACATATATAAAACGTTTATTTTTACTCCTTAATGCCCTGTTAAAAAAAGGAAAGGGTGTTCTCAAAAAGACATTTTTCTTTTTTTGACAAATTGTTTACATATGTGTACAGGGCAAACCTGTGTTCTCTCTCAAACATCACCAAGATTCTCAGCCCTCTGGGCAGGAAACGGTCTTGTAGAGGATCTGGGCGAGTTCAGCTCAGGGCTGAGCAGCGTGGATTAGATAAAAGAGGGGGAGGTGGATCCAGACTGGGCCCTGAGGGAACCCAGAGGAGACGGTGCAGCATAGAGAGTTCCCCTCAATTATATCTGATAAGTGCGGTGCGACAGGTGGAAGGCAATCCCTGAGAGATCCCCAGGTCAGCCTGGATGATGAGGAGTATCTGCTGGTTGACAGTATCAAAGGCAGCAGATTGGTTGAGGATGAAGAGGATCGGAGCAGGAGCGGTTCTAGCAGAGTGCAGTTCTTCAGTCTCAGATGAATTGGCCTCAAAGCCAGATGGAAGTCTGTTAGAGGTACTGAGAATTTTACTAGTACTTGAGAAAATGATTAATCCTTGGTAGTTTGTATGCAGTCAGAAATCAGTTTGTAATAGAAGAATTGGAAACTGTTGTCAGGAAAAATAAAGAAAATGTAACGTTCATTACCAACAAAGAGGCATGAAATCTAAACTAAAGTAACATTTACTTTGTGCTTGTTACTCCTGTTATGCAAAAGAGTCCGCTAAAAGGAGTTATTTATTCACGTTAGTTACATTTTTTACGGTTGTAACGTTGCTACATTATTATTTTAACACAAACCATGATTCTTTTCTAACCTTAACCCAGTAGTTTTGTTGGCAAAACCTATCCAATCATTTAGGTTGATAAGAGACGTATTGAT
Organism: Leptoclinus maculatus; assembly: GCA_032191485.1. Taxonomy (NCBI): domain Eukaryota; kingdom Metazoa; phylum Chordata; class Actinopteri; order Perciformes; family Stichaeidae; genus Leptoclinus; species Leptoclinus maculatus. Next base: position 18,549,123 of record JAVDOI010000013.1, read on the forward strand.
GAAACGTCCTGTGGTTTGCAGAGAAAAGTACAATACCAACCTTTTTTTCTGGCAACTGGGTTGTGTCTTAAATATAATATAAAAAATACAGAAAAACTAATGCTGAAAAGCCAGTTTTTACTATCAGGTGCTGGTAGAGACCCAAACAGAGCTAAAAGAGAGTCCATATTGGACTTACATTCATCAGGTGGAAACAAACACTCCACTCCAAAATGATTGATAACGATGCAACTGTTTGCTTAAAGGTTCACCAGATCAAATGAAAGGGTGATGATATGTCATTGTTGCGTTCCAGCTAGTTTCTGCTGCCCCCAAGTGGCCAAAAAAAATTAGTCTGCAAGACTGGTTATAAGTGAGCTGCAGTGGGTTGTCCATGCATGAGCTACAATAACCTACTGACATCTTGCAACACATCGTTATATCACTCTATCAGCCACCATGCTCCATGCAAGACAAATCACACTCCACACCTCATACACCTTTATTTCAGCAGTGTTTTAATTCTAAAGGGACTCATCAAATCAATTCATTAGGTGGGACATTTTTGTGACATAGTAGCTTACTCTCCATTATGTGTGTTGCATGAAACATTCAGGAGATTTATTTTTTGTAACAAAATAATTTGGAAAAATCAGTTTGAACATTTATACACTCTACCCCGAAACCTTCACAATGCAGGCTTGTGTAACTTTGACAAAGTTCATCTTTCATATTGATTACTAAACCAGATGAGTGTCATGCTGATGCATGAGTAACATGACATGTCTATGAGAATAATGAATGGGACTTTGGCCAAATCCCAATGTCCCCCCTAAACCCTAAACCCTGAACCCTCAAGGACTTAATTGACGTCACCTGGTAAGTGGTTGAGTGTGAGCGACTGTGAGAGCTTGAGATGGTGTAAATAGGAATGGGACAGCACTTTATCACGTTACCATGAAAACGACAAAAAATATGATGTATAATTGTAGGTATTTATTTTATACTTTCTACTCCCTGGTTTGAACGTCTTCAGGCTCTTTCCTCACAAGATGAGGTAACTTCATATAATCTATTTACTCGTTTTTGTCAAAACAGCCTCAATGACAAAATCAAATATTTGATGAATACATAAATAAATATCCTCTGATTTCATGTTTATTTTTTGTTCCATCTTTAACCCTTAATGTTTCTGAGTAAATTTAATATGACACACGTGATCCGTCCTTTGTTTTTACGTCTCCATGCGTCCACATTGCAATGATTTGTGGGTAATTGCCTTAGGCCAGGTCAGCATACCATGCTGACTTACGGAAAGGGTTCATAAAGGGCTCAAAATGTCTGCGAGAGAGCCCTCAAACACTTGACGATTTGACAGTGGCACAGCCCTAAACCCTCACGGACTTCGTGGGAGCGTGCCTCAAAGTCCGTGAGTCCGTAAGGGGGGACATTGGGATTTGGCCTTTGACTCCCGAAAGCGGGGGCGCAGAAAAAGATCTACCGAAGTTCCTCACCAGCTTTGAAGTGGAGAAGACAATGATTTCTGCTGTAATTAATTTTCCAAAGTTGTACAATCCGGCCTCAGAGAAATTATTGGCTGTGGAATGTCTTAAAGTTTCATACATCTTGACCTTTACCCTCTAGCAAAGTGCTCACACCTACTCAGCTTCTTGCTTTGCTGTAGCGCTATTGTTCGTGTAAAGTACCCTTTGGCCCCATCACTAGCAGGGCATGAAGAAAAGAAATCTAGCATCCATGTGGTGGCAGCCTCTCAGAACTTCTGACTCTGTTCCTTTTCAGGTTGGCCACATATTTAATTTTGCAGAGTCAGGTATGCCTGGTGCATTCTGTCTTCTCACATCCCTCCAAAGGTAAGGTGGTGTGTGTAAATACTTGATCACCTGCCTTACATCCTCCACCAGACTTGGCTTTGCCTCATGTCCTCAGTGGCATGGAGAGACATTTCTGAAACATCACTGATACTTGAAATGAACAAACAAGGCGCTGGATGGCACTCTAGAAAGCTAGACCGTTGCGTTTCTGCTAGCCCGCAGCAGGCGATACATAAAGAGGCAGTCAATAACAGCCAGACCATTACACTGATAGATAAGGAGCTGAAATTAAAAGAGATCTAAACACTAATGAGGGAGATAGGTGGGGACAGAGAGATAGCCGTTTTGCCTCCACCAACGATTCACCAGAACTGACATTTCGCCTTATATGCATGTAGACAAACTGAATAAGAGGAAGCAGGCAGGAAAAGGGGGGGCAGAGGCTTTAAGATTTATTTAATAAATACTTTGGACTGGTGCTGGCAGACGGGGACGGCTGGGCTTTAATGAAACTGTCAGGCCATGTGAAAGCCTAATGAGGTTCCCCTAACGCTACATTAACGGTAGCCCCTCGGCCACCTTCTCATGCCAAATATAATTACAGCATCATTACGGGCTCCATCCAGGTCCCTACTGAACACACTAACCCCCCACCCCCCAAATCCCTGCTTACCGACTTCTCGAGCCCCCTCCATCCCCCATAATCACACCATTTCTCTGCATTGCGGCAGGAAAAAATAAATATTGGTAGTCATTAGTTTTCCCACGTCCTTCCTGTAGTACCATTTTAACGTGGAATGAAAAGAAGAGGGACAACAAACAAAGTGCTGCATAAAGAAGAGGGAGGCGGGGGGGTGAGTGGTGGAAATGTAAGCAACTGCCATCAAATTAGAGGTGAAGAAGTTGATCTTGTATACTTCATTAGGGATGTCCCTGAAACTTAATGCGATATTCGGCAAAGCAAAAACTCATTTTAAACAAATGCTCTTATTGGATTCAATATCCTGTTTGTATTTGTATTGGAAATGCCGTCCTGCTGACAAAAGTGACAACTGAGTCTTGACAGACCAAACTGTTGATTTTTTTCACTTTGTAACCATATAACAAGTTACAAACTTGAGTTTTCCTTCAATTGTACAGGAGTGTTGTCTGTGCTCCTTTCATGGTCTACAAAAGTACCTAGCTACTTGCGTTGGACAACACAACAGTTTGTCTGTTATAGCAGCCTTTAAAGACTCAAGCAGCAGTCCATGGCCCACAACGGTATTTAGTCCCTGGTTAGTGGAGTGCAGCCTCTGACCTCGCTCAGCTGTCCAGGCTGGACCCACGGGAGGACTACACTGCCGTGTGCAGTTTACTGACAGGCAACTTTACAATGGGGTGGTTGTCCTCCTGTCCTCCCTAATTTTTAAATCACAGCAGCCACTGATACACATGAAACAAGTCTGAACCGTTGCCCCTTTCAGGATGACATTGTTCCTCATCGAAATGCATCATGCATATGATTTTTACAATTGCATGCTTTGCTGACACGTCCATCTACCCCAGTCCACAAACACCTTCCTAAGATGTTTTGTTGGGCTATTCCAATGTCCCGCTACTTCATTTTTTGCATCTGAAGTACAAAAGTCATAATTACAGTCACAGCTTCTTTTTATCAGCCAAGTGTAAACATAGGTTGTTTTCGGCGTCCGAACAAAAGACGTGTGCTGTTGTTTGTCTCGATGTTGTAGCGTAGAAGTGTTGTCCTTTTTTCCAGACTGCCACTGGCTTCCATTCATGCAGACACTTGAAACAGGCTTAGCATACAAGTTAGCATAGTTGTTTGAAAAGTTTGCATTCTGATGTTTCTACAATATGCAGAGAAACAGTGGTAAGGCAATCAAACCCAAAGACACGCCATTGTGAACAGAATAGTGAGAATTTGACAGCTCCTACCAGTATATTCAGTTCAGAAGCAAATCATTGTTGTAATTCATTATAAGTGATGTAAAACAGTGACAACAAGGCATCAATATAACAACAGCCGTTGGATTGGCAAGTTTTATCCCAATCCAAGCACAAAGACTGTTTCTGTCTCAACAAATCCAGATAGGGATGCAAATATTGACTTCTGTAAACATCCCTAGTGATTATTTAAAAAGTCCTCCACTTGTAAGTTTCATTTTAACCAGAAAGGACATCCACACACAGACTGTGAAATGCTCCACAGCCTTTGTTTGTCAAAGGCTCAATTCAGATCCAACAAAGCGAGGTGCTACTTTGCATAAAGTTTCCCAGAGCTTTCATTCCATTGGTTTCCTATAACCTTACTTTTTACAAGATGGAGCTTAGTCAGCAGCTCATGCACACAATGCTCACCTCTCCCAGAGACAAAGAAAGCGCCTCCATTCAGAGCTCAGACACGAGTTAGAGCAAACATGTCTTTTTATTGATTACCTGAGACAGGAACCTTTTCAATGAGCTCAGAAATCTATGTGCATTCACTGGGAAACATGCACGAAGCGAGCATTGTGTGCCAAAGCATTATGCACAACCCATCCATAATAACACGCCAGTGAGAGAGAGGAATTAGCCAGACAAATCCCTCAGACTCAGATGAAGGATGCTGTGTAAAAAAAAGTGAGATCTTTTGTAATCTAGAGAAAGTGTTTGTATAGAAAATAGGAGATTTTGGTGCATAATACACGATAGACCTTCAAACTCGCAAAAGAAACATTGTTGAAAATCCAATCCAGTAGGAGAAGCAAACAGGAACTCTTAAGACATGAATTCTTCTGCTTCTTCACACCTGATTGCAAGGTGCTTGATCAGAGTCCTGCACTATGAAGGGCGTTCAACTTATCCATGGTATCTTTTTGTTATCTGGCTTAATTAACAACTGCGATCATGTTAAGCGGTCCTACGGGTGGCCATCAACTCGGTAAATCAAAGTAGGGTTTCTCAATCTGGCTATGAGCGTGTTTTCATAAAAGGGGCAGTGTTTTGCAGCAGATGACCAATCACAAACATTGACAAGTCAACTGGCAAAAGAGCAGCATATTGAACAAACAAAGAGCAAACTAATATTAGAAGGATAAGAATAAATTCAACGCAAATGCAGAAAGAACAGCCTGTGTGTCACAGTTTAGGCCTGTGTTCCTGTGTCTGTTTCCCCTGATTGCACTCATCCTACTCACCTGCCCAGTCCACCCAGCTGCCTTCAATCTTCTCATCACCCCACACACATATATACTCCCCTGCTTTCCCTGTTCTGGCTGTGAGATCGTCTTTGTTTGTCCCCCTGTCTACTACATGGTCCAGCATTGCGTCTTCCTCGCATATGCTCCGTGCTCCAGCATTTGGTCCTCGTGTTTGCTCCTGGTTTGTTACTTTGCCTTTTTTTTGTTACTTTGCCTTTTTGTTGGTTTTTGCTCGCTCCCGGTTGGAGTTATGAGTTCCTGTTTTTTGACTGCTTGGTGCTCATTAAATAACCTGGCATTCTACCTAACCTCGTCTCCGTGTCTGTCTGCACTTGAGTGTGAATGTGTTAATTAACACCACTGCCCCATCTAGAGCATGAGTAGAGCTAGAGGAGAGAGGGACAAGTTTTAGGTATGGCAAGCTGTTATCGGTTTCTGGTTTCTGTTTGTATTCAGAGTAGTATTGATCAATCGCATTCGAAATCAACTTCGGCGAGGAGAGCAAAAGAAGCAATGCATGAATGTAGGCGAGTTTGTCTTAGTCGTAGTAGAGCGGGTTGTCCTTCAATCAGAGGATCGGAGATGCGATCGCCTGCTCCACTAGTCCATGTTGATATATCTTGGAACCCACCGTTTTGATAGGCTTAATATTTGCTTGGCAACTTGTGAAACAACCCGATCGTACACATCGTCTCAAATTGCTAATCGGACTGTAAACAATCGGCACCAGAACCCCAGAAATGTAGCCCCTCTCCCCAAGAGGCTTATCCGTCACCAGACCGATAGCCGATAGGTTCCGAGATTGGTGTGAACGCATTTATGCACTATATAGCAGGAGTGAGTACGGAAGAACGCACATTGAGAAACAACACAAGAGTCTTCAGCCAAGCTAGCAGCTCTGTGGGGCTGCACAGAGATGCTTTGAGCAAAATGCTAATGCTAGCATGCTCTACAATGATAAAGCCAGCATGATGATCTTTAGCGGCACTGTGTTTACCATGTTCACCTTACGTTATAATATTAGCATGTTTGTTACTAATTATGACAAAGTATGGCTGAAGCTGATGGGAAAGCCATTAGTTTAACAGGTATTTGGTAATTAAGTATTTGATGAATGAAAATGTGGACCTGATGACTGTGCTAGATGGAAAAGTCAGAGGATCCTCAAACTCATCACATGTCATCCTGAGAACAGGAACATGTGTACTGAATTTCATGGCAATCAGTCTAAAATCACGAGTATCATACTGCTAGCATAGCTTCAATGTCAACAGTGTTCAACCATTATTTAACTGAACTACCAATCTTTCCCTTAACCAACGTGTGTGTGAAGCCTTAATCCAGCCACACACAGGATGAGAACCCAGATGTGCGCTGTCAAAGTCCTGGCAGAGAACATAAACCACACAGCAATTATGGTAGGTTTCCTCCAAAAACATGTACATATTAGGCTATACCTGTCTCAGTGGACTCTTACCTACTGCTTACATGTTGTTATTATTTGGTAGTTTGTTTTGTCTTTGAGAAAAAGCGTCTGTCTGTCTCTGTTTTCGGTTAGCAGTCATCTGCCACCATGAATTAATATTGGTCTCACTTGGCTGTCAGCTCAAATTACCTCTCAAACTTCTCAATTTATTATGACAAAGCAAAGGATAAGCAGGGTGCTTGAAATGTGCAGAACATAATAAAAATGCCAATACTGTGAAATTGCTTTGAGAAAAAATAATACATTTAATCTGATGAACAAATCTGTGTTCTAGGTAATAACCTGAAGGTTGGATGTGGACTTCACCTGCCAGATTTTAGCCAAACACCTGTTAGTCAATTTACAAGGAAGGAAACTATACCTAGATACACATTTTTGATCCCACGCTGGTGTGAATAATAAAGTAAGAAGCAGCATCTACTGGACCTGAATAACATAATCCATCTGCTCTAAGCCTACTGTTGACTGTCCTATTGTTTGTTTATGCATGTGTCTCTGTATAGAGCATTATTTCCCATTTGTATCATACAGAGGATATTAAACCATCTACTCCCTTTCAAATCGTATAGGTTAGTTGCCTGGAGGCCTTGAATACAGTCTCATTAAATCCCACTCTGTTTCATTTAAATATCGTAGCATCACAGCAAATCAAAGTGAAACAAAAAAATATTTAAAATATTTAAATCTTGCTCCATCAGATAGCAGATAACAGCAGCCAGTGCTTTGAAAGTGGACCCACACTGCAACTAGTCTGGAATCATCATCTGTTTGAAGTAATCTTATGCTCATTTCGTGCCATTTTTGGAACTTAAAAACTGCTCTCAGCTTCTCAGACCTAGACATGCAGACATTTTCAATTCTAGGTTGAAGTGTTCCTTTTGACCCCAGTGACTGACCGGCTGTCTTTGAATCTTTTCCATAAAAGTCACAGAGAGGCAGGAAGCTTTAAGCGGTCACCCTTTCTTTTATTTTGTAGTTTCACAGGTGGAAAGAACCTTGTTCTCATGGTAAAATCACAATGGCAATTGTGCTACTCTACTAATGGCTGCACATTCACCATCCACACTGTTGCTGAGTTATCCTGGTCACTTAGCCTACGAAGAAATTAGCAGATGGTTCTGAATCCATCAAAACAGTTTTTGTCTTAAATAAAGCCTCTCAAATAGCACCTTCTCATTTTCTGTGTACTCTACTGAACCAGTCACATGCTTGAGAATACACAGGCTTCAGCTAAAGGTAGGGACATGTTTGGGGTTTGGGTTGGCCAACACCAGGACAGGAAGAAGTTTTCGTAGGGAGCGTTAAGGGACGACCTGTTAATCAAATCAATTGTTTACTGTGCAGACAGTTCTCGAGAGAGTACAATGCAAGACTGGATTTGGAGATGAGAAATGACGTGCACGACCGGATTGCCTCACAAGAGGCCCAATTACAAGCTAACTTTGAGCTAATAAAAAGCTAAATCATCATTAGACCAGTGGCGGGCCGTCAGGGCCTGCAAAGCCTTCTCCGCTGGCCTAAACAGAATCACAAAAAAATTTATTCTTTTTATGTATTATAATTTCTAAAAATATTTTTCCCATTATCTTATTTTCTCATTGCACAGCTACTGTCTTCCTCAGTTGCTCTGCTTCCAGTGCAGCTTGTTTTAAATCAGATTTCACCTCTGTGTCTCTCAGTAGAAGAGAGGCCCGAGGCCTGCAGACTCACAAATGTGTAGTTTAAGTGAATGGGGACGATATTGTTGATTGTCATCGTGTTCAACCAATCAGATCTTTAGTTTGACATGTTGGGCGTATTCTTTGAGTGTCAGCAGCCGCTACCCCCATACTAGCCGGCCTACATCTACGTCATCATTACATGTCCAGGTGCAGCTCTGCCGCGAAGTGCAGGGTGTGCTGTGATTGGTCAGTGGGCGAGCACGTGACTAAAGTGAAACTTATGCTTGCTAGCAGAACTTAGCTTGTAGCAGTCAGAGTTCAAGTGGAAGGATATGGAAGAAATTATAACATTTGTAGGGTTTTGCTTGGTGTAGTTTATTTATTTTTTACCTAGCTTTGTTTATTGAACACTCAATGACTGAAGAGAAACGGATTTAGTGGCGGAGTTACTGATAACGCCTTTCTCAAGAAAGGACATTTCAGGAAAAGCTGGACATCGTAAGAAATGGTCAGTCAACCCCACAGCTAGCAGTCCTGACTCAGCAGGAAAAGGATTTGTATGAACAGTATTTCTGGCTGACAGCGGTGGAGAAGCGTTGCACATTTTATGGCTGAAATGCGTTTCATTTTAACTGAGCTCCTGGTGTTTGGAGCTACGCTACGCTAACCTGAGGACGCCATAGCACGGCATGACACAAGCTACGGTGCTTTTGAAAACTTTTGGAGAGACTCGAGTGGATCTACAACTCAACGAACACGTTCGCTGGGAAACAGCTCCACAACCGCGGCCCGGCGTGCGGTCTGCGCCGGCCGGTACTCCGGCGGAGGAGGGAACCCGGCCCCGCTGTGAACCTGCAGCAGCAGACCGGTGAAATACAACTGACGAGGCTCGACTGTCATCACTTGACCATAAATCGAGAAGGACTTCTTACTGGAACTGAAACGATGTACTGGGATTAAACTCTTTAAGTTTCGGTAAGTGACAAACTGCGTGTGTTTGTTTACATAGTAGCGTTACTACTGTTCGTTTGTCTATCGTGTCGCTTTGATGAATACTATTTGAATGGCTCGTGCTCTTGTGTGGTGGAATGCGTGGATCCGCTGCAGGCTTGCAGGATTGATGAGTCATAATGAGGTTATTAGGAGGTAATTCAACTGTAGTAGGACAGCACTGAAGGCCCAGGTATAACATCCACGGCCCGCCACTGGATTAGACGATAGCAGATACCAAAGCCTGCTTATATGTGATTAGTCAATACTACTTGGACGACAAATGAAAAGCAGAATGTTTACAATACAGAAATCTTAAAACAGCCCTTAGTGCAAACTAAGCAGAACTGGATGAAAACATTACGAAAATGATTGTCAAAATTATAGTCATTTACATTGGCATATAGCAAAGTTGTAACTGATGTTACCTCAGTCCTCAGCAGGAGCCACTTGTACTACTGGCAAGTGCGGTCGGAATGAGAGACAGCGTGCAGTCACATATGTAAATATGAAAGTGACAATTATTTTCTTGTACTGACAGATTCTCGTGGCCTTTAAAGTTGAGAAAGATAATAATTACATATTTTATTTTCATTCTAAAATATAGTTTTTGTGTTCAGTAAGGAAAGACGGCCGACCTTCAATCAGAGAATCGGCGGTTCGTTCCCCCGGCTGTGCTAGTCCATGTTGATGTATCCTTGGGCCAGACACTTAACCCCAAATTGCTCCCGTAGGCTGTGCCTGCTGTGTATGAATGTGTATGAATGTTAGATGGGCAGGTGGCACCTTGCATGGTAGCCCCTGTCATCAGTGTATGAATGGGTGAATGATGACATGTAGTGTTAAAGAGCTTTGAGTGGTCAGAAGACTAGAAAAGGTCTATACAAGTACCGTCCATTTATCATTTACGGAAAAAAATAGCATCGTTTTTGAGCGTAAAATCTCACATTTTATGCATAAATTGGTGCCTTCATCAGGGTTAAAAACCATGGCCAGAATGCACCATTAACAAAAAAACATTCCATGGAAGCATGCCCCCGAGCGCCCTCAGGTGTTTCTAACCAGCATCCATGTTGATGGATGTAGGTGTATGCTATAGGACGCAGTTTATACATTCATGATTCATTTTGATATTAATTGCTAATCCTGCTCTGTGCTCTAGAATTAAAGCACATGAAAGAGCTACACCGCTGTAATTACTCAGTAGACAAAGCACTGCATGGCTGAGCATGCAAAGGTATGTGCACACAATACACTGCTCCTCAAGAAATCCATAATGCAGCCGCAGAGGAATATTATGCCTTTTACTGTTTATTGTGCTTTTTCTTCAATATGTTTCATGTTTTAAAAACTGTTCTTGTAAATTAGTGGCGCTTGTATGCTCACATTGTGTTATTTATGTTGTCTTCTTTGAAATACCACTCCTGTTAAGCACTCTGTGACTTTTGTCTGTGATAAATCAGTTGTCTGTGTTATATACTGTAAATACATTTTACTTACAAGGCTAGCTGCGCTCTTTGTAGTTGAGGAAAGAACCATCCAAGCGCAGATGAATGTATGATATTTGCTATGTCAGGTATAACTTGTTTTTCAGTACCATCATAATCTTCATTACCAGGGACTTTTGACTATTCAGAAGATTCTTTTTTTAAATTTCTGAATAACTTCACAATTCATTTACCCAAATTAAATATCAAAATCTTAATATTTCAGTATTTAACTCAATCATTTTTAACAAATGTACCGAGATAGTGGACATCTGTAACTTAAGTTAAAGCCATGTGTATATACAGTATATATAAAATGACCAAATAACAACATTAGATGACGCATGGCGTAATTTTGGCTTAATGTTTCTGAGTAAATGTAATATTCCAGACTAACACCCATGTGCCGTCCTCTTACTTTTTTTACATCTCCATGCTTCCACTGGTAACCCCGTGTTTAACGTCAAATTGCTATGAACTGTGGGTAATTCCCTTGGGCAAAGTCTGCAAAAATGCAGACCTACAGAAAGAGTTCATAAAGGGCTCAAAATGTCTGCGAGAGAGACTCAAACTCTCGATGATTTGACAGTGGGACAGAACTAAACCCTCACGGACTTTACGGGAGTGCACCTCAAAGTCTGTGAGTGTGTAAATTGGGATTGGGCCAGTATCTTGCCCAAGGACACTACTCGATGCGAACTGGAGGATCCGGGGATTGAACTGCAGATCCACGAGCTCTACCTATGAGCCACAGCTGCTCCTTTTTAAAATGTATTGGGGACCCCTTGATTTTTTTTCTGTAAAGCCACCATTAGTCAAATCCCATCCCAAGATGAAAAATATTAATAAAACTGATACATTGACAATAAGTTACTTAAATTGATATTTCCCAGAAGACAGAACCTGTCCATTTTGGACACTCAGGACAAAATGTAAGCAGGAATAGTAAGAACTCTATTACAATCCTCATTATGTTGTTTCTTCTATATGTAGAGTGAGGTGTAATTTATATTGACAGTGTGGTTTTGTGTAAACCACCCTCGGTATCTTATTTATCCAAAGCTTTTATTTATTTATTTTATTTCATCTCAACAATGCAGTTTGAAAGAAGACATCTTTCAAGCGTAGCAAAACGCAGTTAGTCTCACTTCTAAAGTAAGGAACACCATGCCCACCTACACACACACACACACACACACACACACACACACACAAACACACACAGCAGTATGGTGGGTAACACGATAGAGACCATGGCTTTTTCTTATTTCTCATTCCTCTTTTATCCTACAAACTATCTCTCTGTTTGTATCACTATTTAATAAAAAAAAACAGCAAAAGCATTTCTGATAAGACATCTCATCTTAAAATGAGACGGAAAACTAAAAACATTTTACAAATCATTCACTCTGATTCCAAGCAGATGGTAAAATAAATGTAGATAGTTTGCACAAGTGCTAGTTTAAGCAATGGCATGGTGTTCCTTACTTGGTAGAAGAGGAGTAGGTGTTTAAAAATGCATCCTCTTTAATGGAAAACACTCAATGTTGAGGGACTGCAAGCAAGCAAGTACACTGAACTGTAAAGATTTTGAAATGATTTGGAGGGTGTTCCTGATAAAGATGTCTTCTTCTTCCCCTACTAAGTTGATGAAAGGTCAATAGTGGAACTTTTTTTCTAAATGGCTGATAGCTGTCTTTTGATTGTTACGGTTATGGTATAGCCATGTTTGTATTGAGTACGTAATTACCGTACGTACTTTTTCTATAAAAACATGTACATTTTGTGTAACACTGAAGAATTATGGGGAAACAATTTATGGAATCAACTCTCTGCAAAGCAAATGTATCTCATATTTGTTTACAAAGCATTTTGATGCATGGACAATGCATCCTAATGCATGAAATTAAATGAACATTTTACCTTCATAATAAATACTATTTCTGTCCTTTCTAAACTTTATTTAGTTTTACTTATTTTAACTCGCACTATATTTATAATAAAAATAACACAAATGGCTGTACTTATTATCTTTATCAACTTTAAAGGCTAAACTTTACATTTTTTTGCACTTCTGACAGAAATTTTGTAGGTGACCAAAAATGTTACTATTTACTTTCATGAACTGAAATCACACTTTGAAAGGGTTGAAGTTGTAAGACAAAAAAAAACATACAATTCACACACCGGATAATGCCTGCCCTAAAGCATACCCTGCTTTATGGTCTATTTGACCTATTTGACTCTATTATTAACCATAATTTACAAAATGAACTTCATGCTGTATTGAAGAAGACTTGAAACTAGAGATTGAGACCATAAACTCATGTTTACAATGTTTACTGAGGTAATAAATCAAGAGAGAAGTAGTCATTTTCCCATAGACTTCTATACAATCAGACTTCTTTTAGCAAGCAAAGTTGAACTTTGGGACATTCGTGCTTTGAGCTAAATGCTAACACGCTCACAATGACAATGCTAACATATGGATTTTTAGCTGTTATAATCTTTACTGTTTGTTAGTTTAGTGTGGTAGAATTGCCAGGGTACTATGCTAAAGGCAAAATGCAATTTCCAAACTGCAAACTTTCATGTTACATACAAATATAAAAGAACGCAATTTCAATGGGATTTCCTAGTTGATATATTCAGTGCATCAAAATGTAAAAAAAACCCAAAACAACTGAAGTGTGTGAACATGTGACAAGACAATTCAGAGACTAACGGCTCAGGTCGAGGCCTTAACCCTTTTATCACTAGGCCTTTTTTTGGCTGCTGCTCGAAAATACTACCCATACTCAAAGGGGGCCTTACTCTCTAACTACAAGGTCCATTTGAATAATTTCAATTTATTAATAACACTCAAGTGGGTGAGCTTTGATGAGAGGTGTACATATTGTGTATATGTTACTGGTTAATACCAAATGAAGATGGAACACAGCTCAAATGGAAAACAAATTTCAGGTTCGCCTGATTGATAGATTGATTTATTTGAAATAATGCAGATTGAAGCCTAAAATACTCAACAATCATAGCACAACATGTTTGAAGTCTCCACAAAACAGATTTTACTTCGATTGAGTGAAGCAGGCCCACGTTATAAGGATTCAGTACGGAGAAATCATGCGAGATCAAGCCAAAATTCTCATTTTGGAACCAGCTGTTGCAGCTGTTCTATTTTAATTTGATATACTATATAACTATATATTTCACTTGTTTATCACTAATATTGTTCAATGACATCATCATACAGCAGTTTGGCATCATTTTGAGCCATTGTGAGCCATTTTGAGCTCTCTGACGCTCTCATAATTCTACTTCATGGAATTTTCTCGTCTCTGTGTGTGTGTGTATGTGGCTCTTCCTAAGGCCTGTGATTGGCGGACTTTCGTCATGTGACCACTTTTTCGAACCGGGAGAATGAAACGAATGCACCAGGAAGTTCCTTGAGATGACTCACTGACTTTCTAGCCACTAAAAAGCCAAAGGCGCGTCGAGCCTCCCCCGAGAGTAAAATCATTGGCTCAACAGTAAAAGGCGGACCATCTCATCATACATGCATTGTAAAAGTCCGCCATTTCGTCACAAACACACTGAAACACACAGAGACGCACACACATAGACGAGAGAACATGCCCGAACACGTTTGAAATGGATTACCGGCAGTTTCCAGCGTTTTTCTTCAAGAAAATCATCTCAAGGTACGAAGCGTTTACATTTTGCGGAGCTGTTGTTGAGCCGTTGTTCGTCGGTTTTCTTGCTATATGTTTTTAATGGTTTCAAAGAGAGGAATATGAAAGATACGAGTGGATTCGCTGTAGAGTCCTCGTGCTTTCTGATCTACGGGTCGGCCATGATCGCAGTTAGTTTTGTCTTGGTATCTGAAAACGAAGTGCGTAGCTCGGCGTTTCCTGGCGAAAAAATACGTAAAACTGTAGTAGTACTTCTGGTATATTTAATTACTTTGTGTATAACTATTTTTTGAGTGAGTAAAATGATTCTATGTTTTTTTTCGGCCAGAATCTCATCGTTATATAGGTATATGATATGTCATAAAATATAATTTTATTCGTTTAGCAAATGTGATTTGTACTACATGTGCGTACTACATGTGCGTTATATATGGGGCACTCGCGGCAAAAAGGTTAAACCAGACCATAGATTCATTGAAACAACTTCGAACACAAACTCAGGCGCCTGAACAGCCATACTCACCTGTGTATAACTACCCCACTGACAAAGCTATGTCACAGAGAAAGAAAAGACCTTTTGGTTGCCCTCAGTGTGTAGAACACGGTCTACCTAACTGTAGCCACTGTTTCGCTTGTGGAGGTGCAGGTCACTGTGCTGTAGGTTGCCTGAAGAAACCAAAGCCGTCGGGAAACGGGTCTCGGTCATGGAAGAGGGACGACCTGTGACCGCATTCAAGACCAAGTCCCATTGCAGTGATGTTCTGGCGTCCAAAACTGTCAATGTCAGTTCAGTCACTTCCCCTCAGCTGTCCAACAACACACAGCCAGCCACAGACAAAGTAGCTCCACTCATAGGACGCATATCCCTACGAAGATGCAGCATGGCTGGCTATGCTGTCACCGTTCTGTTAGACACTGGAGCAAATGTGAGTATCCTTGATCGTACCTGGAAAGAGAAATACTTACCATGTCAAGATATTCGACCTCTCAGTGAGCTCATTGACAAGGAACTGGATGTGCTAGCCATCATAGGAGACGAAGTACCCTACGACGGATGGGTTGAGGTAATAGTCAACTTACAAGGCAACGATGACCCAGACCTGTCTATTCGAGTGCCGTTCCTAGTGAGTTGTTTAAAGATAGAAAGGCCATTGATTGGATTTAATGTAATTCAAGAGCTCATCATGGGGCAACAAAGCAGACCCAAAGTCCTGTCTATCCTCACAAATCTCCTTGCTGGAGCCATGGAAATTGACAGTGTCAAAGTTTATGCAACAGTGAGTTTTGTGCAGACCCAAAAACCAGAGGAAGAATATACTACTGTGAAGGTTGGTCTGAAAGGGGCTATCATCCGTCCTGGAGAAGTTGCCTATGTCAAATGTCAAGTCCCAGACAATTTTCATTCCTCTGACTCATTGGTGTTATTTGAACCCAAATTCAACAGCGTACCATTAGAGAGACATGGGTGTGGGGCTAGTGGAAATCCGTCAGTCTGACAGGCCCTATGTTGAAGTGCCTATAGGGAACCACACAGAGCAGGACATGATACTGCCCAGCAAGACAGTTATTGGCAGTATTGAGCTTGTTGAGAAAATAATAGAAGTAGCAGAGCCAGAGAGTCACAAGAAACATGAAAACCTAGTACATAGTGCAGACTCTTCACCAGCCACTCAGTTAAACAATGGCAACTCAATCCCACTGTGGCACCCTCCTGTTGACATAAGCCATCTAACAGAGGAACAACAGAGAGAAGTCAACCAAATGCTGTACGAAGAATCTGGAGCTTTTGCTCAGGATGATGATGACATCGGATGCATCCCCAGTCTCCAAATGAGCATCAACCTTAAGGATGATATTCCTGTCCAGCGAATTTATGCATCTATTCCCAAGCCACTCTACAAGGAGGTCAAGGTTCTGCTTGCTAAGGGATGGATAGTAAAGTCAAAATCCCCATTTGCTGCTCCAGTGGTCTGTGTTAGAAAGAAAGATGGAACACTCAGACTGTGCATTGACTACAGACTACTCAATCAAAAGACTGTGCCGGACCGACACCCCTTGCCTCGCATTCAAGACCTAATTAACACCCTTGGAGGTCACAGCTGGTTCACCATTCTGGACCAAGGAAAGGCCTATCACCAGGGCTACATTGCTGAGGGATCTCGTCACATGATAGCATTTGTCACACCCTGGGGTCTCTATGAATGGGTGAGGATCCCATTTGGCCTCTCTAATGCTCCAGCTGCCTTTCAGAGAAACATGGAGGAAATGCTTGACAGCCTGCGGGATGAATGCTGTATTCCCTACCTGGACGATGTCCTTTGTTATGGCAAATCCTTTGAAGATCACTTTGAGGGGGTAAGGCGGGTCCTGAGAGCTCTACATCGGCATGGTGTGAAGCTCAGACCAACAAAATGTGATTTATTCAAGCATGAAGTCAGGTATGTGGGAAGGCTGGTCTCTGCAGAGGGAGTACGGATAGACTTGAATGAATTGCTGCATGTAAAAGGAAGGTGCAGTGCTCTACCAGTGCCAGGAAGGAAGACTGAGAGTCATCGCCTATGGTTCAAGGACTTTGTCTCCGGCCGAGAAGAACGACAGGCTTCACTCTGGCAAGCTTGAGTTCCTCGCTTTGAAATGGGCTGTTTGTGAGAAATTCAGGGACTATCTGTTTTAGGCGCCCCACTTCACAATCTACACAGACAATAACTCACTAACATACGTCATGAGCACAGCCAAACTAAACATTGCTTATGTGGCAGCTCTTAATCTTGCACAAGACCCAGAGCCTCATGGGATAGGACATCTGCCTACTATTAACCATGATGAGCTGGTCAAGGCTCAGAGAGAAGACCCAGCAATTGGGGCACTAATAAGACTGAAGGAAACAAAGAGAGTCTTGTCAAATGAAGATCGACGAGAAGCGAATGGTCCGCTGCGAAAATTCATGCATGAATGGGGGAAACTCAACATCAGGAATCAACTGCTGTACAGGCAGACAATACAGCGACAACAACTCGTCCTCCCAATAAAGTACCACGCAGTGGCTTTAAAGCACCTCCATGATGACATGGGTCACGTAGGAACTGAGAGAGTCCTTGCCTTGGCGAGAGATGGGTTCTATTGGCCCTTTATGAAGAGAGACATTGAAGTTTACATGACCAGGAGATGCCCCTGTATCAAAAAGAAGAAACCTGTCACTCACATCAGAGCACCAATGGGAAGTATCACCAGCACTTCACCACTGGAACTGGTCTCCATTGACTACATGCATTTAGAGACAAGCAAGGGTGGTTATGAATACATCTTGGTTGTCATAGACCATTTCACCAGGTTTGCCCAAGCGTATCCAACAAGAAACAAGTCTGGAAGAACAGCTGCCGAAAGAATCTTCAACGACTTCATTCCCCGTTTTGGATACCCAGCCAAGCTACACCATGACCAGGGCCGAGAGTTTGAAATTAACTATTCAAAACTCTACAACAACTAACCGGAGTAAGCCACTCCAGGACAACACCGTACCATCCTCAGGGTAACCCAGCAGAATGTCTAAACCGAACCCTGCTTCAGATGCTGAGAACCCTAGAAGAGAAAGAGAAGATCAATTGGAAAGAACAACTACCACAGATTGTGTATAATTGCACTAAACATGAAGCCACAGGGTTTTCACCACACTACTTACTTTATGGACGTCATCCGCGCCTACCTGTTAACCTATTGTTTGGGCTGTCCACAGAAGAGGAAGCAGATTCTCCCAGGGGTTACGTAGAGAAATGGGCGAAGCGAATGAGAGAAGCCTATCAAGTTGCCTCTCAGAATAGTCAACAATCAAGCGCTAGAGGCAAGAGATATTATGATCGTCACCTGAAAGGAGTCATCCTCCAGCCTGGTGACAGGGTCTTGGTCCGGAACCTGGGTGAGAGAGGGGGTCCAGGGAAGTTAAGGTCCTATTGGGAACAAACAGTGTATGTCGTTCGAGAACAAGTGAATGACAACCCCGTCTACAAAGTGTCCCCAGAGACTGGTGGGAATAGAGTGCGGACTCTTCACAGAAATCTCCTGCATGTTGTAAATGACCTACTGGTTGACCTAACCCCACAGACAAAGACCACACAACTCACAGAGAGAAGAGTGCAAAACAGACCTGTAAGGACACAAAACCAGAGGGAGTTATCTCAGAACAGTGATTCTTCAGACACAGACGAGGACACTCCAAGGATACAGTACTGGGTGAGGGTTCCAAGACAAACAGAAACTGAAATTGGAGTTGTGAGACCTACTTCTCAACCTTGGGGAAATGCAGCTCATATTCCAACTTCAGAACTGCCTGAACAACCCAGAGTCATCTTACTCCAAGGGGAGTGGCATGTTTGTGTTGCACCCCTGCAAAAGGGGGATAAATAATCACGAGAGTGATATGTTTTTCCTCAGCGAGAACTTTACTGCAATGAGGAAAAGATTGCGGTTTCCCCGAGATATGTGGGTGGAGACCAAAGCAATCGATCTCAGACTCAAGATCAAGACCACTATGTAGATCACAGTTTAACACTATGTTTCTCAAACTACACAATTCAGAACAAAGCAAACGATGCAAGAAAACACAATCTTATTATTTCAACCACGTATTCATGTGTGATGAGTTTTGACTCGTGGTTTCAGTAAATCGTCAAGTTATCTATGAATGATCATCTCAATCACATCACATTAAACACAATAGACCATGAAATTACTATTTTCCTAAACTTATAAAAGTGCATGTTTTCCAACTTGTCACATTTGCTATTTTTTTTGTGGCCCATTTGGGGCCGCGGATATCCATTTTTTCAGACAGTTCATAGATTGGTTCAATCATAAAGAGTGTGATTTTGCTCTGTAGTTTTGCTTTACACTGTTAACATAGCCCACTACAATATTCCCTTTCATTTGCCTCAAGTAAACCTAAATTTAAGCAGGTAACAATCGTTAACAACTACAGATAGCCACATTCTGTAACTACCTGTACTTACAATTTCACTCCGTGCATCATTTACTTTGAGCTAAACTCCTTGGCTATAATCCTGGCTGTCGTTGACGAGAGACGTTACTTGGCAGAGTTAGAAAGCCAGCAAACATCGTGCCAGTCTGCCGCAGAGCTCACTTCAGGCTTCCGGTGTGTCCGATGTAGGATGCTGTGGTAAGATACTCGCCCCAAACTCCGATAAGGTGCATCATTCAAAATAAAGTAAACAAAAATGCCAACATTCACTGCATAACCTATTTACAAATTTGTTTACGATAAGTATATGATTAAAATGTAGTGAACCAACATGGTAGGGTGATGAAAAAAGGCATTGCATTAATAACTACAGTATAAAGTAATAGTAATCTACATTCATGTTGTCAAGGAGGGAAAAAGGAAGAGTGGAGCAAAGCAACAGGTTGGTCTACACATTGACAGAGCTACATTATATTGATAATAATATACTATGTCTGATTAACCAAGGCCATGTTAGGATCTCGGTGAAATAACTATTAATGCAGGCTCACTAAACATTTATGGTGTTACTTTGTAGATACTACAACACAAGTGGCAATGATTGCAAGTCTGTTGGTCTTTAATAACAGTGTATATGGTTTGGCGAGGGCATACTTTGAGTTCTGGCATTGGGCATGTTTTTGTCTGGTGTGATTGGCCGTTGGGCTGGTTTTGTCACACACACCTGACAAGACCTGACAGAGCAAGCCTGAAATAAAAGAGCATAATTCAGCGTGTGTGGAGAAGAGCTGTCATGAAGGTGTTGCTGCAGCCATGACCACCTCTGCCTCGGCTTGGCTTCTTCCCTGGAGTCTTTGTGCTTTCTCGCCTTGCAGGTTTCCATGGATCGGGATTACACATGGTCTGTGGTTTTGCTTGCTGCTGTGGCCCTGCCTGACACCCACTGCTACTATTATTATTATTATTATTATTATTATTATTATTATTATTATTATTATTATAAGTCACGTGTTTATATTAGTTACTATTACTGATTTATTGTCATTATTATTCTATTATATCCATTAGTAGTTATCAATTTTCAATTATTATTTTTGTTATTAATAGTGCTACTACTTTAATTACAACACTCATTTTATGTGTCTATTCTGTCTTATTGATTGACTATATTGTAATTTTTTTTGTATGTTCATTATGTAAACGTGTCACTGGTTATTGCACTTCTTTCCATCCTGATAGAGGGATCCCTCCTGTTGCTCTCCCTGAGGTTTCTTCCTTTTTTTCTCCGTCAAAGGGTTTTTCCTGTTTTGATACGAAGGTCCTGGGACAAAATATGTTTAGTGTACAGATTGTAAAGCCCTCTGATTTGTGATATTGGGGCTTGTTACGTGCCGTGTTGTGCTTGCGCTCTCCCTCTGCTTACCCTCAGTGTCCTCTCGGGTGCCACCCTCTGTCCCGGATGCCAGCTGCAGCGGCTGATTGGACGCGGCTGCGTTCAATCGCGATTAGCAGGGGATAAAAGGAGAGGAGCTCCTCATGGACAACCCCTTGGGCCAAAACCACAGTAGTGACGCTGTGTGTGTGGACGTGTGTTCCAGCGTGTGTTTAAGCCGTGTGTACATCAAGTAGTGTCGCTTTCCTTTTGATAGGAAAGTAGCTTTATTTTGCTGCCGTGTATGCAGCTATCCATTTTGCAATAAATACTCTTTTCTTACTCATTAGTTGCTCATTCTCTCTTTCCCTGGGAATTTAACACCGTTACTCCCCACATCCCTTAGATGACGAAAAGGGGAACGTAACAGGGCTGTACAAATAAAATGTATTGTTTTTAACAACTTGTAACATGCACTAAAAATGGGAAACACTATAACCTACCTACTAATATACTGTAAGACTCTAACGCATTATGATATAATATAATACCAGCTATAGATGTGTGTTCCTGGGTTTCGAATATTGCTTTAATTATAAGTAATAATGTAATCAAAAGCAATTTAAAGGAGTTTCAAGCATTTAGGGCGGATCTATTTGCAGAAATATAATATACTATTAATAAGTGTTTTCTTTAGTGTTTAATCATCTGATAAAGAACATAAGAATTGTGTTTTTGTTGCCAGAGGATATGCTGTTTATATCTACATATGGGGCCGTCATTTTTGCGTCAGCCATCGTACTTCTCTGACACAAGTTTCTGTTGGTTTCAATCTGCAAACTCTAAGAACTGCAAACAATGTGGAGTGCAAAAGGCATAGATCATTGTTTTCAATGAATGATGTTTTCCCGACATAGTGATGCTTGTGTTCAGGCTTCACCACCGCCTCACCAAAAACTAGGAATGTAACAGTCGGTACTGGTTTACATCAGTTCTATACTGCCACAGTGTATATAAAAAGCAGCAAGGAATAGGACACAAATGCAGACAGCCAGGCAGCCAGGAACAGTTTAGGGGTCCTAATTGTAAAGCAGTACAAAGGGCATACAGGGTCGGGGCAGATAAAGGTACAGGCAGGACCAGAGGCTGGAATGCAAAGGCACAAAGTAGCATTGAAGATCTGGCCAGGAGCAAATGGAGATGGGCTGATACAAATACTGTGGGGGGCAATGAGGAATAGGTGAGCAGGTGGAGGTATGGGTAAGGTGACTGGGACCGGTGGCAATTTCTTATGTTCTAAAGAGTTCCTTTGAAATGCATGGGCCTTGGGGAAGTGAGAAGTGGCTGAAGACAGGGGCAGAGGGACACACTGAGTAAAATAAAACATCTAAGGCCGCCGCCGTGACATGTGTTTGCTATTGCCATGGTATCAGGTGTAAACAGTCATGCCGTCTATAGTTGGGAGCTGATGGAAACATCTAGGGATATCATTTGATTAAAATGTGATTTTGTGAAAATAATTTGGCACTGAGTTGTTGTTGTAAATAATGGTGATACAACTGCTGCATTGACTGACTGACATTGTTGCCATCTTTAGAGTTTCTAAACCGGCAACGTGCCCTGTCTCATCTATATTGCCACTGTCTCTGACTATCCTCAGAGAGCAGAAGCAAGGAGACTTAAAAGCACCAGCATGTTTGAAATGCAATGATGGTGACTAATGATAGAGAGTGGATGGGCTCAAATGGAATGCACCCTGAATCTTTAGAGAGTGATGAATGGCTCGATCATGCAAGAGCAGCATATTTCACAGTTGCCTAAGGGAGTCGGTATGCACAGAATTGCCAGCGAAGAAAACAGGGTTTAAGTGTTTTGAACCTTTTCATGTCTCAATCACTAAACCCATCTCTTTGCCAATGCTAAACAACAACCGCCGTGATTATGCCAACGCAAATGTGGAAGTTGCAGTTGTTCCAATACCCCCTGCGTATCAGCTATTTTTTGGCCACACTGCTTACCTTCTTCTGATAAAGAAATGCATTTCATCTTTTTTTCTCAGCCAAATGGGCCCAAAATATCACCTTTTTTCTTTCTACCAAGCTCTTTTGTTGTAAACCTGAAAATGCCTAAAATAACATACCCAAAATGACTCAGTAATATCTCCTCAACCACGAGGCTTATATGGATATATTTCTGGTCTCCTTTGAAAGATAAAAAGCTAAGGAATATGAATCCATTGTGAATAAACCTAATTCTATTACCATTCCAGGGTAAATGGAGATGCAGCAAAAGAAACAAGAGTTTTACAAGTAGGCTATATAATCAAAATGTCAAAGGCAATGTCAGCTGATAACCAAGATCCCATGGATAATGATGCGACTGAATGACTTGTACTACTCTATACTACAACTGGGACTGCAAGTTTGATGAAAATAAACAAAAATACAACATTAATGCTCAGGCTGTTTTGGCCATATTGACAGTTTTCTGTGAGTTTTACTTCAAAACTCTATTTCCATATAGCCATGTTACAAATATCATGAATCTCCAAAAAACATTGAAACACAACGAATACTGATTAATTGTCATATATGACCGAGGAGCTCCATGCTATAAGACAAATAAATGGAGAACGCAAAGGCTCCAAGGACGAAAATAGATAGATAAATAAATAGACTGTGTTGATAGTCACAGTTAGTGTTTACTGATGTCAATGCTGTCTCGACTTAGTCATGGAAAAAAAGGTTGTAGACAAACACACTTTTGGTCATAGTTTTCTTTAGTGATATTGACACTACTCTAAAGCTCAACACATTATATCTTGTTTGTTTAATCTGTGCAAACAAAAAAATTGTAAACAATGACAGTTCGGCCAGCCATTCGGGAATAATCTCTGGTTTTGTAAGATCATCATGGACGTGAGCCAGGATTAACTTCAAAAAGAAAAGTTTTACATGTGGCATGTCAGACTCTCTTGCTGTCTTTCCACTGAGCCATATTTCAGGTTTTGTATATCCAGGAGCATCACAACAGACGCAACTGAATCACTTGACGGTTTCACAGAGTAGGAATTTATTGTCTCATCTTCTGTTTACAAGCCCAGTCCCACATGGACCTATAAAACCACACTGCAGCTAGTACAGGTCAAAGTCTGCAATTTTGTAAGTAAAATAGAGGTTGAGAAACTGTCAAGTTTTCTGCCAACCTACAGAGTTCCTGTTGGTCTCTGCTCCAGAGTCATAAAACAAAAGTCTACTCAGCTGGAGAGCCCAACCACTGATATTACATGATGTACAGTACAGTATATCACAATGTCCACAATGCATACAAGTCTCACAGTGCTTCTTGCTGATATTAAGGCCCGTCTGCCACGAGTAATTTACAGGACACTTGCCCTCAATTCCTGCACTCCTGAAGGTTAGGCCAGGCATTCATTTAGGCAAATCAATAACCTTTTATTTAGCATAGTGCTCTTAAATGCCGACTGTTGCCTTGTGGGGAAAATATCAATGAGTCCCTCCTAATAATGTTTCACAGCCCTCCATTTTGATCCCTGAAAATATTTATCAGTGGGAAATATTTCACTACACAAGCTTGACGAATGGATGTGTCAAAGAGAATGTATCACCAGGGCTTTTAATATAATTATTAACTTTGACTTGCCCTCATTTTTCAAAGGTTGGGAGACAGAGCCAGTGGCAGTTTTCTTTAGCTTTCTCCGATAACTTGAATGGGCTTTTGGATGTTTGGGTGAACAGTGTTTCTATTTGAGAAAAAAAACACAGCATTTATTGAGGTTAGAAAGTGCAGAGTTATAATTTTAAAATGGCCATGACATTTTCTGCTATATCCAGGCATATTACATTTTTCTGACATGTATAGGCACTTTTCTTTTTCTTGCTCCTTGGTGAGCCAGGAGGCAACCTTCAGTGAAATCAATCAAAACAATTGTAAATAAAAGACCAACTGATAATAGAATCAGTCACCCCTTTCTAATTGAAAAGAAAATGTTGTCAATGTGATTAACTTTTCTTTTTACTGAAATAGAAAAGGTACTTTGAGCACAACACAAATGCTCCTTTAAGATGGGCAGATACACATTGTTTTTCTGCTCAAACATGAGCTGAATTAATACCATGTTCGGCCAACTAGCTTACTACTACAGCGGGCTAAAGAGCACTTCACTTAACAGCACATTAGTTTGTGGGTTTAATGCGACAGGACCTTTAAAGAAAGGCATAGTGAGTAGCGCATGCACTACTATATTCCAACTTTATGGAAGCCAGGTTTAGAAACTTTAACACTACTTGTCATCATTCACCCATTCACACACATTCTTACACTGATGACAGGGGCTACCATGCAAGGTGCCACCTGCCCATTAGAGTAACTAACATTCATACAACATTCAGACAACCTAGGGAAAGCTACTGGAGCAATTTGGGGTTATGTGTCTTGCCCAAGGACACATCAACTGGACTAGTGGAGCTGGGGATCGAACCTTCGATGTTCTGATTGATCGCCGACCCGCACGCGCTGATCGACTGCAAACACTCACAAACAAGACCCTAAACCCCCTAAGTGTACACACAAACACCACAATACACAATTTTGTAGTTATCTGCCTATTTGTCTCAAGTCTGTTCACTTAGTACAGTCTTGCATTCATTTCATACAGCCAACAAGAACTTCTGGACATTGGTTTCCACAACTTGGACAACTCTATCGGCAATTTCCGGCTCATTCCAGATTGTCAAAACATCGGATACTACCAATCCAGCTGCGCCAGCTGGAAATGCTCGCAGGCGGTGTCGAGACCGTAAACAAAGGTGGGGGAAGAGAGGAGGGCTAAGGGCTAAGCTAAATCTAACTCCGCATCGGTTATCTCTACACAGCATCTTCCTCGCCAATGTAAGATCTCTGGCGAACAAAATGCGGCAGCGGATCATCACTCACAAAAGGATTATGGACTGCAACATCATGATCTTTACGGAAACATGGCTCAACAGCGGCGTTCCCGATAGCGCCATTGAGCTAACGGAACGCTACGTGCTCAGGGCAGATAGGACAGCAGACGACTCCGGTAAGACCAGAGGCAGGGGCCTGTGCATTTATATAAACAAAGCTTGGTGCACGGACACTACTGTAATCTAGAGTCACTGCTCTGCTAACCTGGAATATCTCATGGTTAAGTGTAGACCTTTCTATCTGCCCAGAGAGTTTACATCTACTGCAGCATATATCCCCCTGAATGCTAATGCTAAGGTTGCAATGAAGGAATTGCATGCTGCCATTAACAAACTTCAGACTAAACACCCAGAGGCAGCCTTTATTGTTGCGGGTGACTTCAACCACTCCAACCTGAAGTCTGTACTCCCCAAATTTTACCAACATGTCTCCTGCCCCACTAGAGGAGACAAGACCTTGGACCATGTTTACATCAACATGGCTGAGGCATACAAAGCCATTCCCCTCCTCCACCTGGGACAGTCGGACCATCTCTCATTGTTCCTACTCCCCAAGTACACACCACTCACCAAACGTGAGAAACCATCAGTGAGAACAGTTAAAGTGTGGCCAGAGGGAGCAGACTCTACACTACAGCACCGGTTTTAACACACGGACTGGAGTATGTTTGCCACTCAAGCCACCCTGGACTCTCACACAGACATAGCCTATTTTGCCTCCTCCGTTCTGGACTATATCAGCACCAACATCAATAGTGTCACCTTCCTCAAACTGATTACAACGTTCCCAAATCAGAAGCCGTGGATGAACAGAGAGGTCCGCCGACTGCTGAAGGCACGCGACTCCGCCTTCAGATCAGGTGACGCGCAAGCCTACAGCTCATCCAGAGCCAACCTGAAGAGGGGCATCAAGAGGGCCAAGTACAGCCACAAGCGAAGGACTTTCGGTACCGAGCGAGGACCATTTGGGGTTCCAGCGAGATAGTTTAGCGAAGAGTGTCGTAGAATGCACTTTTCAGAAACAAATATAATGAATGTTACACACATGTTATATACCCAGTTAAAGAAGAGATTCTGGGCAACAATATCCTGCAAGCCATTGTACACAATTCTACACAACTAATATAATCAACTAGAAGATGTGCCACAATATCACGTATTTTTCGCCATGACTCGGCGAGCTACGCACTCCGGACAAAGCTACGAAAACAAAGCTAAAACCTAACACGGACGACCAATACATCAGAAAGCACGAGAATTCGACACAGATTCCAGAGATATTTTCAGAATTTATCTCCGTGAAACCATTACAGAGCTATGAGCAAACAAGCACCAGAACCACAAACCGCTTTATCAATAATAATCATAAATGCACCATACCGTGAGCTGATTTTGTGAAGAGAACGGATAAATTCCCGGTTATTTCCATTCAAATATGTGTTCGACGTATATCCTGTTTGTCATTGAACTGTTTCCTTGAAGAAAGGGGGGTCAATCTAGCTTAGGGGAGCTGGGGGTAGGGATTTTACTTTCGGCGTATCGGATTTTACGGTCCACGAGGGACGGCGCGGTTTTGATTTTGACTGGCTAAGGATTCTGTCAATCAATACCACGTTACCCCGGCTCAATTCTCTGGACTCTGACGCATCGAAGGAGGGCTCATTGACTGAAATCGACCAATGATAGGCTGAGATAGGTCTACATACACACAGGGAAACTGCAGTCCGACGAGACAGCTCTATGGATCACAGACACAAAACAGGGCTCAGATAGGATTCAGGCTCTCAAAATGAAGCCAAACTGCTGTATTTGGAAAGATTGAACACTATTAGTGATAAAACAAGTGAAATATATAGTTATATAGTATATAAAATGACAATTTTGTGACCTCGCCTGACCTCTCTGTACTAAAACCTCTCTAATTTTGTTCTGCTTCACTTTATCAAAGTCAAAATTTGCAGAGAGACTGTTCACATGTTGTGCTATGATTTATGATTTACATTTTTGTTACCATCATTCAAAAGAGATAATCATGCTTTCAGTGCTTTTTTTTTCAGGCGAACCTGAAACTTTTCAATTTGAGCTGTGTGCCATCTTCATTTACTCTTAACCAGTAACATATACACTGATATTTACACATCTGACCAAATCTCACAAGTGTTACCTTTATTATAACATGAACATTATTCAAATAGACCTTGTAGTTGCAGAAATAAACTCTTTTTAGTATGGGTATGCAATTTTTGAGCAGAGGCCTAAAAATAGGGCTGGGTTAGAAAGGTTAACAACTCCGACCCCCGACATATGTGGCAAGGTATCCAGGCCATAAAGGATTACAAACCCTCCAACACCACCCCCCCAACCGGCGACGCCTCCCTCCCTGATGAGCTAAACAACTTTTATGCTTGCTTTGACAGGGACAACCAGGAGGCGGCCATCAAGACTGTGCCCCCTGCAGACCACTAGCCCCTCACACTCTCCCCCACCAACATGTGTGCTGCGCTGAGCAAGATTAATGCACATAAGGCTGCTGGCCCTGATGGCATCCTCGGACGTGTGCTCAGGGCCTGTGCTGGGCAGCTGACTGAGGTCCTGACTGACATCTTCAACCTGTCACTGGCCCAAGCAGCTGTACCCACATGCTTCAAAACCACCTCAATCATGCCAGTGCCAAAACACTCCACTGCAGCGAGCCTAAACGACTTCCGCCCTGTTGCACTCATCCCCATCATCATGAAGTGCTTCGAGAGGCTGGTCCTGGCTCATCTCAAAACCTGCCTACCACCCACACTGGACCCCCTCCAATTCGCCTATCGCCAGAACAGGTGTGCAGAGGACGCCATCTCCACAGTGCTTCACTCCACCCTCTCCCACCTGGACAACAACAACACCTATGTGGGAATGCTGTTCATCGATTTCAGTTCAACATTCAAAACCATCACCCCCTCCAAACTGATCACCAAACTAGGTGACCTTGGCATCAACACCTCCCTCTGCAGCTGGATACTGGATTTTCTAACCAACAGACCCCAGTATGTTAGGTTAGGCAATCACACCTCTACCCTCACCCTGAACACTGGCGTTCCACAGGGCTGTGTGCTGAGTCTTCTCCTCTACTCCTTGTTCACCTATGACTGCACGCCTGTACATGGTTCCAATACCATTATCAAGTTTGCAGACGACACAACGGTGGTGGGCCTCATCAACAACAACGATGAGTCGGGCTATAGGGAGGAGGCCAACAACCTGCCCACCCCTTCCACACACCAGACACCTTCCTCCAGTGACTATACATACTGACACCTTACTGCTTATACTATATATATACTGTATATATCTTGCATTTCATATCCACTGTTCACACTGTTTATACTGTCTATATTGTTATACTACTTACTGTTTTTCTTTTTTATTATTTATCAGTTATTTATCGAGCACATTGCACTGTACCTTTACTGCTTCTATTTGCACTTCTGGTTAGATGCTAAAACTGCATTTCGTTGTCCTAGTACTTGTACTCTGTGCAATGACAATAAAGTTGAATCGGAATACACTATAATATACAACATTAACAAGTAAAGAAAAAGATTGAAAAATCGCTAGTAATCGCTCTCAAACACGCTCCGTAAACTCAGCACTCCTTCCACTCCAGAGAGAGCGAAAGAGAGAGAGAAAGCAGACGGCCAGAGTGACAGTAATGGTACAGGTTGAAATGAGAGAAAAAAATCAGCATGTCTTCCAGCTGCAGTGCAGTCAGGTCTGCTGAGGCTACTGTCAGAGCAGAAATTGGTACGTCTGCCTCCTCGGTGATGGATGCTTCCCTGTATGACTGCTGAACGTCAGTGCAAAGTGACGGCTCCAGATAGAAGACCCTTTGATTCTAAAGCTGACACCAAACCCTGATGTTAAATTCATGTTTTCAAAAAAAAATGGCTTTAAACAAAGTATTGTATCTATACAGGAAATGCACCAATTAATAATGAGTGGTACCTTAAAAATGCTGGTGCAAAACAGTGCAAAAGTCTTATAAAAATATGTTTGCGTGCTGTTGGGTGGAAACCTTGTATCTCAATATTTTGTCAATTCAACCCATTACATCTGTCTGTGGGTCTTACACATACATAAGCGATGAATATAATTCAAAGGAGCTTGTGACTTAACCTCATAGCTCCACCCTGTCCCTTTTTGGATGAAGTGTTGACAGTGACGAGGAGATTTTGTCTGACTTTGTTTCAGAATGAACCAAAAATATTTGTATTACACTTCTCCACGATTCTAACTTTGACAATGCAGTGTATAGTTATAGTTTTCATTTCCTCAACAGTTATGGACATATGAGGAATCTATGGAAGCCCATTCCCGCCAGAAAAAAAAATAAAAAATCACTTTTTTTTTTTAAATCACTAAAAAAAAAAAAAATGTTGGTGCATCCATCTGTAACCATAACACTGACCAGATGTTTTCAGTTGCTATAGAAAGTCAAAATTATGAGATAGAAAGTCGAAATTATGAGATAGAAAGTCAAAATTATGAGATACTTTAACACAAGTCATAGAAGCAGCTCTTCATAGGTTACTCTACGTTTGACATATGAATGGATTGTGAGTACATTGAAGACTTCTTTAAAACGTGGCTTTACAACAGATGAAATACAGATGATGTTTCACATGGATTGTACTGAGCAAATGCACCCTTGAATAGAATGTTAAGCAAGAAGCAGCTCTGGAGTATAAAGAATGAAACCAATGTGGCTGAGGTGGCGACCAATAAACAGCAACTGGAAACAGTTTTTTTTTTGTTTTTTTGGCAGAGAAAAAGTAAAAAAAATCTATATATATATATTTTTTAAGGTGGTTTCTTTTTTTGTGAATACATTTTTGCCGTTTGAAAATTTCAACCTCCTGATGCAAAACCGGGTAAATTAGTCTTTTACATACAATACACGCTGTAGGACGTTTTATAGACGATCTTATCTTGAGTGACCTCAGTATTCACAAAGCAGACAACATCTTCAGTGAAAGTGAAAGGAGACATTTGGCAGCAATTAAGGTGGTCTCAGTGATTGACTGAGTAGAAGGCAACACACACACCACTTGCTTTGTCTCCTTTGCGGTGCAGGGAATTAATTCCCCTGAAGATCCAATTCCAAAGAAAAAAGTAAATTCCCGCTCAAACTTTTATCCCTTCTGCATTGATTTACTTAAAAAGGGTCAACATTTCGGTCACAAGGACCTTTCTATCAATGATTAACTGGCCATATGTGCAAGCTGCAGGGAGAAGGCTAAACGAACAAACTGGTGCTCATTCTTAATATACCAGAACTGATACATGCCTCAACGTGTTAAAGGAATATTTCCCACAAAATTACCATTTGTATATCAATTGTTCACCTCGTTGGCTGGACTTCTTGAAGAATACGTTGTTTTTCTCACAAGCCTCCAGGGTGAAAGGACGATACAAAAGCTAAATACTTGATGAAGTGGAGTAAATGGATTCCAAGTTTTACTACACTAAAACTATATCAATTGTGTTTAAAAACCTCACACAACTTGTGCAGTATAATACATGTCACGTTTATCCAGTTCTATGCTCACGACTTCCCAAACACATGTATGCAAACATGCATCTTCAACAAAAATCTTGCTATTTAAAACACTTCCGCCACTACGAGTTGTACATGTCTGCCAAACTGTCTAATGCACCTAGAAAAGAATAAGACAATGCTGACAGTAGTTGTTTTTTTATTTTCTTTTGTTGCACATTGTTTGGTGTTTTAGAGTTAATTTTCCCTTTAACCACCAGAAAGTGGCCACAGCTGCATAATGAGATCGCTTGTGCATAAACCTGTTGTATGGGAAGCTCATCTACATAACAACTACGCCATCATTCAAATCCGGGTCCATCAGTGCCAGTGAGAGGGGCTGTGTCAGGGACTGTGTCTTCATTAAGTCTCCCTGTTTACCAGCTCTGGCTGTCTATTATTCACTGCTGCAAAACCATTCCATTGGAGATGCTCTGAGAGGATGTTGGCTGATTTCTAAGTGACAGTAATGCACACAAATACTTCAACACGCACACACACGCACAGTGTTATGCAACGCTTACAAACACGCGCACATACAGGTTGCTAGGTGACAGTAATGGCATGTCATGACAAGATGTGTATTGGAGTGGGGACTGGTTGTCACCTGTATGACTGTGAGGCTGTCAGCTCTCTAGACAGGGGTTGTGTTGTCGTGTTGCTGTTAGCAGGAGCGTGGAGGGGTAAGGAAGGATAACTGCTGCATTGATGAGCAGTCTCTGGGGGGGCCAGTTTTTCATCGGTGGAAAAATAAGCCTGAAATGTGTCCGTGAGATCCGCAATCAATGAGACAGTTGGACAGGCAGAGGTGATGATCATACTTCACCACTATGTCTGTGTGTGGAATTCACGTTGCACAACATTATGAATACTATGCTCTATGGAATCTGGCATGGTACCCTCCAGCTTAAAAAAAGGCTGCAGTCAGACCTATCCTCAAAAAGCCATGTCCGAACCCTCATCCAAATGATATCAGTGTCCTCATTCACCAGGACCTCTCTGCAGCCTTCAACACAGCTTCCCACATCACCCTCCTCGACCACTTATCTGAAGACCTAGGCCTCAGCAGTGCAACTCTTTCCTGGTTCCAGTCATATCTCGCCATATCTCGCCATGACACCCCCTGCTACTATTATTATTATTCTTAGACACATATTTATTATCTTTACTTCTACTATTATTGTTTTTATTATCATTCTATTATATTTTGTTATTATTAGTGATCATTTTTCTATTATTACTGCCACATAAATTGACTAAACAACATAATCAAATTACAACATATTCTAAACACATACTTCTGCCCATACTGGGAGAGGTATCCCGCCTCAGTTGCTCTACCAGAGGTTTCTTCCTTTTTTTTTCCTGTTAAAGGCTTTTTTTGGGGGGTTTTTCTGATCCGATGTGAGGCTCCAAGGACAGAGGATTTGTATGTTGTACAGATTTGAAAGTCTTCTCAGGCAAATTTGTGATTTGTGATATTGTGCTATACATATAAAACTGAATTAAAGTGGATATAATTGAATTGCTCCAACAAGAAACAGTTTGTAATCATCAGAGACTCCTGGTCAACCAAGGCGTCCCAGGGCTCTGTGCTCCGTTCCCTCCTCTTTACCATCTCCATGCTCCCCCTTGGTCAGATCATCTACCACAGCCTAGCTTCCACTGCTTTGCCAACAACACCCAGCAGTACCGTAGCACTAAATCATCCACTCAGTTCCCCCCCACAGTCCCTTGTCTAAGACATAGGGATATACTTCAAGCAAGAATTCTACAAAGCTGACAGAGACAATTGCACGTCTACATGGCCGAAGATGCGGCACGTCTAAGGTTAATCCAGATTAGATAGGATGTTTGAAAATCCTACCTCAGAGGTTTTATGCCAAATACATTTTAGATGTTCTCTTTTGAAACCAAAAAAGAGATTATGAAATGGTCTTTTAATGTCCGTTCAAATTACAGAAATTAAATAAATCTCGTCAAACCAGTGGGCAGACTGTCACACACACGCATATATATATATATATAGTATGACATTCTAAAACAGAACTATGATAACTGGTTTAGGTATATCAAAGGTATCCTGCTGAAGATTTCATATTTGGAGGTGATTTTAATATGGTGATGGTTGAATTGCTTGATAGAACTTCTTCAAGATACATTTTCACATGGTTTAAACCTGATGGTTCCAACTCATTTTTTGTTATTGTTAGAAAATAGGCTTAAACTGGAGTCGAACTACAATTTCTGTTGCACCTCTAACTGATAACTGTATTGATACAACTTATTCTTAAACCCACAAACACTTCTAAGGAAAAAAGGACACTGGAAATGTAACTAAAAGTGGATCATTTGGTTAATAAATGATAGTAACGATCCATTGTACAGTTAAAAATATCACACTAGATACATTTGGAATAATCTAGATAAATGTTAATCTTCTCTGAATTTGTGGTCACAACAGACAAATCTATTACTGGCTGAATTGTTCTTACAAAAATGGAGTGCATTTCAAGATTCATTTTTTCACGTCCCAATAATAAAATAAAAGCGTTGAAGTTAAAGTTAGCCTGGTGTATAGGTGAAAGATATCCCTCCGGAGAAGTTTATGACGATTATGTGTTCAAGCCACATCTAATTTATAACTGATATGAGACCTGCTTTGGGGACAAGTCTCAATCGAGGAAGAAAGTCCTCTGTCAGACTGAGCGAAAGCATATTTACGAGCAGCAGCAGACAACCAGAGAACACATCACAGTACGCTAATGTGTGAATGCAGCCGGGGGAAAGCATTACACATTTCATCATGTACCCCTGCTACCTCCCAAGCAAAGCCTATGGGCTGAATGGGTCCCCCAATGCCCTCTATGTCATCCAGGATAAGGGGTATGGATTCAGAGCTCGTCAACAAACAGGTCCAGCACTTTGCGAAGTACGCTCCTGAGGAGAGACCACTTATACTAATCATGGGCCAACACAAGATATATGTCCGGGAGATATACTGCAGGGAAAACATTGACTATTACCTGCCCACACAACACAGATTCAGCCCCTGGACAACCTTGCTGAAGACTGCCTTCTCCACCATAGCTTTCAAGATGGGTTTGGTGCGAAAAGGCAATTTGCAGAATCTGGAGTACAGAGACTATTATACCCCAAAGTTTTCTATCTGGAGATGAAAAATATGTTCCTGTTGTTAGCTAAGTATGCAAATGGTACGTGAATGATAAGTTAATCTCTTTATGAATAGATGATGAAATTGCCAGCAATCTCTGCTCATGTTCGTGTTAGCTAGCTAATGGATTATCAACTAGCTTAATGGTACTGATATGTGTTGTTAGCCATGATTCTTCTTCATTAGTGGTATCTGGCATTACAAAGTACGTGTTTGTGAGTGCGCATCACAACCGTGTGAGAGGTAGTCACAAAATGTTACACTTAAAGTGTGTAGTTGAGATCAAAACGAAGAACAGGTTTGAGGTTGGTGTGGACCATTCAAGGGCGCCTGACTTAGGGAGAAAGGAAGTGGGGATGGGGCTATTGGCCCCACCACTTTACACACCAGGCCCGATTTCAGCATTGCGGCGTGAGTTCCCATCGCAAGAGTATTGCTAGTGTTTTTTATTTCTGTTTTCCTTCTGGTGTTGTGATCATCGACAGCAGTGTCCCTCTATTTAGAGCCAGAAGAGCCAGGAAAAGGCAACAGTAAATTTGCTACAAAAACGGAAACACACATGGATGAGATTGACCCAGCTGAATAGTTTGTTGTAAGTCAACTTGCAGATACAGTCAATCTTAAATATTTATCTAAGACCCCATAGACTACTTCAGGAAACACAGATAGGGAGAATTGTCCCTCTCAGAAAGATCATCATGTTAATAAACCCAAGTGCTCAGCAAGGGAAACAGCAGGAGGGCAGGGATGACAGTGCTGGCTCAAATGTTAAACATTATAACAAAATTGTGTTTAAAAATGACTGAATCTAGCCGGGAGTCTCAACCATTTCAAGTGCCTGAAACACTCAATTGTCCAGCAATTTTCAATCACTTGGGTCTTCCCTTCTCAGCATCTCGTCTAATCTCACTATCTGACCATCTGCGTGTCACCAGCTAGTGGGTGGAAATACATCTGTTTTCTGAGTGTGATGAAGCTTGTCAAAGCTAATCCTAGAATAGAAAGAGGAGTCTGTCTTGTTTTTATGCACTGATGATGGTCAGATCCTATTTGATTAATTAGTATGAGACTGTGGTCAACGGAGTTTTGCTGGTATTCACCTCTGACTGCCGTCGATCTGTATTATATCAGAGTTGTTCTATGATTGTTGATATATGTGATTCATACATTATGTTTATGACTGAATCATTGATGTATTAGATTTGATATGCTCATGTACAAAAGTTATTTTTATTTCACATAGGGGCATGCTTTGTCTCCTATTTAGTAGTATGAGACAGTGTCATCCATCTGTTGCCTTATGAAGATCTTTGTTTGATCGAAATGCTCCTCTGTTGAGTTGTATTTAATGGGAGCTGTCAGTGCGGTGTGTGGATCTCTTGTCTGACTTTTGATTGTATTTGATCCAGCACCTCAAGAAGTCTTTTTGGATGTGCGTACTCTACGCCAGCAGTAGAAGCTTTTGACAGTTGAACTTATCTACTTGAATTCATCAAGTTCATGAAGTTCAAGAGAAAACGTTTGCTCATGCAAATCAGAAAGACCTCTAATGAAGCCTCTCACAACAGCTTTTTAAAGTCTTTCTAACTGTGGATTCACACCAGCATTGGCCTGAATGAGTCAGTATATGTCTACAAATTGCCCAGTTGCTCTCTTTTGTGGCCATCTGACACCACTGGCTTTGCTGCCCATAGGTGGATGGATTATTGAATGGTCCTACTGGGCACAGGCCCAGGTGCCCTCATGTCCTTCAACTACCAACCAGTAAGATACTCAAAGTGACTACAAACAGACACAAAACAACAGTGCCCATATTCATTGAAGTTGTGTTATTGTGATGCATTTATTTGTGTATTTTATAGGAATTTTAGTTGCGAGGTATTGTTTTATGGAATCGCAACGTGCACTACTGTACCACACATTTGAATGATTCATTTGTCTGTGTCTTAGCCAATAGCTGAGGGTAAACAGGTGAAAGAACAATAGTAGGTTGTTGTTTTTTGTATCTAGTAAGGCCCATAAAAAGCTAGTTGAAGAGGGAAACCAGTGTAACAAATGTAGCTGACACTAGAGGGTAAGATTTGCACTCATTTCTACATGAACACAAAACTAAATGAGCTATTGATTTTTTTGGTATTTGATTGTCATGAAGTGGTGCTAAACTGGTAAATTATTATGATTATGATAAACTGGTGTTACACGCAAGGCAGTCAAATAGTGTTATTAATAATGGTGCAAACAGCTGAAAAAAAAGAGAATTCTTATAGCAGAAGGCTACTTTGGCTCTGGCATTAGAGATGTAGAGAGAATTGTTTCTTTTCTAATCACAAAGGATTATAACAACAGACACTTTTCAATAATCATTATAGAAGAATTGGCTCTTTGCTTTAGCTGATGACTCTATTGACTTTCATCCTGTCTCTGCTCTCTGCTGCAGTGCATCTGTTCTCAGGGAGCCTAACGTCGTACCACACCAAAAGTGTCCGTGTCTTGTTATAATGAGATTTGTTTCTTAAGGAATATTTTTATTGTCATTTCAATTGAATGAATGATTCTGTTCAAACAAAAAACTTTTCTTGTCATGACAAATTGTCACTTAATCTTGTTGTATCACAAGACTTTCCTCTTCATTACACAAAAATGAATGCATGTGGTTGTAACAAGAAACATTCATGTTGTTAAAACAAAGATCCAGTCAATGCCTTCAAAGACACTTTGGCCCATAAAGCTATCATAGAACTTGATTGATCTGGACATACGTTTTGATGTTTTTATCTATTGTGGGCTGTTTTGTATGGAAGGGTGTAGCATGGGTAAAAGAGGAACCCAAATGACGGGTCGGATCCCCAAATAATCTTTCACCTCCATTAACATTACTAGAGGCTACATTTGGACGAGGTGGAGCACTGTGTTCTCCGAGTGCCCTTGTAGTTGGAACTGTATTTTACGTCAGATTATGGCCGGACCTGGGAGTCTTTTAGAGAGCCAAAGTAATACCCACTGTCAGACTCGCCTCGAACTCCTGTTGGGGCCAAGACAACCTAAACAGCCTACAGGTGCCCCATGGTTTTGGTTTTCGTAGACTTCTCTTAACTACGAGGAGCCGGTGTCATCATAGAACATGACTACCCTAGCTGAGTCATGTTGGGAAGTTTATAGTCACCCGTTGAGTGAGTACCACGTGAGTACCACCCCAGGATCCTCTTCACTCATTGAAACGTCACGCTTCTTTTGCACGCTGCTCTCGCCTCACGGTGTTGAATTGAAAAAAGCAGAAAAGCGCCCAACGTCATTTGCATTGGCCATTTGAAAGAATTGAAAGGACAGGTGAATCGGTGGTTGCCTTTGCAAGCTCTCTCTTTTTTTTCATTGCAGGCTTCAACCAAAAGAGCAGTGCGGTGCGCCTCCCGTTTTGCATTTTGTTTTGTTTTTCATGCTCAAAATGCATTTCCCAACCTTATATTCCCTTTGCTAGGCTTCTGTTTACAAATTAAACATTAAAATAAACACATGAGATGAATTGCCTTTGTGAACAACTACCTTAATAAGCCATGCCTTCCTGCTGATCTGAGCATGTGGGCTATCTCCGGCTGCACCTTGAGCTGAGGGGCAGAAAAAGATCATCCCACATTATAATCCAGCAGGTACCACAGCAGTGTCAATAAAGTGAGATTAAAGCACAAATTCGTACACACGTGAGGAAAATAAAGTACATACAGGAAACCCACACATGTAATGCACACATGCGCGATAAACACACACACACACACAGAGGAGAGTCGAAAAGGCAGCAAACAAACATGAAGCCTCGGGTTGTTTTTCAGTCTCACTGATCCAGCCTTGTATCCATGCAGCTGCCTCCCTTTTTCTTTTAACGACATTTTCTTTTTGTCCTAACTGTCCCTTTCATGCAGCAAACATGCACATCTGCAGATGTTGCCAAAATCATATCACTATATTTGGAGAATGATGTGTTGTGGACTGTTTTCATTGTGGCTTCTGACTAAATTCAGCATGTTTACAGCATCACATGGCTCCAGGGAAAAGGATTCAAGGGCTCTCACAACATACAAACTGCAGGAGAATTACAGACTGGCCAATGTTAGCGTCACGATGGACTGTGGGCGTGACAAAGATTGTATTTTAGCTGCGTTTATATATGTATCTGGAATAAAAGGTTGTGTATATTTAGTCCCCAATCATACCACACGACAATAGGAGTCCGCAGTACCTTTCCTTAAATCATCATATGCATAAATGCATTGAATTGAGGAGAGAAAATCAATTAATCTAAATGTCAATGAATCTGAAATTATGAATAATATTAACTGCAAGTAGAAAAATAGCAGTGAAAAGAGACACCGAAGACAAAACATGCATCCTAAGTGTAATTGTTTTCCCAGCTGTCAAACCTGCAGACTCCTGTGATGTGCACTGAGTGAATGGGGAGAGAGCACGCTGGTAGGTAGAGAGGTGGCCTATATGTACCGCATCAATTCTCTGTTTCTGTCAGAGCATTTGTGGGGCGCTCTATCGATACCAGCCGGAGGTCGCAACCGTTTCTAGATAAACATGGATGTCAACATCCTATTTTTCGATCATTTGGGGATTTTGTTTGATTTTAAAGAAACAAAGATACGCTTGAGTATGAGCATGCACGTGTGTTTGAGAGTCTTTGTTCCATGAATTGATGTGAGAAAGTGACAAAGAGAGAACAGTATAATTATGCGTTTGTGCGAACATGGATTTGTGGTTCATGATTCATTTGCATAAATACCTCAAAATGAACTGCAAACTTTGTAGGCTTTTTATTTGATCAGGACTCATTGACAGTCACTATGTAAAGTGACGTTTGTTGCTAAATATTTGGAGTTTGGTTTCGGTTATATATAGCAGAAGAATTTGGTTTGAAGTCAGACCAAACATCATTTCACTGGGAGATTAACAGCTAATTGTTGAGCTGTATCAACTTACTATGCATGCTGATGTGCCTGTGAGTGAGATGGTGATGAGTGATTGTTTGATTCTTGTAAGTACCTCCACACAGTGAAGTACAAAGATATGTACATGCACACAAACAGATGCATTGGTTATGTTTGTGAATCTGCAAGACTAGTACAGCATGAAACCGAAGCAGCAGCCAAACCGGGTGTCGGAAAAATCCACTCCTGAGTTAACTCGCTACACTGTTCATTGTTTATCAGAATAAAAACTGCAGCTTATTACAGTAAATGAATTAAGAGTGGAGGAGGAGAAGGTAGACGTGCATTCATTTCAGCTCATTTGGGAGAGAGAATCTCCATAGAAGTTGTGTTTCACAGCAGTCTTTTTTTGTGTTGGTTTGTGTAAACACAATTTGTGGGACTGTAGCTCCCATACGCTAATACACTGAGTCCCAGCTGGCAGTGGGGCTGAACACAATATCATCGGAGAGACAACATGTTAATTCCTGTGCTGTCGGATGCCACTAAATGGAACACAACTTTAATTTTCCTCAGAAGTTCACAATGATTAGAATGTCAGCACAATGTCAGGCCAGGCCAGACCTCATGTGACCATGGGCACAATGTGATGGCCTCGCACAGAGAGACAAACCACACATGGCTATTGATTATTTAGTATTTTGAATTACTTATATGCGTGTATTTCTACTTTTGGAGAGAGCTGTTTCTCTGTTTCCAGTGTTTGTGCTAAGCTAAGCTAATTGCCTCCTGGCTTTAGCCTCATATTTAGCTTACAGACATCAGAGTGGTAGAGATTCATCTAACCCTCGTGAAAAGAACGTGAACATGTATATCATATAAAATGCCACACTGTTCCTTTAACTATTTCTTCTTGACCATACAGAAATATACGGCCCTGTCTCATTCCCAGGTCGTCAAATACCAGCGCTTTGTCACCCTCCTTAGCCTCTGACACAGATGAACAAGGCACCGGAGGTTGTCGCCTGATGTTAACCCATCTGCAGCAGAATGAGACGCTCTAGGCAACTGCTCAGGCTGGTCACTCCGTTGGTGTGGGAAGGATGTCAGAGTTAGATGGATGGGTCAAACAAACTCAGGACTTTCACCCAGGAGACCAATGTTTGCATCCCATGTGAAACCAAAACTCAATGTTGACTTAGTTAAGAATATTGCTTAATGTAAAATGACGCTATGTTACGTAACAAACATATTTATTTGAACCCAGACCATGATCTGTTACTGTTCCTAACCAACTGGCTTTGTTGCCTACACCTAAGTGAGGCCAAGGGGTCCTGATCAAGCGGCTGTATTCGACAAGTTGGGAATGTGGACGAGTGGAAAGACTTTTTCTGTATATATCCCAAGGTTCTTGAAAACTACAGTAGAGACAGAAAACATTTTGTTTCCATGTTTAAAACCCCGTTAGCACATTTTCCTTAACAATTCTACAAATATATTTAGTTAGGATTTTGCCATGTTGACAAATGTACTTTCAAGGTTAATTGAAGTGGAAGAGTGAAGATCCTAGATTCTTTAACTCTGTAAAAAAGTCAGTTAAATGTGTATGGGGTATATTAACATTACTCATAGATCGTTTTATTTGTTATGTGAACTCGGATGAGTCCTGAAAAGGCCTTGATTTGTTTCTGCACCCCTTCCCCTTGGGTGTTAGGTTATTCTGATTGCTTGGTCCTTGGCATTGCTTGTTGTCTTTTGAGAACGTGTATGTATATAAAAGCTTTTTGTCATTTGACAAGTGTCGACAGAATAGAGAGCCAAAGTCATGACGTCACTCAATCCAATCTCTTACTCAGCATTTATTCCTTCGGTCTTTACCATGATCTTCTTACTCTGAACTAATCCAATCTCTATCCTTTAAAACATATCAGCACGACAAAGGAAGGCAACGAGTACTAGCCAATCAGAAGTAGAGTAGGGCAGGCCACACCTTTGCCATAGTTGGGAAAAAAAATATTGCAACCGGGATGGTCCAATGACGTTATTCTGCATAATAAGGTGTGTGGGTTTTGTAGCAATGGCTCTTAGGGACATGTGGCTGTATGTTTGAGGATAATGGGCTGTTCGGCAAATGGGGTTTCAGTCCAATGGGACATTCTTTGAACTCCTTGGGTCTCTGAATAACGGGCCGTCGGAACAATTGTCAGTCCCCCAGTTGTCCTAAAAAACAACTCACCGATCACAGGAGATGCATCACTGCATTGCTACATTATAGCAGAAATACTGAACAAATAGCCTCAAAAGTGTGATGATGTCACTGTGCGAGACATCTCTTATATCTGGATACTCCCAGATGAGATTAAAGAAACCTCTGTTTTTGTTCTTCTCCACAAGTTCTCATTTATCCAACAAACCACAGCAGACCTATCTAACACCATCTTACCAACAGCGGTACATGGCTTTCAGTCAGCAGTGTGATGTTAACAATGCCCAAAGCGCAAGTTTGTTTTTCTCTGAAAATGATGCAGCATTTCAAACACTGCAGTCACATTTCCACCTTTGAGTATATGTTTTCCTACCCTGTGTGTTGTTGAGAGTGGGCAGGGGCGCCGAGCAAAAGATGAATCAAGTGTGTCCTGATGTGACTGCACCTCCTCTGTAGCAGCAAGGAGCAGCAGCAGCAGTCTATGAACCCTCATGGACAGAATTAATAGGACACATGTTGCCCAGGCAGTCTGTTTGCTTGGCTTTGGAAAGAGCAAAGCGAGCCTCTCTGAATAACTCCGTCACAAGGGGCTTTTCTGTAAACATATGATTTACTGATCTCCTCATTAAGCTGTTTTTTTCCACCCCTTTGGCACCTGTTGTGTCTGCTACGAGGCAAAATGAGCGGATGGAGAGAAGGAGAGGTTGCAAAGTCTGTGGCAGAGACCAAAACACGTGCTACACCGAGCGAGACGCTATCTGCAATTCAAATAAGAAAGCAAATGGCTGTAAATAATTAAACAGGAAAACACTCAGAAATGCCCACTTTGAATGAAAGTTCTCCACTAAGCACTCTAGTGTTTGGAAGAAGAATGCTTTGAAATGATAACATTCTCTCCCGGAGAGAAAAAAGACAGAGAGTAATAGACAGGCAGAAAGCTTTTTAAAAGGGATGCCAAGCCGTGCTTTTGGTCATTAGCATTAGCTAAGATACAGATTGCAGGAAAACCATTATGAGAGTGTCTGGCATGGGGCCCAAGAGAGCCACCCTCTTCTCCTCCACATTCATCTTATTCTCCACCATGTTTGCCTGCTCTCCTGCCTTGAGTTTCACTCACATAGTGCTTTCTGACTCCTTACTCTGCTTTTCAATTCCTTTCCTTTGCTCTACTCTGCTGGAGAGCTTGATGAAAGAACATCTGCTTCCCTCTGGGAAGTCCTCCTGAGCAACATGACAGATTCTTCCCCACTGCTTAGAGAGCATATAACTGAACGCAGACAGACACAAGTGACAATAATATAGTACATTGGAGTCCACTGGAGCCTCTGGGTGTTTTGTTAACTCAAAGTTTTCTTTTTTTTCGAATTTCAGAGATCCAATAAATGTTGTGAAGCTGCAAGTGACAGAATTGACCCTTTGCTAAGCCCCGCCCCACTCTGCTAATCTGTCAAGCTGTCAGAGCTACCATGGAGCCCACACTATCACTATCCGCACTCCCTGCATACATTTGATCTACCTTTTGTAAAACTGAAAAACGCGATTTCCGAGAGAAGCAGAAAGAAGGGTCTCCAATATGTGTTTGAAGGACAGGATGTCTTGCCTTCCGTTCTAATAAAGTTGTCAAATAAAAAAAGGGGGGTCAAATAAACTGGGGGGCAGTTTCGCGACAGTCTCGCGACTTTTACGCGCCGGGTCCTCGGCGTAGATCGGAATTTTTAAATAAATCTGTTAACGCCATTCGATTGGCCACATTCAGACACGTGCACAGAGCAAAAAAAAAAAAAACGAAAATCGACCAACCAGGGGCTCTACAATGGCGCAATACACACCAGCTATTGCGCAATTCTCCCGTAGGTCGCCGGCCTGGAGAGGCTTTGGAGACGGTTCCAGCTCTCCAAAATGATTTCTAACTGCTGTATGTGATAGATTGTGCATGTAGAAGGATAAAGGAAGTTAAATATATAGTTATTTAGGTTGTAAAAGTACAATGGAACAGCTTGAGAGGCTGTTTCTCACATGACGACCTCTCGTGACCTCGCATAACATTTGTCTCTAAATCTGGCATACTTCACTCAATTCACTCCAATTCTTTTTCTATTCACTACTGCTGTCGTTTTCTATGATGGTGGGTGGTTTCTAGGCGTCACTGAGCCTCATTTAATATAGTATTATGAATAATAGTGCTTTTTCACCATACGAATGACATTTTCAAAGTGGAGCTGTGTTCCATCTTCATGAGCTATTAACCAGTAATATATACATATTATTTACTATATTCATATGAGCAAACCATTCTTAGTGTTAATAATCCCTTGGAATTATTAAAAAAGACCTTGTAGTTAGAGTGTGGGGCCCCTTTGAGTATGGGTATAGTATTTTCGAGAATCAGCCCAAAAAACGGCCAGTTCCTAAAGCTGGAACATAAAAACACATGAAATCAGAGGAATGAAACTAGAGATTATATTACACAGATTTATTTATCAAACATTACCTTTTGTTATTGAAGCTGTTTTGACAAAAACAAGTAAATAGATTATTTGAAAATACCTCTCATCTTGTGAGGACAGA
This sequence comes from Leptoclinus maculatus, assembly GCA_032191485.1. NCBI lineage: Eukaryota > Metazoa > Chordata > Actinopteri > Perciformes > Stichaeidae > Leptoclinus > Leptoclinus maculatus. The sequence continues at coordinate 18,593,195 of JAVDOI010000013.1, forward strand.
GCCTGGAAGACGTTCAAATCAGAGAGTAAAAAGTTAAAATAAATACCCACAATTGAACATAGATTTTTTTGTCGTGGTAACGTGATATATTGCAGCAAAGTACTGTCCCATTCGTATTTTCACCATTTCAAGCCCTTTCAGTCTCTCACACTCAACCATGTTCCAGGTGACGTCAGTGAATCCCTGAGGGTTCAGGGTTTAAGGCCTTTGGAATGGGAATGGGCCACTGAACCCCAAATTGCTCCCAAAGGCTGTGCCATTGGTGTGCGAGTGTACGTGAATGTGCATTAGTTTGGATCCTGATGGGTAGCCTACTATTCAGTATGAATGTGTGTGTGTATTTTGACTTTAAGTGTACAGCAATTTGAGTGGTCGGCTGTATATCTGTGTATCTATATATATATATATATATATATATATATATATATATAAATCCATTCACCATGTTGATGTCACCCTTTGCCAACAGCAATGCAGGATGCACTCAATGCATAAATGGCTTTCAGGATTAATACAAGTGCATCCATGTCAAAACCCGGGGATATTGATGAATACACAAATATATACATTTATTTAGCACTTACTGTTCCATTTCTAGCATCTTTCTATGGACAGAATCCCTTCATTTGTTATCCAAAAGCTTTTATTCTGAAATATTTGTGTACAGGCTTCTAATTGTTCCGTTTTTTGTAGCATTCTGGCCATAGTTTTTATCTCTAGCAAAAGTAAAAATGGATGCATGAAAAGTATAAACTAAATATACTGCAGCTCAGCTGGTTTTGTTGTTACATAAAGGTTCGATTGTGTGTATAGTTTGATGGATAGACGTGCTGTGTGAACACATGTGAAAAAGAAATGGCCATACTTTCCTTTGCTTGGCGACATTGTGTAACTTGCTCAGATCCAAAAAGCTGTAGTGGCCTGCTGGACAGGGTGTAAAGTTTGCTGAGGCCAATACGACCATAATGATTCATGGATACACTCACTGTAATGCTAGTATTAGTGACACTATTGTAGCTCTTCTGCAGTTCCATTGTAACATATTGAAATGCTGTCAGCAGCCGGAGGTCTCTCCTGAAGTGGTCATGTGTTCTTGCATTGCATTATACATTACTTAAAATGTCATGACGACTTCACTGTGCAGCAAAAGGTTTGGTGGCATCTGCAATGTACTGTGTGTGTGTGTGTGTGTGTGTGTGTGTGTGTGTGTGTGTGTGTGTGTGAGGATTGAGGAGCGTCAGGACATATTTGTAGAAATTCGATTGGAATGGCATTTCAAACCACCTCAAAATGTGTGGTTTGAATCCTACTTGCAAAAATAATGTTTGATGCGGGTTTTTTTTTTGCTGTCCAGACTTTATAAAATCAATCTGTATACAATCTGGAATGTGACCAAAAAAACCTATTTGGGCTGGCAGTTTGAAGAAGGCCACAGACTAGTGCCCAAAGGTCAAGAATAACTATGCATTGTGTGTTCACCCCTAAATGTCTCTCAGAACATACTTCTCTCTATATAGGCTGTGTTATATTTGCATTACCATACTGTGAACTTGAATTCAAGACCAATTGTAAGTCAGAAAAGCCTTACAGTTAGAGCAAACCAATTCCCAATTCATTCTACGCAACAGCCGATGTGTCATCTTAATACCAGCACAGTCTGAGTCTTCTACATGTGGCTGTCAGGAGCTTATAGCTGAGTTGCTGGCTTTAAGGTGTCCACAGGGACATTTTCTAGTCCTTAACTGTTCAAACTACTGTCCAAAATAGAGCATTTGGGTAAAAAAGAATGCTGCTCTGTCACTTTTTGACTCCCCGCCCAAACAGCACATATCATTTAAACAAGCATAAGGTGGAGGTAGGGGTAAATGGTTTACCATTGTTAGGTTCCTGTTTCCTATCGGCAGTCAGTGTTGACTGGATTCATTCCTTAATTGAAGTGGCAATTATTGTAACCATGACGATGAAGGTCCCCTACCCGTAACAAAGTAGTCATTTTAATCCAAATAATGATCTTTCCCTTTACTCAAGCCTCACCAAACTTTAACTTTGCATCAGGGTTTTATTTTTCCAACTGTTTTTCAAGGCACAGCCTACCGTTGCTGTGCTGTCAACAGTGGTCTCAGATCATAGAATGCTTATGTGGCGTTCTGGAGGACGGTTACCATGGAAATATCTTGTTTTATGCATGCACATCTTCTCTACTCTTTAGCAGCTAATTGCCCAAATACAGTACAGTATGACTCAGCACTCAAGTGGGTTGTAAAAATGACTAATCACAAGTTTGAGAGGAATTGCCTAAGACTGCAGATTCTCAGAGTTCTACAAACATGAGTTCTAGAGGTGAGAATGACCGAACTCAGCATGCTTTCACAGAAGTGCTCAAGAAATCCACACTATACACACTCTAAAAGTGCAAGCAATATTGGTGCATTCTTTGTGACATCTACTGCGGAAAATGACAAATCGCGGCAAGGGAAGCCTCGTTTGTGTACCGTGCGTTTAAACACGGACTAAGCTACAACAGTACCAACGGAGCTTCATTGGGTAGGTGGCAAAAACATTTTCTCCATTTCTTCCAAAACATTGGGAAAGCCTCCTAGATCAACATGTTCAGGATTGTCTAATTTTTCCTCAGAGCGCCAGTCTCACTTGCCTTCGTAGCGAGGATTTGTTCTCCGATTACCAAAAAATGAAATTCATATATCTCTGTACTGTGATATATAATATTTATGACTATATTTTATATTTATATAATGAGTTAATGTACTTAGTTACATTCCACTTCAGAACATGTTGAATCATGTGAATAATAACTAGGGGAAGCAAATATTATTGAGGTTCCAGCAACTAATGTAAATCTGAGAAACATCCACTGCAAACCATGGCTTGAACAAAGAAACATGAGTCTGCATTGTGCCTCAGTTAGTTTGTGTTTTCCACAAAAACGGGCCATCTCATGCTTACACCCTGCAATTAAATGAATGGACGTTTACAGTGGAATCTAGACATGCCTTTCGTGAAACCAAAAAGTTGTCTGGGAACTGGCATTAAACGTGGGACCGTTACACTCCACCTTTTCTACCTGACTTGGTACTGAGAAGGTTGGCAACTACTTGCTAGACTATTGTTTAACCTTTTTGCCGCGAGTGCCCCATATATAACGCACATGTAGTACAAATCACGTTTGCTAAACGAATAAAATTATATTTTATGACATATCATATACCTATATAACGATGAGATTCTGGCCGAAAAAAACATAGAATCATTTTACTCACTCAAAAAACAGTTATACACGAAGTAATTAAATATACCAGAAGTACTACTACATTTTTACGTATTTTTTCGCCAGGAAACGCCGAGCTACGCACTTCGTTTTCAGATACCAAGACAAAACTAACTGCGATCATGGCCGACCCGTAGATCAGAAAGCACGAGGACTCTACAGCGAATCCACTCGTATCTTTCATATTCCTCTCCTTGAAACCGTTAAAAACTTATAGCAAGAAAACCGACGAACAACGGCTCAACAACAGCTCCGCAAAATGTAAACGCTTCGTACCTTGAGATGATTTTCTTGAAGAAAAACGCTGGAAACTGCCGGTAATCCATTTCAAACGTGTCCGGGCATGTCCTCTCGTCTGTGTGTGTGTGTGAGAATGTGTTTCAGTGTGTTTGTGACGAAATGGCGGACTTTTACAATGCATGTATGACGAGATGGTCCGCCTTTTACTGTTGAGCCAATGATTTTACTCTCGGGGGAGGCTCGGCGTGCCTTTGGCTTTTTAGTGGCTAGAAAGTCAGTGAGTCATCTCAAGGAACTTCCTGGTGCATTCGTTTCATTCTCCCGGTTCGAAAAAGTGGTCACATGACGAAAGTCCGCCAATCACAGGCCTTAGGAAGACCCACATACACACAGAGACGAGAAAATTCCATGAAGGAGAATTATGAGAGCGTTAGAGAGCTCAAAATGGCTCAAAATGGCTCAAAATGATGCCAAACTGCTGTATGATGATGTCATTGAACAATATTAGTGATAAACAAGTGAAATATATAGTTATATAGTATATTATTGTGGCCCTTTTGGAGGAGCCTGTCCAATGACAGATTTTAATGTTGGCCAGGGAAGGTGCTTAGAGAACATGGGGTTTAGGGCGACTGTGGCTTATTGGTAGTGCGGGTTGTCCTTCAATCCGAAGATAGGTGGATCGATTCCCGGCTCTGCTAGCCCATGTCGATGGGTCCTTGGGCTCTTGCACTTAACCCCAAATTGCGTGTAAATGTTCAATAGTCCTGATGGGCAGGTGGCACCTTGCATAGGCCCTGTCATCAGTGTATGAATGGGTGTGAATTGGTGAATGATAACATGGAGTGTTAAAGTGCTTTGAGTGGTCGGAAGACTAGAAAAGCACAATACAAGTACAGTCCATTTACCAAAAACCTACTTCTTTTGGGGCTGGCTCTGGGGTCTTATTACATCTTGATTTTCAGCATGTTTAGAAAGTATCTTTCTTTTCAGAGAATTTCCCCCATCTGAGAGTTCATCATTCTTTTTGGTCGCCTTCTTAAAGTCGAGTTTGGTGGCTGACTCAACATACCGTAAGTTGTGTTAAATTAGTTCCACTGGGTGTTATTATAGTGGGTGCTGAATAACTTTTGTCAACTACAGAATGAAAGTCACTCTGTACAGAAAGAGAACATCATTTAGAAAGTTAAGCTTAAATTCTGTAGGGTAAACTGTGACAGAGCTTTTCTGCCATGTCATGGAGCTTTTATAGCATGCAAAGTGACCCTTATTGTTCTTTACAGATGTTTATGGAATTCTGGGTTTTGGATTCACTCAATGCAGTTCCCTAGTCACTTTAGAAAAAATGTAAATTTGTGCTGGAACTACAAAAAATATCTGCTCAGAGCCTAATACAACACAATACTACAATGTTTTGACATTACAGTAGTAAAATAGGACAAAGAGTATAACTAAATCTGTAGCTGTCCTAGGCTAACAATCACACGATTTTGACGACTAATTGATTTGTTGATCTTAATGATAGACCTGTGAAACTGAGTGTCTTCACAAAGAATTACACAAAAGAACTACCTTAAATCTTCTGTTTACCAGATATGTACTTATACCTTTCTTGTAAATAAGTAATTCAGCAAGAAAAAAGCATAAAAAAACGACTGATTAGTTTACTTAGAGGTGGCAGCCCTATGAATCTGTCAGATTACAATGAAATGTCTTTTAACAGGCTGTACGTGAACATTGTCATTAATAGTGATGTTCCATTCTAATGAATTGTTATATGGCCATAGGTGTGAATCAGTGATTTTGCAATCACTAAAGCCAGAAAGTACTTGTTGTGTAACAGTGGATGTTAGTCATTATAAGTAGTAGTAAATAAATAAATAATAAAACAGAAAAGCATGTTGAATGTTTTGAAGAAAAAGGGCTGCAATTTTGTAGGCACTGGATGTGAAAAAAAACAACATAAAAAATCTTCAAGGCTCTGTAACCAACCGAGCAGTGAGAGAAACATATATCCATGCATAATGCTTCCTTTCATTTCTGCTGGATAATAATGCTGGGTGAATATATGGCTGCATATGCGGCCTATTCTTTCCAGTAAGACATTTTAGGTTCAATTAGAGGGGAGCCAATTGCAGTCTCCGGGGAGGTCCTTATCGGAGTACAGATTGTTTTATTTAGGGGTGAAAGCACCGAGGAGATAACTGTGAGATAAAGACGGAGGAGGGAAGTCTCTTGTTTGGCTGTGTGGGTGAGATGGGAAAGGACAAAAAATGGCTTCACTAGGGCCTTGGACTATAATGTTACACCAGCGGGGCTGTCTAGCTTCAACAGTAATGCTGCGTTCACATGGAATCGTGCAGACTGCAGACGGACAACACCTTCTGGATGGCACAAGAAAAACAGTCCGACTGAATGGGAGGATGGCAAACTAAATACTCAGGGCGTTTTGTTGCTTTGGTGATGTAATAAAATATATTAAAGCTGCAAGATCTGAGATCGGGAGCGATCATGGCTAGGGGTGCTAACAATGCAAACTGCAGCGAAAGTGCTGACAGAGCTAGTTGCTGTGCTTCTGCCAGGCAGATATCAGTTGGCACGGCGTTGCCAGCTATATGAGAGCAGCGCAGGGCGGCTAACCAGCTCCTTTAAATAAAGTTATTTTGTTTCTACTATTTCATGTAATTAGGGCCCGAGCACCGACGTAGTAGGAGCGGAGGACCTATTGTTATTCTAATGTTTATTATTATCGCGCGTGTTTCGTCGCAAAAAGGAGGTGCTTGGGATACTGGGAATTTTGGGAAATTTGGCACGCAAGCCATAATTTGCAAAAATTGCAGTCTGATTGGGCCGGGTGTCCAGCTGCGGTATGAAATATTGGCTCGATAGTGCCCCCTATTGAGTAGCCCCAACATTGGGTTTCACCTAGCTGTATAAAATTTGGTAGGTATGTGGAACGTGATGCACGTACAAAAAATCCTCCTGGAATTTTTCACTAAACCAAACATGAAGTCGACCATTTTGAATTTGATGACGTTTTTGGACCAATTCAAGGCGTCATACTTTAAAGAACTTTAACCCGATCAACTTCAGATTTGGTCAGTATGCTCTTGAGACCTTGGCAGTGAAAAAATACGCAAATATCAAAAAGTTATGGAACTATGTATCCGTGGCGTCAAAAAAACACCAGTCGCCACGAAACAGGAAGTTTTGGTAGCACTTTATAATAACTACACACTATGAAGCATTAGTTAAGTATGAGTAAACACTTAATTCATCATTTATAAAGCATTTTTCCTACATTAATAATTCATTAGTATGCAGTTCATAACAACAGTTATAAATGTTTTATTCTTGATTAATAAGCTTGTCTATTATGTGTTCTATTATTGTGTTTTCATACTTTATAAATGATGGATTCCCCATTTGTAAATTAAGTATTATATATTTTACAAACCAATTATTAAGGAGTTGTAGATGATTAATAAGTTAATTTATAAAGTGTTAGTAAATGATTAATAACTTATTTAGATGTGCATTATTCATGCATTTATATATAATGATTTAGATATGCACTAATAGTTAGGAACTATGTTAATATATGCTTTATAAATGCGTATTAATACTGCAAGTCATGATTAATTAATGATTTATTAAGGTAGTTACTAGTCCTTAGTAAAGTGTTTTGTGTGAGCTCATCTAAAGTGAGGACTATTTATGCCTTATAAAGCATTTATAAATGACATTAAAAGGCCAGCAGTGCCTCAAGACCCATAGTTTTTTAACAGAAAAGGCAAATAGACACAACACATCAATATTTATTGCAAGATGCAAACAATATACTATTAAATACAAACCTCTCAGGCATTCATTCATGTAAGAAACAAACAGACATTCTCCTTCAGGAGAACATGGCTGGATATAACACATTTGTAAATATACAACTGGAGCTAACCAGGAGCTTTGCATATTAGTTTACATTTACTTATTTAACTATTCATTTTAACCAAGCATATCGATCTCCACTGTTCGCACTTTTCTTCAGTTGCATGTCCCGATGGCAGCCGGCCGAATCTACTCATTGTTTGCAATAAGCGAAATAAGTGAAATCGAGTGAAATCCCGCTTTCAAAACGTCATCAATGTGGGACGGACAAAGGAAAAGACCGTTTCATACGTCATCAACGTGGGACAAACGTTTCGCTCAGGAACTGATACGGAAGTGCACTTATGCGATGGTAAACTCCGACCTAAGTTGAAAGGGCGCGCGGACCTCCGCCAGAAAGAATGACTGCTGACGGGCCTCCAATGCCCGTCTGTGTTTCTTAGTTTGCTGGCACGTAACGTTACACATTATGGAGGATGAGTATCCAGCTAGCCTTCCAGCTAGCACTAGAGGTCCTGAGACCTCCGTTGTAAATAGAGCGATCCAGGTGACAGATGGCTAACTAGCTGTTATATGTGGAGTGGATGTGAATGAGATCGATATGCTTGGTATGAAATGAATAGTTAAATAAGTAAATGTAAACTAATATGCAAGCTCCTGGTTAGCTCCAGTTGTATATTTACAAATGTGTTATATCCAGCCATGTTCTCCTGAAGGAGAATGTCTGTTTGTTTCTTACATGAATGAATGCCTGAGAGGTTTGTATTTAACAGTATATTGTTTGCATCTTGCAATAAATATTGATATGTTCTTGATCACTTTGTGTTGTGTCTATTTGCCTTTTCTGTTAAAAAAATATGGGTTTTGAGGCACTGCTGGCCTTTCAATGTCATTTATAAATACTTTATAAGGCATAGATAGTCCTCACTTTAGATGAGCTCACACAAAACACTTTACTAAGGACTAGTAACTACCTTAATAAATCATTAATTAATCATGACTTGCAGTATTAATACGCATTTATAAAGCATATATTAGCATAGTCCTAACCATTAGTGCATATCTAAATCATTATATATATAAATGCATGAATAATGTACATCTAAATAAGTTATTAATCATTTACTAACACTTTATAAATTATCTTATTAATCATCTACAACTCCTTAATAATTGGTTTGTAAAATATATAATACTTCATTTACAAATGGGGAATCCATCATTTATAAAGTATGAAAACACAACAATGAAACACATAGACGAGCTTATTAATCAAGAATAAAACATTTATAACTGTTATGAACTGCATACTAATTAATTACTAATGTAGGAACAATGCTTTATAAATGATGAATTAAGTGTTTACTCATGCTTAACTAATGCTTCATAGTGTGTAGTTATTATAAAGTGCTACCGAAGTTTTTGTAACTCGGCCGTACATTGTCTAATCTGCTCAAATTTCTCATATGTCATAACATCCTGACCCCGGAACACATCTATATGAGAATTTAGAATCATAGTAATAGCGCCACCTAGTGGCAACCGGAAGTTGTAAATTGACATCCTGCTCCTCACAGATTAATCAGATCCCTCTAAAATGTTGTCAGAAAAGCCTTAAGACCTTGATAATGCTTCACTGAGAAGATTGTAAGAAGTTATCGAAGGGCGGCGACGTGGCGGCTCGGCGAATTTCGATCCTTCGCCATGAACGAATAAACTGATGTAACTCGACTCCACATCATCAGATCTTTACCAGATTTCACATGTTTGATTAGACTCCAGGCCTGAAGACATCTGCAGGCCAATTTTGAATCATAGTCATAGCGCCACCTACTGGTAACAGTAAGTTAAAGTCTTTATACTTTGGCTTGTTTCTCTTAGTGGGTAAATCAAATCAACATCAAATTAGTTCCACACAAATGTAAGAAGTTCATAATGCCAGTTCATGAAGCTTTTGATGTTTCGTGGAACACCGTTGCCGTGACGACAGTCTTCGCCGTGAACAACTAAGGTGCTTTTGAGAGGCTAAAAATGCTCGAAACATAAGCAAACTTAGCATTCACATTTAAAGCCCAAAATGTAGTTATATAATATGGTTTTAATGCTTCAGAGTGGCAAATCGGCTCAATAGCACCCCCTACAAAATTTCGACGAAGCAGCCCTCGTAGTACGTTTCACATAGATTTACAAATGCATGGAGGTCCTTTCAGTACCCTTGACGTGCATGAAGTTGCGAGGGCCCGATCAATGCTGCTTGCAGCTTTAATTATTCTAGAACTGCATGTAGCTTCAAAATGCAGCTTTCTCTTCCTGTTCTATGGCAAACTTAAATAACTTTATCCTTGTGTTAGGGAGCTATGTGACCTCCGGTTGCAAATGCCATTGCGGAGGACAACACAAAATGTTTAAAAATATATTTTAACTTTGGACAGTTCGCCTTCTACGGTCTGCTTGATTATGCTGCATAAGCATGGAATCAGTGATAAATTCAAACTATGTAGCTATGGATTTCCGTTAGATGAAATTAGCACATCTGAGCCCATGACTCTAGATGCTCCAATAGAAAACTTCCAACCGTCTACCAAGATCCTTAAACAGAGATAACACACTTGATTCATGTGCAAGCTGACATGCCATTTAAATATGTGTGTGTGTGCACATACACTCTCATGTGAGAATCTATCTCATCTCACAGGATGATGGCGTGGCATTTAAACGGTGTCCTCCATCACATTAAACTTGCGTTGTATGTCTGAAGATGAGCTGAGCACAATAGACCCAAGGGAATTGTGCTCTGTAATAGCGTCGGTTCGTGCCTCTGTGCGTGCCGTGCATATGTGCGCACACACACACACACACACACACACACACACACACACACACACACACAAAAGTTACGCTCCCTGTGACTCCATCCATCAGTCTAATTACACATCAATCCTGTTAATTCGTCATTATCATTAACCTTGGCAATCTCCCCCTAAGAACACAGCCATCTGGTGATTCTTTCAAAACTTGCCATTTGAGTACACTAAATACACATGTACACAAGCACACTCCGTTGAGTGCGTAGAGAAACGCACACAGTCTCTGCTGGCATTCCTGCAGCACAACAGATGAGAAAAGCATCCCTCTGAAGACACTTGAGTTGGGAGATAAGTTGGGGCTGCACACGTCTCCCTCAGCTAATGAACCCCTGCTGCTGAATCCTTGTTAATGGATTAGTCCATTATGATTAGTGCATGATAGCCGCAGTGCCCCTCCCAAGCCTGACATTTGTCATTTTACACACGGCAGCGAGCCTTCCTCATTATTTCACATTAATCAATTGATCGTGAAGTGCTGTTTAATTGGAGAGTGATTGATTGATGAGCAGACACTTTTTTTTTCCCTCATTGCTTTCGTCCAGAAGTTACAGACATTAATGTGCTCTGGGCTCAGATGATCAACTGATAAGCAGAGTTGCTGACTTTATGTTTATTATAATGGATGGAGAAACCGATAAGGCAGAGTGGATCGTTTACTGATGAGATTTTTGTAATGACAACGGACTGACGGGAGAATTCACAAAGAATGGACTGCGGCCGCTGATAGCACCATGAATTGCGCGTTACTTGCGACGTCTTTCCTGCCTCGTCCAAAGGTCCGATTCACGAACGATGTTGTGCTCATGATAGTACAGCGCATGCACATCCATGAAGTTTTGCAGCTATAAATGTTGCCTGTGTGCCAAGAATGCCGTAGGCAGAGCAATGGAGAGAGGGATTTTTAGGGAAGCAAGAAAATATTGTGTAACACTTGTGTGTCACGATATGTTTTGTCATACAATATAGAATCTCTAAAACAAATAAAATGTATAAAATATATATGTAATACCGTCTGTTTAATTTTTATATTCACCTAATTTGTTTACCTAGAAAATCCTGCAAGCAATATCATTTTTTTACTGTTATATAGGAAAATGTTAATTCGTTGGAGCCCCTTCAGGCCCAAAAGGTGATCATAACTTGTTGTCACAAGAAAATTAACTTGTTTGGACATGAAAAAATAAACCTTACGGGAGTTAAGGGGGTTCGTAGAATTCCTTTGGACATACTGGACATAATAATTTGAAGTGGAGCACTGATGCTCACTACTGTAACGATATGAAACACATTCATATTTGTTCATCTTAACTGTGGTACTGATGAATACTTTGGTAACAGACAATGTACAGAAATAACAATGTTCTGTTTCAGAAGGAAACAAAAGTGAAGTAGTGCTTCAAGAGTTTTTTTTTAAACATAGATGCTAAATAATAAAGTGTTGACGAGCCTCATGGGCTACGCCGTTCTATAATTTGTATCGTACTGTGATGATGTTTTCAAATAAAAAATGTATATTAATATTCAGGGATCTTGCTCCCTGTTTCAAAATAAAAGCCCTCTGGCATCTTGCTGTGGAGAGTATCCCTTCATCTATTAACACAGTTTGTTTTTGTCCTATGTGTGCATGTTTAGCGGGCTCAAAAGCCTTCTGCGAATTCGCCCGTGCTTCTGCACAGTGATTGTTATGTATGTTCTCAGAACCTTGCAGTACCAGGCCTGTACATATTCAAATGTGTCCTCAGCAATGGGTGTTAAGAAGATACTTGAGAGTTAACACTGGAGTTGCTATGTTTGTTAGGTCAGTTACAACCCTTGCAAGAGAACTTTGCAGGTAGTAACGAGCCAGCAGCTCACAGGTGCAGTTTGGGACTCGACATGGAGCTGGTTCTGGAGTAGCATTAGACTAAAGGTCAAGGGGTCACCATTACTATTCATTAATCCAATATCCATACCAAATGTCATGACAGTCTGGCCAGTAGCTGCTAAAAAGTGTTGGTCAGATGGACAGAATAGACTGAAACCAGCATGCTGAGGTCTTGCCAAACAAAATAAATCTAGAAATTTGATTTATTCTTTAAGCCATTTTTTTTTCACGTGCTGTGAACAGAGTGTCAACAACTGACATGCTACAGCACGACATGTTATGAAGGTATAGCACAAGACTCTTTGGTAAATCAATAGACCACTCTGAAACCATTATATTTCTCATGTATCACCAGCAGTTGGGAGCAGCAGGATCTAATAGATACAGTTGGATTAGATGAAGTTGTCCACATGCTACGTGTCAAAGAGTGACAAACAACCGTGTTGCAGCTCATTACTCACTAACCTCATTAAGAGGCTGACAGCTAGCCTTTATTCATATTTATGCACCTTTGTCTGCTTGTTTTTTTTCACCAGTGGAGCACCTGGCCATCTGGAAACAAAGAATAAAATCCCGTGTGTGTGCTAGACTCGTGTTGTCAAATAAAGGGGGAAAAAAAGAATAGACCTTAAATATGTTATTTGAACACTCATAATGGGCAGCAGCGGATTAGAGAATGTGCGCCATCATTGTAGCGAAATTGACCCCAAAATAGGATCAACAGGCTGTGAAATGACCACAGAAACTGAGCTGTGAGTGAGGCTACTTCACAGGCTGCAAGAGTTGCAAAGTGGAGCTGCTCTGTCTTTAGGGTCCCGGGGAGCAGAAGCTATCACAGTCCGTCTTCTGACATGTTGTCTGATGTTTAACTCACGGACTACATTATCACCGTGTTGCACATGAAGCCACGCAGGAGATAGTTAAGGTGATTGTTGCCAGACTATGACAACAGCACATGCAGTCTGAACACTAGACTTCATGCATAATTGATTTACATTATGTGAATCTTTTATGCATTTCATCTTTGAGGTAAAAGAACTATCCAGCTCCGTTGCCATGGACACCCCCGGGTTCCTGAGGCTGCTAAACCACTTTGCTTTACATGGGAGTGGGTGTCATGAGCACCGACAGGTCTCCATCCATCTGAGAACTCATTATCTCCGATGACTACTCTGATATTCATCATGAAGTGCACTCCTGGCATGTTAATGCATTATAAATGCTCAGCACATGACAGTGTCCAGTGCTTTGCATTGGATTGGGATGTTCACTCCTGTCTTTGTTCGAAGATGGCCTCTGGCATTGAATGTGATCTTTCTCTAGCCGTCGACTGGACTCTTGTATCTGAGTTAAAGAGTGGACATTAGGTTTGGTACTTTGTTTTTGTCAATCTCCTGTTTCCAAGGTCAAGAGTGAGCTTTCCCGCTCAAATACTAGGAGTTTTTATGTTTTCCCATAAATGGAATTTCTGGACTGGACATTATGCATTCAATAAATACACATACACTACTCTGTCTCAGTTTCTCTGACACGGTCTATGTGAACATCTCCAAGAAGGTGTTTGAGCCAGAACGTCAAAAACTGATACCACCATACAAGGGACCCTTTGGCATCTGTATGAGACGGATCAGGCTGTGATCGAACTCTAACTTAAACACATCCATGGCGATATTAGATGCCCAGAGGATAGCGAAGAGGTTGGGTTGGATGGATGGTTATGAAAAAACACAGGACTTCCTTTCACCCAGGAGACTGCTGTCTATGAAATCAAAATTCAACGTAGACTTCAAGTAGGTAACGTAAGCTACTAAACATACATACCTGACTTAAGTTACAGAACAAATGTAGGCCTGCATGTTTGAACCCAAACCATGGTCGTTTCCTGAACCTAACATACATAGGATTTTCACCCAACAGACTGTTTGTGTACCGTCAGAAACTAAAACTCAACGTTGACTCATTTTAAGTTGCATACGTAAGTTAACTTACATAGCAAACTATTTGTGTCCCAACGTTTTTTTGAGATATTGTGAAGTTACATCTGTGACTTGTTTACATACTTATTTTGAAGCCAACCATGATGTTTTTCTAAACGTAACTACATTTTTTGTTGCCTAAACCTACATTTATTCATTTTAAGCCCAACCATGATGTTTTTCCTTGCCTAAACCTAGCATTACATTGTTAGGCACGTACTTTTACTATCATAACGCGTCCTGGTCATTGCACGTATTTCTGTGAGATCACATTGGTTAAAAAGTGAAGTCGAACCAAGCTTCCTATGGGACAAGATGGGAACCAGAAAACATCGGGCTAATGTATTGAACCTCATCAATCCCAACTGCAATAATCTCCTCCATACTTGTTTTTTTTTTTTTTTACATAGAAACCAGTTAGTATTTACCGATTGAAGAGATTTAACAGAGATTTTTAACAGATTGAATGGAATCTTCATAGCAGGCACTGCAGGTCATATGGGACAACATGAGACAATGACCCAGCCCAAAAAAATCAGAACATCCTCAACACCCTCAAGCCAAGCTCTGTTCCCCTCGAGAAAAAAAGAGTCATGAACTTGAGTGAACCTGAGATGAACTCCAGTATGGTCTCAGAGTCTCTGTGTAACATAGTAGCAAACACATTACTTAAGCTTTGCATCACATTATTCAGAGAGATACTGACCAAATCATTAATAATGCCGACACTTCAGAACTGCACACAGGGCAGCTTGGGCCATTGTAACACCCCCAATTAACAGACTGATGGTGCTTTAATGACATAATCAAGTCAAGGATCTATATGTATGTAGAAGTGAATAGACATAATTGGGATGAATTCCTGAATCATCGGTTATACGCGGAACTGCAGATACCTTGCCATGGTTGGATTCCAGGTCTTTGTTTGTGGTTTTAATGAAAGAACATGAGGGAGGACCATGAGAATGGAACTCTAGATCTGCATGGAAAACATTATTCACAGAAAGCACAGGAGAAAATGTGCAAGGTGCAAACATCAGCAGCTCCTGCATGAGAAACCCCCCTGCTGAGAGCATTTTCCCTGCTGGATAAAGTGCTTTTATTGCATCCCGCTGTCAGCTGTATATTACAGGCCGAGTAACATGGGCCGCTCCTGGTCACATATCACGTTTGAGTTGTTGATTATGAGGTATATTTGATGGGGTGATGCAAAGCAGATTTACCATCTCAATCTCCTAAAAGCTTGTGGCGAGATGGTCCCTGTTCCTCTGGTTCCCATGGTGAGAGTGCAAGATGAGTTAAGACTGTCGTTACCAAAATTAACAAATCAAAATTCCGTCTTTGGCAGTGACAACCTCTCACCAGGCGGGAAATCAGCAGACGCAGAGATGTGAAAAAGCTTTGCCTTTCCCTCTTGCCTGAACACACTAAACTTAATTTATTACCAAAGCGAAACCCTCATAATTACTCAACAGAAATGTGAGCCATATCATGGATAATACTATTACAGCAACTTCATATGAAGCTCTTTTTTGTTGTAAGTCATTGTTTAGGTTCAACTAAGCAGCAATCCCCAAATCTGACTGGTGAAGATGTATTTCCACTCTCAATGTACTATTTGTTGACCACCAAGACAACTGCATGAGAGCAGGACTTTTAACGCCCTCCTCCAATGTAAAAATGTGCACAATAACCAGAGTTTTGGAGAGCAATGGTATCATAAACACATTGGATATATATATATATATATATATATATATATATATATATATTTTGTTGTTCTCTGTGTATATACACACACACACACAACAGAGATTATGGTTAGATAAAGTATCAAACATGTTTGATGCCATTGGCTTAGAATATACCACCAATGTTCTATGACCATAAAACCTGGCTTAGATGTTACTACTTTATTAACATCACACCTGAAAGTGGACAGACACAATGTCTTGTTGCTCCCCTGCTATTCCTGTGCCAGTGGGCTAGAGAAATAGGTCGGTGTCTCTGGTGTAGTGCTTTGCTGGTTTCGCTAATGATAACATTACCTCATTGCTCCGACGCTGCACTGACTATGTGCATCTTTTGGAAGAGGGGGAGAGATGGCAGGAGGAAACAAGAATGCAAGAAACTGATTGATATGGCAATATCGATGAATAACAATGAATAATGACACCATGGACAATGAATAATGATCCTCATTCAAAAGTATTTGGTTTACTTTCTCTGCGCTCCTATTTGTCAACCTAAATGAGCTGAACTGAGCTACTCGCCTGAGCTTTGAGCAGTCCGGGTTTTGACTAGGGAGCAAAACAACGTCAGGCCGGCCTCCCACCACACAGCCCGAGTTAAGCATCAAAGTGGGAGACGAGTCTTCTTAGTATTCGCCACCTAATGCCAGGATATGTTGGGGGCAAGCTAACATTTTGGGAGGTTTCTTTAAATTGTTAGAGACCATACCAATAAGTGTCCCTGTCACAACAAATCATGTATACTTCACATCACATTCTCACATGCAGAGAATACAGTTTGAGTTTTGAATGCATTTTTACTACTAATCCATTTCTATTTCAGACTGAAAATCACTTTGTTATTACTTGAGTTATATCATTTACGTTTCAAGACTTTGTTCATTGATTTCTATACTTCATTTCCTCATTGTGATGGATTACACTACCCACGCAAATGTCAAGATTTTGCCAATTAACTTGCATGTTGTATAGACACAAATGGAAACTGACGGCCGACTGGAGGGGGCAAA
The DNA here is from genome assembly GCA_032191485.1 of Leptoclinus maculatus. Lineage (NCBI taxonomy): Eukaryota > Metazoa > Chordata > Actinopteri > Perciformes > Stichaeidae > Leptoclinus > Leptoclinus maculatus. Next base: position 18,610,074 of record JAVDOI010000013.1, read on the forward strand.
AAAATACATAAAACGGTGCAGTTTCATGTGCACTGTGATATCATTGATTAGCAGTGACAATGGGTTCCGAATCACCTACAGAACATGAACCCAGATGGGAGGCTTTATGAAAGCTAGGGAACAGATGTGCTACATAATAGCCAGCACTTGTTCATGCTTGGAAAGCCATGCATGAAATAAGTCAAAGGCAGCCCACAGTGTGCACTGAGGCTCGTTTAAGCTATTTTCACATGTGGTATTAAAGGAGTTTTTGTTCTTTCATAGTTCTTAGATGGTAAGGTGCCTGTATGAACATTGAAACCGTTTTTGTTATACTGTACTCATTCTAATATGAGTAACTGAGCTGGCTGAGGACTCCCCATCACCCATTAACATATAGTCTCCACATCTGTTACAATGCAGTACATTAACGCTTCAAGACTATGATCGCTGTACATGAGATCACAGGAACTAGGAACCTTTTGTGGAACTCATTGCATCTTGACAGTTGGGGCCAGGATCTAAATGAAGTTCCGGGGACATGTTCTTAAACTGCCGTGGTCAGGTGGCTGTACTCTCTGAAAGCACAGCAACTTTCTGGGTGGGGTTTGGAGGGATGGCCGTCGCTGTTTGGCTAAACACACAGAGCACTGCTGCTTCAAATTGTGTACCGCTTCATTCATTACACAAGGAGGTACTATATCGATTTGACCCAGAGAAGAAGTCTGAGTCTGACGACAAAGAGAGAGAGAGAGCCGAGAGGTAAAAAGTGAGAGACAGACGGCGCAACAGTGCTGTCAGTAAGAGAAAAAAGTTATTTTCCACATTGTTTCACCGTGTTTATGTTCTAAAACCCAAATTAATAATTCTCAAACACACTCAACAGATGCTTTACTATGGAGAATCCAGTTTCATTTTCCTCCTCTGCATTTCCTTCATTACAAAGTGCAGCACCACATTTTTTCTGTAGGCCTAAATGCAAAAGAAAAATATATATATATATGTATTGTGACGACCCTCCTCCTATGCTACACTAGTGGCTGTTAATCTGTTACAGGTGCTGAGTGGAGGATCGTCAGCAGGATGAGTCACACCTGTGCCGGTGTGGCTCATCCTTAAAAACCCTTTCCAGTTGGCAGGGAGGGTGCTGGAAGGAGGACCTTTGTTGACTCACCATAGTTGTTGCTGATTCTGTGAAAGTGCTATTAACATTGTGTTTGTAGGAGACCAATTAAATTACTACTTTTGGCCGCCAGCTCTTTGTCTCCCTGTTTTGTTCCAGTCTCTGAGCCGGGCTGTGACATATGGGGGCTCGTCCATTTCTGATTGACCCGGTGTCTGCATTGATGTAGTATCAGTAGCAGCTGTAGCATGGTAGGCTGTGTGCCATGTGTTGAGCGGTTGTGCAATCTGCGTATTGGGAGACATTTGAGTTTGGTGAGTAGGCTGATTTGTTTGGTGCGAGTTTCGCCGACCTGTTAGGCTGGTGTTTATATGTCAGAGTCTGGGTGGTCCTTTTTACACGGTGAGTAAATTGCTGCTGTTCTGTCCCTGTTAGGCTGAAGAGCGGACTCCCTTTGGAGTTCGTTGGGGGGTTTCTATAGTGTGGTGTGAAAGTGGTTAGAGCAGTTGTCTCGGGGGCACGTCCGAGGCTGCAGGTGGGTGGCCAGTCCATGGTTGCTTTACCGGGCCTGCGGGTTTTAGTGCGTAAGTACCCACCACAAGTAGCACCTGAAGACTAGGGGGGAGTTTAGTTAGTTCTGGATAGGCAGTTAGAGGGACGGGATTACGGTGAAGCTTGGCTGTGTATGGGCCGTTTGATTTCTGGCTGCGGAGCAGCCTAAAAGGTTTTCCTTCTGCACTTTTCGTTTTGTGATTTGGCCACCAAAAAAAAAATGGCTTCTGTTGAGGATTTTTTGAGAGCTCCATCAGAGGAGTTATTGGAACAGTGGAGCAGTTGGTGAAAATTGCGGAGCATTTTAGGATGGATGTGGGGGATAAGCGTTTGAAGGAGAACATGAAAAACATTTTAAAAGCGAATCTGTTTGACGTGGGTGTTCTCCAGCCTAAACTACACGCTGATGGGTCCGTGGCGGACATGTTTGGTGCAGCTATCTCTAGTGAACCTCAGGTGAGTAACGTTCCAGAGTTAACTTTTGAGCAGCGCAAGGAGTTACTCTTGTTGCAAGTTGAAATTAAAAGACTTTAACTGGAAGAGCGCCGGTTGAGTTTGAGTGAAGTTAGTGGCGTGAGGCAGGTCGCGGCTGGTTCTGCTGGGCCATCACGTGCTTTTGATGTTGCTGTGAATTTGAGGTTGGTTCCTCCATTTTGTGAACAAGACCCGGATACCTTTTTCTCGCTTTTTGAGCGTGTAGCTGAGAGTAGAGATTGGTCGGATGTTGATCGCACGTTACTCTTACAGTGCGTTCTCACGGGTAAGGCGCAGCAAGCCTATTCCGCGCTCGGTGTGGCTGAAAGTAAAATGTATGCGTCTGTCAAGGCTGCCGTCCTAAGAGCCTATGAGTTGGTGCCTGAGGCATATCGCCAGAGGTTTAGGACTTGGGAGAAGTCTGGAAGACAGACACACATGGAGTTTGCCAGGGAGCTAACTACTTACTTCAGTCGGTGGTGTACTTCACTGGGGGTTCATTCTTACGAGGCTTTATGTGATTTGATAGTTCTGGAGCAGTTTAAAGATTCTGTGCCCAGTCACATTGCTATGTATATAAGTGAACATAAAGTGAAGACAGCGGCAGAAGCAGCCACTCTGTCAGATGAGTATGTGTTGACGCACCGTGATGACCGCAGGCCTCGGGATGATGGTCTGTACAGAGGGAGTGGTGGTAATTTTCAACCAGCCGGAAAACGATGGGAGGAGAGACCCGGACCTCGGCAGGGTAGATCGGAAAGGGCAGCACGTAGTCAGCTGCAGGTTGAGGCCAGTGACCTATGTCATTACTGTAAGGGCAGGGGTCATTGGAAGGCTGAATGCCCGAATAAAAGAAGTTCCAACAGTGGGTTCAGTAGTGAGCATGTCAGGCCTGTTGCACTGGCTGCTCCTGTCCGAAATGTCAGGCATGTTACTTCTCCCTGTGTTCTTCCTTCATGTGAGCAGGTGAAACCTGGAGTGCATTGTGGCTTGGAACAGTCAGCTTTCGCAGGTTTTATATCTACTGGACATGTGTCATTGCCGGGGGGTGATGTTAAGGTACCGGTAAAGATACTGAGAGATACTGGGGCTTTTAATTCCTTCATTTTGAGTTCTGTGCTGCCTTTTTTCCAGGGGACTAACACTGGGGAGTACATCCTAATGCGGGGAATGGCTTTAAATATACTGCCTGTGCCATTGCATAGGTTGGAGATCGACTGTGGTTTGGTTCAGGGCGAGGTAGCCATGGGTGTACGTCCTGCATTACCAATCAGAGGGGTGGATATCATCCTGGGAAACGACCTGGCTGGTAACCGGGTGTGGGCTGACGGGCCGCCACCTCCTATAGTCACATCTTTTCCCTCTGTTACGAAAATACCTGATGAGAGTGCACAGTGTTTCCCTGATGTTTTTACAGCTTGCGCAGTTACACGGGCTATGTGCCGTGAGGAGGCAGAATCTGAAGTTGAGCAGACTATCGCAGACGACAGTGGGGCCTTCTCTGTGGATACACCCGACTCTCTTTTGTCGGTTTCCCGCAGCGACTTGGCGGCAGAGCAACGGGCTGATCCTGCGCTTAGTGAGCTGTTCGACCAAGTGATCTTGAGTGCCGATGGGAGGAGTGCTGCAAAAGGTTATCTGCTGTTAGATGATTTGTTGGTGAGGAAATGGGTGCCACACGGAGAGAACTTTCTGGGTAATCCTGTTTTTCAGGTTGTGGTCCCATCCAAATTCCGGGAAGAGGTGCTGAGGACGTCGCACGATCAATCGGGGCATTTGGGAGTTCGAAAGACGTACAACTACGTTCTCAGGTATTTCTTTTGGCCGCGTGTGAAGAGGGATGTGTCCAGATATATTAAAACATGTCATACATGCCAGATGACAGGTAAACCAAACCAGACCATCAAGCCGGCTCCTCTGGCTCCAATTCCAGTGATCACTCAGCCATTTGAGCATCTTATCATTGATTGTGTTGGTCCTTTACCACGTTCAAAGTCTGGAAGTAACTATTTGTTTACTATAATGTGTCAAAGCACAAGATATCCGGCTGCCTATCCGTTGCGTACCATTACCGCTAAATCTGTGGTCAAAGCACTGACACAGTTTATTTCCATCTTTGGAATTCCTAAAGTCGTTCAAAGTGATCAGGGTTCCAATTTTTCATCACATTTATTTGCTCAAGTTTTGAAACGGCTCAGAGTGAAACATAATAAAGCTTCTGCATACCATGCTCAGAGCCAAGGGGCATTGGAGAGGTTTCATCAAACTCTTAAGTCTCTGTTACGGGGCTATTGCGTTGAGCTAAATCAGGACTGGGAGGAGGGGCTTCCCTGGCTGCTGTTAGCTGCCAGAGAGGTTGTGCAGGAGAGCACTGGGTTTAGCCCAAATGAGCTTGTGTTTGGGCATACTGTGCGCGGCCCACTGACTTTGCTGCATGATCCTGTTGCACAGCCTGAACCCCCTCAGAATTTGATCGATTATGTTAATTGTTTCCGGCATCGTTTGTACGTGGCTGGGGAGAAGGCTAAGGAGAGTTTAGCCTCTGCCCAGACAAAAATGAAGCATCTCTATGACCGGAGAGCTGAGGTCCACCAGTTCAGTCCTGGTGATCAGGTTCTTGCTTTATTTCCACTTGTATGTTCACCATTTCAGGCCAAATTTCATGGTCCTTTCGTAGTTTTGCGTCAGGTTTCTGAGCAAAACTATTTGTTGTCGACACCACAGCGTAGAAGGGAAACTCAAATTTGCCATGTAAATCTGTTGAAGGCCTATTACACTCGTGGGTCACAGCCTTCTGCCTCGGGCGGGAGTGTGCAACAGCAGGTTGTTCAACCTGTGTTAATGGCAGGAACTCTGGGAAGACAGTGGCTGGTTAATTTGACGGTACCTGAGGATGATGGGGTGGTTTCACCTGATGAGTCTGTTGCGGGGCCGGCTAAAGAACTCTGAAACGCTGGGCAACTTGGAGTCTTTGCTTGAGCACTTGGCAAAGGAGCAGTTCATGGAGTTGTCTGCTCTTATTAACAACTATCTGTGTTTGTTTAGTGACGTGCCAACTCGTACACATTTGATAGAGCATGACATTGACGTGGGTGACGCGCAGCCAATTCGGCAGCGTTTTTACAGGGTGTCAGAAATGAAACGCAAAGTAATGGAAAAAGAAATACACTATATGCTCGACAATAATATTGCCGAACCTTCTGCTTCCAGCTGGGCATCTCCCTGTTTGCTTGTGGATAAAGCAGATAAAAGCCCTCGATTTTGTACAGACTATCATAAGGTAAATGGGGTAACTAAACCAGATGCGTATCCACTGCCACGCATGGAGGACTGTGTGGATCAGGTAGGCTCAGCTCGCTTTGTCAGTAAATTTTATTTACTTAAAGGATATTGGCAAGTGCCACTGTCTCAACGAGCTAGGGAGGTGTCTGCCTTTATAACTCCTTTTGGGCTTTTTTCCTATTCAGTGATGAGTTTTGGGTTGCGTAATGCACCGGCGACCTTTCAGCGCCTAATGAATATGGTTGTGTCTGGACTGGACGGCTGTGCCGTGTACCTTGATGATGTCGTGATCTACAGCAATACCTGGGAAGAGCATGTCTACCGCATCAGGAAGCTGTTTGATCGGCTGCGTGGCGCAAACCTGACTATCAACTTGGCGAAATGTGAGTTTGCAAAGGCAACCGTCACCTATCTTGGGAAGGTAGTGGGCCAAGGGCAGGTGCGGCCGGTACAGGCAAAGGTGACTGCAATTGAGCAGTATCCAGTGCCCACCACCAAGAAGGAGCTAATGCGATTCTTGGGTTTGGTGGGTTACTACCGCAGTTTTTGTCGGAATTTCTCAACTGTGGTAGCTCCATTGACGGATCTGTTGAAAGCTAGAGCAAAGTATGTCTGGTCAGGTTCATGTCAACAAGCCTTTGGAAATGTTAAAACTGTCCTGTGTTCTTCTCCCGTCCTTGTGGCACCTTGCATGGATCGTCCGTTTGGGTTGCAGGTGGATGCAAGTGATGTAGGTGTAGGTGCTGTGCTGTTTCAGTATGATGGAAATGACGTTGAACGCCCTGTGAGTTTTTTCTCTAAGAAATTTAACTCTTACCAGTTAAATTATTCAGTCATAGAGAAAGAGACTCTTGCCCTGGTGTGGGCATTGCAACATTTCGAAGTCTATGTTGACTCTGGGGTTCCTCTGGTGGTCTACACAGACCATAACCCTCTAACTTTTCTCCATTCCTTGTGTTGCCTGAACCGCCGTTTGATGCGATGGTTTCTGTTCCTGCAATCTTACTGTTTGGACATTCGCCACATTAAGGGCTCTGAAAATATTGTGGCGGATGCTCTGTCAAGAGCACCATTATCTTAAGATTTTAACGGTGTTCTGCATCGTTCATGATTTTCCGTCTCCTTTTCCTCTGCCACTCTAAAAGTTGCTTATATGTGCTGGCTTACAGGAGGGAGATCTGCAGGGTTTGGTTCAGAATCAGTGAGTACAGTATAGGCGTTGTAGGTTGCCAAATATTGGGATTCCTGGTGGGAACCCTGTTCTTATGGGGGGGGGGGGGGGTGTGACGACCCTCCTATGCTACACTAGTGGCTGTTAATCTGTTACAGGTGCTGAGTGGAGGATCGTCAGCAGGATGAGTCACACCTGTGCCGGTGTACATATATATATATATACACATACATATATATATATATATATATATACACATATACATACATATATATATATATATATATATACACATATATACATATACATATATATATATACACATACATATATATACATACATACATATATATATATATATATACACATATATATACATACATATACATATATATATATATATATATATATATATAAAAAAAATGTTTTTACTGTAGCGATAGATCCTCGCTCATATCCTCCATACACTGCTTCACAGTTCTCATGCATTGACTCTGTGTAGTTGCTGTGACTTCTTCTGACATGCAGGTCAAGTTTTTTAAAATCAGGGTTTTTCTTACAAATGCAAAGGCTGCGTCAAAATAACATGGAGAGCATCCAGATGAGCCGACGCATGGGACGGCACGGAAAGAGATGGCTGAGGAGGAGAGTGTAATTAAGGGATTTAATATCCACATTCTGCATGAACAGTACATAATGAACAAAGCATTTAGCAGTCATTCTGTTACAATGCTAGGGTCGCCCTGGTTGTTTACTGATGCGCAATGTTACACACTGATAAAACAATGTTTTGTTTTCTGAATCTGCTCTTTGAATTTAGAGGGCAAACATTGTCATAATTAAATGTTCAGACAAAGTCTGTGATATTTCTATTTAATAATACAATAATTATTCAACTATAGCAAACTTTTTTTGTGTTATCCACAATAATGATAATAATGGTCCAAAATGATGTAAAATTGCACTCCCCACACCCAGCACAGTAACTAAGCCCTCTAAAAACTATTTATTTAATATAAATGATCCTGACCATTCAAATGAAAGCAAACTAATGAAGGCCACGCAGCATTTGGTATGATGTCATTATTTCCACCGACTTTCTCTCAGCACCCCCGACTCCGTCTGACTTCCACCATCCCCGTGCGCGTTGCCTCCTTTCTCCGGAGACTGAGCAGTTTATCAAAGACCTTTCAACCTGGTGGAGCAGACATGAAATGCAGAGTGCCGACATGAGTGACAAGAGCGTTGTTTCCAAAGACCCATGTTGCCATTGTGAGTGTGGCCCCAGACAAAGAAGCGTAAAAAAAAAAAAAACACTACAAAAACCTCCCCTGCAGGGAGAGCTGCCAGGGAAACTGCTGTGGCTTGAAACTAATGACAGCTTGAAGTCACTTAAAAGCGAGATTTATTCAGACCCTGTTCATGGATGATGAAAGTACAGTAAACAGCATAGTCATTTTTACGGCCTTAGAGCCAGTTGTGGTACTTTTTTAAAACATTGAGGCATTACTGAATGTTCCGTTTGACCTTCAGTTGGATTCAGAAGTGGCTTTTGGGGGAAAAAAAAGATTTGTTTTCATACATTTATGTGACAATTAGTCGTATCATCTAAAAACATGTAAAATGCAATTACTGTACTGTCTGAAAGTTTAAGGAAGCTGCTAAAATTTATGGATTTAGTTACTAGAACTAATTATAAGTTGGAACAAGCTGCTGTGCTCGGAGTGCCACCTGTGTTCTGTTGATTTTGTCATCACTGATTTAGTTTGGTGAAAGAAAGGTAAAACAAAAGGTAATATTTGGCATCTTTGTTGTAGGGTTTGATTGTTGGTTGTTCCAAAGCATTACTGAGTGTGGAGCAGTGTCTTTGTTTCTTTCATAGAAAAGCACCTCTGTAGTGGTACAAGGTGCTTGACAAGTCATTCAAAATTACAATGACAATGACATAATTGAGATTTCTGTACAACATGGTTTCCACATTGCTGATTTGTTTACTGTAATATGTATCAAGGCTATTCCAGAGCTTTGGAGACAAAATTCATTCAAGTCCTTACACCTACCTCTCAAAACACGACGCTTGTCAAAACAATGACTACGTTCACATTATAGGGCGTAATGCTCAATTCAGATTTTTTTTCCAATCTTTCTGTCTGGACTGTTCATATTCACCTCATTCACATTCATATCTGTTCAGTGTGAACAGATCTCTGGCCTGAAACGCCTCACATGCAACCAATAAAGTCACACACATGGGGAAATACTTCTAAATCATAACATTGGACTTTGTATGACTCCTCAAAAAAACTTTTAATTTCAGCGGATATTGTCACGGGGTGTGGTGGAGGACTCAAAAGCAGGCAAGACCAGAAGTAGAGTGAAGCAGGTATTTAATGAATAATTAAATCAAAACAGGAAACTTACTGGACACAAGAGGGAATCCACGGACAAGACAAGAGACGAGGGGGAAAATCCAGCAGGAACGAGACGGGGCAGGCAGCCGGGGAAACCGGGAACAGGACGAGCCAACCGGGCAGGTAAACATGACAATGATCTGGCAGTGAGTGCATGTGTGACTGGGGTTTAAATAGTGGATGCAGCAGAGTGAGCAGGTGAGAGTAATGAGCTGACGAGGTGGGTGTGACTGGCAGGTGCGCTGAATAAACTGATAGGTGAGAGATGGAAAAACAGGATAATGGTGGCAGAGCTGTAACAGATATTTAACTTAACAAGCTCTTCTGTGAATTAAGTTAAATAAACTAAAGTAAGAAACACTGCCAGTCAGCACGTCAACACATTTATCAGAAGAACTGAGTGTATTGTGGAAAGTCTATTTGATACGTTCATTTACAGTTTATTCAACTGATGAGGCCAAAAAAACCTCCTCAAATGTTTCCTATTGTCCTAACTCAGTTAACCTATTGTTAGATTTCACAGAGATTTAACAGAGCTGTGCTCCCTGTAGGCCTGCACTGTGGTGTAGTAGCTAGCACTGTCACCTCACAGCAAGATCGGTCCGGGTTTGATTCAGGGGTGGAAGGGTCCTCCTGTGTGGGGTTTGCATGTTCTCCCCGTGGCGGCGTGGGTTCTCTCCCACTTCCTCCCACAGTCCAAGGACATGCAGCTCAGGTTAATTGATGACTCTAATTTGGTGTGAATGTGTGTGAATGGTTTTCTGTCTCTATGTGGCAGTCCTGCAATAGTCTGGCGACCTGTCCAGGATGTGCCCAATACGACAGCAGTGGTGGGCCGTCAGGGCCTGCAAAGCCTTCTCTGCTGGCCTAAACAGAATCACAAAGTTATAGCTATTTTATAATTTTATAATTTTTCTTAAATACACTACATGTATCATAATTTATAAAAATATTTTTCCCATTATCTTATTTTCTCATTGCACAGCTACTGTCTTCCTCAGTTGCTCTGCTTCCAGTGCAGCTTGTTTTAAGTAGAGCTTTTATCCAATCAGATTTCACCTCTGTGTCTCTAGGTAAGAAGAGAGGCCCGAGGCCTGCAGACTCACAAGTGAATCCATGTGTAGTTTAAGTGAATGGGGACGATATTGTTGATTGTCATAGTGTTCAACCAATCAGATCTTTAGTTTGACATGTTGGGCGTATTCTTTGAGTGTCAGAGCCTGCTAGCCCCAGACTAGCCGGCCCACAACTATGTCAGCATTAGTGCAGCTCAGAGTCCAGGTGCAGCTCTGCCGAGAGGTGCAGAGTGTGCTGTGATTGGTCAGTGGGCGAGCACGTGACTAAAGTGAAACGAAACTTAACTTGCCAGCAGAGCTTAGTTGGAGGAGTAAGAGTTCAAATTGAAAGATATGGAAGAAATTATAACATTTGTAGGGTTTTGCTTGATGTAGTTTATTTATTTTTTACCTAGCTTTGTTTATTGAACACTCAATGACTGAAGAGAAACGGATTTAGTGGCGGAGTTACTGATAACACCTTTCTCAAGAAAGAAGGACATTTCAGGAAAAGCTGGACATCGTAAGAAATGGTCAGTCAACCCCACAGCTGGCAGCCCTGACTCAGCAGGAAAAGGATTTGTATGAACAGTATTTCTGGCTGACAGCGTCGGAGAAGCGTTGCACATTTTATGGCTGAAATGCGTTTCATTTTAACTGAGCTCCTGGTGTTTGGAGCTACGCTACGCTAACCTGAGGACACCATAGCACGGCAAGACACAAGCTACGGTGCTTTTGAAAACTTTTGGAGAGACTCGAGTGGATCTACAACTCAACGAACATGTTCGCAGGGAAACAGCTCCACAACCACGGCCCCGCTGTGAACCTGCCGAAGCAGACCTGCGAAATACAACTGACGAGGCTCGACTGTCACTTGCGTCCATAAATCCAGAAGGACTTCTTACTGGAACTGAAACGATGTACTGGGATTAAACTCTTTAAGTTTGGGTAAGTGACAAACTGCGTGTGTTAGTTTACATAGTAACGTTACTACTGTTCGTTTGTCTATCGTGTCGCTTTTATGAATAATATTTGAATGGCTCGTGCTCTTGTGTGGTGGAATGCGTGGATCCGCTGCAGGTTTGCAGGATTGATGTGTCATAATGAGGTTATTAGGAGGTAATTCAACTGTAGTAGGACAGCACTGAAGGCCCAGGTATAACATCCACGGCCCGCCACTGCTGTACTCAAATCCAGGTCTGCACCATTTATGGATTGTGTTCGTACATTAAAGAAAATTCAAAGTGTGACAGAATCAGAACCACTCCAATGAACACATTTATTGAGGTCCAATGTCTGTTTAAAATGATTATTTTCCAATTCTATTATTTTCAATTTGACTTATTCAGGCAAGTTATTGTATGTAACATTTGAAAAATGTAGCTGTCATTGTCATATACAAAAAAAGCTGTGATGGTTATATTATACATAATTAAGATATTGTTAATGTCAACTGTGTAAGTGTCACTACAGAAACATTGGATTTGCACTTTTTGAATTATTATAAATATAATTTCAAATGTCAAACTTAAAGGAGCCCCTCATACCACATGCTACGTAAATGAGCAGATAACGTGTCAGATATGATAGTTGTCTTCTTTGAGGCATAATTGTAGCTTTCTTTTTGTGTACACTCACACTCATTGTGGCCGAGTACCCCCCCCCCCCCCCCAAGTAATGGGTTAAATGCAAGAAAACCAACAACTGCATGCTGCTGATGACAGAGAAGCCAGTCAGTGAGTGTCACTGGGGACACAGCAATGTAGTCTGGTGCTCCTTTCATTACAGCCTTTGCTAGAGAGACTGAGGAGCCGAGGGAGCCGAGGTGATGAGGGAGGAGACACACGTGGCAGCCCCAATCAGCAGCCTCAGTTAATAAGGGAGTCAAGTTTATCATGAAGACATTTTACATAAAAAAAAAAAATGTAAAGGCAGCGCTTGTTTTCTCTGGTGGTTTGGGAATGTCTGTGAAAGCTGGCTGCAGATACGCTGATCAACCGGAGACAAAGAAGAACTGAGAGCTTTTTCTTCCACCTGTGAGCTTCATACGTTAGCGAGGAAGTTTTCTAACAGTTTGTTTGAACTACCTTTAGCATCACATATACTGTAGCTGTAAAAAAAAAAGACAAATTTTGTTGGTTATCTTATGTTGTGCTGGTCTTATAAACAACTTTCAATTAAAACCTTAATTTACTTCTTAACCAGTTACCTTATGAAAATACAAACGACAGGTTTGAGGCAAATAACAAATGTGTACATTTAGTCTGAGCTGGACGTCAAGGTAGAAAATAGAGCTATACCAGTTTCAGAAATGCCTCGGATACAGCCTTAAATATTAGCAAGTACGCAGGTCTATCATTCATTTACACTACGTAAGAACAACAACAACACGTATCACTCGCTACACAATGTGTACATCTTGCCCGGTAGCTACTTCTCAATATAGCACTACACACCTGTGGAGAAACAAATCTGTGTTGAAATCAGCAGTAGCAGAGCTAGTTAACGTTAGCTGTTAGCAGGCGGTGGACGGCACAGTTGCTAAATAGCGGAGCTAACGGCTAATGTTAACGGAGGTTGCATTGTATTACATTATGATGCGTTGAAGCTAATGATATGAAAGTGTAGTTGAATAATAGTAACATTATTTTCTAAAATATCTTGTAAAATGTATATATTTATTTTTTGTCACACTAGTATGCAATAAATAACAGAAAGGAAGTTATGACCTGTTTAACGCACTGGTAATGGATCGGTACTCTGTATCTGTAGATATACAAGTTCAGGTAGCAGTAACGGGAAGGAACAAATGGTATCAGGACATCTCTAGTAGAAAACCATGTTGATCCAACTTATATTGATGCAGAGGAAATCATTCTCTTGTTTAGACACACTGTCCTGTACACATGTCCCAGAGTGCACAAGAAAGGTATCATATTCATTTAGTTTCTCCCTGTTAACCCCTCTCCTTTGGGAAAGACTCAAGCAATTTAACTGAATTGCACAATTCAGTTCAGTTGTAACATGTTAGAAAATCTAAAAGGATATGAATTTGTGTTTGTATTTAGATGAAGTTTGTAAACGTGCTTTCTTAATGCAGATATGAAGACAAATCAGATAACACATTTTCTCGTCTTCGTCATTCCCTGCATCTGTTACAAACTGGTTGGGGTTTGAATTCCTCTGAATGAACTTGACTTGTGTTGAGGCTTCACTTTTCCTGAATGGAGGGGAGGCCGCTTGACTGGGTGGCTTCTCTGTTTACTACTTACTGCGCAGGCGCACCCAAAAAGTTACTGAATCCAGTTTAAAAGTAAAACAAGTATTTAATAACAAATGCAAACTAAATTAACTATCGATAGTAAATGCTCTCGAGAACAGAGATCACACACACACAAACCCTCACAGTTCTGCACACAGATTATCTGAAAATGGAATGGTAATGTGATCTGAGCGCTGCTCCCTAAAACAACTGCTTATATATTGCTGAAAAGAAGGAAAGTGTTCGTACTGTCACAAAACCGCATATATAACATATAATATCCTCTATCAGTAAACCTCCTGTAAACATAGAATACATTCCATAAGTAAATATATTGTGACTCTTTAACCTATTTTGACATTCTTATTATCGTGACACTTCTATTCACCACTAGAGGTGCTAATAATCATACTAATACTATTTTTAATACTGAAATTCTTCACACTTGACTGAAATGCATACTACAAATAATATTTTATACTTATTAATGAAGACCATTCATTAAAATCAGAAAACAGAAAGAATTGCAATGAAACTTCTGAAATGAGTTTGAGACATCTTTGCTGTACGTATATTTACAGGTCTATAATATTCTTTTTATAAAAAGTGGAAATAGTCACTGTGACGTCACCAATTTGCTTGTGGACTACAATTTTGAAGCCTCAAGTTTGGCTTTTTGGTTGTCGGCATCTTGGTTTTTGTCATTTCAGTGGTAGCTTTACCTTGTACAATATCATGTGGTAAATAAATTGATTGAAGAAGTCTGTCCAGTCTTTTTTGTTGAGTGAAACTCTTACATTAGTATTGTTTTATTTATATGTTAGCACTGGCACCAATTGTCAACCGGGAGCAACAAGGCTAGAAGATTGACGCTAGCTGACTAGCAACACAGAGTAGCATATCGCACAGCTTCTTAGCCTGATTAGCCATAGCTATCTTGGTAGCTTCCAATGGGTGGGCGTGTCTCAGTATTCAACGGCATTTGTATTAAGGCTTTGTCATCACTGCCAACTTTGAGCTTCACTTTGGCTCTCCAGAAACCTATTGGTGACGTCATGGACACCACTTCCAGTCTACATGGATGAAACCCAGACTGATGTGTTTTGTCATATCTTTTGGAGGACTGGTTGGACCAGTGTCAGCTCCAGTGCAAATCACACAAGGTAATGCTGCAGCACAAAAGCATGTAGGACATTAGCAATATGTCACAGAACAACAGCTAAAAAATAATGAAGTAATTGTAGTTAACATTATATAGACGTTATCACTATTGGACTTCTGTGCTATATCCCTGGCGGAGGCCGCTAAGGTAGTCAAAAAAACTCCTTGGTTGCAAGGCGCCGGGGGTGGATGAGATCTGCCCTGAGATGCTGAAGGCGCCTCTTCAATGTCGCATGGGGGTCGGGATCAGTGCCCATGGACTGGCAGACCGGGGTGGTGGTTCCCATTTTCAAAAAAGGGGAGGAGAGTGTGCTCGAACTATCGGGGTATCACACTACTCAGCCTCCCGGGGAAGGCTTATGCCAGGGCTCTGACCGTTTGTCGAACATCGGATTCAAGAGGAGCAGTGCGGATTCCGCCCCGGCCGTGGAACAGTGGACCAGCTCTTTACCCTCGCAAGACTACTGGAGGGGTCCTGGGATTTTGCCCAACCAGTCTACATGTGCTTTCTGGACTTGGAGAAGGTTTTCGACCGGGTCCCTCTGAGGTGCTGCGGGAGTATAGGGTGCCGGACCCGTTGCAACGGGCCATCCGGTCTCTGTATGACTGCAGTATTGACTGTTCGTATTCTCGGCAATAAGTCAGACACGTTCCCGGTGGGTGTTGGCCTCCGCCAGGGCTGCCCTTTGTCACCGGTCCTGTTCGTGACTTTCATGGACTGGATATCTAGAACTGGATATCTAGGCACAGCTGGAGGGTGGAGAACGTCAGGTTCGGGGGTCTCGGGATCGCCTCTCTGCTGTTTGAAGATGATGTGGTCCTGTTGGTCTCCTCGGATCGTGACATCCAGTACTCACTGGGGCGGTTTGCAGCCGAGTGTGAAGCGGTGGGGATGAGAGGTAGCACCTCCAAATCTGAGGCCATAGTGTTCTGCCGATGGATTGCTCCCTCCAGGTGGGGACCGAGTGCCTACCGCAAGCGAGTTCAAGTATCTCGGGGTCTTGTTCACGAGTGAGGGTAAGATGGAGCGAGAGATCGACAGGCGGATCGGTGCGGCTGCAGCAGTAAGGCAGGCGCTGCACCGGACCTCAATTTACCGGTCGGTCTACGTTCCAACCCTCACCTATGGTCACAAACTCTGGGTCGTGACCGAAAGAACGAGGTCGCGGCTACAAGCAGCCGAAATTTGTTTCCTCCATAGGGTGCGGGCTCAGCCTTAGAAATAGGGTGAGGAGCTCGGGCATCAGGAGGGAACTTGTGAGTTGAGGCGCTACTCCGTCGTGTCGAAAGGAGTCAGCTGAGGTGGTTCGGGCATCTAATTAGGATGCCTCCTGGGCGCCTCCCACTGGAGGTTTTCCGGGCACACCCAACTGGTAGGAGACCCCGGGGAAGACCCAGAACACGCTGGAGGGATTACATCTCCCAGCTGGCCTGGGAACGCCTCGGGATCCCCAAGAATGAGTTGGAAAATGTAGCAGGGGAGAGGGAAGTCTGGGTCAGCCTGCTTGGCCTGCTGCCACCGTGACCCGATCCCGGATAAGCGGAAGACAATGGATGGATGGATGGATTATAGATGTTATTGTAAAGTTGGCATTTGCTTGCATCATCAAATCTGACATACTAATAAGGAACTCCGCAGACTTCATAATTTCAAACATCAATGTCTGTTTACTTGTCACCATAAGTCATACTCAGCATGTTATAACTGTTATATAATGTATGCGGCTCCAGAGAAGGGTTGTCAAGTCTGAAATGAACCTTCATGATGTCACATTGATGTCATCAGGTTGGGTTTGGAGGCTGCACGTTTATGTGTTGCAAAGTGTGGTTGTAGAATTTGAAAGACGTACGTACCAGGCAGGGTGGGCCGTGTGAAAATGGTTATGCTATAATTTTATCAAGTTACTTTCTGAGAATTGTGGGATGCAGAATTGTTGGAGTTTGACCTATGCTATGGGCTAAAAGTGTGGACACCTCTGACCATTCTTTTTTTTATCTGTCCTACGCTAATCCTCTTGAAGGAAGTGTGATTTTGAATTGGTGCAATGTCCCTTTAAGAAAATATCTTTAATGATTGTTTCAAAATAATAATAATACAAACTTTTTATAGCACATTTAAAAAACAGAGTTTACCAAGTGCTTTGACAGATCAAGACGATTATTATCATTATCTTTTCTCTCTTGTCTTCATATCAGGCTACAAGGACAAGGAACATCCCTCTGCTGTTCTCCTGGTCGGCTTTCTCCGCCAGCCATTTTCACATTTCAATCTGATGAAGTAGGCTTGACTATTTCACAGAGACTCAACAATGAATCTACGCTGTCAATAACATATTGATTCATGTCAGCAGCCCTGTTAATGAGGGTCCCTCCCCGTGAGAATAACTCAATTTGTACCGTTCAGATGTCTCCACTTGAAACAGAAAAATCAAAGTGGATAGCAGCCTCATATCATAGCACATACAGGCCAGCTTACATCCACCATATTGTCAGATGTCATTTGGCTCTTGATATTTCACGCCAGAGGCTGAGACGCAGCCGTAAGCCGCTTTTGTTCCCAGACGGGTCAGCCGAAATGCCACCCATTCGAAACGATGCGGCCGGAGAGACTGCTCCCCTCTGCTGCAACGAGATAGCGTGAAAGCGCCGATGGCGGACAAAATCCTCTGCCGCCACCGCAATGTCCCACCTGTCCGCAGCCTAATCGCAAGCGCCGGGGCTATATTTATTTACAGGTGTAATCGGCTTGTCAAGAATGAATGGGCTGGCACACATGGATGGGTCTAAATGGTTCGGAACGGTTTGAATGACGTCGAGATTAACCCTGCGGGCTGACACGTCTCTATCACTCTGTGTCATCTGAAATGAGGGGAGAGCTCGGTGTTCGCCTTGTATCTATCATGCAGCGCTGGCGACAATAATCAATCTGACACGCCATCTGCCTTAGCTTCATAACCATCTGTATTTGCAATCACTCCCAGCCATGCTCATCTTCTTTCTCTTCCTTTCTTTCTTCCTTTTTTTTCTTTCTTCTCTGCCTCCTTTCCCTCTGCCCCCCCCCCCTCCACTCCCTCCCTGTCATCTCTTCATCTCTCCAGACTTCCCCCTCCCGCAATCGCTCAATATTGTGTTTCTAATATCAACTGTGGCACTAATTAATGGAATTGTACAGAGAGAATGGAAAGCAGATGGCTTCATTACACAAACAAATATAATGGCATCCAAAACAGTGGTACATTCTGCAATGATCCCAGCATAATAAGGCAGCCTGCTAAACATAGTATACCATTACAGATACTAATAAGAGAGAAAAACACAACTTGTTTGTCGGCGTGAAAAAGTCCTTCCAGGAAATGTATTTTCATTTCATGTATTTGATAGAAAACTATTCCCTACTCAATGGGCTGAGGGCACTTCCAGACAAAAAAAGAGGACATATGTTTTTAACATCGGGTGCCCAATTACAGGATTTTTGCCACATTCGATTGTCACCACAAGTTTTTGTGTAAGAATCAGATCGGTGGAATAAAAATAACTTTTTATGCGTGGGGTCATGCATGAGGAAGAAAGAACAGGTCTACAGCACACATTTATTTGGA
Organism: Leptoclinus maculatus; assembly: GCA_032191485.1. Classification (NCBI taxonomy): domain Eukaryota; kingdom Metazoa; phylum Chordata; class Actinopteri; order Perciformes; family Stichaeidae; genus Leptoclinus; species Leptoclinus maculatus. The sequence continues at coordinate 18,628,143 of JAVDOI010000013.1, forward strand.
CACTGCTTGCTTCAGCTGAGAACTCAGGAATCTCACTCACTTAGAAATGTATGTTTGTGGCACAAACAAGCTCTCAGAAAGAGCACTGCAGAAGCAACAGCAGCTCGCGTCATTCAGCTTGAAGAGTAATTCACCCGGGCTGCCAGACGTGTGCCCCAAAGCCTTCATAATTGGAGTGTCCTCTAAACTAATCTAAGATCAGATGATGGAAACCGTACTCTGCCCTGCTCCCTGACTTGTTGCTGACATTGGCCTGTGTCTTGGATATGATGAAAGCAGCCATTCTGGATGAGCAAAGGCTTTGTGCGACGTCACTGCACCACACTGCATGGGAACCAAAGTCATCTCATGAGTAAGTATTCCTCATGACACTAGCCAGGTTAGGGGGTAATATTCTGAGCAAAATTTATATTCTCTGAGATGATAAAGTCATGCAATTTTTTATTTTATTTTGTCAAGGAACCAATTTGCAAGGCTGGATAAACCTCATCACACCACCGACGCCCCCATTAAACACTGATACAAATGTATTTATATTCATAAAAGAACACAGAAAGAAAACTATATTCATCTTTCAGGACCTTTGCCTCGCTTAGAGGTCATCGTTGCCATAACACTACGTTTTTTTCTTGCTAATTTGTCTATCAGAGAATTTTTTCCTCATAAATCTACCAAAGTAATTTCAGAGTATATCCATTTTTTACCTCCTAAATTTACAACTTTAATCTCGAGTTTTTCTCTGAATATTACCCCCCCCCCTCCATCTCCTTATGTTGGCCCTTAAGCTCCGTCATTAATACACACTGTGGCATCACAAGGGGCCAGGTGGTAGATGGGTGCTACATTCCCTTTAATGATCAGCAGCCACATCACAAAATGGCCGCCGATGCACAAACTACAGCTCCCAGAAGGCCTCACCACTCACCCAGGTGTGGGTGTTTAAGCCACCTGATTGAGGCAGGACTTAAGAGCTGCAGGAGGAGAGGAGAGGGGGAGAGAGAGCACACGGCTAGAAGGAGCGCCAAGAACTAACCTGAACTGGAGAACGGCGTAAAGTACCGAACCAGACTGAGGAGGATCGAAAGGAAGAAGACCCGGTAGCCGGTGAAACCGAGGACACACTATGTTGAGTTTTTTAATACTGTTCAGTTGAACGAACCATTATCTCCTCTTGGAAGCTTTTTGTTTGTTTTGGACTTTTTGAGTTTGAGAAAGAGAATTACCTGAGTTGCCAGTAAAATAAGAATAAAACTTGACCTCTTTCTGGGAACCTTTGATCTTTGCCTGTTTTGTTAATTACCTTGCACCACCCTAGCCTGCCATATTGACTTCTCGTGACATTACAACACACAGATGCAGCGTAACTATCACCATGACTGGTCAACTAAACTTGATGTGTGATATTGGTGGAGTTCCCCTTTAACACTAATGAGACGTTGAAAAAAGAATTATGCTAAAACTGCCTACTCACCTTCAGCGTATCCATGAGCATTTTGCTTTGTAGACATGGAACAGAAAGCAGCTTTTTTTTTAACACAGGTGCAAAAACGAAACACAGAATATTGACTTTACAGATCAATGATATAATGAACAATGATTACAAGGTTACATATGGGTGACTGTGGCTTCAATCAGACGTTCGATCTCTGGCTCCACTAGTCCATGTCCATATGCCCTTGGGCAAGACACTTAACCCCAAGCTGCTCCCGTAGCTGTGCCTATGTTGTCTGAATGTATGTTAGTTCTGATGGGCAGGTGGCACCTTGCATGGTAGCCCTGTCATCAGTGTATGAATGCGTGAATGATGACATCAAGTGTTAAAGTGCTTTGAGTGGTTGGAAGACTAGAAAAGGTCTATACAAGAACAGTCCATTTACCATTCACGTACAGAACTGAACATAATAAATACAAACATAATACATACATTAAACAAAACAAACAAGGTCACAGCAGCACATTTTCACATCCAGCTTGTCAAATACCGTCGCTTGGTCAGTGGCTCTACCCTTCAAACTGACGCTCTAGTTTCCTCTAACATCAGTTCTGGACGTGTCAAGGACGAAGTGTCAGTTTCTTCTCGTTACATGCAAATTGTCTTCACTTAATAAACTTTTGTGTTCACAGGAAACGTACAGTTTCTGATCGTTGCATGCATACAGTCTCTTCTCGCGAATAAACTTGCAAAGTCAGTTTACTTAGCTTTTAGGTTTACTTGCACAATGAAACTAAATGGTATGGGTTTAGGAAAGATCATGGTTTGGGTAAGTATGTGTGTTCCAAAAACTACATTTGTTATATAACTGCCGTATGTAAAGTCCGGAAGTTATGTAACAATACGAAGGTAAAATAAGTCGACCATGATCTGGTTTCATGTGAGACGGAGAACTCCTGGGTGAAAGTCCTCTGTCTGTTTGACGCAACCAACCTTCACATTTTTTCACTCTTTACACTGCGTCAGTGGCTCTGACAGTCTAATAACGATGTGGATGGGTTTACATCGGTGTTGAAACCTGGTGCTTGAGGCGCCTCGGTGCGTCTGTATCAGAGGTCGAGGGGCACTGACCAAGCGTCTATTTGAAGAGTTGTTAGTAAGAACAAGACAATAACAAGCATTTCTATCAGCCAGCCCTGCATTTTGAAAAGTACTGCAAAATGGAATGACCAAAAATAATTTGATTCAGTGACTTATACAGTTTGTTCGTTTATACTATGCTCATCACAAGTGTAATGGCGTTTATATATATCAATGTAACTGTTTTTTTACATGCTATAAATCTACATGACTCGGCCAATTAGTCACCTGTTTTCGCAATTTGGTTTGTAAGCCTGTGCTTGTTGCCCAATTATGACATACACTCACCGGCCACTTTATTAGGTACATGTTAGAGTCAAAAATCTAAATGACTAATTATAATATGTGTGCTCACAATTCTGGTGTCCGTACGTGAACTTGATGGCCTGCGTCCTCATGTGAATGGGTGTGTGTGAACTTACTCTACAGCGGCAAGGGTAAGAAAGCTTTCTCAGGCTGTAAATGATAATAAGGAAGATAGACACAGAGTTGTTTTGAGAAAGGAACTTTGTGCCAGAACAGATGCTCAAGTGAAGTTATCTTCCCAGACTACATGGCTTGGACGCCATTTTGTGTGTGTGTGTGTGTCACCTTTTGTGACAAAGACCTCATTGTAAACCAATCCTGTGCCAGCCCATTGCATGTTGTTTACTCAGTATAAATATCAGAAGCTCAGAGTCAGAACTCCGAGCGGCCTTGATGCGAATCAACTCTCTCTCCTTCTTGCAAGAATACATGTCCTGTGATTAATGATTTTCCATCGGTCTCGAGTTAATTTTTCTAACAGTACACCTTGCTAGTACCGGGTTGGACCCCCTTTTGCCTTCAGAACTGCCTTAATTCTTTGTAGCATAGATTCAACAAGGTGTTGGAAACATTCCTCAGAGATTTTGGTCCACATTGACATGATAGCATCATACAGTTGCTGCAGATTTGTCGGCTGCACATCCATGATGCGAATCTCCCGTTCAACCACATCCCAAAGGTGCTCTATTGGATTGAGATCTGGTGACTGTAGAGGCCATTGGAGTACAGTGAACTCATTGTCCTGTTCAAGAAACCAGCCTGAACCGTTGATACAAGGCAGGATGGGTCCATGCTTTCATGTTGTTTACGCCAAAATTCTGACCCTACCATCTGAATGTCGCAGCTGAAATCGAGACTCATCAGACCAGGCAACGTTTTTCCAATCTTCTATTGTCCAATTTTGGTGAGCCTGTGAGAATTGTAGCCTCAGTTTCCTGTTAGCTGACAGGAGTGGCACCCGGTGTGGTCTTCTGCTGCTGTAGCCCATCTGCTTCAAGGTTGTACGTGTTGTGCGTTCAGAGATGGTATTCTGTAACGAGTGGTTATTTGAGTTACTGTTGCCTTTCTATCATTTCTAACCACTCTGCCCATTCTCCTCTGACCTCTGACATCAACGAGGCATTTCCGTCCACACAACTGCCGCTCACTGGATATTTTCTATTTTTCGGACCATTCTCTGTAAACCCTAGAGATGGTTGTGCGTGAAAATCCCAGTAGATCAGCAGTTTTTGAAATACTCAGACCAGCCCGTCTGGCACCAACAACCATGTCACACTCAAAGTCACTTAAATCCCCTTTCTTCCCCGTTCTGATGCTCGGTTTGAACCTCAGCAAGTCGTCCTCACCACGTCACCATGCCTAAATGCATTGAGTTGCTGCCATGTGATTGGCTGATTAGCTATTTGTGTTAACAAGCAATTGAACAGGTGTGCCGAATAAAGTGGCCGGTGAGTGTATTATATCACAAGTTACATGGTAGATACTGAAGGATATGGAAGGCTAGTGCAGTCTCCTCTCTTAGCTCAGTTAAACTATAATATATGGGAATCGTCCATTGGAAAACCAGTGTGTTGCTGCCTATCAGTCTCTCTGCATCATTACACACACTGTCTGCTGTCTGTATGTCTGAATCTGTGTGTGTGTGTGTCCTGTTTTTCACACACAGTGCTGTCACCAGGCAGCCAACATGGTTGCTGCCCTTGCTTTTTTGTATCCTATCCTTCCTTCTAATCACCATTCATTGATTTATTAATCTCATTGTCATTGTCCAGGTTATTGTCAATTGTATAATTTGCCTTCACCTATTGCACAGCCACTCTGGTGATGGATCCCTCTCTTTTAATGTCACCATCCTGGGATTTCTGGGGGCTTTATCTTTATAATCGTTTGAGGTCTAATTGCCCAGTCACACCAGAAAGTGCCAGAGCTAAGGGTCATTTGTGCATTCTCATGAAATAGATGGTCGCTGGGAGCTTGATGATACAGTGTACTACTTGCTGGGGTTGGACCTGAATATTTGACTATTTGAATAATCATTCAATAATAATAATAATAATAATAATAGGTAAGTATTCGGTTTTCAATTTTGGTATTTGCATATTTAGTTTTTTTTTTAACCCCTTGGGATTCAAACACACCAAACCTTTTGAAATTTGTATTCTATAATAAAAAATTAAATGAATACCGTACAATAACAGAAACCATAAAAATACCTTTAGTTAAACTGAAAGACGGTCAAGAACAGAGAAATGTCTGACTGAGTCATGTCATGGAGACAAGAACCATCGGAGCGCTCTCCGATGAAACCCATTGGGTCTTGAACCGAAAGGGCTGAGGCGGTATTACAGCCCGAGCCCCGCCGAAGCTTCAAATATTCACTGTTGATTACAACTAAAACATATTAATATATCAAAGATTATATGTATTAAAGATGGGGGAATCATTTTACTGACTCATTTGTATGAGTCACTGACAAAGTCTAACTCTCAGAGTTGGGTTTTCAAGTACCTCGAGTCACTGAGTCAGTCACCCAATAACAGTTAGCCGAGCAGCAAACTCCAGCGGTTACTAACGAACCAGCTGACCAACACACACACACACAACGCAGCAATAAACAACCAACTCTGATGGAAAGAAAATAACCCCAATTAGTCACAAGTAACAGACTTTTTGATTTCATGAATGACCAGTAATAAACTACTAACAGGGAAAAATTCATCAACTTGTGGATCAGTGAGCGATTTGTTCAACCCAAGTCAGACCCTCAGCGGCAGAAGGCGAGCACATTGCTGGGAGAGTGAGTACTGAGTTGAAACAAGCGTCAAAGTGATGATTTTTCCTTCAGCTGGGCTAATAATAGAAGGTATGAGAGGCGAGTCGTCAGTGAAGTTATTGGAGATAAATTACAGTGAAAAGAGTTGTTATATATATATATATATATATATATATATATATTATCACATTCCGGCCCTGTTCCAGGCGATAGTCATCTTAATCCTGTCCATTGTCTTCGGTGCCATAGATTGATGGACACTGTTACAGTAGTTACTGTATGTGACCTTGTTGAATGTAGTGTTTTTTGGTTTGCCAAGATAATAAAACTCCTGATGTGCGTCTTCACTCTCCGACCTCTACTTGCACTTAGGTCCTTATTAATATCTCACAGGTTCTTTGTGAAATCAATGTGCAAATCTACTGATCACAGCAACTCCACTGCAAGGAATTCATTTTGCACTCAGTTTCAAGCCGATTGGTTCCTTCCAAGGACCAAAATATTTTAAAATATATACACATATAGTTTGTAATTTCCTCAGCAAACACTGCTCAAACAGGAACAAATGGTGCATTTGGAGCGCCTTGGCAGCTGAACGGTTAGTGTCTATGTGAACACAGAGTCCTCATACCCATATACAGTTTGCCACTTCACTCTTTATCTGTCCACAGGCCAAAAAAACTCCATAAATCTTACAAAAAGGAAATGGTGCATTTGTTGGGGACTATTTTCAGCGGTGGATCGATATTTGTTACTCTCGTGAGTATTTGGGGCAGCAGGACAGTGTATGTTGGATTGAGCCATAATTAACAACTTCGTCTGTTCACGCTAATGAAGAAACATGTCAACAAGTTCAACAGAGTGGCTCGCTTTTGTTTTAATAGTTTTTTCTCTACAAGAAACACAACAACGTTTACTGACCGAAGTTGCAACCTCGTTTATTTCTTTCCAGTGCTCTGTTCTTCATCGGGACCTCTGGGTTGTTAAAGATTAACAGCACATTGTTCAGTGTGGTGATATGCATACATTCTCCAGTGTAGCTCTGTGAACCTTCCTTCTGAAACCCGATACATTATGCACATGTACTGTATGCATGTACTGCCATTGTTGCAGTGTTTGTGCAGATGTCATTATAAGACACCAGCACAATCTCTTGACCCACATTGAACAGTCTTTGGCCCGTATGAGCCTCCACTTATCTACACATGATTACATTCATCTGTCTAATGACCAGTCGTCCATTCTGAAACCAGGCCAGGAAACAAATGAACGTGTGTGTGTGTGTGTGTGTTGAGGATGCACCATTAGAAGCACCACAGGTCCTCGAACAATCTGGAACAGATTCAATGCATTCATTAAATTCTATACTCCTTTTTAGTATAAGTTGGTTTATACTCCTAAATAATTCATGCTGTATATACTGTACTCTGTAGGCCTATGTGTTTAACATAAATGGGCTAAGTGAAAGGAAGTAAAACAACATCAGTCAGGTGTTTCTGCCTCTCTCGCTGCGGCTCGCTGGCGACAACCTCGGCTCTGTGGCTCCACGTTCAAGTCCATCACTCTTTCGCCCCGTGATTGCAAAAAAGCTGCATTTTATGCCTCATTGGGCTTTAGCAATCAGTATTAGTAATGGGTTTTAATCTGGGAATGTAATGACTTTGCAGATGGGTGTCACAGTGCAATGCTGTGGCTCCCTGACCACTTGTCTTCTTGACTGGTCTGTGAAACTGGCAAGAGACCTGGACTAGGAGGAGTCCTCTCTGGCTCAGCAGACGCAAAGTCAATGCAATGTTTTGAATAAGGCTCAAAGGTTTTATAGTCATCAAAATTCTTAAATATGTTATCCAGTGGCACATAAGCGAGTTACGAGATCGGATACTCAGGAGACTATATCATTCCCATTATGTCACAGATTATCAGCACACACACACACACACACACACACTTTACTAATCACAACAGAGTACGAACAAAAGAGAAAATATGCAATGTGATATGTATTTTGATCGAGCTGTCATAACTTCCCTTGAAAGCGTTTTTTGGTTCAGTCAGCAATAATGGAAGTTCAGTTAGTTTTCAACTTAACTTTTCAGTCTTGTGCTGCTGGTGTGTTGCAGAGTGTGTACACTGGGGGCTATATGGTAATTCTAGCTTCGAACAAAGAGGACTCCCCTGATAAGATGCCATTATTATGAAAGCCCCCAAGACACAGGACTTAGGAAACATCCCTCTTTAGTAAGCAGTCAGTGAAGACGTGATGCAGCTGCTCTGTGGAATGACATGACGCTGGTAATGTCAGCGATAGTATGATATCGGGAGTGCCTCTTTTCTCAGACTGCATGCAGGAATTCTTTGAACAATCAAGCCCAGAGGGCAGATGAAGTCTCAGCACATCAGCGCACGTTTGCCCTCTGGCCATGATCGACCTTTAGTTGTTCTGCTCTTTGCTGTACAGACTTCACATCACAGAACAAAATGACATCCTCTGCTGCACAACTGTAGAGTTACGTTGATATACAGTATACACAGCCCCCGGGGTCTCCACATTATCTGTTGACTATAATTCTTAATATAAATTGTTAAAGAATTAGAAGAATAGCTTCAATATTCAGCTAAACAGGTCATGTGTTGTGAGATTGTTAGTATTTTCATAACACCTGACCCTTGGGGTCACTGGGAGGAGTCAGGGAGTTGTGTTTAACTGGTGACCCCAGCAGCTCATGTGACGAGAGCACATGGCTGGAGGCCAGAGTTCGCTCCATGGAGGGAACTGAAATAAGAATAAATCACAGTACGTTTTTGTTGAATAAATCATTTGTTTATTGGCTGTCATTTCCAAATAGCTCATGAAATCAAAGCAGCGAAATGGAGTTCATTGTGAGCCTGCATGGATTCTCACTAACTGGCCACATGCAGCGTTTGTAGTGTTGTGTTGTCATGGAAAACACTACATACGAATGTAAGCTCCGTGGTACTACCCTGACTAACTGCTCAAAATAAGATCGGCATTGAATGCTATCAAACAGACGTTAACAACTTAAAGGTTACATTGTATTGGGGATCAAACACCAGAGAAGCATGGGAGTAAGTTGTATTTTTAGTCTCTCTGTACATCGCATATTCTAGACCAGTGGTTCTCAACTGGTCTGGCTGCAGGACCCACCATCACCCCTTAATGACAAGACGCGGCCGCGACCCAAATCAAGGAAAATGTTCAACTTCTCAAAAGTCTTTAATGTAAAGATGGTGCAGTTTGAACCTGAGCTGAACATGTCCTCTACAGTCGTAGTATAGGAGCTCTCTTGTGCAGATACATTGTTCCTGTCAGTCCCCGTCCCACACATGTTTCACGTAAACCAGTAAAACTGCTTTGTTTGTTATATCTGTAGATTCGTCCATTTGTAATGCAAAATGACCACTTGCCTAAATTCGAGCTGTGGTCTGTTGTTTGATGTCATCCGACATGTCTTCAATCCGTCTACTCATAGTGTCATTAGACAGAGGTTCAGTCTATCCTCTGCTGATGTTAGCATTACAAGGCATTGACGCCAAATATTGTGAAGGAGTGTGAATAGAGGGCACTCCGCTGCATACAAAATCACCTTCAAAATAAAAGCACAGGATTTTATTTTTTTTTTCAGGCAATGGCCTGCGACCGACTGAAAATGGTCCGCGACCCACCAGTTGAGAATCACTGTTCTAGAATAAGTGTTGGCACATTCCTAGCTCTTTCATTTGAAACTGATACATTGTACATATTTGAAATAGCCTAGAAGTCCAATTTTTTTGTAATGTTTTATTATGATTTTCTTTCCTCTTCTATATTTATGTTTCTTGTTTATTCACTAAAACACCAAAGCAAGTAACTTGTATGTGAAAACCTACTTTCTCCATAGATTTCAGCCTATTTTATGTGGAGTGGATGTAAGTGGGGTCCGGTTTGAGAAGGCCTCTATATCTATTCAGGTCCCCCTTGGGACCTTTGATGAACCTTCTTACCTTCATCTACCTCCTGTCAGTGTCCTGCATTTGTTTCCACCTGCACCACAACACAAAGTCAACTTTAACAACCTCAACAGCTGCATCAATGTACATCATTCTTATCACAGGTAACATAATCTACTGTGTCCACAAGCTGCGTTTCCTAAATGTGTCAATTTAACACAGAATTACATTATGTAACAAATGAAAGCAACTGTATATTTGATTGCTTAGTGCTTTTCACCATATTGTATGGATTTACAAACAAGTAAGTAGGTCGATATCTTGAAGCATTTGCCATGGGTTGAATCATAAATAATATAGTGGAGGTTCTGATTAACCACAGCAAAGATCAGTCCGAACGTCATAGTAAGAATAAATCAGGGCACATATTACATTTACATGACTAGCTGTTACATTCCCAAATTAGACCAAGGGAAGAGGGGAGTAACAATGAAATTACACGAGGAAATAGCATCAGGGGAAACCGAACTATAAGCAAAAGGCAGGACTTTATTAACAAAAGAAATAACTATATTAACCCGTAACCAGAGGCAGAAATGTCTTCAACTAAATGATTACGAAATCAAAGCCAAGAATCTATCACCACGATCACAGATCACACACCGATTACGGCTGCAGAGCTTTCACACTATCACGGTCCACCAGCACATGTCGAGCTCTGTCAGGTCCTTTATCTCCAGGCCCGGATGGGTAATTGGAAGCACCTGAGTAACGAGGGTACCTGGAGAGAGACACACACAAAAAACACAGCAAGGAACACGTGTACACCAGAAATACCACAATTTAAAAGGGAGATTAGTAATAACTGAGTTGTATATGCTCTCCAGAGGATGAGGTTTTAAGTAGCACCAACCTGAGACCATTATGATGGCACACATTTCAAAATCTTATAGACAGATATGAATTGTTACCATGTATCACAGAGGGCATTTGTGGGACTTTTTAATCTATTTTGACATACCTACAGGAACACAAAAAGAGATAAATATAGATACATTTCATGCTCAAGGACAAGTGAAGAAGCAAACCTGTACCATACAGACTACTTAGTACAAAATGCATTTTCTATCTTGATGAAATACTCTGTGAGCACTGCCAAGATTGTGTTTGTTGTTGTCTCAGGAGAATCGGATCAGTATGCAGAATTTCCTGGAACACTATCCAGCTCTGATGAAGTCTTTTGTTCCATTTGTGAGATTTTGGACAGTGTGATTGAGCAAAACACACAGTAGAGACTCCTCTATTAGAAGCCAGTGAAACAGCAGTGTAGAGGAATAAGCATCTCGTCTGTGGTTGGCTTGCTTTGTTGGCGAGAATAAAGCCATAATCAAAGGGCCTTGAAGTGCATTTAGGAGAAGACTGTGGAGCTGAAAGGTTTGGCCTTCATGTGGAGTCCACAGAACAACATCACACTTGAGAACACATTTTTCTGATCTTTCCAAGGAGACTTGGTTTATTAAAAATGAGGCATCAGCAGCATTCATATACAGATGTATATTTGAATGATCCATGTATCATTGAACTATGTTAGAATTGACAGTACTGCTGGATTGTTCCTCTTTGTATCCATTAATAATCCATAATCCATTTAGATTATAGCAGAAGAAAACATGGGAAACATATATATATATATATATATATATATATATTTTTTTTTTTTTTTGGTGGGGGGGTATGTTCAGGGTTTTGCCATTTTGCCTGAAAGGAGGTCAGAATGATTTGAGGGGTGGGGGCTGCAGGTCGCTACGTATAGTCATTGTCATCATGCTGAAGTTTAGCAGGTATAATGTTTACAATGTTCACCATCTTAATGTGTAAGCATGTTATTAGTTGATAATCATTAACAAACACAAAGCACACAATGCTTTTGTCATTAGCCTAAATAGTAAAGCTTTGACCAGCTGGGGTCAATGAAAGGTGAAGGGATCAATGTCCCTCTTGGAACAACTTGTTATTACTTTACCAAAATTCATACCAAATTAATGGCAATCCATCCAGTTGTTGTTGATTCATTTCATTTAAAACCTCACATCTTCATGGTAGCGCGGTGCCATTCCATTGTTCCGATGTCACATTATCCCAAAACCCCTATAATCTGAAAAATGCCCCAATGGACCAAAAGTCCATTTGTCCGATGACCTGTTTTCCCAACGCCCCTTGTTCTAAAGATTAATTTCTCAGAAAATACACACTCTGCATGAAAAGCACATTGCTACTTATTATGCAGAATTACATCATCAGACCTCCGCCTCTGATTGGCTCAGCCTGATATTCTAAAACTAAACTATGTTGTTATTTCATTCTGGCTGAATGAAATAATTGGACATTCTTATTACAGTCTGTAAAGACACCTGAGGTTTTTTCTTTATTTGACAAATACAATTTTAACAAAAATATCAAAAATGCTATTTGTAGAAGGTTATACCAAATCTGCCAAATTACCTAATTTCCATGCAGACCCTTATGGAAAGAATTGATCATTTAGTCACTGTGAAAGAATCTTCTTTTGTTCTTAAAATAAAGTTAAAGTTAAATTGGGCAACCAAAACTTTGATGCTGGTTGCCCGACTTTCAACATTTTTCATATTTTTTAAAACTTAACAAGTATGTGAGCAGATTCTCTGTTCATTTCCCTCTTGAGACAGCGAATGGAGGGTTGTAGAGAGCGAATGTGTTGTCACATCCCCCTCTCTGGTCAGCCTCCTATCACCTGAAGAATATATCAAGGATTAGAGGATTTATGTCTCAACAGGATTTGTAAAAACTTGTCCATGGATTTATCTTCAGTAGACTGGACTACTGTAACGGAGTGTTAACAGGTCTCTGTAACAAGTCAATCAGAACGCTGCAGCTCGAGTCCTCACTAAGACAAAGAAAGTGGATCACATCACTCCAGTTCTGAGGTCTTTACACTGGCTTCCTGTCCAACAAAGAATTGACTTTAAAATCCTGCTGTTGGTTTATAAAGCACTGAATGGTTTAGGGCCAAAATACATCTGTGATCTGCTGCTACCTTATGAACCATCCCGACCCCTTAGGTGGTCTGGGACCGGTCTGCTCTCTGTTCCCAGAGTCAGAACTAAACATGGAGAAGCAGCGTTCAGTGTTTCTGCTCCACATGTCTGGAACAAAGTCCCAGAAAGCTGCAGGTCTGCTGAGACCCTCAGCTCCTTTAAATCAAGACTGAAGACTTTTCTGTTTGCTGCTGCCTTTAATGGAACCAGGTTCAAGGATATTAATCAATCTCCTGCATTTCTGCATTTTACTACTGTATTTTATTTTTACACTGTGTTTTAGTCTTTCAATGACTGTTTTTAGTGTTTTAACGAATGTTCTTCATTGTTTTTAAATCTCCTTTTCTTTTGCCTTATGTTTTGATGCTTTTGATGTTTTTATGTGAAGCACTTTGAATTACCTTGTTGTTGAAATGTGCTGTACAAATAAACTTGCCTTGCCTTTATCACTCACAACCGTCTCCTGCCAGACAGCATTTATGGTCAGTAAATGATGTAGTTCCTGCACTGAGCATACTGATGAACACCATCCTCTGTTTTTCACTGTAGCACAAACTTGAAAGTGAGCAGCCGAATCAACACAGGGTCACTGCAAAGCAATTCAATGTTCCAGCCTTACTCGTTTATTTAAGGCATTTCGGCATTTATTACAAGATATCACAGCATTTTTCCACTGTGCATCACTTTATGAAGAACATAGTGACCTTACATATCTTATATTTGCCACTGTCAAAAGGCAGCATCAGTAAGTGGAAAGATGGTGAACGTTAAAAGGCTATACTCTTCAAGTTATACATTCACACAACAAGTTATTTTACTGAATACTTTGTTTGGATACTTTTTGCTTCAGAGTTGTGATGATGGCAGGCAGACTAACCAGAGGACCACCATTGTTTTCCAGCAAGATATCTCAACAACAAAGGCCGACATCAACTCCTGCTATTTTTAATTAAAAGGGTTAAAGTGTAAATATGCAGTTGTCTGATACAGATTGTGAAAACATTGACACTTTGCTGTCATCTCTCGACAAAATAATATGGCCGAAGTCTTACAACAAAGACAAGTAGGGAAACCAAACAGAACTCAGATGCAACACAGTAGTGCCTCAATATGAACATATAATGTGTCACCAATACAGCTCGGAGCCCATTGGTTCCTACTGGATGTAGGTCGAAGAACATGCTCGTAGTTGATTTACGTCTTTAAACAGCTATTTTAATTAAAATCAGCAACGTATGGTCACAATCTTTCATGCCTGCTTTAACAGGTGAAAATAAATTTCCGAGCTCTTGCGGTTTATCAATCTTCTTTATGATTCCTGAGTGGTCATGCCTGCACTCATTCTATCTCTTATTAAAGAGCATATGAAGGCAAATCACTGTCAAAATCCGAGAGCGCAAATGAGATCCATGCACGCGCGTGTGTGTGTTTAGAGGTCGCACGCGTGCAAGTCAAACAGCCGTGCACGTATTTTACTTTGGCGAGCGCTTTCACATCACTCCATGCAGAAGATCTCTGCTCACGCCAGCAAAATTGCAGCCTGCGAGGAGAAAACCATGCTTTGAGCGCGAGGGGCGTCACCTAGTGTGCAACTACATTTTCTCCCAGATTGTTAGTTTTTAAAAACATTTTTTTTACTTCTTTTACTCAAAAATATCTTTCTAATCATGGTCGGAGTAGGTCTGAAGTAGGTCGGGATGGATGGAAGGGTCAAACAAACAGGACTTTCACCTAATAGGCCGCTGTGTGTATCCCCTGTGAAACCAAGTCAAACTTACTTTAGTTACAATACTTACGCTGCCATGAGGAAGGAGTGAAAACTCTTCCAAGCAGTCCATTCCAACGAAAAGGTTGAGGGATTATCGGGGAAGGATTTAAAAACTGCGTTGAATATGGAGGAACGGATGTTGGACGGGTGTCTGCAAGAGGGCCGATCTACTGCAAACCATCTTGCGTCATGGAAACCCCTAAAACCGGCAGAGAGAGCGGCATCATTGGCGGCACACCAATTGTGTGGGTCTGTCGGTTGATTATCTCAAGAGATGGTCCTTTTAGTGAGAAGGTTGAGTCAGAGACGGAGTTCAGCCTTGCACTCGTATGTTGGAGTAATGTGTAGGAAGAAGAGATTGTTAGCAGGGGAGAAATAAAGGCTCGGCTTGGGGGATGATGTTCAGGGCAAAGTTGAGGTTCCCCGGGAACGAGAGAACTTGAAGTTTACGAGATAATGTTGATGGTACCCCGCTGGGATAAAATGGGTTGAGAGGCGAGACCGGAGTTAAGTTTGTGAGCAACTGGTTGCTGCGAGGGCTGTGGAGGAGAGCTTGGTGGCTCCGGCTGACATGAGCCACCGGCTGACATGAGCTGTGAGGGCTTATCTCACACAACAGGTACCTGACCATTTGGTTTAAAACAGGCAAAAGATATCAGAGTACCTATGTAAAAAAGTAAATAATGAACCCTCTGCCACATTCAATTGCCCTAACACATCCTGAAATACCTCATTCCTTTTGATATTCAGGTTATTCTGATAAGTTGAGGTCATTTGATTCAGTGTAGCTTCAGGAGTCTTTGGAGAACAAACAGACCGAGGGATTCAAAATGGATTCCCTGATGTCTCCACCGCCTTGTGAACTCCAGTTATTCTGCCTCCAGCTGTTCCATTTCTGCATTTTAATTCCAGTGGGTGCACTTGACCCTTGTCCTTAACATTTGAAAAGCCCGGAATAGAACGTAACCAGCGTGTCCATGCAGTATCCAGTCTGTTAGAAGTAGAACGAATCTTGGCTTTACAGTGAGCAGAATGTTCTTTATGCTGTTAATAGTAGACAGAAGTGCACTGAGAGTTTATGCCTCAGATTGAACGAGTAAATACATTACACAACGTCCGTCGTGGCTCACAGCAGTTACATCAGAGGCCATTAATACAAGACAAGTAAAGAAGAGATACGTCTGTTGAGAAGACATTGATAGGCGTTCAAATCCACAGCGGGTGGGCAACGATATCTGTGGGACATTTGCTGTGTTTTGTCCTTGGACGGTATATATACAGTATTAATGTATTTTTGGTAGGACTCCAATGCGCAACAATGTATTGTGGAATACACATGATGTGTCACAGCTTAGAACGAACACTAGTGCCAAATGTCTTAAATCGAGTGGTGGTATGAAGCGACTCCAACATTTTGGCAGGTCTGTCATCATTTGCAAAACCTTGTTGCTGTTCAAAGGATAAAGGAGTAACCAAATGTTTTTTATGGCATTTCATATTTGAAATAATGACAAAATATACTGTTATGTAACCTAAACCTATGTAATTGAAGCTGGCGTATCATTTCACATGCTACTGTAATGACGTTATTTGACGTGTCGTGCTCACGGTGGTCGCCGCTCTTGGTCGTGCACCTCTGAATTCTTTTAACTAGGCACTCACTGCGTGTGCGCTCCGTGGTTTTCAGACATGACTGTCGCAAATAGTTCACTGATAAAAGCAATATTCATATGTCTAGGGATTATACAAAGACTGCTTTAGAAACAGGTCTTAAAAATCTTCATTTGAGTAAATATTTTGCAGCCAAATGAAATTGTTTTCAGGATATTCAACCTTCGCTTCTTTATAATGAATGTACTACTTCATTTGTTTCCTTACAGGGCTTAAATAAGAGCAATAAAGTAGTTCATGAATATGAGTTAATAGTTAATTACAATCCCTCCTCTGCTGTTTGGAGGTTGGTTTATGGTGCTTACACTCGTCTTTTTGATTCTTCACAGTACATTTTGTTTGTACGCCCTCTGGCGTTTTGGACAACAATGCAACAAACGACCCTTAAACGCTTTTGTGCTGAACAAAGCTCAAGGCCCCGTTCAGACCCGGCATTAACATGCATCTCGGGTGATCACAAGCAGACGGCAAGTTCACACCAGGCATTTCAACATGTCTTCACATCTCATTTCCATGTTCTATATGCAAATAAACACGTACGTCAGGAGGTGAGTTTTCATTAAAACAAAATTAGGACTGGCGTGCTAACTGGATGTCAAATTAATCTGAGCTCATTCTAATTAGGAAAGGTTGCTGACGAGCAATGATGTTTGAAAGTCCTGCACAGTGCTCAGTCCTCATCAAACGTACCGGGGCTCATCACCTCCAGCAAACTTCAGGATGAACAATGAGGGGAAACACTGTTCATCATGACCCATCATGACCTGTGGATCATCTCTCTGTGAGTAACACACATCAGTTGAGTACGTGGCCCAGAATCCAAGGCAAGGGAAGTTTATTAGTGTAGCACATTTCAACAACAAGGTCATTCAAAGTGCTTCACATGAAACCATTAAAAGGCAAAAGAAAAGGAGATTTAAAGAACATTCATTGAAACACTAAAAAGCAGTGTAAGAAATAAAATACAGTAGTGAAAAGCAGAAATGCAGGAGATTGATTAATATCCTTGAATCTGGTTGAATTAAAGGCAGCAAACAGAAAAGTCTTCAGTCTTGGTTTACAGGAGCTGAGGGTCTCAGCAGACCTGCAGCTTTCTGGACTTTGTTCCAGATGTGTGGAGCAGAAACACTGAACGCTGCTTCAGAACACGTGTCTGACCCTGATCAAATACTGGAAACAGCCAACTTGTTGTTTAAATGCTCTCAGAAATAAATTGCAAACACATCTTCTTTGTCGTTACAACTCTTTTTACATTTTTACCAAAACAGAAAAAATAAGACATATAATGAAAATAAATTCAATAATATTAGTAATTGTATAAATAATTTGGCAAATCATAAACATATACAAAATTAAGAATATTAATAAGAGGGAGAAAAAAAGAAAAGAAAAAATATATGTACATAATTAAAATAAATAAAAACGTATCTCTGGAAAACGGACCATCCAGGGAGCATGTGAATGCGCCATCAACCTGCCGTGCTATCTCTCTCGACTTCAGTCTCATTTGAAGCGGTGCTGGCTCGTTCATTCGGCTCTGTTGTGTCCGTGTATGTCGCTATCTACGCCTCGAGTGACTGCGCCACCGTAGCAGGCAGTGTGAGCAGTACCCTACGACAACAGTCAGGGATTCATGAGCACTCAGTACGCTCAACAGGCTGACCTCGGACATACCGGGAATAAAGAGAGTTCCAAAAGATTTGTTTCCTCATTGTTTGCACGCCACTAACATAACCACGTCTGTTCCTGTGTTGGTTAGACCGATCTACCCCACCTCCCACCTGCCCTTTGTCACTTGTTATACTTGTTAATATACCACGTAACTTTACATAATGGTCGCTGGATATACTACATCACTTTGTCACTTGCTTCGACTAAAAGCAATCCATCCACATTCAACGTGTCCCATGGTAACATACAACATGTTTTCCTGGCGACGAGGCTGAAACTTCACAGCTTGAAATATGCATTAAAGCATACCGAGGAATCTGGAACAGGCATGTCCCTTGTGTACAACTAAACTCCAAATGAGATACAATTAATGATTACATCAACCCTGGATATTCCATTCCATCTCAGTGCAAGATTATGATTTACTAATCTATCTTTTCCCATGTAGGGAGATTAAATGACCTGAAACAAGACTTATACTTGTTGTTTTTTGTGTGCAATTGAAGTATTTCTGCCTTCTGTTTTTCTTTCACAAAACAATCAGGGGTTCAGGAAAACATCTGGGGCCATCTTTGATGTAATGCCTGAGAGACTGTGATGTTCAGGTTAAGGTCGTTTTTCCTAAATTTGCCAAACAGCCAATGTGCTATTCCTCGATTAGAGACCGGTAGTAAACCCCTGGTGCTGCTCATTCACACACATGTGCAGTGTACCAGATACTCCTTTAGCACCTTCTGAGGTTCAACTCAAGAACATCCTGAAATAAATGATTACAGTCACTCTCTCCCACTGTGAATAGACTCAGAACCATGCCTGCATCGGCAAAGAAGAACTAGCATCTAATAATAGAACAAACCAGTTCAAGCTGAAGTGTGAATTGATAAACAGTGCTGTATTTTCATGTGGGGATCAGCATGACAAGACCCTCATGTGTAAAGTGGCACTACAGAGAAAATGACAGACAGATCCAATAACACATTTACACAACCATAACTAAGAGCAGGTAACAAGCTGGAGACTGATATCAAAGTCCTCAAGACTCAAGAGGCTGGACGAACTGACAAGCTATATATCAGGAGTGCTGGCTAACGGGAGCACATTTTCAAGACAAGTGAATCTTGCAAATGACTTTCTTTATTGCATATATTCTCCGTACCTGAAATATCCTCTCTCAGTCCGGTGCCGTTGTGAAGCGACGTCAATTACTGATGACACGTATCGCCTGTCAGTGCTGGCTCTCAGGGTCACTGACTGGAGGACAGAGGAACAGAAATAACAAGCTGAGAGAAGCACTGTCTGACCACGACCACAAGCTAAAGACACCTGGGTAATGAGAGAACAAGCAGCAGCTGTAAGGGGGGGGTTACTCTGCTTGACATACATAAAGGACCCGTGGGTCGCAGAGGCAGCTGTAACCTCACCTGGCTCTGAAAGTGACCATGACACTGTTCACTATGCCGTTATATTTAAGTTCCAAGCATGAAGCAGGGAACCATTTATCATTGACAAACTCTAAGGTAATTCTAAACCTCCTCTGTTATGACATACATCATCGTTGGCTAAAAATGGTCCAAAGAGTGTGAATCAATCCTACCCGCAGGGCATATTGGCTCTGTGTGACACACAGTATGGGATCAAGAAGGGAGACACATAATCCATATGGGGATATATATCACAATACATCTTCTTGAGATAGCCGAGCATCATTTCTTTACTCTAGACATTTGCAGTACATACAGATCTTACAGGAAAAACAACACATTTCTTTACACAAAAAAAATATTTTTACATTTTGGAATATGTTTTCAATATTGCCATTGGCCAAAATGATCTGCCACCTCTTTTACCCTATTTACCAGCTCACATTAACATATCCTTTTTTGTATCTGGGTATCAAGAAGAGCACATGTTCTGCAGGATGTAACTGGATGCGCCTCGTGTCATTTGCACAGGTTTGACCGCTGAATGTCTGTGTTTGTTCACCCTACACAGCCTCTGTACCAACTGTACAGCTGTGAGCGTGTGTGCGTGGGAGTGTGTCTGTGTTTGTATTGTTCAGCTCAGCCTCTGACTGAACTCAGACCTTATGTAACACATTAATTCAATGAGGAGCACAAATTTAATTGCACAAGTTGAAACATTTTGTTGATGCCAATTCCTGCTCTCCTGGTGAATTCTCGTCCATCGAGTCTTTCCATTGACTTTGATGCAATTATGGCGCTTCTAAAATTTGCATTGCACTGAAAAATAAAGCCAATGAGGAAGTGCCAAAACAGTTCCTCAAATCGCCACTTGAGTCTGGCTACAAAAGCGAGTCAATTCCCATAGACCCCCATGTGATAATGTCCAACATTACAGCAGAAATAAAAAAAGGTTTTTGTCCTTATAGCTAACAAACCAGTTCATGACAACTGTATGGGGGATCATTTAATATATAACTTCCCTGTTTAAATTATATTAAGGCCTAAAGTTGTACAAGATAATGGGCGTGGTTGCTGTGGGTGAAGGGTGGGTGCCGTCTGAGGTCAATGTCTCCCTGCTGTCACCTCAGCTCCACCGACGCTCCACCGACGCTCCACCGACGCTCCACCTCATATCACTTTGTATTGCTTCCTCCTCTACACAGTGTGGAAGTGCAGTAAGGAGTACAGGGGAACAATTCTCCAAGTTCCTCTGTGGGTGGACTCACCGGAGAATACCCTACATGCATATATGCTAACCGAACTGGAGTTTTTTTTTTAATTCAGACGCTATTATATTACATAAAGGCAACATTAAATAAGCTTGTCCCTGATGTATCACTATCCAACAAATGTCAGGCTGTGGAAGGAATAATGTTAACAAACAGCAGCATTGTCCTTTGTTCAAAGTTAAAAGACTTGAGCACTGATGTTTCCGCGGCCACTTCTGAGTTCCTTGGCATTGATATTCTCCTACAGCCATTTCTAATTATACTGGGAGTGTCACAGAATCAATCAAGGCTTCAAAGAGCTAAAGGACAGCTCTTATCTTACGCCCGCATTACTGGGACAAAATGTATACTGATGTTGAACAGGGAGGGAATGCCTATGATGAAGTTATTGCCTCTTGATTAGACACGGAATTTAAAAATAGACCTTTAAGATTTGCCACCAGAAGTAAGACTAGAGGGTGAAGCTAAGATCAACAAAGCGCTGAATATGCAATCAACCTTGATGAACTGAAAAAACAAACGGTTATAGTTGTAAGACAGACAGAGAGTACAACGCCATTGTAGCGACCTCTCAATCACAAAGAAACCACGCCCCAAAGCATCCCCTGCTTTATGGTCTGTTTGACTCTAAATGGACCATCATGTACTAAATGAACATCATGCTGTATTGACGAAGACTTGAAACTAGAGATTGAGACCATAAACTCATGTTTACAATGTTTACTGAGGTAATAAATCAAGAGAGAAGTAGAGTCATTTTCTCATAGACTTCTATACAATCTGACTAATTTTTGCAACCAGCGGCTTCAGCGTTGACTTCACTTTTCAGACCAAAAGTTTGCCACCTAATTTAACCACTAATCCAGATCTCAGACAGGCCAAGCAAGGTAAAGTAACTTCTCGATGAGAATCGCAAGGCATTCCGAGCCAGATAGGAAATGGAGTCTGTTCAGCGTGTTCTGGGTCTCCCAGTTGGATGTGCCAAGTGAGCCTCTTGAGGGAAGCATCCCGAACAGATGCCCGAGCCACCCAAACTGACTCTTGTCAACATAAAGGAGCAGCAGTTTTACCCGAGCTTCTTCAAGATGAGATCATCACCCTGTTCCCAAGGTCGCTTTTAAACTGGTATATTAATTGAGTTGGTTGTCTTTAACAGTTCCCATGATCAGTGGATTCATTAATGTGTTTTTACTCCCCAAATAAACAGATTGAGACCCACGTTTTCAGGTAGTCTTGGCCTTGATGTTTAGTTTGCTCCAAACTTCAACGGCTTTCACAGCAGCCTAAAAAAAAAAGTAAATGCGAGAATACACAACAGTTTGTCTGAACTGGAACTTAGCTGTAAGGGCAATTAGGTTAAGGAAACAAAAACACGTATTTAGGTTTAGGCAACAAAACCACAACAACACTGAGGGACACACGGTGTCGAACACCAATCAGTTGGTTTACGGTCTTGTGTTTGTTGGACCCATCCACCTCCAGCCCACCATGAGTGGTCTTTATCTAAAATTCATACTATGTCACTGGGTCTGACCGTTGCTTATGGATGTGTTTAGTTTGTGTGTCCAACACAAACAAGGATCCTATTTGACTTTTCATCCTGAACTATTTGTGTCCATGTACATGAAACCAATCGATTGCATTTTGTGACTATTGCACTGCCATATCCAGCCATATAGCTGCCGTGATACTTGGCAGAGATCCATGGCGTGACTCTCAACTGCTTCACAGTCAGCTGCAAACCATCTCAGTGTACTGTGAAGGTCAAATGTTTGAATAATTTAGGATACCCAGGCAATTCATTTGAGTCCTGGAATGCAGGCTGGGAAAGGGGTTGCCGATACTCTTTTATTAGTAGAAATAAACACACTATTGGCCTCATGAAGTCAATATTGAAGTCAACTCTAGATGCACCGTAGGTTCTTATCTATCCAAATCTGCTCTTTCCCAGGTGTGCTGAGTGAGGAATCCGACTTGATCAAAAACTGCAGGCACATGGCCGTTTGTTTAATATTAGCATAGGTTACGCCCCCCTGAATGCAGGTATTGTTCCGTGTGCAAATACTAACTGGAAAAAGGCTGGAAAATGAACTGTAAACATCAATTGTCTTAGCTGTTAGTAGAACACAGTAAAGGAGCAAGTTCTTTCGGTTTTTCAACAAGGAAAAATACAATGTAATAATAACAATAAGTGCTGAAACAATAACATATTACATAAGATTCAGGAATTTAAAGATGTAGATAAACTGTTTTAAAGGCATCAGAGAAAATAAACAGGGATGCAACCAGTGAAAAAGCAAGAACAAGATGAAAAGTGAAAAGCAAAGAGAAAAAGAAATCAGAGAGAGGCTGGTTCATTTGTGACCTCTGTGACCGTGGTGGATGCAGTGGGTAACGATTGATGCCTTTTTGCAGCTTTCTCTCCCATTAGTGCAGTAATAAGAGAGAACACATCACCTGTGTCACCTAAGGGCTGATGCCGCCTCCACATCCATCATCCCACAACAAAAAGGTGACCCTTAATAAACAGGTAGCCGTCTCAAAGAGCGCTGTCTGCTTTAAGGCTGTTACACAGAGTACCATAGGACTTCATTTCTTCCCACTAACTGGCACATTTTGATGGGAAAATCCATTTTCACAAATTAAATCACAAACTGAAATAAAATCCAAGGCCGGGGACATCATCGTAGAAACTAACTATTCAGCCCCCCAACATGGAGGGCATGCAGTATCGCTGCTTTCATCAACCACCAAACATCAGATAGACAAAGAGAGACAAAAAGAGCCAGATATCTCTTTAGAGAGTT
The DNA here is from genome assembly GCA_032191485.1 of Leptoclinus maculatus. Classification (NCBI taxonomy): domain Eukaryota; kingdom Metazoa; phylum Chordata; class Actinopteri; order Perciformes; family Stichaeidae; genus Leptoclinus; species Leptoclinus maculatus. The sequence goes on from JAVDOI010000013.1 coordinate 18,651,425, forward strand.
GGTTAAAGACTTGGGGACCAAAAGTGAGCTAAAGGGAGAGGGAACAACACAAACACAATTTTAAATGAATGTTGGGTGGTATGACTCCTTCCCCATTTCATACCCCCTTCTTTGCTTGGTCCACACCCATCCTCAAACTGCCTTCACTTCGATCTCAACTCCCCATTGTAATCCTCCTCTCTGGTAGTTCCTGCTACAGTCGGTGTCTCCAGGACCACATTTTGCCATGATGACACACACACACACACACTCACAAGGTGAAGAACAATACCAGCATGATTGTCACAGCTGGTAGTTATGGTAATTGTCCACAGTGCTTGTCCTCTAGGGAAGAAGTCTTTTCAACTTTCAGAAGTTCAAACAGTGATCTCCTGTCGTCAGCTGACAGCAGCACTGCTGGTTTTGCTGAAATGTTCCTCTTTTGATGTTCGGACCTGCCACTGTCCACTGCCTCAGGCCGGTGTGCATTGTGCCACCACAGCAGCCACGTCACATTTAGAAAACATACATGTCCATCAGCTACGTGGGTGGATGCACCTGAACAAGAACAGGCAGACTGTGCTTGTTTTCTGCTTGAGAGCTTTTCACCAAAAGAAGTGTACCTCTAATTTAAAGGTCTCCCTTATCAGAGTGTTTCATTTCAGTGGTTACAAACAGGAAACGGAATCTTGGAAAACAACAGTTGACTGTTTCCAGTATATTCATGGACTGAAACCGAGCTGACAGGTCAGAAACAAATGCAGCTACAGCTTGAGGAAAGTATCGAATTTGAGGAAAGAGGCTGTCAACATTCATTAGTCTCAATCCATGAAGTGAAATTTTGGTGTGAGACCATATATTGATTTTTCTATGTGTTTGTTTTTCATATTTCCACATTCATGCAAACTAGAGCAGCAAAAGTAACCTAGAAGTTGAAGAACAGGCAAACAGAACGGACAAATTGCTCAGAGTTGTTCGTTAATAAGGCTTTGTGTGTGTAGTGTGCCATGGTCATTCATCAATCATTTAGCATCGTACTGAAGCGAGGAAAGAAAAGCGGGATTCATTTTTAGCAACATTTAATTGGGGGAAAAGAATAAGCTGTGATCAATTGGGTTTGTGTGAGGATTAATGTAAGTACACACAATGAAGCACGACCATGCCAATGTATGTTACATGAGGCAGCTTATACAGTTTAACTACAGTATATTAACAGTGATGCGTTATCACTCATTTTAAAGGATACTGACGTTCTTTCTTGTATTTTTTGTCATTTAATACTGTGAAGAGATGAAAACAACCTATGAGTTAGTCCGTCTCTCGATACTGTCTGACCTTCTTGTGCCTCTCAGCTCCAAGCCTATTGGTTTCTACTGAAGATGTATGTTTGAGAACTGGGCTCCAATGCCCATACATAGTCATTTATTCCTTACAATAGCTGGACACTGTTGTTTTCAGCAAACGCTACTCAAACAGGAGGAAATAGTGCATTTGTTGGGGATGATTTTATGAAGCATATTAACTAGTGATTATCCTTTGTACGTGTGATTGAGTCAAAATAAACGAGTGTTTGTGATGAAGGAAATAGATCCTTATATGATTAGAAGCTTAAAGTGATAACTGTATGACTGTATATGAACACAATGATAAAGTTACTGTGTGACTCATTGCATTTTAAATTGCAGGTTTTAGTAAGTTGTCTAAAACAGAATGTTTAAAAAACAAATTCATTTAGCTTTCGGAGAACTAGGAGCAGATGACATCATGTCTGGTTCTCTGTGTTGACACAGACATTTAGTCATTAATATGCAACTAGAGTGAATGTGTTCAAGAGTAACGAGATCCATTAACAGTAAAAACATGTAGACCGGTTTCAACAAATATGAAGAAAGTCTCTTTCCTCCAGTGTCAGAACTGCACATTGGGGCTTCAGCAAAGTCCCTCTGATCTTTCTCTGTGCCTCTCTCTTCACTTCTCCCATTCAGGGAGAAATGGGCTGCCACTACTTTAAACCTTGACAAAATGGTGTCAGAGAAACTGTCATCTTTGCACCAGCATCAACCTCACTTATTTTTAAGCAATCTCCCTTTTTTTCGACATCACTTTCCGCTCTTTGCCTCTCTGCTGTCTGTCCCAGAAAGAGCAGAAAGTAAAAGGGGGGAAATATTCAAAATGCAAATACACTGGTGTGTAAATATATATATGGGAGAAATCACATAAAAAGTAAAACAATGTCATACTCCAGGCCAGAAGTGAAAGTACATAAGGTCATGGTCATTGACTGATTGCAGTTGAAAGAGACAGATGTACTTAGAGATCAAATGCTTTGTTTTAATTGTAGCAATGTTGTCGTTTGTGCTTTCACTCTTGGGGAGTCACACTGCTGAATAGCTACTGTACCACTCTGCTGTCCTGTGTTTCCGCATTTAGATAAACGCATGACACAGAGCAGCAGTCCAACCTGCTTTGTCTCAGTCAGAAGTAACGGCAGGGAAAGATGTCTCCACCAGGACTGTGCATGAACCAGTTATGATCATATGGCTGTATTCATACTGTGTTAAAGTCAGACAATGTCAATCAATCGCCTTGACCTCCATGACTTATTGTGGTGTCTTGTTGGGAAAGGTGTATTGTTTCAGCTGTTGCTAACGAGAGAAAATGATAATGATTGTGATTATGCCAGCTGCCGTCTGACTTCCGTCTCTCTTACAGTAGTTATAATAGTGAGGATGGAATATATAGAGCTTTTATTTTAGAACCATCTAAAAAAGCTTCAGCCTAATATTTTGATCATGAATAAGATTCTTGTGTTTTCTTATTGCTGAGATGAAGAGAACTTGAAGTAGTTTTGAAGCAAAGTGTGAAGTAAAGTCAAATGAATATCCAGCAAAGATTAGCAATATTAATTTAACACCAAAAAGGTACTACTTTATATCTGTTTTAGGAAGTAAGAGCGGTGGGTGGTCGGAGATAGTCTTCAGTTCATAATCGTGTTGAAGTGGATACACAGGGCGTGAAAGACATTTTTTTTATTATCTTGATCTTTGATTTACTAAATATATAGTAAAACTAACTTCTTGTATTGTAACAGAAAAGTGTAATCTTTAATATGAGATCTATGGAGCGGTATCTTTTACTTCCACTTGCATTTGTTTCATATATACTAAATATCCATTGAATTCATTGTGTAACTTTTGTCCCAGTAAAAATCCATGAGCTTTAGGTTTGGTGACTCACTTCGCTGTTTGTCTCTCCCTCCTACCGGTGAGCAGCCTGTTTTGGGTGTCGTTTCACATTAGCGGTGTCTCTGCTGATGAGCTGCTGCTCTGATTAGTTGCTGGATCGGAGGCCCAGCCAGGAGGCCACTGAGCCAGGATACTGGGATAGGTTAGAGCCCATTGACCAATTCCAGACAAATCCAGTGTCTGCACAACAACATCTGAAGGAAACTACAACGGTGCACTCAGTAGAGGGCAGATCTCCACCAGGTGTGTCTGCAGCCACCACTGTTTTATTGTGCGATTGAGTTAATACAACCCACAATTGGCAAAGTCTAGACACTTTTGGGCTCTAAGGCCTCATGAAACACACTTAATTCAAACTCACAGACACACATGTATGCGCACATGTGACAGATTACATGGACCTACCTGCAAGAGATTATAGTCGTTGATTGAATTATATTTTCAATAGTTGATGACTGCTAAATGTTTTTGTGCAAATGTAATGGGTGTGTTACATGTATCTTATTATGTGCAATTTGAGATTTTGTTATCTCGATTTATTACAATGTACGAGACAATAGTGCCATTGAGACATGATTCTGTGTAATCTATGAGTAGTTTGTACTTTTCTATGAGGCTTGTACGGACCGTATCTGGCAGAAGCATATGTTGTCTTCACTGGGTTGTGACTGACAGAAGATAAATCCCATCTCAACTGCAGAGAGCATTCACTATTGGTCTATCAATTAATCAATGAAGCGGTAGTAAAACACCTGTTTCTGTCTCATTTCCAAGCCAACAAGCACCTTGTCTGGTATTAGAAGTCTGGCCATTTACAGTGTTTAGTTTCCTGTAACGGATAATGTACCTCAGGTGTGCTCAGTTTAGTAGATTCAACAGCTGAAAACACACAATGCAAAACTTGTATGATGTGTTAGATTGCTTCTGGTTCTCCTCAAAGTATGCATGTGTTGAGACCTAAACATAGAAACTGTGAGAGTATGTTTTCGACATGGGAAGTTACAGATATGGTAAACTTGATTGCAGAGTTGTTTAAATCATGACAACGCTGGTTATTGTCTACGTATAATAGACTTCAACCTGTTTAAAAATGCTGCGGGATTCAAATTTTCACAATGGAGTGAGAGGAAATGTCAGAAGATCAGCAATGTGGTTACATTTCATCCTGTGTGGAACACGAATGTCTGAACAAAATGTCATGGAAATCCATTGAATAGTTAATGAGACATTTCACTCAACAAAACCACAAATGTCAGCCTTGTGGTGGCACTAGAGGAAAAGTCAGAGGATCGCCAATGTCATTAGGATTTATCCTCTGCTGGCCATGAATGTTATTAAAAAATTTCAGAGCAATACATGCAATCATTGATACATATTTTAACAGATATTTTAAGCTGGCCCAACGTCAGTGGACTGACAGAAAGACCTACCTTACCATTCCTAAAGTCATGGCTAAAAAGCTAGAATCAGAGTAGCCAAAGGGTCTCTCGAGGAAATGGCTGAATTCACACTGAAATTACCAGCTCTGACGATTTGAACGCAATGGTCATACAGAAGGTGTCCATTGCTATGTCCCTAATGAGTGCAACCATTGAATAATGTGTGGGTTGAAACAAGCAGTAATCTCCTGTACATTGGTGAAAGAGTGGAGTGAATGAGACCCTGTGAACACATAATCACAATAAAACATTTTAAACTCAAGCTTCACTTGCTACTATATTTTGCAGAGCTTTAACCCATCCATGGCATTGGGTATTGAGATAGCAGTCAATATCTCCCTCCTGCTGTTACACTCTTTCACCCAATGTTTCTGCTGTGTAAGTGTGTGTGTGTGGGCCTCACTAGTGAAGGTGAAACGTCTTGGGCACCTCCTGTGTGGAGCTCGGAATGATTATGCCGCCCCTGTAGTCTTCCTAGACAGTGTCTAAATTGGATGTGGCAAGAAGAATCAGAGGGAGCTATGTGAGTGGACAGTTAAACTTTTCAGGGAAAAACACAATCATGCGCACAGAGCTCGCTGCATTCTCTAGCTGATGCCACGCTGGTGGCATGTAGACGTCTCCGCACTGACACCGTTTGTTGTGAACTCAGGGGTCCAATCCTTAACACCTTTGAATGTTAAAGAACAAAAGGTTGGAGGAATAAAGGCAAGGGCTTGATGTTTTAGTTTTAATCAGAGGCAATTTATAATCCATCTCAGTCTTAACTCCCTCCTTATGCACTTCTTTCATCCTTCCATCTTCCATGCCTGTGGCCTTCATTAGTAGGAATAAGTAAACCAAATGTGGAGCTCAAACCTGGATCTCTGCGGGACAGCGGGCGACTAGACCGAGTGGGCAGATTGCCCATCAACCAAATGTACTCCATCAAGCCTTTGTGTGGGCAAACAGAGCTCTGCTAGAGTGTCAAGCAAGTCATCGAATCAGTCAACAACCACCATGGCTGAAAGGTGTAGTTAGTGCAGTCTTGCTGTAGGCAGAGATCACATACTGTATGTATTTTAGTACCTTGTGTTTTATCTGCCTGTCGAAGGACTCTTGTTGCGTAAACCTGCTACGAGCTCCTGGAATACCGGCGTAGAGCTGGACTTTCCTCGGCATATACCGGAGGAGCTATGGAGCTATGGCAGGTTACTGCCACGGCAGTAGAGGTGGTGTAAAGGTCAGAGAGGTCAAGAGGATCTGGAAATTTAAACCCAATCTGTAATCAATTACCATGGGAAGCATTAGGAACAGACAGAGTGTCTACAGTGAGTGTAGTTTGCTTGAGGCTGAATAGGAATAAACTGGACAGTCTGCTAGAGCTAACACTGGCTTCACTGTAATGGGGGCGGACAGGGGGAAAGAGGCCGTAAGAGAAGAGGAAATCAGTGTCTTTGTTAAGTCTTGCACTCGCGATATTGAACTGATGGTGATAAGATTGAGCCTGTACTTTCTGCCATGACAGTTTACACACGTCATTGTTGTTCACATTATTATATTATAATAATAAGATGTCTCACTCTCTCCTGTTCTCACAATATGTATTCTGTATAACAAGAGGAAATAGAATCCTGGACATCTTGAATGTCAATGTGAAGGTGGCATCCAGCTCTTACTTCCTCCCCCCTGTTGGAGAATCAGACCACAACCTGGGAGACCTTGAAGCCACCTGATGTGGCGCCACAGATGAAACACCAGCCAGCACAAAGGCTGTGAAGGTCTGGTCTGAGGACACAGAGGAGTACCTCAAGGAGCACTTCCATGACACCGTTTGTCGGACTATGGGGATGATATTGAGTGTCTCTCTTGTTGGATCCCGCAGTTCCTCTAACAACAAACTTTGGATCAATAAGAGATTAAAGCCTTTCTCAATAGGAAGAAAGGGGCCTTCGTGTTAAAGGATTGTGAGGAACTCTGGGCTGTCCAAAAGGAGCAAGGAGGAAACTGAGAGGTTAAGAACAGCTATAGGGAGAAGATTGAGGTCAAGATGAGAATGAATAGTACAAAAGTGGTGTGGGACAGGAGGAAACGGATAAAAGGCTGTGGCAAGCATGCCTTGGGAGTACATGGGGAACCAGACGGAGCTGAACCTATTTTGCAGTAGGTTTGACACAACCCCTGTGTTATCAGAGATTGTCGCTGACCATCGCCCCTTCCCCCATTTACACCTCTGCTGTAAATTCTGCTCTTACCCGCTCAATAGAAGCTTTGAAGAAATTGGCTACCTCCCCCTCTCTCAGTAAAGCCAGAGGACAGTCCCCCCTCACCCCCTTACCCAACATCTACTTGACACCGGATGGCATTGCGTCCCACACCCCACCCCCCTCCATGCAATGTCATCCACTGCTACTGCACCCCACGCCCTCCCCAAGTCCCACCCAACCAGGTGAAAGGGGAGCTCTCCAGACTCCAATCAAACAAAACCAGTGGACCAGACAACATCAGTGCCAGGCTACTTAAAGCATATGCTGGATAGCCTGCAGCAGTCTTCCAGCACCTCTTTAACCTTTCCTTGAGGTTGCTGAAGGCTTGCAATTTATTAAAAAAAGACCTCCTGCATCGTCCCAGTACCTAAGAAAGGACATCCTCTGACTTCACATATCATTACGACCTTTGAGGGCCTGGTTTTGTGCCACCTGCGCCACTGCTAACTGCTGTCGGAGTTGAGGAAGCCATCATTTTTCTCACCTAGAAGTCCCTCTCATACCTGGAGAAGCAATGTGAAAGTCATGTTCTTTGACTTTTCCGGTGCTTTTAACACCATCCAGCCCTGCCTTTTAAAGACAAAGCTTATGGCGGTGCAACTAAATGCTCACACTGGATCATGGACTACCCGCAACACCGCGCCCCTCAAAGATCTGTACTGGTGTCATCTCCCCTTCTTCTGGCTCAACTCAGGTTCCTGCCACCTCCAAAAGTTTTCCGATGACTCCTCCATTGTTGAATGCATGAGAAGTACAAAGGACTTTGTCACACGATGCAACAGCAATCACCTGAATCAATATCAGCAAGCTATCTCTGTGAACGGGCTCGACAGTTTGGAGACAGTGGCAGAGAGGAGGATGAAGGACAAGATCAAAACCGCCTCGGACAGACCCTCTTAAGCTGTAGCAAATGGGCACTTCATTCAGTCACCAGATCTAAATGTTGTTGTGAGGACCTGTGTGTGTGAAGCAAGCTACCTGCTTGATCCAACCTTTGTCGAGAGGTGTGTTTGGAATGAAAATGTAAAATAAATGTCATACAAACATCTCTGAATGACCCCCTTTTGTATGTCTGCCTACCTGCAGGTCGCAAAAGCATTTCCCAGCCTTTATGCTGAAAAGCCCCCAAGTGATTGACAGCAGCAGCAATACATTTCCTGGCAACAGCCTGAAGCGTCTGACTGAGTAGAACACCTAAGTGTGAGTGGGATCAGGGCTGCAGGGGCAAAACACACTTCCCTGTTCAGGCATACAGTATGACCGACAACGTAAATGCTGCCTCCAAAAGATCTCACTGTACAAGATTGCATTTTTACAAGACATTAGGGTCATGAATATAATTTAATTGTCTAATGTATCGTGATACTTTGATATTTTCAGAAAGTTTAACGAAAGAGTTACTGAAGATCACAGAGAAGTATCACCACATTTGAATTTCCTTGGTCTTTACAAGCTTTACAACATGCCTTTAGAAACCCTGGCCATGATCCTGACCACTGAATTGCCCTCAACAAGAAGGCGAGAGAAGACAGAAATCCCCCCCAGGAATCAATAGCTTATCAAATCTGAAGTCAGTGTTGGGGCCGAACAGACTTTCATTTGTTCAACGTTGAGTAGTCTACCTGACTATATATACATTTTTTTTTCCTTCAAAAAGCATTGACCAGATGGCAGTAGCTATTAATTAGAGCTTCATACCATATAGTTTCAAAGATGAGAGATCAATCTCATTATTTAAATCTCAGCCCTCGCAGCCTTTGTTGTACCAAGACAAAGCTCTCAGAGTGGTCTGTGGTTGCCAGCGGACAATGGAAAGCTCATTTACTTCCATGCACTGTGTAGCTTCCCCTTGCAGAAAATGAATATGTCATTAGCCTGGTTAACCCCAGAAGTAAATTGTTTTAAATCCAGACTGTGCTATATGCATTATGTAAAGCAGTCCTGGATCCGAGCTGGACCATTACTATGAAGCATGAAGTCTACTCTGCAATTAATTTGAAATGATTCTTCATAGAGAACGAAAAAAAAACTAATTTATTTTTGATTTACACGTCATATCGATTTCATGCTCGCATGACTAACCTGGCTTGATACAAACATCTCAGTTCTTCGAAATTAATTATCCTCTCAGGGATTTGAAACATTCTATATTGTTCCCTTCATGTCTATGGAAAATCCCAAATATGCTTTTAAAAGATCCTTTGAAAGTAAATCAAATGTAACAAATGTGTGCTGATCCTCTGAGGAGTAATACAATGAGGCAAAGTTGGGAAAGATTCATTAACATCTTTCCAAAGGGAGTGAAAATTGATCAAAACTGACTAAAGAATAAGAGACAATACCAATACGTTGTGCCAATACAAGTTAGCTCTTAGATGTAGAGATGGGTCAGACATGAGTACTGTTCTCTGAATATTTTGTAACATAAATATGTCATATTGAAGATCTCAGTCCTCAAATCCTTGTTTTTGATATAAGCGCAAATGTACTGTTTTATTTACCTATTTTAGTTAAATAAATATATATATATATATATATATATATATATATATATATATAGTGCACTGTTGGTTTAGTTTTAAGCCATGAATAGATCAGATTCTGATCTGTGTTAGTAATGGGTCCCAGATTTATTTAAGGTGCTTCTATTTTCCCATTTATTCTGTACATCAGTTGTCCATAAGAGGTACTTTCTGATCGGGCTGTAAATAGGTCGGCTCCATCCAGGGCCTCAGTATGACCCTCTTAGCTGTAAGTGAAAGCTACTGAGTCTTCAACCCTCCTACTCTCGTTTTCTTTTAGGCCATTCAAGCGGCATTATTTATTGATTAACTGATGGCCTACTATTTATACTTTTATACATGCATACATTAAAAACATTTTCTTGATATTGTATTTTTTTAAATATATATATATATAGATGTATATTTGTTATATCTGTTGACAAGGCTGTTAGATACATCATGTTCTCAGAATTACTTGAGGAGGTTGGTATCTTACTTTTTCTTTTTCAATCAGTTACAAATGAGCGTTCTTAGTTGTCAATAATTGTTATGTACATTTTACAGAAATATTCTGGGCAAAATAAGTATTCATTATCAACAAAAAATATGAATTTGAGTCACTTGTACCCACTTATGGAAGAGTAGGTGTAGGTTCCAATAATGTGTTTGAGGGATGAATAGACTGATCCAATGAAGTGTCAGTACCAGGACTATCGGTAAGCTGTGAAATCCTCAGACCTAACCCTTCATTCAGCTCCTATAAATGTAGAAACATGGCCGAATATGGAGGAGGGAGACAGAGAGGGCCACAAATTGGATTAGCCAGTTGGATGTGATGATAAGCCAGTGAGGACGGCCGGTGCAGCGCCTCCGTGGCCTTTCTGATAACAAAGCTAATCCATCCATCTTAGCCTCCTGGCCTCTGCTTTGATTCCCCTCATCAAACATCCCACCGCCCTATTGTTAGCCATGTTTGCTGCCTGTCCTGCTGTGGCGCTCCGGCCATAACTCTTCACTCTGCAACGCAGCGAGCAGGTCAACTATTAATTTAGGCGGAGTGCCACTGTGTCTGTACCTGCTGTTCAGCTCAGCACGGAGAGAGCCGAGCTGCTCGGATGAATGAAAGAGACGTGCTGCCTGTCATCTTTCACCTGCCTGGCACCCTCGCTCCTCTGGGCCTTCTTCACACGCGCCTGTGTTCCACCGTGTGCCCACCGTGACCGACAAGACAAATTGCGATATTATGGCAAAACTATCAGCAGGACATTTACTGTGGCCAAGAGCTAAGCTGGAGTCATAAGTCAATGCTAACAGACAACCAGTCATTCAGGATGGGGGGGCAGACAGAGAGGGAGGAAGGGAGGGAAATGAAAATATCAGGGCTGTGTTCTTACTCCTGCGGTGTTTCACAAAGTGAGATTAAGGAGTCAGACTTGTATCAGGAAGTTCTGTTTCGGTAAATTCTGCTTCCATTTAGCCGTACCCTCTTAAACCCTTCCTTCTCTCTGCTGGATCATCAAGTCTAAATGAAATATATACATCAAACCGAACTAGAATTACCGCCTCGCTGCAGTCATGTAGCAGCTTACATCCCTGTTGGTCCAAAATGTCATCACTTCATCTTTTCATCCTGATTTGTGTGAAATCAGCATGATTAGAATATGAATTCTTGAGTTGTTTACTACTCACAAATACAAAATGTCATTTAATTCACCATAAATGAATGACAAAAATATACTATAGTAGAGACAAACTTCAGAAGTTTGACACCAGCTTCTCAGATAAATGTTTAAAATGTGTCTATATGCCATGTATGCCTTTTGGTACTGTTGAAAAATAAAAAAATGTTTTTTTGGCATTAGTATATAAAGCCTATATTGCAAAACTGGAAAAATAAGGAAGCACCTAACAACAACATACCCTTGTGCAGTCCCTACATACATGAAACCCGATTGCAGGATTTATTATTGAATGTGTACCCAAAATATTGGTAAATTCTTGGAATCAAATTTGCCCACTTCACAGTTTGAGAAGCGCAGCGTAAATAAAGCTGTGGAGTGGTTAGTGTCTTTTTAATTAAAGTAAATTAAGTCTGATTAGACAAATTGATGTGATCAGCGTTTCACTGCCAGACTGCATCCCCTGACTTCCTTAATCAGGCTGCAGTGCTGTTGCCTTTCTTTGGTCATTAGATGCTTGTAATCATCAGACTGCATGCGGCCCTGAAGGACACAAAAACATTCTTTAGAAGTGTGACTGCCGCGTTCCTCCGCTCCGTCAGCTTTAACATAGCATGCACAACATCCAACAGCCCTGTCATGACTTCATTAATCCTAACTGGAGGAGTCACTAGTTAGTTTAGTGCAATTGAACTAAAGCAGAGGACCAAGTCACGCTTAATGAAGTGAGACTTTCATCAATAGAAGTCCTGCTATTCACGGTGCCTCGTCGGTGAAATACCCCCCAGGTAGCTGCTCCTGACAGCTGCTCCCTTGTTTGAACATCAATTTCATTTTCAGCGCTCCTTTGCCCCTGCCTCACCAAATCCCACAACAATTACGACACAGATAAAGTGTTCGGAGGGGAAATGCTGCTAATGAAATGTGGCCTTTAGGGCCACTCGTGTACAGTAATGTGTCAATGCAGTGGAATTGCTTCAGGCTAATAGTGTGTCACCGGCTTACCACCAACAGACACAGGAGTCTGTATTAACATTCACATGAAGGATCTATCAGCGGTGTTTGTTTACTCAAGTTTTTTGTTTTGACTGTGATAAACATTCATTTCTCAAAGGGGAAGCCTCTTCACCCCTGAAAGCTGTTAGCATTTCATTTCATTTCTCAAGGACACACACAGGAATGGCTACACAGGGGAACAATCCTGTTTTAGAAGTTTTTATTTAATAATAAATGGATTATCAGGCATCAAGGTGTCCTGATATCCTCCGAGTTACTGAACATCTCTGTTCATGACATTTTGACTTGAGTGTTTGACATACATATACTCGTCATTTTCTCTCTTCCATAAGAAGATTACACATACATGTAATGACATATTTATTACAGTGGAAATCACTTATCGTGAATTAATTTCACAGGGTTTCCGTAATAGAGTACTTACTATGCCTACCGAAACTTATGTGGTAATTGATCTAAATACGGGTCATCAGCTGCTCGAGAAAGAGGTTAGAAAAAAGTATGTCATCGGCCCAGTCCAATAGGTATAGCTACGGGTAAATACTCAGGTAAGAAAAGATTAATCTTCGATCCGTCCACTCCCTGTTCTGGCCCACTTTCAAGCGTCAACAGCCTCATCCCCCCCGAGCTATTTGGCCTTCATTATGCCTTGGTGGACAGTGCCAATAAATTAATGAAACTAGCCGGTCAAGGCACATGGCTCTCCAAAGCAGTTTAAACGCATTTAAAATAGTTCCGATCCATCCTTCCCAGTGGCATCTCTTCGGAATCAGGTCGGATTCCAATTATTATTTTGGGGTACTGTTGACTTTCGGGTGCAGGAGTAGCCCGTGTCTTTTCAACCAAGTTTCCGATGCACTTTGCTGGATCCCTCTAATAGAGTCAGGGTTCCGTCGGTCCTTCATTCGCTGGATGATTTTCTGTTGATAGATTCCCCACACGATAGTTCAGTCTACACGCTGTTTCCACTCCCTCGTCATTCCTCTCACAGATGAGAAAACCATGGGTCCAGACACACGTCTGAAGTTCCTGGGAATTACGCTCGATACAGTCGATATGAAAGCGTCGGGGAAATTGCAGTGCATCCGCGAGATTACTAAATCATATTGCGCGGCCAAAAACATAACTAAACAACAGTTACTCTCCCTCCTGGGCCATCTTAATTTCACCATGCGCGTCATTCCTCAGGGACGCTCTTTCATCTCCCGCTTGTTGGACATGGCATCTTCCGTGTTCAATTTGCACGATCTCGTATATCTCGATGAAGGGTGCCGCTCTGACCTGCGGTTCTGGTCACTGGAATGGCGTAACATTCTTCTACAACGATCTGGTGAATTCCTCGGATTCACTGAAATTCGACACAGATGGTAAATGGACTGTACTTGTATAGCGCTTTTCTAGTCTTTCCGACCACTCAAAGCGCATAGTCACACCCATTCATACGCTGATGGTAGGGGCTACCATGCCCACCATCAGGACTAACTAACATTCACACACACACACACACACACATACACACACACACACACACACACACACACACACACACACACACACCGTAGGCACAGCTACGGTAGCAATTTTGGGGTTAAGTGTCTTAACCGACATGCGACCAGCGGAGCCGGGGATCCAACCGCCAATCCTTTGATTGAAGGACGAGCCACAGTCACCCCCCACTAAGCCACAGTCGCCCCCAGAAAAACCCCACAGATGCTGCACCATCTTTGGGTTTTGGGGGGTTCTATCAAGGCCAGTGGTTTGCTAACGAGTGGCCTCCCTCTTTTTCAAAGTTGGAGAAATCCTTAGCACTGTATGAGATTTACCCTGTTGCCGTGGCCTGCTTTGTCTGGGGGTGGCACTGGGAATGCAAGTGTGACGCCCACCAATGTGTTTTCACATGTGTGTTAATGTGTTTTGTGTTCATGGACAGCCACTATGGTTTACAGTGAGCAATGTATATTCTAGAAATATAATAAGTTAACAAAGGACTGACATGCTTTCATTATGTATGGAATTCCACCCTGTAGCCAGCAGGGGGCAGGGTGGTGCTGTTTGCTTTGGGCAGGCTTTACGACAGTAGAGTTACGACCATAACGTTGCGATGCCGTTTCCTCATTCTGCGGAGCAGGCGAGATGAACAGACGAACTTGCCCTGTGTCATTTGTGTGTCCTGTTTGCAGAATCTTATCATCTGGCTATTTGGTACCAGTCCTGGTACCTGTATCACAAGCGCATCTCCGTCATGTGCGATAATCAAGCAGTTGCCGACATAATCAACAGAGGGCGCTCCTCTTCCAAAGACATGCCTTTCAAGAGAAGCATCACTTGTTCACCCGTCACACATAACTTCATTATCACCGCCCGTGGCCCGAGGCTGGTCTTGCAGCTTACCATGATGTGTTTGAAAGTCGCTGGAGTTGGGCAGAGGGCACAGGTTGGATCTTCGCCATACCACTGATGGAGATTCTTTGGTGATGGAAGCACTTCATAACTAACGTTGTTGACCGACTGAAAGCCTGGTGAAAACGACATAGCTGTCTGCTGGGGTTATGAGGGCCGGAAAGTGACTGGACTGGCTAACTCAAAATGTGGGAGTGAGTGTGCATTTAGCTGCGAAGATGTCCGTTTCATTGTTTTGTATTCATATAATAAATATACAAATGTCAATTCGATAGTAATCGGCATGAGTAATAAAAAAAGTTGGCTCTAATAATCATCTGTTGTCCGGACCCGGACAGACATGATCACTATAAGAGGTTTCCACTGTATAAGACACTATGAGATATATCCTTTCTTTTGCAATAAGACGTTGTCAAGGTATTTATATCTGAAGGCATTAATATACATCTTGCCTGTTTATGTAAGCAAGCTTGTAATGATCACAAAAGTCTGCCTGTGTGTACAGCAAATGTGAATGGGGAACCTGTGGGTTATGTTCCTTCACCTATATAAAGTACTGTACTGTTATTAGTTGCCTGTAATTATAAACACCGGATATGAATAGGATATATTATTGTTATTGTTTTAGTTGACCTGGTTTGCATAAATTGTGTCGGGGGGGGGGGAGTGACGCGAGAGAAGATTGTGCGTGCAGACCGGAGGAAGCAAGCTACGTTCAGTGGACTCAGGAGGGCACGGTTTGCCAGCGATTGCTCAGCCACGGATCCGAAGCAAGCGTTTCCAGGATTATTAGGCTGGAGTCTTCACTGGGAACGGCACAGAGGGCCACCATCGGGACCAGCTGTGGTGAGATAGCGCGGGTTCGGTGGACGAAGGGACCGCGGCGTCTCGCCACGCTTCCGCCGGTTATTGACTTTGCCTCGGGGATTGTTTTTGTCATTGGACTGTTTTTCGTTACTTTAAGGAACTTTTTGGACTAATGAGACTCGGGGTTTGGGTGATCGTTGTTGTAAATGTTTAGTTTATTGTGCCGGAGTGCGGGGGGATCCTCGCGGTTATTTTGATTTGGTTGTTCGTATGCCGAATGAATTTTGATTGATATTAATATATTGTGTTACATTTACCTGGCAGTGTGGTTTCTTTGGCGTCTGATGTGGTCTATCCCTATAGGGAATAATAGAGAGATCGTTTCAGCGTGGTTTTGGACCTTCCACCATGTTATTCAGGCAGATATAGACTCTGTAAACCTACCAATTCAGATCCGCCCGTGCCCTTAATTTTAGTGTATGTACTTTTCCCTTTTTAGGTTCATATAATTAGGTGAATTGTTATAAGCTGTTAACTTCCCATGGAACATTCTTCTTCCTTGTCAAAACCTGGGGCCCACATTACCCACAATGCAACCCAATGGCCAATGGTTCCCTGTTAGATTGGGGTGTTATGCAAGCAACAGCTAATGTAGCCTGGAGACTCTAATTATTAAATACAATTAATTATTAATTAATACAATTATACATAACAATTTAGGGACTATAGATTGGTTGTTCAATATTAGTATGAATCATGGATAATCTTTCAAGCAAAGTCTGAGTCCCAAGCAGAATCTCTGAAGCAGATTTACCATCTGTGTCCTAATTAATTGTATAATAAGTCCAAGAGTCTGCAAGTGCAGGAGGAGGACAGATACAGCTGTTGAATTGCTTACCCTCCACATTTGTAGTCCATGTAGCCATAAGACTACAGCACCATTGAGCACTAACTTGTGTCTGTGATACAAAGATGCTCTGAATGTCTCTAAGGTCCAATGTTCCCCAGTTCAATATTCTGTCAACACATTATGTAAATGTTTAAAAAGGTTTTCTGTTGTCAGGGACTAATTTTAATTTGTTCTGTTGAACTCCATTCTATGTTCCCTTTGATGAGATCACACAATAGCTTGTCACAAACCTTTAACCCAAACTATGAACTTAACCAAGTAGTTTTGTCGCCTATATACTTAAGTGGCATCAAGGGGTACCCAGGCGTCCTGACCAATTATTCGTTTGTGATGAGTTGGGAATGGGAACGGGTGGAGGGAATTTGGGACCTTGGGAACATCAGTCGCTGGGAACATATGGATCCTTGTTATGTTCCCATTGCCAGATTTATCGAGGGGATCATAAGACCCTGAGAATGTAGGACCCTGGACACAAGGGAATGACCCTGTTATGGACATTTCTCTATATACACCTATATGTTCTTTCATCCTTTTTGTCTTTTATGCCTGAGGGAGGTCTATGACTGAGAGCTTTTATAAAATCTAATAAAGTGTGCAGATTCTAGTGTGCGGAAGCTCATTTTTTGGGTATTCCCTTTCTTTATATTGTACAGTCAATTTAGGATTCTGATGTTTGACAGGCACCTGTAGGCAACATTGAGCTTTTTTATTGTGCTTGATAGGTTGCAATTTAAAATCAGTCTGTCACTGTCAGCTCAGTATGAAATATTAACTGGGCTGGGGATGGATTTATGATAGTGATGGATTTATGACCGCATACATTGTAGAACTGTATTTAAAGAAAAACCCAACAACTTTGCAGCAGTCTAGCTGGATTGACAGTCGTCTGACCCCCAGAATAACTCCCTCCATGTAGTCCAGTCCCCTGCTGCTCTGGGAAACCTCTGCTTTAACATCTGAGCTTAACTCACAGTGATGCAGCAGTCAACCTCATGGAGACTGGGGAAATTATGTTATTACTGTTCTAAAACAGTCTCTGAAGAGGAGAAAAATTATTTTACACAGCTGTAGGTCATTTTCATGGGGATTATCCTGCGTCACATTTTTAAATTCCAAGTATCCATTTGGCTAATTGCTTACAAATTAAAGTTGATTTTCTCTTTCGGCGATAATATGAATTCCAATGACTTGTACTTCCTGTAAATCCTGCTATTATCACAGCTAGATGTCATTACCGCCAGAGAATGTTATTTACTAACAATTATGTATTTTTATTTACAAAATCAGACTTTTAAATTAGCAGCACATTGTGCTCAGGTTAGGTTAGGAGCATGTTTCTAAAGAAAAAACTAAAAGTATTCATATTCATATTTACAAATAGGACCCTGGGAACATTGATCACTGGGAACATAGGACATGAGAATATGGGACCCTGGGAACATATGAACCTGTGAACATAGGACCCTAGGAACATAGCACACTTGGAACATAGGACCCTGGAAACATAGGACCTTTGGAGCATAAGTACCTGGGAACATAGCACACTGGAAACAAAGGACCCTGCGAACATAGGACCCCAGAAACATAGCACAATGGCCACATAGCACACTGGGAACATAGGACCCTGGGAACGTAACACACTGGGAACATAGGACCCTGTGAACATAGGACACTGGGAATATAGGACCCTGTGAACATAGGACTGACCCGGTTGGATCCAGCATGCTGAAGAAGAGCAATTCATGTAACACCCAAAATAATACATACATAATAGAAATATAGAGATATACAACTATTGCTGAAGGGCTGTGTAGATGTGTTTACCAGGAGGTAGGTCTGTTGTTTCTTGCTAATTGTTCTTGTTTTTATTTGATGTTGTGTTTCTACTGCATTCGGTCGAAGTGAAGTTGAGGAATGGTCATGTTTTCTTCGCAAATTAATGTTTATTAAGTATCACCAGGACGTTGGTTCTATCAATGTGCTGCTTAGTAACTAAATGCTGATTCACAATATTTGGTTCGGACCAATTGAAAAAATTATAAATAGTATTGGGTGCTGGCAATATCACTGTAACAAGACCCACAGTACAATAAAACATACACTCATTAAGTGTTATGTTTGCATAACGCTACTGTTCACACTACCTGTTCTATATTGGCAGCATTATACAGGAATACAGTGAACATATCTTAATTAAAGACTTCAAAGAAAGGTCTGCAACACAGCGGTGTGTCTCTTCTTAAAGATGGAGATTGATATCAACACATTTATAGGCAAATCACTTTGATAATCATTCATGAGCATGTTGGCTACGAATAGCATTAATATGTCTTATCTAGGGAGATGGATTTCAAGAGATGCAATTGAATTTCAAGCGCTTACAATAACCACTAAATGTTTACAGGAGATGAAGAACATGTCTTTTCAATATGAGTTGCTGGTGAATAAACAGCAATCCTATAGAAGCAATTGTTCAATTTTCATTCATGCGATAAATTGACTAGAATATTGAAGGAATTATAAATGCATTGGTTACAAGATGATCCTGGTCATATACAAATACAGATTCCCACACACAGGGAAAGGCACTCTGCTGAGGCCAGGTGTGTGTCAGGATGCACGGGGCAGAAATGCACAGATGGAGGAGGAAATGTGATCGAGGTTCAGACCTCGCTAAAGGAAGCATGTACTGTCGCTTGCTGCACTTGCCAAGAAGTTAACCAGCCGTGGATGAAGTCTTGGTGACAAAGTTGCACATTTGCGATTCTGTGGGGCTTGAAGGTCAAAGCGTCAGCAGTGGAACACCACTTGATTGCGTTCTACTAATATGCAGAGAGCTGTAAAGCCAAGGCAGGAAGTAGCTCATTACATGCACATACACTGTTCAACAGGCAGTTACCATCCCGATAGCACTGCACTGGATGGCATTTCTTACCTCAAGCATAACCATGCAATATGAAACAATATGAAAATGACAATGCTAACATGCTGATGTTTAGCAGGTATAATGTGTGCCATGTTTACCATCTTATTATTGTGTATTAGCACACTAACTTACATTTGGTAAAAGTAGAATATGGCGCTAGATAAAAAATGAATAATTTAAAGTCATTTAAATGCATCCTCTGGATATCAGTACACACTTCCATGCCAATCCATCAATTAGTTGTCGGGATATTTTAGTCTGGTCCGACGTGATGTTAAAAATATATTGTTTTTAAGCCTTTCATTTGGGGACCATCATATACCAATAACACTGACTTAACTTAATGAAAAAAATTCCAAAAAGTGTTGGCCTGGTAAAATCCTGTAAAAAGTGAATAGGACAAGGCTAGAAAGGACTTTTACACCTTGAGTAGTTCATCTAAGGCCTGTGCATTGAAAGTTGTTAAAAACATAAAAATTATTAAAATATAAGTCAGTGTTCAGAGACTTGAAAGTATACACCAAGACTTGACCTTGTCTTGACAGACTAAAGATTTGACACTTGCCGCCAAAGACCCAAAAAACAGCTCTGCAAATCTGAAACTGTTCCAAAACTTGACATGAAAGCTGAACAAACCTCAGCATTCACAATGAAAGGTTGCAAAAGTCCATGCCAAATGTGTTACATTGTGTCTGGAGTACATTCCTTAAGAGTTAAAAGGACAGTGTGTAGGATTTGGTGGAATCTAGCGGTGCTAAGCTAACAAAGATACAATTCTTAGTTTCAGGTAGTTACACACTAATGAAAACACAGTTCAATATTAAACTCCTTTTCTACAAAAAGATCGCTTGAAATGCCGCACACTGGCCCTTTAATAGAAACATATGCGTATTGGTGTTTTAAAATCTCAAGACAGGAAAAAATCTTCTTCCACCATCCCATGGAATACAAACGGAATGATTTATGGCTGAGGTTATCTCACGTCTCCTTGATGTCCATTTGTTCTCAGCAGTATGTCGGCCCGGTGTGGAGATAAAAATCACAGGCAGGATGGAGACGGGGAGAGTCTCTGCAGCATGACAAGATGCTCTGTTGTAGAAACAAAAGAACTGATGTGTTCCTGATAGATTCACAAATTAAATCCTCTGCCTGCCAGTTGGATATTATTCCCCTGTCCATCCTTAGAAAAGGTACTCTTCCAGTTACCTTTACTCCAAGTTTGCAGATATAAGCCAAACAACTGGACCAATATCTTTAATCAAAACTACTGTTTTACCAATTATCTTACGTAGCAATGGAGTAATACTGAACCTGTGCAAATATGACGAAAAGAAACGCAAAGGGTGAAATACAGTTAATATATAGGAATTTAGCGTGAAATTGTCCCCTTTCAAGAAAGAGCCTCATTGCAAAAACAGTCCAATTCACAGAGATCAGCTATAATTGCCACAACCAGTTTCAGTAAAATTATTAGCATCTTCAGAGAGTTGGTGGTAACTGAAGCACATTTTAAAGGGGCAGCAGCTATTGTTGGGCGAAGGCATTATCATCCTGTCTCAAACTGGGATGCAGTTATGGGATGCAATGACAGTTGTGCCATGAAAAATGAATAGATAAAGTTCCCCTACATGACATTTTTGAAAATACATGAAAAAAAAAAATATATATTTCCTGTCTCTATGCAATAAAAGGGCAAATTGCCAACATCTGCAAAACATAATGAGCGTGTTTGCGCTGTGATATCATTACGATATCTTAGGAGAATCGGACATTGAGACAGGGCAGATGGAGGTTGTAAGTGATGCACAATTCAGCTTGCAACACTGACAGCGAATCAAATCAGACACGCCCCCTTGAGAGTCTCACCAGCGAGGATTTGGCATTTCTGCTTTTTTGCTGTATTGAAAACGTACCGAAACGTACCGAACCGTGGCACCACTGTATCGTATTGAACCGAACCGAGCATTTTGTGAACCGTTAAACCCCTACAAATGAAGCAAACAAAATGTTTTAATACTCACTTTTTACAACTTTATTATCTTCATTGCAATGTAAATAAGTACATTTACTCAAGTATTGTACTTGTAAATATAAGGTACTTGTACTTTACATGAGTATTTCTATGTTCTGCTATACTTTCCAATTCTCCTCCCATACATCTCAGAGGTAAATATTGTATTTTTAACATTTGTCTGAAAGCTTTAGTTTCTTTTCAGATGAATAGAAACTAAAGTTCTATTGTGCATTTACTGCACAATACTGTTGATTGTGCAGTAAATGTAAAAGTACATTTTGATGAGAATACTGGCTGACAACACTTTTACTTATGCTGCGTTCACACCAAACGCGGCGCGAATTATTAGTGCGAGTAGATTACATACAAAGTCTATGCACAGACGCGATGAGATTGGAGTGACGCGAATTTGCGATGGCGTGGCACGAATTCGGGCGAAGTCGCGTCAAACGCCAAAACGCCCCAAGTGCGTGAGTTGAAATTTTTCAACTTCGGCGGAAAAAATCACGTGATGCTGCTGCGCGATAGCCTATCAGCGTTGAGATGTTTCTCCTGTCATCACTGACGTCCTGCCGTTGTTGAATCAGGAAATAAATACTGTAGCCGTCTGTGCCGTTTATTACCGTTAAATCACAACCAAATCACTTTATTTTGTGTTCATACAGCTGTTGTAAACCAGCCGACGTGTGTCTTGCTAGACACAGTGAATACAGCTCGATACAATCCACGGAGCTCCTCTGGACTTTGTTATTAACCCAGACAAGACGGCGTTTAGTTTCCCGTGATATCTGGGACTTCTACAACACGTACTAAGCAGAAATAGGTTATTTTTTCCATGGTTGATGGCGGACAGTTGAACGACTTCCAGGGCGAATAAAAGTGTCACAATAATAAGAATGTCAAAAATATGTTTACTTATGGAATGTATTATATGTTTACAGTGTGTTTACTATAGAGGATATATGTTTACAATAGGTTTACTTGTAGAGGTCTTAAAATAAAGGTTCTGAGCCATGAGGCAGAGAGAGGGTGAGATAGGCAGATAGAGAAATTCTTGAGATAGGCTTTTCAGATTTTATTTATTTTATATTTATTTATTACACTATATTTATCCCTTTATGGGGGACATTTTTCTCTGCATTTGACCCATCCCTGTATATAGGGAACAGTGGGCAGCCAATGACAGGCGCCCAGGGATACCAGATACCATATAAGGGAAAGACATGAGAAGCAGAGACATCGCCACGGACAGGAAGTGGACACAGACCAACTGGACAGATGACAATTTTATATAACTCTGTATATGTTTTTTTTAAATATGTGGCCATATTTGAAGTTTAAGAACATTTTTCATAAATGTGGTTGAGAGAGTGCAGTAAAAATAGTCCAGAACAAGTAGAAGTGTAAAGAAATCAATTCCATATCGCACCGTGCCCAGTTGTTCAAATGACAAAAACAACCATTCATGTCCTTTGGGTGCATTCCAAACTGGTGTATTGAAGCTTTATGTGGGCAAATTGGTACCTCAGCATAAAACTGTGGCTCTGGAATGAAGCTCTTTGATTCTGAGAGCTTTATCTCAGTGAAAGCAAGAAGCACAAGCCAGGGTTTTGTGCAGGCAGAGTGGTGTTTAACTTCCATAGACCATGCCTGAGATAAAAACATGCAATGATTAAGGGGACAGAAAGACGGAAAAAGGGGAACAGTCCAGAATGGTCAGAAGAACCAGAGATACCAGAGCGCTGAGGATCAGAGTGCAATGTCTCATGTGAGTTTGAGTCTCCATTGTCTGTGGCTGCGATTAGCTCTGGCATCTGAATTGTGGCCAGAACGCGGCGCAAATGTGCCAGGTGGAATACTATACTGGTTCACTAATACTGGTTTCTGCAGATGTCCCCGGCACAGGCAAGCTTTATTGATATATATTAGCTTGACTTTCCTTTATATATCTTTTTTATTTCCCCTCTCTTCTCTCCCTCACACTGTGCTGCTCATTTCCTATCAGCTAATTTATATCAAATATAAACCACCACTGCCAGTGATTGGCTTTATGTCTCCTTGCAACTTTGTTGTTGAAAAAAAAAAGGATTCACAGGGCCCTACGCAATTGGGTATTCACCGTATAAGGGTGGGCCGTCCCTGGATTTAACTATAGTGTGGAAAGGACTGGTTGACAGATTTAGGGGAGGACAATGCTTAATGGTGCGTCAAGACTGATTCCCCTTTGAGAAGTGTTTCCCATAGTCCCGCCCTCAGCGGTTGGGTTCAGGGTTTAATTCAAGTTAATGTTTTCTAAGCGGTCACAAGAAAAAAAACTTGATAGGGAAACAGATATTCACAAAACAATGATTGCTTTTTTCCCTTCACTTGCATTGTCTGGTTTTCTTTTCTTTTGCACCCATTTAATGTCCGGGATTTGACTGCTGCGGCGCACCCAGTGCAAGGCATGTTGTATGGCGTAACCACTACTTGTGGTAATTATGGGTACCACTGAAACATCACAGATGTACAGAGTGCATGCAGCTCTCTTTTTATATCTCTGGCTCCCTGGTCTGTGTGAAGCATAATTGTATGCACAATACATGTCGACCCGAAAGCACACATTTAGGTAAATAGCCAATACTTCATTGCCAGGTTGTTCGCAGACCTTCAATGTCATTACATTGGTGCAGGACGGTGCAGGCATTGCTCTTTTTATCTTCTTTAGTTCATGTGATTAACAGTTTTAATCAGTTGCTGGACACACAAAACAATACTTATTTTGTCCAGCTAATAAGACAAAAGTCCTGATATTACTTTTGGTTATGTTATCAGGTGACAAGGTCAGAGCCTAGACTATCATAGAATATTAGGGTAGTACTTCTTGAAAAACATCTGTTTATTTTTTGATTACAAGAATCAGGACACCCTCCCGCTACACATGAACGGGCAAACCGGAGGGGTAGGGCTAAGTGGACAAGGGATGTATTTGGATTGGGCCATAATGTCCTTTCACCTTCTCTGATAACATACTCCTATCAGTTCCACTCACAGTGCACCACTCGCCATGAAAACCCCTCACCTCTTCCCAGTGTTTCCCCTACCATTGTATTAGGGGGGCGCTCCGCCCCCCCTTGAAGGTTGAGTTAATTTTGTTTAATTTTCTATATAGCGCCAGATCACAACAGAAGTCATTTAAGGTTCCTTTCCTATAGAACAGGTCTACACCGTGTTCTTTTATTAAACACACTAAACAGCTTTATGTTATTTATCTTATCTACACGACGGCATGTCATATCTGTGGTCGCGCGTTTACAATTCTCCTCTGCTCTCTGTATCGCGCACACACACACAGGTGAGCACACTCCCACCAGCGGACGGAGAGCGCGCGTCGGACAATATGTTGCGTCAACCAGCTGAAAAGCATATCCGAGTTTTTGAAACGCTCCCATGTGGTGAAGAGGCAACACTCGCTCTCCTGCGAGTATCAGCCGGGGTCCAAGTACCCGCACCCCCCCCCAAGGGGAAACACTGCTTCCTATGTGTCTTTTAAAGGTATTCGCCATGGCTCAGCACTGATTCATCAATACAGAAAGCTGAGGGCTTGACCACAGAACTTGCCATGCAGCCGACTGTAGATGCTTTAGCTCACTGAACTGGAAATGTCATTGTCATTTATATCAGAGAGGTTCTCCAGTTTAAGGTACAGAATTGTGGTGCTGTGTTTACTGTCATGACTGATCTGTGTAGACCTTCGACACTAATTCCATTTGCTTTAGTTGCGGGATGATGTCACAGGCTCTGACACACTGATTCGGTAAGACTTTCTGTGTCATCGTTTTCTCTGTTTTGTTTATGCTTTGGGCATAGGCCCACAAGGGATTTCTAGTTATTGATCGCTACAATGATTTATGGTTAGGTGGACAGCCAGACTCTTCTCCCAGTGAGTGGTTTTATACTGACTTTCACTGCATATTTTCTTGTGTTTTGGGGGTTTCAGATGTTTATTGTCCCCACTGTTTGATGACCATGAAGTCTACAGGGCTACAACAGCATAGCATGCTGGTATGAACATTCTGAAAGCAACAAATAAAAGTACATCTAGTTGGTGAAAGCGATCGTTGCTGCCGGTCCCTCAGGGGAAAAACAGCATTACAGTGTCATGTATTTATTCTAATACTCCGACTTCCAATTCACACTGTAGGGTTTTGTTGATTTTCTTTTCTTTAAACATTGATGAAATGCTTCAGTTACTATACGAGCAGGTACATTTAACTGACAAGAAGAATGTCTGCTTTTTCAGTTGACAGTTGAGTATCAGGTTCAGTTGAGAATTGCGTCTTAAATCAGTTCGTCAAGATTGGTAATAGTGTCAAGCTGGATGCTTATGATTACTCCACTTGGACGTCCATATCCACACCCAGGTACAATAATGACTGGGCAGGGAGCGGAGAACTCTTTTGGCAGTTTATGTTGAAACCTAATGTTTGCAAGCGCTGCACGACTTCCACCGCGAGGAGTGCAGTCCTGACACAGGTCCATAAGGATTAGGTCGTCTAAGTAGGACAAGACCATGATCCCTTTCCTTTGTAATAGCTCCAGAGCTGTTTCTGGAGGGCGCCTCTCCTTTGAGCGAGTGTCTTGCTGTCTGTGGTGCTGTGGCTGAGTTCCAGCTTTGGGATCATTCAGCAACTCCCGTCGGATCTGAAGGGGAAGCTGCAACATGTGGAGCCAGATGTGCCAAGATTCAGGATGCCGCCCCTGTAAAGGCTGTGGTGAGGGTCAGGACATTAGTCATAGCCTTTGAGATGTCCGTGGCTAGCTCTGAGAAGATAACCCCAGGCTTTGTGGCCATGGCGGAAACAGTGATGAGATGTTATTTCGGGATGCAGCCACCTGAGCATTACGCTGGTACGAGCGGTCAGTAAGGCAAGTATAAACCTGGTCCAGAGGAGAAGGCTGTGGGGGCTTATGTCTGCAGCTAAAAGTGGCCTTAGGGAGCAGGACAGATGCCAGGCTTGGTTCCAGCGCAGGACTGTGGGAAACCCTGTGTACCTTTGGGCTCATGGTGAGAAACCAACACTCTTAGTATTCCAAGGTCGGAAAAACCCGTCTCCGTGAAGCTCTGGGTGACAGGGACACAGCAGGGGACGTTTGGCCAGCAGCTCCTGTTAGTTAACATCTCTGCCTAAGAGGCCACAAGCAGCTTCAGGCTGTTCTGGGACGTCTCTTAGATCTGCTGCCGTTTTATGGTAAAAAAGTGCTTTGGCGGCTGGTAAATGATGTCGCGGAGATCACAGGTGTCCAGCTCTTCCGTCACTGAGGTATCTTGATGGTCTACCCAACTGCTTTCCCCACCACCTTCAACACGAAGCACAGTGAAGGCCTCCTGGCAAGCAGCCTGCGAGGTGAGCGTTACCCCGGTGTGAACAGTGCCGAGGCAGCTTTCGCAGCTTAAGGTCCGTCGAGAAGATGTAGCCAAACCTGCAGCCAGTAGATAGACGGACACTGCTGGACCCCTTCATCTTCTTTCACTTGTTAAATGCTTGACACTGAAGAAAAACTGGGAGCAGAACTATGGTTGCATAGAGCTTATGCAGACACAAGTGCGGACGTACGAGAGGGCACAAGGGGTGCAAAAAAGATCTTCACGACTGTGCATGCATTGGGATTAACCCAATAGTGACTGCTCCTAAAAGGCGAAGCTTATACAAATCCAAATATCTTTAAAAAGTTGCAAGTTGGTGACTAAATAATTCACAAACATTCACATTCCCTGCTGAAAAGATGTTTATTTTTTTTATAACAATCATAGCTTCTTGCAGTTTCAGGGAAATTGTATGTCGGCCCATTTTGGACATACTACTACTTATTAGTGATTATTGTCAGTGCAAAAGCTGAATTCAATTTACTCAATAGCTTGGTTATAACACCACATTGTTTTAAGAACCCAGACACTCATGTCTGTCAAGTCACAAATGTCAGAATTTCTCCCAAATAAGATGCATAAATGTAAGCAAAAGCAATTCAGTTCTGGAGTGCAGCATCGTGTACATAGTAAAACAGAAGGTATTAAAAGTGTCTGAGATAAAGGGCGAGGTTCTGTCAGGAGGCTTAAATATCAAGAGTTGACTTTAGAGATTATCTGACGGAGTCATTTGCATACAGACACTTCTGACAGAATCAATGAGGCACAGAGCTCTCACTCTGCCTCGCTCTATCAACTGCTTGTGAAAGTTTCATGAAGGAGGAGACGCTTGTCTTCCACATGAGAGGGAAGTGCCTCTTTCTCCAGAGTGATACCATCCATGTGCAATAATTGCAGGCACTACTTCGACATCAGTAATAATTGGATGATCAAACTAGCTCAGAACTCTTACAGCTGATGGCCTTTGATGAATAAAATAGTATGCCGACATTTTGTAATTAATTAAAGATCTTTTTAATGTAACTTTTGATCTTCTATTTTTCTTGATTTCAAACTGCTCAGGGCAGCTGTTTAAGTTTAAAATCACTCCTGATCAGCAGCATTACCCTTCAGAACATGTCTTTACACAAACCTGTATATGGATGTAAATAGATAGATTAAGATTTTGATATCGGAAGAGTTGTGGTTTTCTTTTGTAGTCCTATTGAGTCATATTTCTCAAGATTGGAAAGCAGGCAGCATGAGATGGACCCAAAGGTAGACAAAGACTAGGAGGCAGCAGAAACAATGAAAACATTTTATTTTAATAATGCGTACAACCTTGAGTCCAACGGAACAGGCAGGAAACAGCAGGCAAGGACAATGCCAGGTGAGCAGGCTCCTCGCTAAGAGCCAAGGAGAATAGAGTGCTTCTTAAGTGATCTGTAGTCCTAAATAGCAATCTAGCCAAGGCCTGGACGTTTGGGTTGGTTTGTAGTGTCACGGTTGGAGAGCAGGCAGCAGGGGATGAACCCAAACGCAGTCAACCAAGCAGCAGAAACAATGCAATTAAGAAGGTCTGGTGAATGCAGGGCTGATGAGACAGGTGGAACTAATCCGGGCAGGGCAGACAATCAACAAAGGCGGGAAAACAAACAAAGGCTAAGGAAGTCAAACCAGACACAAGGGGAGAGTAACCTTTCAAAATAAAAGCAGGAAACACTAAACCTGATTGAATAACATGAAACAAGCAAAAAACAAACAGAAGACCCCTCTAGATACAGATCTAGACAAATGCAAGATCATCCAGTCTTCATTTAAGTCAGACTGTGACAGTATCAACAGATCATGTTTGAGCGGGCTTTGGTTGCACGCAAGAAATCAGTCCGTCTCTATGTATTTTTGCATCTAAAGTTGCTAATTGGATTGAAGTACTGGCCTGGATGTCTTTGCTGGCTACATTGGAATCCCAGATGTGTTGGTAATTTTCCCCAGAAGCTATTGTTGTCAGACCAATATGTTCCGAGTGTGTGCCATCCCAACTGGTTACGGAAGAGTTGCACACATCATCCGGTTCCCCCTCAGGGTAACACTGTTAGCTCTGTCAGCACTGTTGATGTTGTTTGCATGTTTAGCTGCTTGCCGGCAGCTCAATCGAGCTGCAAAGAGACGATATATATATATATATACACAGTATATATATATAGCACCTTTGACTGTACATCATTTTAATCAAGAGGAAAATAGATGTGTGCAGTGCTGTGGTTTTCTAAATGTCATCCAGTATTAAAAATGAATGAATGAATGAATGATACAGTATGTGGTTTGTTATATTCCAGCACCATACATCAGTGCTACAGCTGTGAAAAGGTTAAACTATGCTTGTAAAATGATAATCAGGGGATACATGTCACACTTGCCTCCTCACAATTTTTTTTCCACTGCTTCTGTGCGTTTCATTTTGACACTACTCAATTGAAACCCCAGTCGTGTATACATTTTTTGGTGTTTATGCTTACCTACTGATCTCAGTGAAATGTTCATCCAAAGGAGAGAGGAAAGTAAACCACTGATAGTGTGAAGAAAGATAATCCTCCAGGACCTTAAATCCATCAGATGAACCTCACAAGCAACACATTTCACCTCGGAAATGTCTGTGTGTTCTGATGTTTTTTACCGCACATTTTGACACAGAAATAAATACATAAGCTGACATCAGTGGCAAAGTTTATACCAAAGCTACCAGTTATATAAGCATGCTCTCTCTCTCTCTCTCTGTGTGTACAAAAATATATACATTCTGATATGACATGAATACTTTTTTGTCAGCTGAACCCTGTCTTTGTTTTCATTTTTCTTTTTATCGCTGCGTGTTTTATGTATATCGGTTCATTATTTGAAATTGATTAATTAGTTTATTTTTCTTGCGTTTTCCTCTTGTCCTCAGGAGACATTTTCCTGGTCATCATTACCAATTCTGCCTGAGTAAATAACGAGAGAATGAAATACATAAAAGGCAAACTTTGATCACTTGTGAGATCAAACATGTATTTCACTGTGCATACATACTGTCAGCAACACTTTTGATGTTTGATGATATTTGATGATTTTTTTTTCTCCATTAGATGTCTGAGAGTCAAAGCATGAAGATATTCGATATGTACCTCAAAAGTAGTAATTAGCCAGTTTGAACTTATCAATGTGAATATGCTGTGTTTCATACATTTATGGGACATTTCAACTGTAGTAACAAGTGACATGAATAGGTATACTTGATAGGGAGACTATGACTGTGTTCCTCCAATTCCTTGTTTTATATGATCAACTTTCCCCAAAAAAACCCCAAAATATTCTATTTAATAATCCTATGAGAAAGAAGCGAGCAAATCATTAAGTTTCAGAAGCTGACATCAGAGATTGTTTGATCATTTTTCTTGAAAATTGACTGAAACGATTAATAGATAAGCAAAATAGGTGCCAGTTCTCTGCTGATCAGCTAACGTTCACATGCTGGTGTAGCGCACTGAAACATGTCATTTCATATTTCTTGCTGATTTAATATCAGTGTGTCTATGTAAAATCATTTGCTTTAAATGCGTTTTGAAGTTCATTCATATTTGTATGACTTCAATAGTTAAAAACATGACCTAACTGTATGCTTGCTAACTGTGAAGGAAGAAAGTTGTTGTACTGACCCTTTAGAAGAGAGCGCTGTCGCTTTAAGAGAGTTTTTAGAGAACGTGATGTATGCAGGCTGAAGGCTAAATGTCCTTGTGCTTAACCGTGGGATTTGTTAATAAAAGTTTAAAAACGAAGATCGACGTGTTTTTGGACAGTTCACTTTCAGGGTGCAACACTCACAATGTAAATGGTAGCATGCTAATGTTGAGAAGATAATCTTCACTGTGCTAATGATCTTCATTTAGTCTGTTAGCAGGCTAACATTTGCATTACAAGCTGATGGGAATGTCTTTAGTTTTGAGCGTTTTTAGTCACAAACCAAAGTATTGGACCATCTGAAACCTGATTACAGGCACTTACTTCAATTTGGAGATGTCCAAAGTTATTGGTTCATCCAGTGGGGTGTTGAACCAACCAACCAATTCTTCCATCCATCTGGCCATGCTGCTTGTTCAACATCTGAAACCAGGTCAACCTTGACTATTTTGTTTTACTTTTGTTCGGTAACTTGTCACATAACAAACACTTATTTCAACCTGAACCACAATCTTTTCCTGAGCCTAATTAAGTACTTGTGTTGCCTAAACCTAACCAAGTAGTTTTGTTGTGTAAGTAGACCTAAAATCCAAGTTAAATGTTGGAAGTTTATTTTTTTACATGCACAAGACACTGTGCATGTAACAAGCGGAAACCTGCAGGAATATGCTTTGTGTCTTTTCAGAACAACAGAGAACCTGTGATGTCCAAGCCGTCACACCTTCACTTGGAGAAAACACAATTAAAAATTTGCTGCAAAAGCAATTAAAAGATGCTGCTTGAGGAAAGACACGTGTGTCAAGATAGGACGGTGAAAATGAGTCGAGTCACCAGTGCCCCAGATTACTAGAGGAAGAGTTAAATCAGCACCTCGGAGAAGAAAGGGGCTTTAATTAGCATTACCAGGTACCTCTGTCTGAAACAAACTGACATTTTTTAATGACAGATTACAGATTTATTCAGGATTACAATCACCAATATTTCCCGCTATTAAAACGCACCAGCTGTCTGAAGTTAATATTGTTCTGTATAAAGAAGTCTTTCACTTCTTGTAATAGCATTCATTTTTAACCAGTATCTCTCCTGAGTGCCACACAGAAACTGTGACATGTGCTGCAGTCCTTTTGACAAACTTTGGCTTTTGCAATGCCGAGGCCTGGTTCCCGCTCTCTTCTGGATTTTTTTTTTCTTTTAAGAATTATGAAAAGCCCACTTCACAGCTTATCCCGACTACAAAAAAGAAGACTTATCTTTTCACTAAGATTCCAAATTATGAAAGGCAGAACCTCGCTGGCAGATGTGCTTTTCTTTCATTAAGCCGACTCCTATTTGCTCGGGTTTATCTGCCAGCAGATATCCACGATGTGACAGAAATACATTTCACAAAAGTAATGACAAGCAGACCAAATCCTGTGACGGAGTAACATTCAGCAGTCCTTTGTAGATGGTGTGCAGACTGCAAAGTTGCATATTAGTCAGAGTGAGATAACACTGAGCCACACTTTATTATGAACTGAAAACAAGCACAGTGCTGCTGTTAATGCTCACAGAAGGCATGGGAATTTAGAAATCATGCTCTCCTCAGGCGGCTGACCCATCAACCTTTTTAGTTGTTCAGTTTGTACCTGTCTATGATGAATATTCAAGACAAGAATGTGGTTCATCTTGCATCAGAGACCAGATAACACCCAAACTGTAACTAATGCCTCTAAGCTTACTGTGCTACAAAATAATTCTGCCTGCCAAGCCGTACAAAATCAATGTCTGTGCAATCAGACAACCATGGTTACTGCTGCACTATAGCGCATTCTACTGCATGCTTGACTCGTTCGTGTTAATGCTGGATATATATATATATATATATTTATCCAGACCTTAAATACCCAATGACGGTCAAGGCCTACATTGTGATCAGTCAAACAATCTACACAAATGGGATTTATATGGACTTTGGTTTAGCATATGGATTAGTTTTTATTTAAAGTTGCAGAGGTCAGACATATTCTTTTAGCTCATGTTGTTACTTTGTGCAAATAACAGTTGTTTCTTTCATCTTTGTTTTTCTTTTCTAAAATGGAAATACTTATGTTTACTTACATATACAATATATACAATTTAGTGGTTTCCAACATTTATGGCAATTCTTCATCTAAGGACAAAGCAAGGAATCTGTGTGTTTGTGTCAAGAAATCTCTGTCCTAATCACAGTTGTCTTCTCAATAGAACTTTTGCCATCTGATAACTCCAGGATACATGGGCTGTCAAGTCTGTACACTCCGAGATAGGATTTCGCTCGCAATGGGATCCGATCAGCCAGACCTCATTCCGAGGTGGCCTGGCTCACGTTGAGTTGGGATTTCAGTGAGGTTTTACAGAATGTAGACACAATCCAGATTTATCAAACGTAGAACTCCATTATCTTCCCCCCCACACAGGAGTCACTCTCCAGAGGACCGCAAAGGGAAGAGAGGAGCTGACTCCTGTTAAGTTACTGCTGATGAAAACACATTTCCTCATTTTGCTGCTTCAAAATGAAAACTTTTAGATAGTGACAGCTTTTAAATTACATAACAGGAAACTTTTATTGTGATGAATTTATAGGAAAATGTGTTCATCACCGAATTAGCTGAGGGAGGAATAGTAAGCAGCTAAAATAACGGGGGATTTTTAATGTGAAAAATTAACAAGAAATTGAATTGAGATTTCATTGAAGTGTCAAGTGTGGACACACGCATACGGATACAGCTGAGTTCCATACTAGTGCATCAGATCACAAGTGTAACTATGGCCTCTTTCTGTCTGTAAGTGTGTGTGTGTGTCCTTTGCATAGCTCTAGAACCGTCCATCTGATCTACTTCACATTTGGCAGGTGTATTGTAGGGGACACAAGGATGTGCAGTGTCAAAGTTGAAACTATTTGGACTCGTTCAATATTCATAGACTTTAAAAAAATAACCGATAGCACTCTTGACAGAAGCATAGGCGGGGCTTAAGGGCTTTGCTGACTGAGTCATGCATGTCATCCGCAGCTGGCCGTTACAGGCTGAGACTGCATTTCTTTTTTTCTGCTGGATGCTGGATAAACTAACGTTACAACCACACATCTTCATCACTTGGAGTCAACGCACAATGAGTGGTTCTCGAACACTGCAAGGAGCACTTCCGGGGGTGAAGCCATCGGCCTGTTCTGAACAGCTACGACCTTCTTGCCTTCACTATTATGGACCTCTTAAAACACACCTGCAGTTGCCTCCTCTTCTTCAGAGCAATTTGTTGCAAAGCAATTTACAGCACTTCACAGTCAGGAATGAATGTGTGATTCATAAATGACACTACATTACAGTATTTATTCATGTCTGCAGCCACTTGGGGGCAGCTGTCCTCGCTGTAAATGCAACATCAATATATCATCACCTTATAAAGTTGTTATAAGGAACAAGGAGCAATGACAGTGTTTCCATTGGTATCATTTTGGGTTGTAAAACCAAAACAAGGAGCTAAAAGCATAGACTATTTGTGGACTGCCAATTTGAAGCCTTGAGTTCAACATTTTGGCCGCCGCCATCTTGGTTTTTTGGTTGTTGCCATCTTGGTTTGTTGGAACAAGAAGTAACACAAGAGGGTGGAGCTAAATACAACCATACGCCGAGTAACACATAATTAGGCTACCAGAATGTTAAAATTGACTTCCATGAACTGAAAAAACCCTGTGAAAGGGTTTAAGTTTAAAAATGAAAACGCCCTAAAGCACAAACTGCTTTACTGTGTTCTTTACTAAATATAGGACCATGACTTACTAAATGATTTAAACTATAAACTCATGTGTACAATGTTTACTGAGGTAATATATTAAGTGAGAAGTAAGGTCATTTTCTCATAGACTTCTATACAACCAGACTTTTTTTTGCAACCAGCTGAGGGGAAAATTAGAGACGAAATTTTTTATTGTCGTTTCGATATTACACAGACCCAAAAGCAATAAAATACTGGAAATATAGTTTTTAATCTGTCTTATTTTGAAAAGGGTTTAACATTTCAACAATTATATGCAGATGAAATTTACAGTATAGACATTTTGGGCGTTGGCGTGGCCCCATATTTAGCTCACTGTATTCATCCCAACAAGTGAAATCAGAGAGAAAACTGCACCTGTAAGGCAGAAAAGCAGATTCCTTTTTTTTGCTGTGTTCATTTAGATCCCATTGTACTTTTGTTCCTCCTGCTTGACAGATGAATACTGTATGTGTGTGCAAATCCATATGCACACGCTGACACACACAATACAACGGTGTCTCCAGGCTCTTTAAGTGTTAAGAGAATACCGGGGCCTCAGAACAGCTCTCTCCGCTTCTTCTTTTTCTGAACTTCTCTTCAGACCTCTTGTCTCTTGATGGTTCACAAGTTCTCTCATGCCTGTCTGCTCTTCTTGTGACCTTTTCAAAGTTATACATACAGAATGAGATTATTCCCCTTCAGGAATGTACCATTTGAGAGCCATCCTATAACTTAGAAGACACTTTCCTGCTGCAAGGATTTTCAGAATGCCCATTGAGACGTACTGTGAATGATTTCTTCCCCCCCACTCATTCTTCTGCCTCGCTGTTTTTTTCACAATCATTCCACACTTCAGCTCTCACTCTACATGTAATATTGGGCCAAGATTTCAATTTGTTGTTTGACCTTTTCTCAGCTACATTCTCTGGGAAAGTGCAAATAGCATTGTACTCCCAGGACTTTAATTCTGGTCGCCGAGCCTCGCTGAAGGAAAAGTCCATCTCAATTCTTCACACTAATGTATCCTTTCAATAGTGTACTATTTTTGTTGATGACTTGGAAACACATCTCTTATTTACAGGTATTAGTTTCTCGCCAACACGACATTAAATGTTGAGCGATATAATGCATCTCCACTGCCGCCTCCTCAGACCCGCAATGGTATTCTGACTGCTTAACATGACCAATGGCAATTTCATTGTGCAAATGCAACTCGGATCATAAATAAGCTTGTTAATTTTTGCCCTGCTGTTTGTGATGACAAATCGCCCACTGTGTAAACATTGTCAGCAGATGGCAAAATTACTCAAGCGAGGGTGTTGCCTGATACTTCTGGGAGGTTGTAATGGCGGGGCTGTGTCTGGCAATGGGATGCTAAGTGATGCAGGGCTCCATTCTTCTTAGCTCAGCCTCGGCAAACAGCTACATTCATCATAGCGACGCACCTCCTCAGACAGATGTGTGCGGCGGAAAAGACGGAACACATGCTACTATTCCCTCACACGAATCTCGGCGAAACAAAGCGCAGGATGAATATTCCACAGTTCCTGAGCTTGACAGGCATCTGCAATAACAGTGCCCACCCATGAGCACAGTGTGTGCCTGTGTGTGTGTGTGTGTGTGTGTGTGTGTGTGTGTGTGTGTGTGTGTGTGTGTGAAATGGGAGTGAGAGGGCGTGCATGCCTCCTGACTTTGCTTTGTTCTCAGATTTATCAAACTCCATTAATTTCCCGTGAACAACTGTTGGCTACATTAAGTCTTCATTCGCAATTACCAACTTTTGTTAGGAAGTGGCAGTTACACAACACAGTCCAAATTGTCGGCAGGGTCATGGTTGTTTTCACCAATTCCTCCCCATCCACTCTGCTCTCCCTTTTTTCCTCCTCCGCCCGAAGGAAAGAGATAAAAAGAGACAAACGAGCTGAAACTCAGACTTTGTGAATATGGCTTTCAAAATCAGTGGCGGGCCGTGCATTTTATACCTGGGCCTTCTGTGCTGTCCTACTACAGTTGAATAACCTAATTATGAGCCACAGCTACGGTTATTATTTGTTTCACATGAACCAGTCACATATTTATATGACAACAAAGCATGACAAATCAATCCAGCAACACTGCAGCGCTAACACCCGTATTCCGCCGCACACTGAAGAGCACGAGCCATTCAAATAATATTCACATCAGAGGGAACAATATTCACCATATCATAAAAATGACATGATAGAAAATCTAACAGTAGTAACGCTACTACAGATGTAAAAACACAAGAGCACTTCACTTACCACAGCTGCTGTTCACTTAAAGACAAAGTCCATCCTCCTTTCTTCGTTAACAAAGAGTTTAATACCGCGGTTGTACAGAACATCGGTGCGGTTCAGTTCCAGCCAGAGGTCCTCCTGCGAACGTGTTCGTTGAGTTGTAGATCCACTCGGGTCTCAGCAAAAGTTTCATTCTTAGCCATAAAATGTAAAAAACGCTTCTCCGCCACTGTCAGCCAGAAACACTGTTGGTACAAATCATTTTCCATGCTAGCTGTGGGGTTGACCGACTCTTTGATACGATGTCCAACTTTTCTGGTCTTGAGAAATCCGTTTCTCCTCCTCCTTCAGCCATTGAGTGTTAAAAAACAAAGCTAGGTTAATTAAAAAAAAAGAATCTACACCAAGCAAAACGCTAAAAATGTCATAACTTCTCTTACATATGTTTTCAACCTTACTAAATACTAAGATCTGCTAGCTAGCTTTCTGTTTGACAAAAGTCACGCTGGCCCACTGACCAATCACGGCGCACGTTAATGCAGACGTACTTAGGAGGCTACCTCGTCAAAGAATACGCCCAACATGTCAAACTAAAGATCTGATTGGTTGAAGACTATGACAATCAACAATATCGTCCCCATATACTTTAATCTGCAAAGGCTCTCTAGCGGACCTCGGGCTTCTCTCCCTACATAGAGACATAGGGGCTGAATCTGATTGGATAAAAGCTCTCCTTAAAACAAGCTGCACTGGAAGCAGCGCTGCAGGCTGGAAGCAGAGCAACAGAGGAAGACAGGAGCTGTGCAATGAGAAAATAAGCTAATGGGAAAAATAATTAGAATACATGTAGTGTGAAACATTATTAAATTATGAAATAGCTATCATTTTGTGATTCTGTTTAGGCCAGCAGAGAAGGCTTTGCTGGCCCTGACGGCCCACCACTGCTCAAAATGAATGGGCTCATTGTATCCGCTGAGATGCAATTATGCAGCCGTTCTGTCACCTTGTTTCAACACAAGCTGAACAGTGATGTTGTGGTAGTTGGAGGTTGCAGGTGAGAAGAGGCAGGCTGGGGCGTTGTGAGTCTTTGTTACAGAGCTGGGGATACTCTGAGTGTCAACAGTAAATTAATGACACTGTTGCGTCGTCAATGACGCAACTCAGAAATCCTCATGTTCGAATGTAATGACGAAGAGAGCACAGTCCTGGTCTTTTCTGAACTCTCAATTTAAACTTTTAACCTGCATTTGTTTGAAAAGTGAAAATGATGTGTCTGCTATTTCAACTGCATCAAAATAATGTAATAAATAAAAATAAATGGCAACCTTGTTTTAACCCAAACCCCTCACCGTCTTTTCACCAGTAAACTAGTTGGGCTTCATCGCTCTACCCCAAGGTTCTAAAAACATCTGCCATTTAATTTATTTTAATATGCTAAAATTCATATGCTGACTGCATGCCCAGAGGAACTGAGAAACACCCCACTGCAAGTCATCCAACTCAAACAACAGATTCATTGTTTGTCTGTGCCCGCCTGAACGACACATGAGGAGTTTCTGATCTGACGCCAGGACGACATCATTTCTCTGTGCATTCCAAAACTTTTTGAAATCACTGTAGGCCCAAAAACAACTTAGTTAAGGTTCAAGAAGCATTGTGTTTTGCTTTGAAATGACTACTTTGTTAAGGTCAGAGGACCTTTCATTGTCATGTTCTGGAGTGTGGTTAAGATTATGGAACTATTGCGATAATGCTTTAAAAAAACGTTGACTGTCAGTTGTAAAACTAAAACAGTGGCCATGTTTTGTTGACCATTTAATCCACCCCAACCTCCCTCCCACGTGGACTGTCGCTCTATAACAACCTCACTTGTCTTCCTCCTTTGCTCCAGTCATAATTACTACATCGGCTGGAAGGTTTTCTCACTTGTATGTACACAGATGATGGTTTTGGGGTGTACCAGTGTTCGCTCTTCACTTCAAAACTCATCGTCATTCCATTATTGACTGTCCTAGTCCAAAACTATGTCCTACAAATTAGCTCTACAGATTTACACTAAAGCATCATTCATTTGTTTTCTTGTTCTTGCAAAACCACATATGCTTCTCGCAACTAAAGCATAATTTAACTTTAACTTTCTATAATAGTTATGTTTAGGTGCTCACACCACTTAGTTAAGGTTAGGGGATGATTATGGTCTGGGCTAAAAATTAAAACCGAAATGTTACAGTTTAACAGTAACTTCTCAATCTAAATTTTTTTTAAGTTATAAACTATTTTATATGACTGATGAAACTCGATGATCACATTGACAATTCCTACCGAATTTGTTCAAATTGGCATTTCATGGTTGAAAATGGCTCAAACCCCCATCTACTGTTTTAAATCAGAATCTCAGAAATGGTCTTGTAAGATTAGGACAGAGTTCACCGTTTGGGACTAATCTACATCATCAGGTAAAAATAATGTTTTTAAAGCCCTCTAATCAGACCTGCCTCCTCTGCTCTCTCTTCAGTATTGTGTCATTTTTACTTTTTCTGGGACAGCGTGGCCAAGGAAGTGAAAAATGGGGGGCTGGAAAGGGGCCGAGCAGGGAACCACAGACGGATGGCCTGGTGGGAGGGCAGACAGGCAGAATCTCTCTGGAGGTCGACCAAGACGGTGACCAGGCGGAACACACTGTGAAAAAGTTAAAGTTCTAAGACAAAAACACAGACAATTTTCAAACCGGACAACAGCAGTATTGACCTGTCAATCACAATCTAGCCCCGCCCTAAAGCATACTCTGCTTTATGGTCTGTTTGACTCTAAATGGACCATAATTTACTAAATGAACATCATGCTGTATTGAAGAAGATTTGAAACTAGAGATTGAGACCATAAACTCATGTTTACAATGTTTACTGTGGAAATAAATCAAGAGAGAAGTAGAGTCATTTTCTCATAGACTTCTATACAACCAGAGGAGTCGCCCCCTGATGGCCAATAGAAGAATGCAAGTTTAAGGCACTTCAACTGTCTGATGTGAACCCCTGTCTCTATAGTTAAATGTCTGTGCTTTGTGTTTTGTTAATGTGTGTTTTGTTAGTTTTAATTTCTGTCAAGTGATGTATGTTGTTGTTTTTTCCAATTACTTCTCCTTCAAAATTAATTAACAAATTAATATATAAATGTATTTGCAACAGGATTGTTTAATCACTCTAGCCCACTAAGAATTACAGAAAACGCCTAATCTCTAACATTCAGTGCATTTGGTGAAGACGTTGTAGTGTCCTTGACGGAGAGCCCCATCTGCTCCCGATGGTTAGGCCGATAGCTCTGCCGCCATCAATAAGTGGGCAAATTTGAAGGCACTTTAAGCACTTTTATAATTCATTTAGTTATAGCTATTGCCTCAAATTGTCACAATTTCATGTGATTATAGCAACTTTTAAATTAGATTGATTGTATGGTGTACCCCCAATTATTAGGAGACCCTGATTATAAGATCACTTCCCTTTTTGCAACAACTGTTTTTGAATAAAGACATTTTGAAATTAATGTAGATGCAGATAAACTATATCCAATACCTTTTAAATGGACCGTATTGTCATGTAAAAAAAAGAAAAACTAGATTATCAACAGACAAGAAATCACAGTGCAGTCTTTTTCAATACCATCACTGAGGCTACATTTTTTAATTCTGCCCATTGCTACTTTGAAAAATATTGGATTTGAAAACAAAATGTACACAGTAAAGATACTGTATGTTCAATTTCAACATATCCTCATACAACGGTTAGGGTGATATCACTCGTAGGGCCCTAGCCCTATTTTTAGGCCTCTGCTCGAAAATTGCATACCCATACTAAAAAGACTAATTCTGTAACTACAAGGTCTATTTTAATAATGTTGATGTTATAATACAGGTAACACTTGTGAGATTTTTTCAGATGTGTAAATATTGTGTATATGTTACTGGTTAATAGTAAGTGAAGATGGCACACAGCTCAAATTGAAAAGTTTCAGGTTCGCCTGAAGAAAAAAGGCACTGCAAGCATGAGTATCTCTTTTGAATGATGCTAATGCAAGTTTAAACCTCTCCCAAATCATAGCACAACATGTCAGCAGTATCTCTGCAAATTCTGGCTTTGATAAAGTGAAGCAAACAAACGTTAGAGAGGTTTTAGTACAGAGAGGTCAGGCGAGGTTGTCATTTTGGAACCAGCTGTTCCAGCTGTTCCATTGTACTTTTATATACTATATAACTATATTTCACTTGTTTTATCACTAATAGTGTTCAATCTATCCAAATACAGCAGTTTGGCATCATTTTGATAGCCTGGGTCCTCTCAGAGCCTGTAAACCATGGATCCATCCTCGTCTGACTGCAGTCTTCATGTGTGTATGTAACGCTATCTCAGCCTATGATTGGTCAATTTCAGGCTATGACACCTCGTTCGATGCGTAAGAGTGTCAAAAAAACACTGGGTGTAAGCTGGTGTTGATTGACAGAATCGTTAGCCAGTAAAAATCAAAAAACGCGCCGCTCCTCTCAGAGCGTAAAATTCCATTCGCCAAAAGTCAAACCCCTTTCCCCCGGGTCCCCTAAGCTTGGTTGACCCCCCCTTTCTTCCGGAAACAGATGAGAAACACACAGGATATAGTAGCAACAGTGTTTAGCTGGCAAACGGGGAATTATGCCATTCTTTTCATGATTCAGCGTAAAGGTGCTGCTAAGAATTTTTTCCGGTGAAGCGGTTTGTTGTTCTGGCGTTTGTTTGCTCACAGCTCTGTAATGGTTTCACGGAGAGAAATTCTGAAGATATCTCTAGATTCTGTGTCGAATTCTCTTGCTTTCTGATGTAATGGTCGGCCGTGTTAGCCGTTAGCTTTTTGTTTGGAGCCCTCTCCGGAGTGAGTAGCTCGCCGAGTCATGGCGAAAAATATGTGATATTGTGGTACATCTTCTTGTTGATTATATTAGCTTGTGTATAATTGTGTTTACAGTGTGTAAAATGGTTTACATGATTATGTTGCCCAGAATTTCTGCGTTTAGTCGGTGTATAACATGTGTGTAGCATTCATTATATTTGTTTCTGAGAAGTGCATTTTACGACATGCTGCACGCTAAACTTTCTCCGTTTCATAGCCCCCCGTTACGTTCTCTTAGGCAACAACATTACTTGTTTAGGAAAAGATCATGGTTTGGGTTAAAATAAGAAGACCTCCTCCCAAGACCTTTTCTCTCTTTATGCTATGTCACCTGACATTCTAAGCGGCAGCTCTGAATGTCCTGGGTTACGTAGGAATCACAGTGCATAGCTGTTTGTAGACGTACGTATTCACGGTGTCATTATCATTTTGTTCATACTGCATAACTTGCTTACCATTATCACATTAACAAATAGCCTACTGTATGTGAATGTGCCCCTTTTGATACGTTATTTGAGACTGATTGCTCTCTTTGGAAGCTTTATATCCACAAGCAGTGCAGATACGTGCTGTCTCTCCAGTTTCTACCCATCTAATCCCATTTTATGATGATGGTATATGCAGCAAACACATCCCTTACTACCCCTCATTTTAATTCTCATTAAGATCAATAACCTGATATTCACTTCAGAGATAAAGTTTAATACAGCACAGAAGCGTAGGCGATTCTAACATCTCAGCATAAATGCTAAACAAAGCTTTGATTTGAAACGAAGCGAAGGCAGGAGGTGGAGCACCGACACACACAGCCAGTGACTGAGCATTATATTAACTCGCTATGCTAATCCTTTCAGCTGCACAGCTGGAGTCCAAGTTAGGAGAGAGCTCAGTTCTCAGGTTCAGGTTATTTTAAGACATAAAGATTTCAAAGGAACTGTAGAATGAGTGAGCCCTGAATAGATAGATAATTAGGTTATTCTCTGCAACAGTAATTACCCTTGTTGTTTTTGACAGCAGTAGAAGTGAGGGCATGTCTTGATTTTTTCCCCATCTTTGATTTTCTGTCGTTTCTAGTGGAGCTCTGCCACATTTCATTATTTCATTATTCTGTGGAGAGTGGTAAACACCACTGCATGAATGATGATCAAATATCTGCAGAGAAGCTGCCGCGTCCTCTCAGTCATCTGCACACAGTGTTAGATTGTTAG
The DNA here is from genome assembly GCA_032191485.1 of Leptoclinus maculatus. Taxonomy (NCBI): domain Eukaryota; kingdom Metazoa; phylum Chordata; class Actinopteri; order Perciformes; family Stichaeidae; genus Leptoclinus; species Leptoclinus maculatus. Next base: position 18,693,848 of record JAVDOI010000013.1, read on the forward strand.
GAAATCCTACGCTCAGAGAGAGAAAACTGTTAAAGACCCAACGGGTAGATACATCTCTTTCGAAGGCTTTTCGACACCAGAGATACACTAAAGATCAGTAACAACCACAAAAGTTCCTCCTATAATAAAGCTCATCCATCTCTCTGATTCGTCTTCACAGGTAATGATGAAAGTTCTCGATGAAGGATGTCAGAAGCAGAAAGCAATTTTGAAGTTAGCTCTCCAGAGAACCTGCCAGAGTCACCTATCAAATCTGTGAGGATGACTGTGAATTGAAGCCATGACTCGAGTGCCTAGCAGTTCCAGTTTGAATATGTAGCAGTAAATATGGATTGTGCCGACTGATGGAATGGGTTATTTGCTGAAGAAAACACACAGGAGGACGGAACATTATACAAGCAGTGTATGCAGTTCTTGTAGCTTCAAAAGGTTTTCTGCATTAAACTCCACAGATGAAAACATGCTTTTCAGTCCCGCCGGCGGGTTTTACGAAAAGCATGTTTTCTTTTCATTACATAGTCACAGCAAAGATGAGAATGACACAAATGAAGGGCACTGCGCTAGTTAATTTAAAATGACTAAACAAAGCTGGTTTTAGCATGAACATGGACTACATACAGAATGTGTGTGTGTGTGTGTGTGTGTGTGTGTGTGTGTGTGTGTGTGTGCAGACATTAACACACATGCTTGGCGGGCAGTAGCCATAATTATTATTTAAAAGCCTCAATACATCTGAAATGGGAACAAACACAATGGTTGTAAATGAACAGCAAAATGCTTCAGCAGCTTTTAGCCAGCCATTCCTTTTCCTGTCGAGATGACATGCTGGGCTCTCTGCTGTTTGAATACCTTCTACATATTCTGAGAGTAAAATAAAATCCACTGAGTCTCCATGGCTCTGAGTGCTTTCTTCCTTTCTTAACCAGAGCAAAGTACAGAACACTTCCCCAGTGGCGTGGCTGCCACCGGCCCCCTGGGATCCCGGCACATACGGATGAAGACCTTGCTGAGGATTTTTAATGTGGTCCTGAGTTGGTTCATGACCCTCTTCTTTATTTCCTCTGAGACTTCAGCCTCCTTCTTTTATATAACTAAATATATTTGGTGTAGACAGAACCATGCTGCAGACAGAACCAAAACATATAAAAAGCATTAAATGCAGCTCTAATTTTTGTTGAATAGATATGATCCCGAACCGTTTTTCAGGTTTTGTCTTTTAACTACAGAAAATAAGTTAATGCTCAACCCTAAAAAAAACGTGCACCACATTCTGCACATAACAGTAGCTGCAAAGCATCACTGACGTCAGAGCCTCAGGCGAGCGGTACGGGGAAACGACACCGACTTGTTTTAAGCACTTCTCATCCCCGTTTAAGTATGTAGGACAGAATGAATAAGAGGCATATGAAGAAGAGGAAATAGCCTGCTGTCTCACTCTGCCACTGTAAACACATCTTTATCGGGCGGATTACCTTCTTTTTCTCGGTGCAGGGAGGTGATCCGCTCATCGTGCGTGTCAGGAGGCGGCTGGAATAAGAGTTTGTTCAGGAGCCGTATCATCACCATTGTGTCCCTACATGTGAGTATCTGAAAGTGACATCTCGAAGAGCATGAGAGTGGAGAAGTAAATCTAGCACACAACAGTTTGTGTTTGTGATCTCCAGATTCTATTAGAAAGCATTTCCAATGCCACTGGAAAAATGAAATGAATTGCATGCCCACACTGTGGTCTCTCAAAAGAAAGCTGACATGAAAAGCAACATGGAGCAAACGACTGCACAGTTTGAAGTCACAGCTTTCCTTTTGTCGTGTGAACATTTTTTTTTTTTTACCAAAATCACTGCAGGTCACTGGGGTAATTATTTCAAAAACAAACACATGACTGGTGTTTGAAGAATCAAACACAAGTAAATTGAAGGAGAGGAGGGAAAGAAAAAGAAAAAAAAGATGGAGAAATGTAAGTGTTCTCCAACTCATTTCATGCTTTCTCCCAAGAAATATACTAAAAATGTAACTTCCAGTCAAAACCAAAGGGGGAAAAGAAGAAATCAAACTAAGCCAATTTTCTCCAAAACAGAACTTCAGTTAACACAGTGGTTCTCTAACTTTTTCTGTCACGCCCCACTTTGGAGGAAGAAAAATGTTTCATGCCCCACCGCCCCAACAAAATAGTCCATGTTGAACTTTTATTGAAATAACAACATTTTGTGACTCCTCCATCTGTGCTTTTTCAAATAATAGAATAAAGAACATTTCAATCACTTTCAAGTAAACCAGATTGCTCCATCAGACAAAAACAAATACAATGTGCAATCACTTTGTTAGAACAATGCAAATAAAGTTCTATCTGTGCAAAAATGAACTAATATCTGTCAGAAAAGAGCTTATTGTGGCTGCAATTAACCTGTTTTGCACTGAATATCTTTTCAAGATAATAACAATAAAGTGCAACCTGTGAAAAACTTAAAACAAGTTCAAATATTTGGCAATAAAGAGTTTTACTGAGTTTTACACTGCATATATTTTCAAAACATTATAACGTGCAACCTTTGCAAAACAAAACGAAATGAGTGCAGATATGTGTGAGCCATCACGTTTATCAGTATTAGTGGCTGCAATGAGCTGCTTTCCACGACACATCTTTTTTAAACGGGGTTGCAGACTTGATACGGCCTCTCAGTTCATGCTCAATGTTGAGCTTAGATCTGTGTTTAGTTTTGAGAGAGGCAACAGCAGAAAAGCCGATCTCAGAGGTAGGATGTGGTGAAGGGAAGCACACCGAGCTACACATGCGAGTCGCCAAGAATCTTGCCCGTCGCGCAAGCTTAACCTGTTAACGGTGTAACGTAAACATTTACACGAAGGTACAGGCATTTCGCCATGCATTTATTAATGACTTAGTTTTATGTCCGTGTACTTTTGTAATATGTGAAGTTCTCAATAAAGTTCTTGAAATAAAAAAATTCAGCATTTCCCCCTGCGCCCCACAGTTTGAGAAATACTGAGCTAACGGCTGTAGCAACTCAGAACGACAGCTACATAAAGTTCTCTGATCCAGCTGGGAGTTGGCGTGAGTCGGTTGCTGCCGTTACACAGTTGAGGCCCAGCACTGAGGATTGCAGCGGGCTGCAGGCAGCTGGGTTTGCGCTGGCTGAATTTGAGTTGCTACAGCTGCAAACCGAAGGCCGGTCTCCAGAGCGGCAAACTCTCATCTCAGCAAAGTAGTCTCCTAGCGGCGGCGAGGCGAAAGGACAGCAGGGGAACGCTAGCTAGCTAATTATTGTCTCTTTAGTCTTGCCTTCATACTTTAGGCCAATCTAAACATAAACTCTCCGAACCTCTCCCATGAGTGTGTGTGCCCCATTGTTTGCATGGTGCAGAACTCACCCGGTATTATTCTAATTATTTGAATCAACCTGAATGTAAACCTTTGCGATACCTCGCAAAACTTTAGCATTGATCTTTTTTTTACCTTTGACTTTTTCCCCCTTCGATGTCCCTCTGAGGACCCTGTAGAATGTATATCATAGTATAAAATGCATGAATGTATACAATGCACTGCTTATGTAGATTTAAAGTTCTTCTTCACATAGTCACTATGGACTCCTTGCCATGCCTAAGACCAGGCAGCATTCTGTTGTGGACCGAGCCGTCAGTGCTGCTGCTCTTGTCCTCTGGAATGATCTCACTGCCTGCATTCACATTGCTGAGTCCCTTTCGCTTTTTAAATCTAGACTTATGACCCATATTTCAAGCCTAACTTTTTCATTAACGTACTTTTTTGCTCGTTATCTGTATTTAAAGTGTCCTTGGGTTACGTAAAAGCCTCTTGAAATTGAATTCATTATTTTTACTTATATTTGTTGAAGACAGGGCTGCTTTACTCAGCTAATGAAACGTTAATGTTTTTATAAGATGGCGATAAAATGTAATTCACTAAGGGGTTTTCACATTACAGTACAGCAGAAAAACAAGTGTCTTGCTCTCTAAGTTCTGCATTGGTTGCCTCAGTATTTACCTCTAAGGAACTCCTGCACTGAGCTTATTTACTCCCTTGACTTGTCATCCGGGCCTCTTACTGTATTTGTATCCTTTGTTCTGTGTTATCTTTTGGTGCTCTCGTTGCGTGAACCTGCTCTCGGATGAGAAGGTATGACTGACCGTCGATTGAACCAAAGCCAAGATCAAGAATTATTCATCCTCTAGCCGCCCTCCATGCTCCCTCAGACCATCACTGTTCTGCCTGACTGCAGCTGCTGCTGCTGCTGCTGCTGCTGCTGCTGCTGCTGCTGCTGCTGGGACACATGAGGGGTAATCTTTTAAACTAAGATTCAAGTGTCTGGACTGACCTGAATAAACTGAGCTGGTGATGGCAGTGAGAAAGTTTCTGAACATGGCAGTGACATTTCTACCAGATTATATCGCAGAAATGACATTTCCACCAGTGGTGAGGACGTTTCCACACACAGCAGCGCTCTACCTAAGCACAGCAGTGACCCACAGTGATAACATTTCTTCTCATCGCTTTGTTGTACTTTTCCTCTGTTTGGACACTGATTATGTATATTAGGGTTTTGCTCAGTTGGTTCACTATCAACTCAAAGAACAGACTCACTTCAGATTGTTTTCTAACAAACAAGAACGTCCTCTCACGATGGTGTGCGTTGTTCAGGTGTGTTTCTCTTTGGATGACAGAGTAACCACTTTATAGAGCAACAACTCAAACCCAACATTTTGCAATCAATCCCTGCTAGCAGACAAAGGGGGCTGGACATTCACAGGCTGGATTGGTCAAGTCTTGCCTAGAGCCAGTGATCAACTCCTTGCTTATTGTCCGTAGTACTGAAACAGAGTGGAGGAGATAGACAGACAGAACACAGTTCCTTAGCCTGCTTGCTTTTTGTGCTTCTATATAGGACTTTCTTCCCTTTCCATTCCCTTATTGTAGCAATCCATAGACAGTCATAGAGAGAGAGAAAGAGAAGAGAGAAATGCAAGCCCCAGGCAGCTGTTTGTGTTCTTATATTGAAACAGAACCTGATTTTGCTGTTGTTCAGCCTTTCTGAGGCTATCGTCAAGATGCTGCTTCGATGGTTCAGCAAATTTGGACAGCGAAAGTTAGTCGACATGGTGGTTTATTCGTAATTTCATTAGGTTAAGGCAACACAACTACAGTTGTGATATATTTTGTTTACCTACAATGATGAAGACATGACACACCCTACACTGCCTCTGGTTGGCTTACCCTCAAATTCTAACCATAAACCTAACCAATCTCATTTCTGATGCCTAAATCTCACCCAAAATACACACTCTTCAATGGGCCTAATGGGACATCTTTTGGACTATTGGCATTTCGGAATAACAATGGGCAGTTCACAGTTAACGCTGACTTCTGGTTTCACATGGGACACAAACAGAGGTCTCCTGGGTGAAAGTCCGATGAATTTGAATTGACCCATCCACCTCAACAACTTGTGGAGCCTTCATGCTTGATATGTGAAGCAAAATACATGATGACATACCATTGCTGTCCTTTTGCTGCTGCAACAACTACATTTCCCCTCTGGTCATATCTTGTGTTCTAGTGGTTGATCTAGAGAGATATTCATGGGACAGGGTGACATGGGGACTTTGAGGGGTGGCTCAAAAATATTTGATGAAAAATATATGATGATGCAATCGTAAACAATCACACATATCAATATTTGCTTGGAAAAGCCCCCAAATGAAGACATTTTAACACAAAACAATACATTATTGTGTCACATGAGTAAAGCATTGAGTAGAAATACCAGAAGGTGGCATTATAAATATGTATTTTTGTTATAAAATACACTTCTTACTTAGTCTAAAATGTGTCCATAACATATTATTAAATTAGGCTACATGTGTTCATTTGTGTTTTTTCAAGATGATTGACACCCTCAGCTAAGCTTTGAAGGAACTGTCACTGCATTGATGACTTGTGTGGCATTCTGTTTGGGGCTGAGTGTGTGATTATTGTGCCTTTTAAACTTGGTGCTTTTGTATGTTGCACTGATCTAAGATGTGGACGTTGGTCTGCCGAATGAGCAGTTTCAGAGATGTTGGTCTGTAGCTGCTCGTAAATTGAAGTGACTATTTTGGGTTTGCTCTTAATCCCGCCCTCAAACCATCAAACACCAGTTACTGATAGGCCTACTAACTAAACATGCTTCAGCAAATCCGCTGATATCCAACTGCGATCGTTGTGCATTTCTAAGAGTGGAAGTTGGCAACCCAAAAAACACATTTAGCAGGAAAAAAGCCATCAGCATTTGTTGTGTGCGACCAGGAGAGAAAGCTGTCAGGCCGAAAAACAGAGCTGCTGCCTGGGACGGCTAGCAGCAGCTGAGTGAAATCGGTCTTTTACTAACGAGATAACTTATTTACGTCTAGGACAGTCACGCGGTTATAAGCTGACGCGTCATCTTGAATTTGACTGGGTTTCTCTGTGTTTGATGAAGGATGACATCCAACTGACCTCCTTTAGAATAAAAGGGGACATGTTTCTTGGTCCCCACTTCTCCCTTTCCAGGCCTTCTTTTAGCCTTCACATACCAGTCTCTTTGGTTTTTCCACGACCTTCTGGCACATGTCCTCTTCTTTTCCCAATGTATGTGACATTTCCCGCTAGGGATTTTTTGCCATCTGGCTGTTTCTGTGATTTTTCATCGAAGTTCTCTATTTTCTCCACCCATCCGCGTAGTTAGAGAATGGCGGATGTGCATGGACAGGAGAAAACCTGCCAAATGGAACCCCTCAAAGCGACATATCTGACGAGGTGACATATATATTTGACATGTTATACATTTACAGAAAAAAAAGTAATTTTAATGAAATCCTAAGTAAAGAGGTAAAAATGCTTACATGTTATACTACCATGTCATTTGCAAGTGCCGTCATCATTTGAAGTGTTGATTGTAAACAAATATATATTCAAATAAATGTCCCCTTGTCAGATACGTCACTTTGAGGGGTTCCATTTAGCCATATGTTTTTATTAGATTGTCCAAAACTGGGGTGCCACCTCTTGGAACCTCCTTGTCTGTGTGGGTCTCCTCCCTCAGTCTAAAGACATGCTGGTCAGGAGTATTGGAAACTGCCGTAGGCGTACATGTGAGTGTGGATGGCTGTCTGTCTAAAGGTGTTAGACTGGTGTACTTTTCAGGGTCAACCACAGGATAAGGAGGTGTAGATGGATGGACTATTTATCTGCACTGTTACTGATAGTCATTAGTGACTTATTGTATAACACTACCCTGTTCAAGTGTACTTTCTTAGACCAAATGTTCATGTTCTGATTTCACTGTATCAGACTAATCTAATATCTCAAAGCCTTTGTAATAAACAGCATCACTATCTCAAAGGATGGATATCGTTGTATTATGTCCATGTGTGCACTGTGCCTTTACTGATATTGCAGCACATGTTAAGGATTGAAGGATTAAGCACCATATATCAAACAGGGATACGAAAGCAGAAAGCACTGCACAGACTCTCTGCTACATTCTACATTTCTTCAGTGCACTCTGCTGCAATCTCAAAGCAAATAATCACAGGGCTTCAGTTATAGAATGCAGATTTACTTTTTATTCCCTTTCTGAGAACAAAAACACGTTAGCTGTTTGTAGAGCCAGTCACCCTCCCGGCCTGCTGTAATCTAACGTCAATCTACATGTTGTGGCGGCTCCAGGGCCTTTGCCGGGGGTTGTCTGTCTTTCAGTGTCCCTGGATCGTTGGAGAGTGACATCAAGGAGATTGGAGGCAGCTGGCCACTGCTTTCGCCCTATAAGATCCGCCCCATCCTGAGGAAGGGCTGGCTTCTTCCCCCCCGACACACCTGGTGTGCTGCAAGGAGTGTCTGGCAGCAGTATTGCAGTAGTTGAACTGGCGGCACGGTTTTCCTTTCTGGCATTCATTACGGGATTACTCATTTTTGTTGCACATTTGAAATGTCCTGGCCTTTTGTTTCTTAAAAGTATTGGTTTGGTTAACTCCTTGCCTGAGTTTTCATGACATTTTCTATGGTTTTCGAGCCAGACCATAACAAAGTGAGATAGTTTTAAATTGTTTTCATTCTCATGTAGCCTGTTTACTGTACGTGACTTGAATAAACATCTATCTTCTTTGTTTATGTAAATCCAATATCTATGATTATGTAAAATCACAAAACTGCTCTTGACTGTAACTACCCAACATATTTCAGTTTGAAGCAGCATTGCACCCAAAGATTTAAATTCATCGCAATCTGTTCATTCTTCTAGAGGATGACATTTTCTCAGGTAGCACGTCAAAGGGGAGCAGTAGAGAGGCTTACACCAAGTGTAATGAGTCTGTCCCAGACATGGCTCTGAGGATGGCCTCCAGTTAACAATATTTGGTGTTAATTAAAATGTTAATTAGACTATCCCTGTGGCCAGACCCAGAGTCGAAGTGCCCTTTTTTCAGGTCACTCCATCTAACCTCCCTTGGATAGTACAAATGTCATGAAACCGCAGGACAGTAGCTTTGATGTCACAGCGGTGTAACAGAAACAGGAAATGTACCACCCCTCCACATAATTTGTTGGCAGGGTGGGGCTGTGTTTTCATGGAACGAGATGTCCATTTTGTCCATTGCATTGTGAAACTGCTGCCCACACAGTGTTGGCTTTACGCCTGTGGTAGGTCACGGCTGTACCAGAAGTGGGTCTTGCAATATAACTGAGATTTAAAAATGCAGAGAGTAATATTCTGTTCAACAAAAATGACTAAACGTGTAGAGCAGTGATTTTCAACCGCTGTGTCAACACCAGTGTGCCGCGAGAGATCGCCAGGTGTGCCGTGGGAAAATGTCCAATTTCACTCAATGAGTCCAAAAAAATATTATTTAGTTGTTGCAAATACTTTGCCATTGTTGAGCGTCTGAGCTGCAATATAGTGGCTGACTAAGTAATAAATACTCTTCCATGCCAGTGGGTGGCAGTAGGTAGCGCAGTAATGACCTTAATTTAGGACAGTAGAATGAAATGACGCGTGGGAGAGGTTGAGGTGACGAGACGAACAGCGATGGAGAAATATTTGAAAAGGAAAAATGCAGACTCTGAACTGGGCCCTGGACAACATAACCCAGATGAAAAGCCTAGTAAGGATCAACACATTTAGAGACTTGTCATTAAATTGTCAGCATATATCCGGCCCTCGGTACAACGGCCCGCCAGATAATATCAGATGTTTATCATAACTGGCCCGCCACACCACAGAGCTCCGGGACGACAAGTGGCGATGTGAGCTGGCTTTATGTGCAACATAACGAAGCATCTCACTGCGCTAAACCTCCAGCTTCAGGGACGGGGATGTGTGATCACAGACATGTGTGATGCAGTAAAAGTCTCCACCGCTGTGTTCCCGACTGAGCATTTTGCTGATAAACTGGGTGCACTTGGCACAGAGTTCACTCGGCGATTTGCCGACTTTGCAGCTCAGAAATTTAAATTTGAACTGCTCAGCAATCCGTTTGCAGTTGACGTGGAAAGAGCACCCGTGGAGCTGATGGACCTCCAGTGTAATGACACTCAAGGCAAAGACTCTGAGGGCGCTGCACAGTTTCCAAGCTTCACCTCCGAAACGATGCTTTAACTCCGCCTACATGCTGCTCAAATGCTCTGCATGTTTGGAAGCACATACATGTGAGCAGCTTTTCTCTGTGATGAAGATGAACACAAACCCACACAGGAGTCTCACTGATGCACACCTTCACTCCATCTTGAGGGTTTCCACAGAACCTAACCCCAGATATTAACGAACTGGCAGCCAAGAAAAGATGCCAAACATCTGGCTCTGGCACATATGCATGAAATAATGTAGCCTACCTAAACATGTATTCTTTTTGCACTTTGTCCAATATCCCTTCTCTCCTGTTTATTAAATGGTGACTCTATTTGGCCCTCAACGTAGTCACAATTTTTAGTTTTGGCCCTCTCTGAGATTGAGTTTGACACCCCTGGCATATATGCTGTATTATGCTAAAAGGTGTCATTTTGTAACGTTTTTGGTTGTTGGTGTGCCGCGGGATCTTTTTAATGTAAAAAGTGTGCCGCGGCTCAGAAAAGGTTGAAAAACACTGGTGTAGAGGGAGTTTCCACAAGCACATATTGGTGGAGAAACATGCTGAACATGCTGAACATTTCCTCGAGCATCATGATTACCGAATGCACAATAGTTGTATATGCATGTAATAGATATTAACCTTGTTTCTGATTTCACTTCCAAATTAGTGGTTTCGGGTTAGAGGATTTAAAGGACTGAAGTGATGTCACCACATCCCCATAGGCAGTGAGCTAAATGCTACCATAACTAATGGTGACCAAAGTATCAAAATACTAATTTATTTCATTTCCTTGATGATGGAGGCCCTAATGGGATTAAGGCACCTACCATGAACCGATGTGTCCCCGGTTCCCACTGGGTAACCATTCCCCATCTCTTCCCCCTTTTATTTTCTGTCATCTCTCTAGTATTAGCTATCTAAGAAAGGAACAAAATGCCTAAAACAACAAGAAACCCCCGAAGAGCATAAGAGCCGTCCACAGCAGCACTATGGATGCCATGCCCTGAAGATTAGGGGAAGACTGTGGTTCTGGTAATAAACACGTGTCTCAATTCACTGTCGACTTTTTGGGTAGGAAACCAGAACATGGTCTTTCCCTAACTTAAAACCATAAAAACACTTTTGTGGGCTCAATGAGCAGATTTTGAATCACAAGATTGGATATTTTGACAGAAATTAAAAAAAATATGTTCTCAGTGAAGAAGTAAGAAATACAATTCTGGAGATCCATTACAAAGTCTTGCCTAAATAGTTTTCTCTCCTGTTTATGACTTCAAAAAACAGGTGAAAAAAGAGGATTTACCAGGATAATCTTTGTAAATTTTTTTTCATCCTTGAAACAGGTGGAAGTGTTTGTTGTTGTGATACTAATTTCGTCCACAAGGAGCTGAAGTGCACCACTGTGCCATGTTTTGAATCCGACTAAAAGCATTCATGTTTTCTTCCAGGTGAGCTTTGAGTTCTCCATGCACTCTAAAAAAACTTACCTTGAAAAAAACATGATGATGGGATTGTGGTGTCCTTCAGACTTTTGTGGCTGGAATGAATATTAACAACTGACACACACACACACACACACACACACACCTACACACACACACACACACACACACACACAAAAAAAATCTTCCAAGACTTTTTCACCTGTTTCTTAGATTACACAAAATATATTGTAATGTCTATGACCTAGTGCCCAGTATGTGTAATTACCAAGACATTGTGTGAAATGTAGGTTTGGTAATCCTGATCAAAAACATGAAATTGTCATGACTGCTATCAATCAATCAAATGCTCAGACAAATATTAGGAGACAAATCTGGTATCTGTAGCTGTTGCAGGACTTGAACAAACCCGTCCAATTTTCATTCTGCTCAAACAGCTGTGAGTACTAACAATGTTCATTGTTTACGTTCAAAATAATCATTTTGAGGGAGTGGCTTACAGCTGAAAGGACAAGATGTCAGCGGGAAGAGCACATATTTTCATTAAAGTTAAAACCAAGATATTTTTAAGAAGTGGTGCACTTGAAAGGCATTGATCTTTTTATATATCAGTGGTGGGCCGTCAGGGCCAGCAAAGCCTTCTCTGCTGGCCTAAACAGAATCTCAAAATGATAGCTATTTTATAATTTAATAATTTTTCATAAATACACTGTACATGTATTCTAATTATTTTTCCCAATAGCTTATTTTCTCATTGCACAGCTCCTGTCTTCCTCAGTTGCTCTGCTTCCAGTGCAGCTTGTTTTAAGTAGAGCTTTTATCCAATCAGATTTCACCCCTAGGTAAGAAGAGAGGCCCGATGCCCTCTAGGTAGACTTTGCAGATTAAAGTAAATGGGGACGATGTTGTTGATTGTCATAGTCTTCAACCAATCAGATCTTTAGTTTGACATGTTGGGTGTATTCTTTGACGTGCCAGAGCTACCGAGGTAGCCTACATGATGTCAGCATTAACGTGCGGCTGGCTCAGCAATAATGTGCAGCGTGATTGGTCAGTGGGCTAGCGTGAATCCTCTGGACCTATCCTATATTTAAAAAAAGTTCAAATGTCCAGTATCAGCCTCTGTGATTGGCTGAAATGTAATAGCCCCTCCTGGCTTCGAGCAGTTATCAGCTCAGTGTTTGGTTGAAGTCGTCCGGACTCCTCCTGCTCTCTTGGTCATCTGTCCAGCTACTCTGCGTCCACGGTGATGTCTCTGCTTCTCAACTTTTTACCTTATATGGTATCTGAAACCTGTCCTCAAGAATTCCTCTTTTTTTAAGACCTCCACGTAAGTAAGTAAACATATAATATCCTCTATAAGTAAACACACTGTAAACATATAACACATTCCATAAGTAAATATATTGTGACATTTTAACATATATTGACACTTTATTATTGTGACACTTTTATTCACCACTAGGGGTGCTATTAATCCTACTAATAATGCTTGTAATACTTAAATTCTTAACAGTAGTAACAGTTCTGTAACGGGTAATGTAGGACCCAGGCGCAGTACGACGGACACCAGAGGTAATTTTAACTAGAGTTTTATTTCTCACAGGAAGCAGAATCACAGAGAACAGATGGCAGGATCTCGTGGTCAGGAACGGAAGGCTGGGTGAATTACCGGGGCAGAGGCAAGGCGGGGTAGTCCAAAACAGGCAGGGTCGGTAACAGGGAATCAGTCCAAAGGGGTGCGCGGGAAAGTCTTGCATGGAAGCGGAGAACGATCTGGCAGTGAGTGTGTGTAAGGCTGGGGCTTAAATAGTGGCAGAAGCAGGGTGAGCAGGTGAGAGTAGTGAGCTTGATGAGGTGAGAGTGGCAGCCAGGTGCGCTGAATGAACTGATTAGGTGAGTGAGAGGTGGAAAGGACAGAGTAGTAGTGGCAGAGCTGTGACAGAACCCCCCCCTCAAGGGACGGCTCCGGAAGTCCCAAAAACCAAAACGTCTGCCAAGGGCGGGCGGTGGGGGCCCGGAGGAGGGTTAGAACTCCTCCGAGGCCGCCGAGTCAGAGTCCACCGCCGGATGGGTGGAGGGGTTCCGGTGGCAGGGTTCCTTGGCCCTAGAGGACGGGCCCTCATAGTCCGCACCGGGAACCTGCTGGGTGTTTCTGGCAGTCGTCTTGGTCCTAGACGGTTGTTCTGGGTGCTGCTGATGAAACCTTGCGATGAGTCGGGGGTCGCAGATGTTCCGAGTCGGCACCTATTGCCTCTCCTCCGGACCATATCCTTCCCAGTCGACCAGGTATTGAAGCCCTCGCCCCCAGCGGCGGGAACGCAACAGACGATGAATGGTGTAGACCGGACCTCCTTCTATGAGGCGAGGAGGCGGGGGAGGCGGAGCAGCCGGCACCAAGGGACTCTCCCGGACAGGTCTGACCTTGGAAACGTGGAACGTGGGATGTATGCGCATGGCCCTGGGGAGCTTGAGCCTTACTGCCGCCGGGTTGATGATTCTCTCGATCTCAAAAGGCTCGATGAATCTTGGCCCCAGCTTCTTGGACTCCACCCGCAAGGGTAGGTCCCGGGTTGACAACCACACCCTCTGACCCACCTGGTAGATGGGGGCTGGAGTGCGGTGTCGGTTAGCCGCTGTTGCATAGCGGTCCGCAGACCGGAGCAGGGTAGCTCGTGCCCTTGCCCAGGTCTGGCGGCAGCGGCGGATGAATGTCTGGACGGAAGGGCAGGACACCTCCTTCTCCAATGGGGGGAACAGAGGTGGCTGGAACCCATAGGCACACTGGAAAGGTGACATGCCGGTGGCGGAGCTGGTCCGGGTGTTATGCGCGTACTCCACCCACATCAACTGGCGGGACCAGGAGGCCGGGTTCTGGGAGACCATGCAGCGGAGGGCTGTCTCCATCTCCTGATTCTTCCTCTCCGTCTGCCCATTGGACTGGGGGTGAAACCCAGAGGACAGACTGACTGTGGCCCCCAGCAGAGCGCAGAATTCCCTCCAGAAGATGGAGGTGAACTGAGGTCCTCGGTCGGAGACAACGTCGACTGGAATTCCATGCAGGCGGAAGACATGCAGGGAGATGAGTTCTGCTGTCTCCTTAGCAGACGGGAGTTTGGGTAGGGGAATGAAATGGGCCAGCTTACTGAATCTGTCGACCACTGTCAGAATGGCGGTGTGGCCCTCAGATGGAGGTAGTCCAGTGACAAAGTCCAGGGAGATGTGGGACCACGGACGATGAGGCACTGGGAGAGGCCGCAGAAGGCCGGCCGGAGCCTGGTGAGAAGGCTTATGTTGGTTGCACACTGGGCAGGCGTTGATGAACTCCCTGGTGTCTTTGTTCAGCGAGACCCACCAGAAGCGCTGCCGCAGGACGTCCTGGGTCCTCTGAATGCCCGGATGGCAGGTAAGTCTGGAGGAATGTGCCCACTGGAGAACGTCGGACTGAAGGCTTTGAGGGACGAACAGGCGGTTAGGGGGGCATGCACTGGGACCGGCTTGACCCCTAGTAGCGGCTCTCACTGTTTCCTCAATCTCCCAGGTGAGGACGGCTACTTGGCAGGAGGCAGGAAGGATGGGCGGGGAGCTAGAGGTAGGTTCCTCCTCCCCCTGGAACTGACGGGAAAGAGCATCAGGCTTGACATTGCGGGACCCGGGCGATAGGAGAGCGTCAAGTCGAACCGGGTGAAGAATAACGACCACCTGGCCTGTCGGGAATTGAGTCTCTTGGCTGTGCGGATGTACTCCAGGTTCTTATGATCCGTCCACACCAGAAATGGGAGCTTGGTCCCCTCCAACCAATGCCGCCACTCCTCCAGGGCCAGCTTCACTGCTAGTAGTTCCCGGTTACCAATGTCATAGTTTCTCTCGGCAGGGGAAAGCCGACGTGAGAAAAAGGCGCAGGGATGGAGCTTCAGGTCTGTGGCCGAGCGCTGGGACAGAACCCCCCCAACTCCTATGTCGGAGGCATCCACCTCCACCACAAATTGTCTGTCCGGATCCGGGACTTGGAGGATGGGTGCTGAGGTGAACCTGGACTTCAGGTTCTGGAAGGCCTCCTCGGCTGCAGAAGTCCACACGAAAGGAATCTTGGAGGAGGTGAGGGCGGTGAGTGGGGAAGCAACCATGCTGTAACTCCTGATGAACCTCCGATAGAAGTTGGCAAACCCCAGGAAACATTGAAGTTTCTTGCGGGAGTTTGGGACAGGCCAGGTGGTGACGGCAGCAACCTTAGCGGGGTCCATCAGGATACTGCCCTGGGAAATGATATATCCCAGGAATGAAACCGTAGGAACATGAAACTCGCACTTCTCCGCCTTCACAAACAGGGAATTCTCTAGAAGGCGTTGAAGCACGGACTGGACGTGGTGCACATGTTCCTCCTGGTTCTTTGAGAAGATCAAGATGTCGTCGAGGTAGACAAATACGTACCGGTCCAACATGTCCCGGAGTACGTCGTTAACCAGGGCCTGGAAGATGGCGGGGGCATTGGTTAAGCCGAAGGGCATCACGAGGTACTCGTAATGTCCCTTAGGTGTATTGAATGCCGTTTTCCACTCATCCCCTTCTCTGATCCGAACCAGGTGATAGGCGTTGCGGAGGTCGAGCTTGGAGAAGATGGTGGCTCCTTGAAGTAGCTCGAAGGCCGTCGCGATGAGTGGCAAGGGGTACCGGTTCTTAACCGTGATTTCGTTTAAGCCCCGGTAGTCGATGCAGGGTCTGAGAGTCTTGTCCTTCTTCTCCACAAAGAAGAATCCAGCCCCTGCTGGAGAGGACGAGGGGCGTATGAGACCAGAAGCCAGGGAGTCGTTAATATATTTGTCCATTGCTTCTCTTTCAGGAGCCGACAGGGAATAAAGGCGCCCCTTAGGTGGGAACGTACCAGGATGGAGGTCGATGGCACAATCATAAGGACGGTGAGGAGGCAGAGACATGGCCTTGGATTTGTTGAAAACATCTTTAAAGTCCAAGTATTCCGCGGGAACCCCCGTAAGCTCAGACATGGAATTGGTGAGCACGGCAACTCTTGAAACAGCGGCGTGCTTCAGGCAGACTAGGTGACAGGACTGACTCCAACCCCGAAACGCCCCCGTAGTCCAGTCGATGTGAGGGTTGTGTCGACGCAGCCAAGGGTATCCCAGAATGAGGGGGATGTGAGGGGTTTGCAGGATGTGGAAGCTGATGGTCTCGTGGTGGTTGCCAGACAGCAACATGTGGACTGGAACGGTTTGGTGCGTCGCTGTTCCCAGAAGATGACCGTCCAGGGCGCTGGCTGGAACCGCCTGGGGGAGAGGTATCCGGCCGATCCCCAACTGGGCAACGAGTTCCTCGTCCATTATGGAAGCGTCTGCTCCAGAATCCAGAAAAGTGGAAATAGTATGGGAGCCCCCGGTCAACAGTAGCTGGGCGTGGAAAAGAGGTCGTTGACAGGCGGATGGTTGGGAAACTGCTCGGCTCACCAGCACTTCCTCTCTTACTGGCGAGCCCAGGCTTTTAACGGGCAATTGTGAGCATAATGACCCGCCTGGCCACAGTACATGCAGAGATTTCCTCGTCGACGCCGCTCCCGTTCCTCCGTAGATAGTCCAGTACGTCCCACTTGCATGGGTTCGCTCTCTTGAGGAAGCCGCAGAGTCGACGTGTACTCCGGAATGGCAGCATGAGGAAGGTGAGCTGGTTGCCCCTGGCTTGACGGTTCCCGACGCCTTGCCGACCGCCGAACCTGGATGCGGCGATCCAAGCTGGTAGTTATCTCAATTAGTCCATCCAGAGATGTGGGCAGCTTGAACGAGATGAGTTCATCCTTGACGTAATCTGCCAAACCGAGCAGATACGCGTCACACTGGGCGTCCGTGTTCCACGAACTTAATCGTGCCTTGGTCCGGAAGTCGATGGCGTAATCCGTGACCGATCGGTGACCCTGCTGAAGTCTCATTAGCCCTCCGGTGACGTCCGGTCCCATGGATACCACTCCGAAAACCTTGCGGAGCTCGTCGGAGAAGGACTGGAAGGAGGCACAGGCAGGAGTACGGCGATCCCATTCCGCCGTTCCCCACAGGCGAGCTCTCCCCGTCAGGTGGTTGACGGTAAACGCCACCCTGGCGTTTTCTGAAGAAAAGGTGCGGGGTTGCAACGCAAACAGGATGGAACAGTTCGTCAGGAATGCGTTGCAACCCTCAGGATCCCCTACCCGGCTCCCCTACCCGGGGCTCCGAGACCACCGTAGAAAGTCCTGGATCAATGCCAGCTAGAATCGGAGCAGGAGGCGGTGACCACGCCGCGCTGGTATGAGCTGTGGCTGCCGCGAGTTGCTGTACCTGCTCAATCAAGGCGGTGAGGACCTGGTTCTGATTCGCCAGGGTGTGGCGAACCTCAGCGCTGCTGGAGACCACCAGGGTTTCGTGTCGCTGGATCGTCTCTTCAATCGCGGCGAACCGGGCCTGTGATGTAGTGTCGTCTGCTGGCTCCATGTTATGGCCAGATCGTACTGTAACGGGTAATGTAGGACCCAGGCGCAGTACGACGGACACCAGAGGTAATTTTAACTAGAGTTTTATTTCTCACAGGAAGCAGAATCACAGAGAACAGATGGCAGGATCTCGTGGTCAGGAACGGAAGGCTGGGTGAATTACCGGGGCAGAGGCAAGGCGGGGCAGTCCAAAACAGGCAGGTGCTTCTGCCACTTAAATAGTGGCAGAAGCAGGGTGAGCAGGTGAGAGTAGTGAGCTTGATGAGGTGAGAGTGGCAGCCAGGTGCGCTGAATGAACTGATTAGGTGAGTGAGAGGTGGAAAGGACAGAGTAGTAGTGGCAGAGCTGTGACAAGTTCAAGTTGAACGATATGTAAGAAGTTATGACATTGACATTTTTAGCGTTTTGCTTGGTGTAGATTCTTTTTTTATAGCTTTGTTTTTTCAACACTCAATGGCTGAAGGAGGAGAAACAGATTTCATAAGAAGGACATTTCCAGAAAAACTGGACACCATAGCACGACAGGACACTTACAAGCTACGGTGCTTTTGAAAACTTTTGGAGAGACCCGAGTGGATCTACAACTCAACGAACACGTTCACAGGAGGACGTCTTACTGGAACTGAACCGCACCGATGTTCTGTACAACCGCGTCATTAAACTCTTTGTTAACAAAGAAAGGAGGATGGACTTTGTCTTTAAGTGAACAGCAACTGTGGTAAGTGAACTGCGTTTGTGTTTTTACATCTGCAGTAGCGTTACTACTGTGTTAATTTGTCTATCGTGTCGTTTTTATGATATGGTTAATATTGTTTCCTCTGATGTGAATAATATTTGAATGGCTCGTGCTCTTCAGTGTGCAGTGAAATACATGTTTTAGCGCCGCAGTTTTGCTGGATTGATTTGTCATGCTTTGTTGTCATATAAATGTATGTGACTGGTTCTTGTGTTTGTTCTTGTCATTGTGTTAATTACATTGATGTTGACTATATGCATTGTCCGTTAACACTCGGAAGTCAGCGCCCGCGCCGCCGCGGGTGAGCAGTGGGGAGCGGCGCTCACTCTATCGCTCACTCTATGTTTCTATTAATATCTCCGTCGAAAAACGGCACAGAAAAATGGTTCGAATATCTATAGAAATCTGTAGATTCTCCACTTCCGTGTCCGTATTCTCACGAGATAGTACGAGACTCACACAGCGAGATGTGATGCTTATGACGAGCTTATGACGAGCTTACAGTTCATCATGTGACGATCTGGGGGACGGACTGTTTACATCGTGTAGTGTAGCTTGTTAGCTCGTTAGTTAGCACGTCTGCTAACGGCAGCGTTCTGAGACAGCTGTAGCTTTATGATTACAGACATGTAAACACACAGTTAGTGGAGTCTGCGTGACTCACACAGCGAGCTATTATGCTTATGACGAGCTTATGGACTGGGTGAGTTGTTTACATCGTGTAAGCTTGTTAGCTCGTCCGTTAGCTCGAGCGTGTAGCGTGTAGCTTGTTAGCTCGTCCGTTAGCTCGAGCGTGTAGCTTGTTAGCTCGTCCCCCTGGGGATGAATAAAGTATCTATCTATCTATCTTGTGTGTGTGTGGAGGAAGAAAGGACAAAGGGAGTGAGAACTTTACTTAGTAATGACTGTTCAATATTACAGAGAGGATTCACAGCTGCCAGGGTGCAGTGCACTACCAGGGTGCAGTGCACTACCAGCCCAGACAACAAAGTAAAGTGACAGTCCCTCTACAGGTGAGAGTAAATTACACTTACTCAAAAAACGATATTACAAAATTTGGTTTGAGACATTTATTATACATCTATCTACTATTTTATTCATATATTTCACTACTTGTGTGAACCTAAGACTTTCAAAAAAAAAATTCAAACACCAAAACAGTTTGTCCACATGAGTAAAGTAGAGATTTGAAGAATTTCAAAAAATTGGACTTCCAACTGTTCAGCTTTAGGGCCAAATTGCACAGTGCACAGTGCCTTAGGACAATTGGTGCCTCATTATATAGATAGCTGAGATTGTTCTGCACATTTTGATATAAGACATGTCTATGTAGCATATATGAAAGTGCCTTAAAAGGTGAGTTTAAGAAAACATAAAAAATCCAAAAAATGGCCTAGTTCCCAGAGGGTTTTTAATGACGAAGCATCCCGTCATGCGCTGGGTTAGGGTCGGACATTTGATTCTCTGTTTGGGGTTTTGTTTTCTTTAACAAAGCAAGAATTATGGTCTGGAGAAATGGGGATTGTGTGGCGATTGCTTTAGCCCTGTTTGAATCAGTAGGGAACAGCTAAACGCTGCGGGGAGAGTTTGTAGCTTATGTGCTGCTGTTGTTTTCCTGCTAAGCTAGTTTAGCGCACCTCCCAGAACACACGCGCCTCACCAGAGTACAATGTTTTGTTTCCGGGGTGGGCGTGTCAGACAGCATGTTGCCAGGTTGAGCGCAGTCCACCGAAAACATTATATTTCCCACAATTTAAGCTTCTGCATTTTCCAAATGCACTAGTATTATTCAAACGTATTGTTCGGTTCGTAAGCCTCGTACCAAACAGTTTAATATGAATACATGTGTTGTTACACCCCTAGAAAAAAATAATAGGTTATTAGGAGGTGGTTCAACTGTAGTAGGACAGCACTGAAGGCCCAGGTATGAAATGCACGGCCCGCCACTGATGTATACTGTATATGTCCATGCTCTGCTGCTCACATGGCTTTCTAAAATTCATTTATTTTCCATTTACTACAACATGAAGTCTTTCTTTGCAATCAACACAATCAACATATAACAGAATACTAAGGTAAATATCATCAATTTGTATACCTAGAGAACATCTCCCTGCTTCACCCCACATGGAGCAGGAAACCAACCAGTCCTGAGATGATCTTGCTGTTAACATGCAACATGAGCTTTGAACAGGGCTTTGATGAGATTATAAAATTTGACATCAATACCAGAGAAAATGAACTTAATACTCCAACAGATCTCTATTGATCCAATCTAAAGCTGTCTTAAGAAACAAGCAAACGTACTGTGCTTATTAAGGTGATACCTTTGAAATGTAATGGAATTCTAGGGTCAGCTTTGTAGATTTAGAGATGGGTTTGATTATGGATTTGTTCCACACAGATGGAATCATACCAGTCAGAAGGCATGTTTGACATAGACAATGTAAAATATTCAACATATTACGGGTTTTGAGGACCTCATTAGGGATGTCCTCTACACAGCTTCATTTAATTTAGTTTATCTACCTGTGCACCTCCTCAAGTCTGATCTTGCTCTTCAACATATGTTTTGAGGAATACACTGTATACTCATCCCATTTTCAAGATTCCATTTAAATGTACAGGTTTTGGTAGAACTTTATAATAACTACACACTATGAAGCATTAGTTAAGCATGAGTAAACACTTAATTCATCATTTATAAAGCATTGTTCCTACATTAATAATTCATTAGTATGCAGTTCATAACAACAGTTATAAATGTTTTATTCTTGATTAATAAGCTTGTCTATTATGTGTTCTATTATTGTGTTTTCATACTTTATAAATGATGGATTCCCCATTTGTAAATGAAGTATTATATATTTTACAAACCAATTATTAAGGAGTTGTAGATGATTAATAAGATAATTTATAAAGTGTTAGTAAATGATTAATAACTTATTTAGATGTACATTATTCATGCATTTATATATATATATATATATAATGATTTAGATATGCACTAATGGTTAGGGACTATGTTAATATATGCTTTATAAATGCGTATTAATACTGCAAGTCATGATTAATTAATGATTTATTAAGGTAGTTACTAGTCCTTAGTAAAGTATTTAGTGTGAGCTCATCTAAAGGCCAGCAGTGCCTCAAAACACATATTTTTTTAACAGAAAAGGCAAATAGACACAACACAAAGTGATCAAGAACATATCAATATTTATTGCAAGATGCAAACAATATACTGTTAAATACAAACCTCTCAGGCATTCATTCATGTAAGAAACAAACAGACATTCTCCTTCAGGAGAACATGGCTGGATATAACACATTTGTAAATATACAACTGGAGCTAACCAGGAGCTTGCATATTAGTTTACATTTACTTATTTAACTATTCATTTTAACCAAGCATATCGATCTCCACTGTTTGCACTTTTCTTCAGTTGCATGTCCCGATGGCAGCCGGCCGAATCTGCTCATTGTTTGCAATAAGCGAAATAAGTGAAATCGAGTGAAATCCCGCTTTCAAAACGTCATCAATGTGGGACGGACAAAGGAAAAGACCGCTTCATACGTCATCAACGTGGGACAAACGTTTTGCTCAGGAACTGATATGGAAGTGCACTTATGCGATGGTAAACTCCGACCTAAGTTGAAAGGGCGCGCGGACCTCCGCCAGAAAGAATGACTGCTGACGGGCCTCCAATGCCCGTCTGTGTTTCTTAGTTTGCTGGCACGTAACGTTACACATTATGGACGATGAGTATCCAGCTAGCCTTCCAGCTAGCACTAGAGGTCCTGAGACAGGCGCACGCTAACGCGTCACCTCCGTTGTAAATAGAGCGATCCAGGTGACAGATGGCTAACTAGCTGTTATATGTGGAGTGGATGTGAATGAGATCGATATGCTTGGTATGAAATGAATAGTTAAATAAGTAAATGTAAACTAATATGCAAAGCTCCTGGTTAGCTCCAGTTGTATATTTACAAATGTGTTATATCCAGCCATGTTCTCCTGAAGGAGAATGTCTGTTTGTTTCTTACATGAATGAATGGCTGAGAGGTTTGTATTTAATAGTATATTGTTTGCATCTTGCAATAAATATTGATATGTTCTTGATCACTTTGTGTTGTGTCTATTTGCCTTTTCTGTTAAAAAACTATGGGTTTTGAGGCACTGCTGGCCTTTCAATGTCATTTATAAATGCTTTATAAGGCATAGATAGTCCTCACTTTAGATGAGGTCACACAAAATACTTAATAAATGCTTTATAAGGCATATATAGTCCTCACTTTAGATGAGGTCACACAAAATACTTAATAAATGCTTTATAAGGCATATATAGTCCTCACTTTAGATGAGCTCACACAAAATACTTAACTAAGGACTAGTAACTACCTTAATAAATCATTAATTAATCATGAATTGCAGTATTAATACGCATTTATAAAGCATATATTAGCATAGTCCTAACTATTAGTGCATATCTAAATCATTATATATATAAATGCATGAATAATGTACATCTAAATAAGTTAGTAATCATTTACTAACACTTTATAAATTAACTTATTAATCATCTACAACTCCTTAATTATTGTTTTGTAAAATATATAATACTTCATTTACAAATGGGGAATCCATCATTTATAAAGTATGAAAACACAATAATGAAACACATAAAAGACGAGCTTATTAATCAAGAATAAAACATTTATAACTGTTGTTATGAACTGCATACTAATGAGTTGTTAATGTAGGAACAATGCTTTATAAATGATGAATTAAGTGTTTACTCATGCTTAACTAATGCTTCATAGTGTGTAGTTATTATAAAGTGCTACCCAGGTTTTATTTAAGAAAATAGCATTAATAAATAAAGTAGGACTACGGAACGCATACAAAATAATCCATTGCCCACCTCTTCAGTATCTGGTCTATCTTAAATGAAGATTCGCCATTTTACATTCGAATTTCCACTGAAATCAGCTGGCTCTTTCGTGAACCCAATTGTTGTTTTTCCCGCTAAAATTGCTGTGGATTACTGGTTTGTAATTGTTCGAACTACAGAGTTTGTCCTCACTTTAAATTCAGATTCAGAATGCTGCAGCATGTGTACTAACAAAAACATATTAGCTTCTCTGCACTGGCTCCCTGTATAATTAAGAATAGAATTTAAAATCCTTCTCACCTACAAAGCCCTAACTGGTCCGGCACCATCATATCTTAAGGAGCTTACCGTACCATATTACCCCACTAGAGAGCTGGGCTCCCTCAATTCAGGGTTACTTGTGGTTCCTAGAGTCTTAAAAAGTAGGATTGTAGCCAGAACCTTCAGTTATCAAGCTCCTCTTCTGTGGAACCAGCTTCCAGTTTCAGTCCAGGGGGACAGACACACTCACCACATTTAAGAGTAGGCTTAAGACTTTACTCTTTGATAGTGCTTATAGTTAGGGCTGGCTCAGGTTTATAGTTAGGGCTGGTTCAGGTTTATAGTTACGGCTGGTTCAGGTTTATAGTTAGGGCTGGCTCAGGTTTATAGTTAGGGCTGGCTCAGGCTTATAGTTAGGGCTGGTTCAGGTTTATAGTTGGGGCTGGTTCAGGTTTATAGTTAGGGCTGGCTCAGGTTTATAGTTAGGGCTGGCTCAGGTTTATAGTTAGTGCTGGTTCAGGTTTATAGTTAGGACTGGCTCAGGTTTATAGTTAGGGCTGGCTCATGTTTATAGTTAGGGCTGGTTCAGGTTTATAGTTAGGGCTGGCTCAGGTTTATAGTTAGGGCTGGCTCAGGTTTATAGTTAGGGCTGGTTCAGGTTTATAGTTAGGGCTGGCTCAGGTTTATAGTTAGGGCTGGCTCAGGTTTATAGTTAGGGCTGGCTCAGGTTTATAGTTAGGGCTGGTTCAGGTTTATAGTGAGGGCTGGCTCAGGTTTATAGTTAGGACTGGTTCAGGTTTATAGTTAGGACTGGTTCAGGTTTATAGTTAGGACTGGCTCATGTTTATAGTTAGGGCTGGCTCAGGTTTATAGTTAGGGCTGGTTCAGGTTTATAGTTAGGGCTGGCTCATGTTTATAGTTAGGGCTGGCTCAGGTTTATAGTTAGGGCTGGTTCAGGTTTATAGTTAGGACTGGTTCAGGTTTATAGTGAGGGCTGGCTCAGGTTTATAGTTAGGACTGGTTCAGGTTTATAGTTAGGACTGGTTCAGGTTTATAGTGAGGGCTGGCTCAGGTTTATAGTTAGGACTGGTTCAGGTTTATAGTTAGGGCTGGCTCAGGTTTATAGTTAGGGCTGGCTCAGGTTTATAGTTAGGACTGGTTCAGGTTTATAGTGAGGGCTGGCTCAGGTTTATAGTTAGGGCTGGTTCAGGTTTATAGTGAGGGCTGGCTCATGTTTGTAGTGAGGGCTGGCTCAGGTTTATAGTTAGGACTGGTTCAGGTTTATAGTGAGGGCTGGCTCAGGTTTATAGTGAGGGCTGGCTCAGGTTTATAGTTAGGACTGGTTCAGGTTTATAGTGAGGGCTGGCTCAGGTTTATAGTGAGGGCTGGCTCATGTTTATAGTGAGGGCTGGCTCAGGTTTATAGTGAGGGCTGGCTCAGGTTTATAGTGAGGGCTGGCTCATGTTTATAGTGAGGGCTGGCTCAGGTTTGCCTTGGACGAGCCCCTAGATATGCTGCTATAGGCCTAGACTGCCGGGGGACTTCCTAGGATACACTGAGCTCCTCTCTCCTATTCTCTATCTCCTTATGTATGAATTAATGTCCCATTAACGCACATTATTAGCTCTGCTTCTTCCTCAGAGTCTTTGCGCTTTCTCTCCTCACAGGTTTCCATGGATCGTGGTTTTATCAGGACCCTGGTACTGCCTACTGCCATGGCCCTGCTGACACCTACTGCTACTACTATTTTGTATTATCAACACTATTATTTCTATTACAATACCATTAACGCATATTACTGACTTTGCTTCTTCCCCAGAGTCTTTGTGCTTTCTCTACTCACAGGTGTATTACTATTACCGATACCATTACTGCTTTTGGTATCATTGTTATTCTACTATATCCACTGCTGCTGTTATCATTAGTAGTCATAATTCTTCCATCATTATTCTGCTCTGATCTACCATCATAATTTCTTATCTATTGTACTGTTGAATGGGAGTGAAAACATAAGAGAACAAACGCCAAACACGGTGCGTTTAATTATGACACATGCAGGAAACTGAATGGATGTGAAATTGAAAAATATGAGCAACAACTCAAATCACCCTGGAATTATCCTCAATTATGTTCCCATGGTATCAACCTTCTGTTTCACTAAATGATCAGCCTGCCTTATGTCCCTGGCAATATCAACATGCTTTATCAACACAGTCAATCATAGTTGCAGACACACCCACTCACACTTACTCACTTATTCCTTAATTTAGTTGATTTGATGCAACAGTTACTTTTATCATTGAAGCCATTCCATTGCAGTCATGTGCAGGATGATTATGTGTTGCCGACAGGAGCAAAAAAAGGCCAATGCCATATACCAAAGAATAATTTGTTAGATAACCATTATGTGAATGAAAGCTGCATGTGTCTCACTGGCTAGCTAATCGCCGCAGCACTGCACAGCAAACATACAGCAGTTACTGCTGATAACCCCGTCGCTCAACCCAAAGTGGCAGAGCCGCGTTGGTGTGGGAGTGTAACTGCCACCCTCCCCCCCAGGTTAAAACTGTTAGCTCTGTCAGCTGTTGCCATTGCGGGTACTGTTCGAGCTGTTACTATCTTTAGGTACTAGCACTGTTAACTGCTAGACGCCAGCTTAGACGTCTCCATTTTCAGAGCTGTTCAGAGCCGTGCCCCGGAAGGTCATCTCGTCTGTATAGCTTCTAGCTGCTGCAGTAGTAGTGAGCAAAATCACACATCGCATTAAATCAAAGAAATATTTTGGTGATTGGTTGCGAGCAAAGCCATACATATAGTCTTTTTAAATATTAAAATCACGATATACTGTTTAGGTGTCTCTCACAAACAAGCCGATTGCTCATCTTTCTCCATGGGCGCAATTGTCTTCTCCCCAATACCTATGAATACGTCAACATACGACCACAAGCCCATAATACATGGTACCATTCTGTAAGGATCTTGTTGAAGCAGGTTCGGGTTATAGCGATTATCTAAGAAAAATTATAAATATCGATGAAGTTATTAACATTCATAGACTCATAAATATGCATTAATAATTCATGCTTGACTGATTCTCAACAACACTTGGCTAAAAGTAGCAGACGAACTCATGGAAACATTCTAAAGTTCCTTCAATGAAGCTCTGGATAACAGATCTAACAGACATATTACACCTATAGAGAGAATTACATTCATCTTTAATGATGCACTGAAACCATTTCATCAAAATGTAGTCACCATTTATTTATTTGTCTTGAACAACTCACAACATGTCATATCACAAGAATTACTGGGCGGGTGAATGAGTGGTGCGAGTGGTTTCTCTCTCTCTTTGTCTTTTATATTTGACTTAGTAAATAATGTAAACAAATGAAGCAGTTCCATATTTTGTACAAATGCCGAAAGCTTTGCACAAATGTTTTCAATAAAACAAATATTTTAAACAATTTCTTTCTAAATCTAGGCACAAAAACTGGACTTGGTCAATACTTTGTACTGGGTTATTTCAGTGGATACCTGTACCGAAACCCGGACCTTTAGTCGCAGATAATGTTACCTGCAGTATTCCAAAGAGCTGTGACAGGCGTCAGACTAAATGGCTTCATAATGCACACTATATCTCAGCCTCTGCACAGGCACAGAAACATATTACGGTCCTTTTCAGCCAGAGCCATTCAGCCTGCTCTCCATCCTGCCATATGACATCTATTACAATACCAGCCAATGAGATTCACAGAATGGCGATGGAAGGTTCTCCCAATGTCAGCTCTCCTATCTTTGAAATGAAGTCGGTGATTAAAAAGGAGTAAAGACACGGAGCACTGGGTCGTATTCCAGGTGACAGACAGACAGAAAGAGAGAGAGGGAGTTATTCAAGTAGCCATTTGCTGCGTGGCCACAAAATGACGGCCCCAATTATTTCATAGCAGCGTGTGTGCAGAGGCAGCTGGGAAAAATGAACCCTTCTCACACTGTTGTAATTAAGTATTACAAACAAAGTAAAACATCTTAAATAGCTCTCACAGGCATAGACCCATCTGCAAAGGCTGCTTCACATCTGTGATCACAGTAATGACACAGCCCTCATTTCCACTTAAAGATCTTCCACTTCTTTGTCTTATCTTATCCACTTCTTCACAGCGGAATCACCTTGTAAAAGCTTAAAAAGGGCAGTATTGTATTTTGTGAATGTAAAGTCCTCAGAATGCGTTAAATGAAGCAGTTTGAACAGTGTCGTCTTTTTATTTAGGCTTCAAAGTGTTTCTACCTGTTCTGACTGGTCACATTAAAAGCATTTGGTCTTCAAAAAACATTACTTTTTGTCATATTTTCTCAAACTGTTACTATATCCTGACAGTAGTACATGAGACGGATAATCTATGACAAAAAATCAGGTTCCTCTGCCTCCTTGTATAGTGCCAACAGCTTTGACAACATTCCACTGCGCCTGTATTTCTTGTTCAAGACGTAGAAGTTGTTGTGCCAATAAATCCAAACAAAGTGCGGAAGTTCCTTGAGATATATTACATATTTGGGTCAACCATTAGTAACCTTTGGCCTAAAATAAAGACTTTATTTTGACTGCATTATCATTCCAGAATGTAAATGTACATTTTTCTTTTTTTACAAAATAAGTAGATTTGTTAAATGAAGGCAGACTACCATCCTGGATAGACAGGCAACAGCACTAACTGTGTAATCATTACATGTTATATGTCTTTTACATTCTTCTAATGTCAGTAAAAGGCTTCTTTTCATTCCCTGACCTACTATTTCCCCTTCATCGTGCATCTTGGCTATCAGTCAAGTGCAGAAGGAGAATCTGTGATGAATTACTTTTAGCCCAGGGCTGAAGTTCAATTTTTATTTCAGGCTATTTTTGTTTTGACTGTTTATCTTAATAGAAGCTCACCTGTATAAAAAGCTAATTAGCCTGCAGACTATATTTAGAATATGATCTGCTCTCCTTGCTCAGGCATGGCTGGTACTTTAGCAATAAACACACTTTCATAGTGAGATGTGAAAGAATGCATCACAGTTTGTGGCGCTGTAACAGATACGGTGTCTCTGAAAATGGTCATTCAATTATTTCCACACTTCAGGGCATCATACTTTCGATTGGAAATGGTAAAGATATTACAAGCTAGATATATAAATGCAACCAAGGTTATTGCAAATTCTTCATCTTAAATTAAAGGTGCTCACTTCAAAATTCAGAGCATCAATATTGCAGCAAACTATTTTCTATGTAAAGATATAGTGGAGTAATGTCTCCCCGAGCAGAGAATGAAGTCACTCTCCCCCCTTTATGTGTTGTACGCTGAGCTTCTGTGCTTTGTTTACATAGGCGGTCTGGCCATGTGTGCATGTTAGTGCATGTGAGCACGCCCCACCTGCTAGCTTATCGCAACCGCTGCTCCCACCCGGTGTTTGCACTATTTGTGATGTTAGCACCGTTAGCTGCTAGCTGCGGCCATATTGAGAGCTGTGCGGCTCTCAATCATAGATATGCTCTGAATTTGGAATATTGCACCTCTAACTCTATGCGAGCATGTGAACTACACTTACAAACATAATTATTGTTTAATCAGGAACAATATTTACGGACGAATATTTTACATTCTAATCCAGCTGTGAAGTCCTCATCAATTGATTGGTTTACAGGCTTACTGTCTGACGAATGGGCAAGTGCTGTCAATGGTTAAATATTTGTTTGTTTTGCCATAACCAGACACAGGTTTAAAATGTAACGTATATCTATTATAGTATTATCTTCTAAAATGTATTCAGCTGAACATTTTTGTTTGTAGACGTATAGTTTCCCCTGCTTCCACTCTTTGTGCTAAGCTAGGCTAAACATAGAACAAATGAATCTGATATATCGGTCTTGTGTATTTTCAGGTCCTGATATAGCAGCCAACAAATAATACATTTTCCAAAGTGTCAGAGTATACCTTATTGGTATATCTTGTGTGACAAAGATGTACGTTAGCATTTATTATAAAAGCTCAGTCATTATAGTCATTTAAGTGTAACGTAATGTATTAGGGCTGTTAGACGGAGCAAAGCAAAGGGACTTGTCTGTCACTGAGTTGTTATAAGTACCTGAGATGCCCCGAAACAACCTTGAATTGATTTGCCGGTAGGGTGTCACTCTCACGGTCTTCCTGTGTATGCAGTTCCCTTCCTTGGCACATGCCCCCTATGGCAATCTGTAATGTGTTCAAGGAGAAAAGAGGATTTAGCTGGAGGGGTCTTCCATATTGGATGGCACTTAGATTTGGAACTGCAGCATGGCATCGCTTTTGCATGCTGCATACAGAGACACAATAATGTACCGTGGACCCCAACACACACACACACATCTTTCAACATCTATGATTAATAGTGATGGGAACTAATTTGTTTGTTTACATGTAAGGAAAGTGCTCAGGAGAACAGTACATGCCTGTCCCCGGTTCTATAGTTTAATGAGGCAGACTTCGTATTCTGTCAACACACATTCAACGCTCAATTCTCTTGGGCTCTTTTTTAATCAACGCGCCCACTCACTTAAAGCAGTGCAGCACATTTCCATAACTGCCTTCATACCGCTTCATCCGTCTCTGATGTTGGGTTAAACTCTGCGCTTTGTTTTCGCACACTTTAAGGTGACATGGCCGTTTTTCCGTTGTAATAAGTCATTGACGGACATCCTAAGCCCGCCGCAGTATTCTTTTGGCTGACATGCCAATATGATTTCCTTCCAAAGCCTTTTGGGTTCGTAAATCCTACAGCAGTGAGAGATGCTTAGCATCGATGGCTCCGCACAAACACATTTCCATTCCTCTGGGGGTTTGGTGGAACAAAACAATCAAGCAGGGTTAGAAAGTCACACGGTACATTACAGAGACGGATTCCTGAAAGCCCAATAAAGACCCTTACATCAATGCCAGTTTCAATTGATTACTTTTAATGAGTGCAAATAAATAATGCAGGACCGTTCTCACACACACACACACACACACACACACACCGACAAGCAACAGAAACTTTAGTAAAGTTGAATGCCCTTCAATTGCTTTGCCTTTGTTAAAACGTCTTTGAGCAGAATTGCTTGTTAGCACTTTGCCTGCCACCAGATCCCAATCGCACTAATACGACGGTGTCAGAGGACCCTTCATCCTGTTCAGGCAGAGGCACCGGTCAGCATTTGCTAAAGCATGTGGGAGATTTGTATTAATTTCTGGGAAATCAAAATTAGCCAGAGTAGGACAATTTTTTAGGCAATGCTAAGGGAAGATCGTAGATGTTGTTCAACACATTTGTTCAGGGTGTTTGCAGAATAGGTTTGATCTTTTCAGGAAAAGTGCTACATAATCATAAAGAAAGACTCGGACGCGTCAGTTTTTAATGCACTGGCTACCCCTTGTCGTCCGTTAGGTTTGGCATAAAATAACTACGTGTTTGTTATATCATTTCAGGTACGGTGGTGTAAATTAAGTACTTTAAGTTGACATTGACTTTTAGTTTCACACGAAACTCTTACAGTGGTCTCCTGGGGGAAAGTCATGGGTGTATTTGACGCATTCGTCCAGTCAATCCTTCTCCCTGCATGGTCTTTCTCGCTCTTCATACTGACTTCCAAAGCAATAGCTTTGAGCCTTTAATATTCCTGCAAAAGGGTTTACATGGGAGTCTCATACAGATGCCAAAGGCCGCAACAAAACAATGGTACTTGACAACTTGGGAATGAGACCAGACTGTCACACTTGATACCTTAAAGGGCCCTACAAATAGCAAGGACCTTTGATGTCCACTCATCTGTACCACGTTTAGGACAAGAGCAAGTTAACTCTGACTGGTGTGATTTCTATTGGTGTAGATATTAAAGGTCCCCAGAAGATCCTTTTGGTTGCCATGCCATGACCTTTCATTCAGTGTCACAATCAGTATCTATAGAAAAGTTAAGGGCTGATTATAAATGAATTAGTTCAGGCAGAGCACTGAAGTCATGCTGGCATTAGTTGTTCATTCATGCTTCACAATCACCAGCTCCTTCATCGCCACCAGCTGAATAATGACCAATGTTCGTGTAGGTGTACAATGTGACTGTTTCTACCTGACACAATACTCTGCTGATACCTTCACATGATCATGTGTTAGGTGAGGATTAGATCTCCCAGCAATCACCCTCGCTCCTTGTCCGACCTAATAAGGACTTTCTGTGGCCAAATGAATGATGACTGTTGTCACTCAAAGGTAAATGTACAGATATGTTAAGTCTGGGTGGATGGATGGGTGAACAAAGTGTATGACTTTGACACAAGAGGACCCTGTTTGCATCCTGTTTTCCACCAGCGCTGAACCATGAGCATGATCATTCCCTAAGGAAAACCATGACAATGTGCTTGATTTGAAAATGGCCGTATGAATAATGTTTGCAATAGTTTTGGAGGGCACTGAAAAACTATTTTCATATCAGAACATTTTTGTATGGCTTAAGCTTGACGTTGTTGTTTTTTATACCATCTCCATAGCAATCGAGCAAATCCATCCACTGAGGAAGGACATGAAATGTGAATGCTTTGGAAACAACACTTTTTGGGGGATTTTCTTTTTTTTTGGTGAAAAACGTTGTATGTCTTATTTGGAAGGCAATGTTTGTCCTCGAGGCTTGAAGACGTGTTGGTGGATTTTAGTATCCAATCGTCCCTGGACCAAATAACCACTTGCAATGAAGACATTACACATTGTAGTAGACTGACTGCCTTGGCATTTGGTGATCGCAAATAAAAAGAACCCGTATGAATTTAGGAATGCCATTACCTGTTATATAGTGCCCTTTTGAACTCAAAATGTACATTTTAACAAACTTGAGAGTGCTTGTTAGTAAGTCCAAATGGCACAATAAACCCCTATAGGGGCTACTTGTGAGGCTTCAGACTTTCAGGCAGATTTCCTATTTTTCTTGCCGAGTCAAGTCAAATCCCGACTGTGTCGTTATGGTGAGATCTTCCCTACTCTTAACTGATGTACGATGTCATCCTCGAGGTGTGGGGAAGCAGTTGAGAACACACTGCCTTCAGCATGAGCCGCTACCAGCGGGGTGCTTTACATTAAGGCTGGAATCACAGCGTGTGTCTCTTGCTCAGCATGGATTCCATCTCTGCAATGTATGCAATGTATATTTTATGATATTTCATTTCATCTGAAAATGTAAACTTCACTTATCTCACTGTGCCATTTTAATCCGCCACGGGAGCATACAGAAAGACCATCTTTCCCATCTGTGATCCTTCAACATTGCCACGACACATTTGAATATGCAAAATGTAGACACACTAAGTCATTCAGTATTCTCCACCTTTCCTCTTTTTTTTGTTCTGCAATAGGACCAGTGGCCTGATTAGAGAGCCAGAGGCAGGCCGGGGGTGTGCCCTCTCTTTGCCTCCACATGGATAATTGTGTCACTGCTTGCTGAATTTACAAACGCAGGCAGAGGTTTAATTTTGCTTTGTTTCTCGTCTATCTCTCTTGCCTTCGCTCTCTCCTCTCTCTCACTGATAAGTAAACCTGATTAGCTCAGCCGCTGCTGCCAAATTCACTCCTCAATTCCAAAGAGGATATTTTTCCATTTCCATTCCTCTATCTTGTCTTTCAAACAGATGAATGGGTGATGAGATTTGACAGACCCATTTTTACCAACAGAGAGGTAGTTTCCTGTTTCCGAGGTTTTCACTGATGAAGAGACCTGCAATAAGACCAATTTGCAATATCACCTGCAAAATGCTTCTCTTTTCCCCCTAAACATCACAGGAGGGGTCTGGATTGGTTTGTGTTTTGGATGTTATTTGTCTTGTGTAATTCTGTAACTATTTTTATACATGTAGCTCAAACAAAGTTTATTCTACATACATTGTTCATAATGTTAAATAATAACACAGTGTCATTAAAGTTGAAAATCAAGCTTAAATGGAGTTTCAAAGTGAGTCGGGCAGACTGCTGTTGAGAAGTGTAAAGCTATTTTTGGTCCATTATGAAACGATTGGTAAAACAGCCTCAGTCAGACGATCCCCTCGTCACTGCTTACCTTCAGCTCTGCGTCGTGGAGCTTCATTCAAGGAGGAGGCGGAGTGGAGATATGTGGTTTTGAGGATCTGACGGAGTTACGAGATTCTGTCCCACGCTCTTTTGGGTTAAATATTTGTAAAACTCACAGACAGTAAAGGGTTACCAATAGCATTGATTTGTGAAAAAAAGACGAAATATGGAGAAACAAGGTTTCCACAGCGACGATACATTTTCAGATTTAATGAGCAATTATACTGATATACAGTTTAAAATCCCCCCAAAAAACAACTGTGCCTTACCTCCTACACTTCAGTCTGACCATGTTTACAACACACCACCTGTATATTGTGATAACTCTGTTCACACACTGATTATCTCTACATGATTTCATTATGATGACATCTACAGTTTGAGTTATTATGGTACGTAATGTATCAAAGGCTATGGAGGCCCTTTGAGCCCCTCTGTATTATTACTCAACATCTCAACAGAATGCATTACGATTTTGAATAGGTAACAAATTCCATCAGCTCTGATCTTGATGATGAGTTAGGTTGAGTTGCGTAATCATTAATGTCTATTAAGCCCCGCTCCATCCCATTGTATTCATAACTCACTTGTGTTGCACACTGATCAGGTGTACAGGATGTCATTACTATTACCTGTACCTGAGTCATTATACGTTAAACGTCATGGAAGTCTATAGAGGCACATTCAGTCCCATTGTATTAGTACTAGAAAGTAAAGTATTTAACAAAGTCATTTAGTGTAGTGCATCAAAGCATAATGCTAAAGTGTTGCAAAGCTTCCATTCCTTTCCAAATCTTCTATATTGTACTTCAGCCAATGCATTAGTGTTTATGTGATTATAAAGTCGTCCAATCAGCAGCTTTTCAAAAAGCAATCGCTATTGCTGCCGTCCCATTCCTTTACCTCTGGGTAGCTGCATTATGAAGGAGTGATTTTAAATAACATTTAGCAGTACTATCAAGTGAAAAGTGACTTAGGCTCAAACAAAAGAGACGGGTCTAGTGTTCGGCGTAGTCAGCACTCTCTTCAGTTCACTCAGTATGAAGCTCAGTCTGTTACCGAGCAAACAGATGGAATCCCTCAGTGTTTGAATTTCATCTGTGAAAATGGTTTATTTAAATATTATTCAGATTTCGTCATTATAATACAAACTGTTGCAATGTTTCAGTACAGAAGCCTCACACAATACCAAAGAAAAGAGAACTAGAATTCATCAGAATTTTTTTGACAGCTCAACAAACAGACAGGACCGCATTGAAATGAAATACATTAGAAGAAACGAATACATCTAGAGTGGATGATAGAGTAGCGTGGCATATAAAACAGAACAGAAGAATGTTTCTGAAATAGCATCCTGGATGAACTGCAGCTCTTCATCATTGTGAACTGTTCTCCTCTTCAGTAACAAGTCAGCTTGTTGCTTGAAAGCAATTCAGCCTCCATTGCGACCCAAACTCATGACTCAGTTCGTCAATAAGCATCATTTCTTTAGAGTTGTTCCGATACCAATACCAGCATTGATACAGCCTAAAGTGCTGGCTACGCGAGTACGCTGGTCTATGCACCGATCCCATATCGTATCATGTTATTTACTAGCTCATTTAGGCTATAAGGAACAACTTGATCCGTGCATCCTGCCTTCAACAAGAGATAAGGAAGAAGAGAAATGGCTACTTTAGCCTTCAGCTCCAGAAATATCGCAGGCTGGTCTCATCCAGCATTTGTAGCGAAAGCTACGAAAAAACAATACGGCGTAATTTGCAGATATCCCACAAAATGATTTTGTATGTTATCCAGGTAATCACGAATGAGGAAGTATAAAGACCGTTAAAGCTCACAGGGAGGGCTGGAAGGCAGCGGGGTCTAATAAACACTACGTTCAGCCAGGAGACAGCAGTTAGTTCCCCATGTGAAACGAGAAGTCACCATTGATGTTTTTGGCCCTTAACGTTCGTACTTCAGTAGCAGCACTTCCGTAGTTATTTCAACCTCAACGGCAATCTTTTTTGTTGCCTTAACCTAACCAAATATTTGACAATCTTTTCATAAACCTAACTAAGAAGTCTTTTTGCCTAAACCTAACCGAGTTGCCTGTGAAGACAAGACGTTTCTTTTGAAAAGGCCGTATGCATGTAACAAGGGCCAATTGACACGAGTTGCTGACTTTCCCAGGAAAACGCACAAAAAACGAGTAACTTTTCGTAGGATATCACACGAAACGCTGTATGAGGATGAGTGAGACACCTTGCTTCTTTCTCATCTCTGTTGAGAGATGAGCATCCGATGCCCACCGATCGGGCAGGTGCTACAGTGTATCGTCAGCCACAGCTAGCAAAATGTCAGCAATCTGTCAAACTAGATGATAAAACAAAGTTCTACGGCGTTTAGTCTCTCCAACAATGATAGCAATCATATCACATCCATACAGGGTTAGTAGTATACAGCTGTTTAATAATGATGATAATAATAATAATCATTTGTAGTTTTTAAAGCACTGTTATCGAATCGCAAGTTCAGATATTGGAATTGGTATCGGGAAGGAAAGATGGTATCGGAACAACTACATTTATTAATTAATCCAATCACAATATCAAATCAATCATCGCTCCAATCTCCTTCTTTGTTATTCAATATGTTGCAAGGACCCACCGTCAAGTGAGTCCCCTAGATTAGGATGAAAGCCTTATAAAGGAGATGTTTCTAATAATCATAGCTATATATAGAACTTTTTTTTTTTTTTTAGTCA
The DNA here is from genome assembly GCA_032191485.1 of Leptoclinus maculatus. Taxonomy (NCBI): domain Eukaryota; kingdom Metazoa; phylum Chordata; class Actinopteri; order Perciformes; family Stichaeidae; genus Leptoclinus; species Leptoclinus maculatus. The sequence continues at coordinate 18,730,113 of JAVDOI010000013.1, forward strand.
TACATTTTACCCAAGTTCATTTTGAGGAGATGAAAACCCACTTTGGACTTGTTAACACTTGAATATGAGTACATGACACCATTGTTACAAGTACAGAACATCACTGCCTTTTTAAATGGATGTTTAAAAAAAGAAAGAAAATGTTAACATGCTGATTATTTCATTTACAAGTTGTACAGATCTGTAACTTTGTACATGAGGGTTGGACAAACAGTCCACTCAAACAGTGCACACTCTCCAAAGTGCTCGGGCACATCTCCAATAGAATCAACATCCACATCCTGTTCTACCTTCAAATGAAGTGGATTGTTTTCTTTCTGCAAACTAAATGTTCTGAATCATTGTACATAACATGTCATTTCAAAACACAGCAATCGATTGGCATATACTATGTGACAGTGATGCTAGAATAACTGTCCAAATTCACCCTGAAGCTATTTGGAACTGGAGGGATTAGACGGGGTCTTGTACCCAGCCTGGAAGCTGCTGATCACTCGATGTCTCGGGTCTCATCCCAGAGCATGACTAAGCACTCCCAGCCTTTGAATGCCGGTGCTGAATCAACAAGTTTCCCTCCACAGTTCTTTGGGAGTGCAGTGCAACTATACGGGGGGGGGGGGGGGGGATTTATGCTTCGTCTGCAAAGCGGAATAAAAGCTTGAGGGGGAGGTGAATGTTGCTTTTTGAGAACACACAGCACACAGTAATCATTACATCTGTATGTTATGTATGAATGTTCGATTATACCATACTCCATATGAACTACATAATCATGCTTCATGTTACTTTAATTCAGTTAACTGAGCAGAAAAATAGCATGTGCTTCGGGGTCTACCAAAATAAAATATTGATCTTATTGCAGGACAACTGCTGCTCTCAGGCAGCATGACACTCACAGTGGATACCATTCACTGACACTATGAGATATAAATCAACTACTCTGTTATTCATACATGTTTCAGTTTGAATTTGACCACGTGTGTTTCTGATGGTGCTCAAAGTGTCTTTTCAGCTCAAAAGTTAACAAAATATTACCATTTTATTTTTTTCAGGTTATACTGTATCTGTTGTTGCACTATGAAGAAAAAACAACACCTTTGTCTGTTTGTGTCAGATTGTCAAAGCGTTTTGCTTATAAATGCTCTGCGTGGATAAAAATCTCTATGAAATATCATCTGAAAATAAAGCTAAAAATATATTACTGTAAGATATAAGAGAGAAGATTAACAAAACTAACTCATTTCTTCCAAACATGGGTCATATACAGTGTTGATGACAAGTGGACTTTCTGTGTTGCACTGCATCTCAGCTCATCCAGCCACTCAAACGTCTAAACCTGCAAAGTGTGTGTGTTTGTGTGCTGGCGTCAAAAAACAATACAAACGAGCAATACCCGTGATCCAAAGTGGGTGAACTCTCATTCATCCTCTGTAGTGATGAGACGTACCGGGGAGGTGCACAGCAACTGAAGCCTGCCGTGTGAAAATGGTGCAGGTCAATTAAAATTAATCATCCAACGGTCATATATCAGGATTTTCCAATGACGCATAAATTGTGACATCCTTTTTATTCCTACTGAGGATGCGATACAAATTAAGATGACAAGGGACAATTTATTCATCACACCAAAGCTAGCACATTAAAATAAAGCTAAATTCAACAAACTGTAACACTGAACTCCCAAGTGTTGACTTATGTAGCTCACATAACTTTGTTCTCCTCTTTTAAGCCGTCAGGTCAATAAGCATGCACACCTGTATACGTATCACTAACAAGATGTAAAAGTATGCACATTAGATCATTTCGATGGCCAATACAGCTGAAGAAAAGTGAGAATTTAAATGCTTTTTTAACCACGTGGTTAATGTTAACAGTCTAAATTGAAGTGTACTTTAATTGACTTTGTTTCTTTCGGGGCCTATTCACAATGGAGTTCCATGGCCAATATGGTGAGTTTGAGCTATGTATACAGCACATACAGTAATTCTAGGTGTTTTGAAGAAAACATATATATATATCTAGAATCATATATATATTACACAAATATAGATTCTCCTCTTTTTTCTTGTTCACTTTTGAGCAATAAACACATGAAACTGGAACAGGGAAACCATGAGGAACGTCATTCTTCCATGAGAGTTATCCGACGAGGTACAGAGTCCGTTTGTCACACCGGAGCGCTGCACCTCAGATGGTGTCGAGTCGCCGTCTGTACAAAAGGTATTCCAAGTGGTTTAGAGGTGACTGGTGTTTACAGTGGCTAATAGCAATGTGCTGGGAGCAAGAGCGGCAGTGGCAGGGAAATGACGGCCAACTGTGCTGACCGCATGGTGTGTGTGTGTGTGTGTGTGTGTGTGTGTTTAGGGGGAGGGGGACGGGGACGGGGGGGGACTAGGGGAGGATTTCCTTGTTCACTTTGAGAGCAAACAGAACGAGAGCGAGATCAGGGAACCGTGTCAGTTCTTCAAATTATAACAAGGCACCCCTCACCAAACCACACGCCAGGAGGACGACGGCCGGTCCACAGTTGGATGATATTCTTGTACCTGAGAAAAGAAGAAACAAAAGGACGTTACATTTTCTGATACAACCATTGCACAGATGTATCTAGCTTGATGAATTGATAGACCAATGCAACTCAGTAAGAGAGAAATATTACATTATAAATAGGGTAAGGCAGATTGATTGACAAGAGACATGAGACTGTCAGTCAATAGCAGTACTAACATGCACGAAACACTGCATACACCTTCAAGCCAGAGAACCAGCAATTGCATGGCAGCTACAATATACCATCTCGCGCCCAAATATGGACGCTTACTCACACCCCTCTGCTTCTGATACCGACGCACGAGGCCCCCGTTAGACGCACCAGGCTTTCAACTAACTACAATGGAAACCCCATCTGGAGCAGTATTAGTGACTGTCAGAGGAAGTGCTTTGGGAGTGTAGTGATGAGGAGCGGACCAAAGAAGTCCACTCAGAGGAGCAAGGTATAGTAGGTTGGATGGATAAACCAACACCGGACTGTAACCCAGGAGACCAGTGTTCATATCCCAACAATATGTTGTTGTCTTTGACTTTAATTTGATAAACGTAGTAAGTTTAAATCAATTCACAATCTTTTCCTGAAACTAAGTGTTTGAATTCACATTAACCACGTGTTTACAGTGACCGTAGTGGAGCAGCCCGGTGAGAAGACCAAGAAAAAGTATGTGACAAATATAATAATGGCAAAATATCCTGGTTACGTCAAATATAACATGGATAGAATTTCTTTTGTATGTTATTTTTTTGGTCTGTGATGAGATGTGACCTTTCACCCCGGAGGTAGAGCAGTCGCTGTGTGAGTGTGAATGTTTATCGCTGCTGAGCAGGTGGCAGCCCTCTACCATGTATGAATGGGTGAATGCTGGCTTGTGTTGTAAAGCCCTTTGAATCACAAAAAAAAGAAAAAGAAAAGTGCTATAAAAATGTTGTCCATTTTCCATTTACATGCTGCACCACCATCCACCACTTAAGAAAAACGAGGGCATCAGTTCCTTCAGCGACACATCCCCAAACACCAAACATCACACTTTCCCCTTCATTTGAACCATGACCATGGATGATCTCTAACCTTAATCCAGTCTTTATTACTGGAACCATGCAATGTGTCCTAATACAGCTGTTCATATTTCTTATGTCATTTTTTGATTACATTTTAATTACAGCAACACCAGCTATAAGTGCAGTTGTTATGTAAATGACATACCTGGTGTCAATTAAGTAAGTAAGTTACATAACACAAGGTCAAATGAATTGATTTGTTTTCACACGGGACATGAACAGTGGTCTCCTGGTGAAAGTCCTGTGTTTGATTAACCCGTCTATCCACAACGACTTTCTGAGAGGCAGCCCTGGACGTCCTGGCTCAGGCTTATGTGGGTTAAACACAAATGATTGTGCGTTGCTATTCGTACATATACAGTGAATGAGAACAGCCTGAACCATGACGACTAATGTACCCTAACCTGAACAAAGTACATCATTAAGCTCAAACCATGTCTAACCGAGGGATTGTTCTGCTTAAACCTAACATGAAATGGATTTGTAAGTTTTGAAAGACAAATGATGGGGCATCAAATCAGAAAACAAATATGTGTATTTCTGGAGGTCGTGGACGTTTTCATTAAGAACTCTTGTTTCAACCTTCACACCCTGATGTACTTTCCACCCAACCCAGTCGCTAGAATAAAAGGTTGGCATTGCACGTTTCTGCAAATCAAGGATACGTTGATTCATTTAACATTTAATATCAACATTTCTACATATGTGTATATCAACATTATAGTGTTTCTCAATTACATGTAGGTTTAGGCAACAGCACTACTTGACTGAGTGAAAGATCATGGTTTGGGTTCAAATAAGAACAATTCTTTTGGTTTCACACAGGACAAGAACAGCGGTGTCCTGGTGTTAAACAACCATCCATCCACCCCGACCTCCTTCCTACTTTGATTAAACCAGAATGTGACACGTCAAAAACAAATGTTCCCTTGAAACATAACTGACAATGCAGTTTTGTTGTATGGGACCCTCATTTTGAGGAGACCAGAATGCAAGTGCACATTATTTCATCCAGTCGTACGAAACTTTTTTGTTGTTGTTGTTGCTGATTTTTTGTGTTATCTAATATGTGGTTGCCTGTTTGTGTTTCACCCTCTTCTGTGTTCCAAATGTTGCACCATATGCTTTCATTAGGTTTGATCCTTAAGGCTGCAGTCACCTGTAAAGCCTGTGAACACTACTTGGCTGCAGAGCACAGATTCATACACAAACGTAGCAAATTACACCTAAATTCTTTCTTTGTACGCGTCATCCAATGGTTTTCAACACACCAAATATGATTACGCCATTAAACATTCATCCAGTTACTTTATTGACTTCATTGTTTTCTACTGTCACAACACAAAATTCGTATTTGTAACAAATGTATGCAGAGATTTACAGTCATCTCCTCAAACATATCATGTTGAGGCTAATTTTAACTTGTCAAATCTGAAACGGGCTTGTGATGAGTGGACTTAAACTTTACCTTCTTACATAAATGCCACTACCTTCACCAGACAAGCACAGGGAACTACAGATGTAACCCCTTTTGATAAACCGCCTTTGAAGTGTTATGAAAAGGATTTACATGGGCAGCTGCTGTTGCCTTGGCCCCGTCAGACTGCTATCACCACTGCAGGCAGCTCTGACTGTTTACTGAGCATCTGACATGACTAACAACTGCAAACTAGAACACAGCCTCCTCAGCCTGCTCTTTGATCTGCCTGCGTCTCGGGGACATTGAACCTGAACTGATGAGAACAAAGTGAACCGATGACAACTATGCGATCCTATGCAGCGAAATTCTGTGGACCAAAAACAGTGAAATAGAGGAAACAGAGAAAGAAGGGAGAGGTGAGAAACAAGAGAAGTTGTGTGAAATATTCAGTAAATCACATTGACATCGACTGGATTCCCGTGATGTGTTCTAAGAAGGAACCCGTCCAGCGGGATACTTTGTACCTTGCGGCCCAACTCTGGATTGTCTGGGCTGCCGGGCATTGGGGGGATGAAGGGAGGAGCAGAGATGGTGGGCTTTGACCCTTTATTCCTCCCCACCACATCTCATTTGGCTTGAGGTAATCTAGAGAACAGGAGTGCCACAGAGGGGCAGCAATCACTCTGGGCCAAAACATCCTTCACGCAGAGAATAATTAATCAGCCTCCAGCTACGAGTCAGAGCAAGACACAGACGCAGAGCGACAGCACACGGAAAACCATGCACTAATTCACCAATACCAGGGCTTCTTCAATCACCCATTAGCAATGTACAATTTAACTTGAAAAACAGGAAACCTTTTTTGTTTCTTTGGGGTTACACCGAGCAGGTTTTCCTGGTGGCGATGAAGCCATGCCATTGTGAACATCTTGCACCATTTCACACAGCAGTAGGAACATGTGGAAGTGTGGGGGTGCTGTGGAGATGACGCAATACGGCATCATCCAACACACAGATGCATGTGTTCATTATGGCCCTTAAAAGAATAAGTTGTACACTTCATGATGAACGTAAATGTTTGTTTGACAAAGGATGGATAAAAATGAATGGATCTACAAATAGGGGTTGTATTTTGTTAGAGTACAGTTTGGAATTGCTAAAATTTAGATTCTTCCAGAATACAGTTTGAAACACTTTGAAAAGTGCTTGGTTCACGAGAGAGAGAGAGAGAGAGAGAGAGAGAGAGAGAGAGAGAGAGAGAGAGAGAGAGAGAGAGAGAGAGAGAGAGAGAGAGAGAGAGAGAGAGAGAGAGAGAGAGAGAGAGAGAGAGAGAGAGAGAGAGAGAGAGAGAGAGAGAGAGAGAGAGAGAGACAGAGACAGAGAGAGAGAGGGAGGGAGGGAGGGAGGGAGGGAGGGAGGAGGGAGAGAGAGAGAGAGAGAGAGAGAGAGAGACCATCTGCCAGTGGATGCTGCAGCTTCTTCCATCTGTCTTAACATGTTAGGTACAGGCATGAGGTCACATCTCTCAATGTAGCAGGTTTACATGCTAAACTAAGCTTTCTGTGTTTCATTCATTCATTTCATTTCATTCATACTTCATGTTTCTGTTACTCCTACCATGCTGCACATGTACAGGTTTAATTCACAGCCATGCACAGCGCCTAAATGAATCAAATAATGACAATGAACTGACAAGTTCCACAAGGTTTTCAAAGGTAAAATGCACTACTACTAGCCCATCAGTGCATGTATTGTGAAATTGGGATTGCTTTGTCATTAACAGAGCGAACACTGACTGTACTTTAGCTATATTAACTCACTCACTGTATGGTCACTGCATAAGGAAGGCTTCCTGATGAACGGTATAGGCAAAAAATAACCAAGGGAAACAAACTAAAACAAAGCAAAACATATTGGATTGAATTGTTTAAAATTGTTCTTATTTTATACCAAAGTGAATAAAGTGAACAGTTGTTGCTGGATGATCTCACTTTGGGATCAAGTCTATTTGTATTGGTTCACAAGAAGTGGCTCATTGGGAACCTCTTTGTGTTCCTGTCTGACATTCAGGCAGGACGACCAGCTTTGAACATTGTAGGCTGCGTGAACATGGATATAAAACAAAAACAAAAGAATCTCATCATGTCTTCTTTCTTAAGGAACAACGACATACAGATATTAAGCCGGTGCTGGGTCATAATGATATCCTTCTGGGTGTAAAATGATTGGTCACCCCACGCTGCACAGCTGAGCTGGGTCATTTCGTTGGCGTCAGTCCTTACATCGTACAGATGTATTATTACAAATCCATTGAAGCAACTCTTAGCAGTGCTACAGTCCCTCTAGAATCTGGTGATGAAGCCACACGTGTACAGAGCAGCAGGGGGATTGTTATTCATAGATTATTGATTTGCTGTTGTAGGGATTTCTATTGCTTTAGTTGGTATTTGTGAAGTCATTTTCCAGTTTGTCTGAGAAAGCACAGAGTGTGCATGAGGATGTGATCTTATCAGGCAAAGAACTGGAGGAAGATAGCTGTAGCTCAAAATGAACATATAGCACCAACACACTGTCGCCATTAATATGCAAATTCATACTTATTTATTTATTTTAAAGTTTATTATAATCGTCATTTACATTAGGTACATATATATGAAATGTAACACCTGCGTTTATCCCATCCCCAGAATATTGGGAGCAGTGGGCTGCTGTGTGCCCGCGGGGTTCTGTGTCTTGCTCAAGGACACTTCGGCACAGGACACATAGCCAGGGATCGAACCGCCAACCTCTCTACCCCATGAGCCACGGCTGCCCCATACAGTATAGTATAGTGAGATGCTCCAAAATCCAGTCAGACCCCCCCCAACTCTTTTTGTCTTCTCTTGATCTTCAGTGTCAGAAGGATGAGTCCACATGCAGACATGATGTGCTGCTGTCTCTACACCTAACTCTGGTCACCACTGGTTCCCAAACCTTTTGGGGTTGTACCCATGTTAGCCAAGAATGGCCCACACAGGACCCCTCATTGCAGGTAACCAAAGAAAGATGCTTTCTTCAGATTGACTCATTTTACAGAATGAGTCTTTAAAGACCTGAAGAGGTTTAACTCTCCTAAGTGTTTCACGAGAAAGAGCAACGATATGACAAAGGACAGAAAAACAAGGACAGAATTATTTGTCCCTAACTTCACAATCATTTTCCGGCCTTCAAGTTTATCTTGTGACACAATTTGGAGGCATATCAACGCACTTGAAAAGCCAGTAATACGTTCACTACAACACTGTGTCTACAGCCGTTATTCTCATAGGAATCACACATTATGCTGTTTTTCACTTCACAACGAGTCTCGCCAGTGAGCATGCTGAAGGTAAAGGTACCTGCTGTGTTTCTGTGCTATGTTTAGAAAAACAGCAAAGGAGGAACATTTGTGAATCCTTGTTGTACACTACAATGCATTTGAATTGCTGAGTAAAGAAAAAGTACAAAGAGTCCAGCAATACAGCTGAATACACAAGAAACAACTACCTTTGATCTTGGCAGCAGTTGTATTATTTCACTCATCCATCAATGTGGCTAAAAGCATCTCCTGTCATGGTTTGGTTGACAAGGTCACTTTGCTTTTACAAGTCATTTCTGATTCATTTACAGCTGAGTTCTTGTGTTATTCAGCTGAAGAAGGGAAAGCTCGGAGAAATGTGAATAGGGAAAAAGGTTTCCATGCCAGAAAGACATGTGACTTTTATGTCTCAGGGTTTAGAACGACGCATGATGCCTGTGATTCCCTCCACAGCCTAGTCCACAGAGGGACTTGAAAACCGACTTCTCTGTCGACATAATGAGTGAGAATATCTGTCCGAGCTAATAGAAACCGTGTCAGGCTGGGATAGAATAGACCCACACTGAATACTCCTCATTTTGTCCTACTTAACCTATCACAACACACTGCATTTTGCCAAAATGTTTTTGGCGATGTGGAATGGCGATGTGGAATATCAATTGTAGGCCAGCGAGGCAGTGAGGTTCAGTGAGGCACAGAGGTGAATCACCACAGCACCTCCACAGGGAGCTCAAACTGGCTTCATGCCAGTTCCATCTCCTCCTGCTGATCCCTGGCCAGCTGACTGTCTCTTTGACTTGCCTGGTGGCTCTGTTTATAACACGGCTGTCTTGTTGACTGATACACTTTCTATCTGACCGGATTGTTGGCTGACCGACCGGTTAAATACAACTGGATGTCGTTACGTTGCAGCTTGACTGTTCAACTATAAGTGAGGGAAAATGTGATAACGCAGTCTGGCGGGTAATGCCAAAGCTCCAAAATGTCCATCGACGGCGTGTGAAAGGATCCCACCAGCAGTTGTGTGTTTTAGCTGACATTACTGCAGCCATTTTACAAACCATCTAGCCATGAATGACATGAGTAACAAGCAGCTGATTAGAGCTTAATGCCCTCCAAGGAGTAGTTTTACTGATCTGAGTCTGTTTCAGTGTCACCGTACAAATACTGATTCTATCAATGTGTCAGCGTTTTTGTCAAAACTTTGCCTGTTGATTTTTTTAATTAATAAAAGTTTTTGGGGATTGCAAGTTTTCTAAAATGGTATGTTTGAATATGCAAATGAGGCATTCTTATTACACATGTGTTCATTTGAATACATTTCCAGAAGAGAAATGTGAACATTGGATTAAGTCTGAGAGAAAACTAATCTAGAGAAAGCGGCCTTTTGGGATATGTTTTGTAAAATGACATTTTGAATACACTGCAGATGAATAGGGTACAAATAAAATATGCAAGTGAGGCATTATCTAATGCTAAGTTCTGGCGAATTTAGGAGAAATCTACAGACACAAATAGACAAAGTAGTAAAATAAACAGCTAAATGTGGATTATGGATGGAAAGACGACATATAGAAGAAAAAAAAGCCTCAAAATTGACCAGTGCATGAAAAATGATGATTCTTTCTAGTGTCTCGCCCCAATTTGCAAACTGTAAAACCAAACTATCTGACTTTGTAGAAAACAAATCACAAGTATCTGATTGGGGCCAGCCAAACGTACTTAGCTTGTGAAAGTTCCCTCATTCAAGCGCTGTACTAAAGTACAAATGTGAGGAACTTGTTTTTGGGTATTTCGATTTGTACTCCTCCGAACAGTAGAAAACAAAATACACTGGAAAATACATCTCTCCATATATACAGATAAACATGAATATGCATTTACTTTAAAAAAAAAAACAAGTTCTATCTGTGCGATCCTCCCCCCCTACCCCCCCCCCCCCCCCCTGTCCTTCCCCCTATGCAACGATCAATACATGAAAGTATGTTTAAAACAGAAAGGTAAAAAAGACCTTCAGAGTTCTCATTAGATCATTTGTGCAATCTAATGAGAAGTGTGAAGGTCTCCCTGTTCCACAGTAGATGGTGCAGTAATGCCTGTTGGACACATGTAGCCACATCTAGTGTGAGGTTCCAGTGGATCCCTGTGAGTAAGGAAGGACCCATTGAAGCATCCACATCAACTGGAAATGACACATTGACGTTGCGTGCGACTGCTTGAGCAACATGAATGCAGCCATGAACAGCAGTCCGGCGGTTTCTTCACCTCCTACTGGAGTGATGACTCATTGCTGTTCTTTAGACATATGCAGCCGAGGCAGTTTGAAAAAATATGGTGGTTCTTAAAATCAGCGTTTTCTTCATATTCCTCTTTGTTTGGATGGATGCTTACGCAACAAGATGAGTCCATATTTGTTTTCCTTTCATGCAGGAACCAGGCTGGCCTCAGGGGTGGAGGGACAAGTTTGGCTTAGGGGACATTTCTCCCTCCTTACCCCCCTCCCCCCACATTCAGCTCTGGTCACCTCTGAGCTTTGGAAAAACAACACTGCCAAGAACGATGGAGGCCGATCTGTGATCTAACAACATGTGACACACTGGTGGGGGGGGGGGGGTAGCTGCGAACGAAGTGCTCTGCTGCTGCAGCCACAGTCCGCCCATCTGGAACAGGGCCTCATTGTTTACAGATGCAGCAATGCGGAAAAGGGAAATATCTGCACTCTCCCAGGTTTAATTTCATCCGAGCGCGTTTACCCATTGTTACTCATCTGCCTCAAACCCGAGCGCGGCAGTAATAGAGATCTGTCGCCCTCAGCCGTAACACCTCTGTGACGCTCAGAGAAGGTGGCTGAGGCTGCCTGAGCAGCCACGGAGAGGCATTTATCAGTGTCAAACACACCGCACAGACGACTCACTGCAACACAGTTGTCAGCATAATTTGGCTGCCTCATACTCTCTGACTCTGCAGCCCTGGGGATTATTCTACTTTTTTTTTTTTACGTCTATTCAGTTGCAAGTAATATCTTTCTATGTTTGGCCTCAGGGTTCAGAAAGCTATGTGAGCCCGGAGCAGGGCCGACGTTGACCAGGTAGGAAAGACATTCATGGATGAGGAGAGGCGATCCCGTTGTAATGCAAATAATGCAAAGAGGAGTTAATGAAAGAAAAGATTACGCTGAGCCAGCTAAGGGGAAATTAGGCTGAGACCTAAACTGCTAAAAGGTGAACATCATGAAGATGCACGATGATTTCAGTTTGAGGATGCTGATGGGAGAAAGATGCAATGTGCAAGACAGAAAACACAAGAACACATCACATTCATGTAAATGAGATATTAGAAGGAATGGGTAAATGATGGCTCATTCTAGTTTGCATTCCCCCCCCCCCCCCCCCCCCCCGTTATCACTTCCAACTGGTCAAATACAGAGGCTTGGTCAGTGCTTTGATTCTGACTCACCTAGGCATCCTTTAACATCTGTATGAGATGCATCGGGCGTTTTCAACCAACTCCATCTGCGTCATCATTTCCTAAACCTTACCAAGTAAACCTAAAAAGTAAGTAAGCCTACAATGAGCGTTTATTTTGTAGGGAGAGAGTTTTGCATGTAAGGAGCAGAAACTGTGTGTTTGAACACAGGAGTTTATTTAGGAAAGAGACGATGTAACACGGAGAACGTGACAAGCCTGAGCATGCAGAGCAGACGTGAGGAAGACGAACTGAAGTCAGACTTCAATGCTCACTCCTTACAGGTCAATATCGAGTTATTTTACATCTGTAAAATATATCAATATGTTTTCTTTAGTTGTTGCTATATTGGTTAATCATGCTTCTTATGGTGGACATATCCCAAATCCATTGACGTATGTGACGTCGACTGATCCTCTTCATGTCTATGGAGAGGAGGAGGCGGAGCATTGCATAATGAGTTAAATGACTATTCTCAGATCAAACAGTCAGCTGATTAAATATGACTCACGCTTCTGTTTCTGCCTATTCCCTGCCTCCTAATGTTGTCAGAAACATGTTTTCGTGTTTTGTTCATTCATGAAATGAGAAAGTTTGTCCCCCAGCAGCCATAAACAGTCGAGCAAAAGCTGAGCACCACCCACCAGCCAGAGCCAACCAGAGCATGTCGGGTTCCACCACGTGTTTCTGTTTGTTGTACCTCTAAAATCATACTTATTTATCGATAAGATTTAGTTGTCTTCCATCATTCTGTTTGAATCAAGCAACAACAAACATTGACTCCATCTTGGTTGCTGCTGGTTTAATTAAAATCAGACGTCTTTTAGATCGCTTCCATAATATCTTAGACTTAACAAACTAAGTGGCTAATCAGCAGTCTCATGTTCTGTTGTTACAGGATGATTAGTAACCCATGGAGCATCTTGTTTCTGTGTTAATTACATTATACAAATATCAAAATAAAAGTTTCTTCAGCTTACAACAATAATTAGTAATGTTGTCAGAGAGCTTTACCAGACAAATATTACTGACATTTACAGAAAGGACGTTCTTCAAGAGGTGAAATGTTTGTTTGTCAAAGAAATTCCCGGGGAACATCGCTGACATCAACAATAATGAAAGGGTTAACTCATCCTCCACTATCACGGGTTTCATACCAAGTCTACCAATGAGGATGTTCAAATTCTACTCATGGCAAAATGTTAAGCAAATTAGGATAATAATTAGGGAGCAGCGAAATTTAAAGCAAATAAATGTGGAAAATGATATAGAAAGTTGCTACTGATTGGCTGCTGAGGCAGCGAGTCCCAGAGCTGAGCAGCCTGCAGCAAGAATACCCTCGGTAATAAGGTTTAAGAAGCACCGGAGGAGGCCCGCCTGAGGAGCTAAGAAGCTGCTCATGGGGGCATGAACATCTCTAAAATATAGCTGGAAGTTTGACAATGTGGTGCCTCAACATTAACAGTAAAATCTTTAAAATCAATTTTAGAACTCACATGCAGCCTGCAAAGAGACGCATGAAAAGGCTGGAATGTGTTCTCATCTCGTAGGATTAGTGAGGAGACCAGCAGCAGGGTTTGGGGTGTGCTGGAGGCAGAGGCACACGGAGCGCTCCATAGAGGGGTCTTACATTTTGATTCGTTGGTGACACAGTGAGATTGTGTGCCCCATCGTTCCCCAGGGCTCCGCAAACACAAAATACTCATTATAACCTCTGCAATTACGTAATTGCGACTATGACACGGGACTTGACACCTCAATTGTTTCCATGGAGATGAATTGGGACTTGCAATTACAAATCAGTCTGCCACTTCAGCACCACGGACAGAGCCACGGATCTATCGCCACGCGCACCACAGCGAGAGCCGCTCCTGAAACACGCTGTGGCTTGTCTGGTGGAATCACGAGCGTCGTCTGGAATCTAGAATGTAATGAAGGTGAACGGCTCTGCGCTCGAGAGGCACTTCTGAGACGCTGTGGATTTATCAACATGTGTCCTGCTACCCTTAGATGCTGCAGGGATTATAGCTCACAAACCGCTACATGAGGATACGGTGAACAGCCTCTCTCTGCCTTCTGCTACTAGAAGATGGAGAGGAAGGAATTATATTCACATTAAACCTGAGGATCCTCTCACCATAGAGGAACATATATTCCAGAATATATTTAATCTAAATTATTCAATCTATGTATATTCTGTATGAGTGTAATGTCTATAAAAAAACATGCTACATTGTAACATGATGGAATCTTGTGGTTAATTTCCAGCTGTACCCCAAACTAACTCTCTTAACTTCAAGTTCTATCCAATTCACCTTTGACCTCTGATGTGTGTCATGACCTTTTCAAATGTAGAACCAGTCAGATGATGGCTCACTGTGGCGTTATTTCAAAGCTATGTGTGACAGAGGAACAGTTCAGTATATCGCCAGCATGAAAACATAAAAGCTTGTCTAGTCTTGGCAGACCTTCTTGGGATGGCAACATATCGACAGTCACAAGGAGCCACCAGCTTTGTGAATAAGCAGATAGTAAAACGAAAAGGTGCATTCCTGCATTCTGGTGCAAGTTGAGACCAAAGATTCTGCTACACCTCTCAGGGTGACTCTCCAAGAAGTCTTGTTTATCTGCTCAGAACCACCAGACACTGAAGATTCCAGTATGATTGGATCCACAGGGTCCACCATGAGAGCGAATGACACAGCTGCAGCAGTCTTTGTCAGTCTGACTTGAAACATGGTTACGTTTTTGCGAGGCTGGTCTGTTTTCAGAAAGGCCCATTTTACCGTTGACTGCTGAAGTGTGTTGTCGGTTGTTCTGTAGCTCAACCAAACAACTGTTTTAGGTAGCTGACTCACAACCAGGAAGGGTTGCTGACCAGACTATAAGCTGGTAGTTAAGAACTAAGCCCAAGGGCCTTACCTGAGCCGGTGTTGTGTTCAGCTGTGTTGGAGGACGTGTGAGAGGTGGAGGTGGAGGCCTCCCTCTGGTCTGAGCTCATGCTGTCCTGGCCCAGAGGTGAGCTGGACTTTCTCGGCTTCTTGTCCGTCAGGTGCAGCGGGGAGCTTTTCTTGGGAGGCACCAGTGGCCGTCGTGGCCTGGCCGTGGCGTTGACCTTCAGCCAGGCTTGGGCTTTGTACTCCACAATCTCTCCGTAGTTAGCTCGTGTCACCCGGCACTCGTACAGTCCTTCGTCACTCTTAATGATTCTGGAGATCTGTAGCTTGTGTGAGATGTCGTTGCCCTGGACTTTCACTGTCTGTTAGAGTGATTAGAAGAGACCACGGAGTCATAACAGTGATGGAACACTGCAAGGTATCACGACACGTCATGACACTTTATTCTACAACATGCTACATGATGGTTAAACCATTAATACTAAGTGTATCTTGTGCATGTAAACATATAGAAAAGTGACATGATAAATACAGGTTAAAACATATTGCCAGGTGCACAGGTCAGCGTTTAAATTGTGTTTTTTTTTATCTGTGTCCCATTAGCGTACACAGGTTTTCCTTCCATCTTATTGTGGACCTTGAGCCGGTGGGACTGGAGCCAACATGTTTCGCTTACTGGCTTGATCACAAAATGTTGTGTTGAGATGTGCAATTCAAATAAAATCCACTATCACAGTACATGTACGTAGGTGGATTCACACCATGTCACAGTTGTAAACGCTAACATTCCAAATCTGTCCCAGTTTATTTCCTGTTGCACTGTTTTTTGGGGGGTTTTTTCAGCTGAAAGGAAGTTAACATGGACCCAAGCTGTTGCCTAGCAATGCAGTTTTATTGAAATATATGTGTTACATTATAGAGTGAGTTTTCTGGAGTCCTCTTAGAAACTGGTTATCGATAAAATAGCTAAATGGTAATGTGTGGTTTTGGCAGACATTAAGGTACTTAGATTGCTACATCGCTGCTCATTGATTTGCAATGTTGCAAAGTAGTGAGTTGGTTTGAATACATTTGGTGAAAACCTGTCGTTCCATTATTTCAGCACTGCTCCGTTTCATTAAATATTTATGACTAAAAAGCAATTATCAAAGTTCAATTTCATCAAATAACTTCCGTAGGTATTGAATTAGACGTTGAGCAGTCAAACCCTGATCACTGAATGTGGATCTGTGAGCGAGTCTGAATGTGTTTATTACTAAGAGATGGAGAAGTGATCCATGGTGACCTGTCCAGCTCTGAGAGCAGCGCAGGAAACCCACTTGCACTAGCATGTGAATCAGGACGGCTCAAGTGGTCAAGCTGACATATGTCAAAAGATTATGTTTTTAACGAGTCTAATCATAGCAGGAGGGTGGGCGGGTCAAACAAACAGGACTTTCATCCAGGAGAACTGTTATTGTGTCCTGTGTGGAACCAAAAATGTATTTAATTTATTGGTAATTATGTGAATAATACGGCACCCGAGAAAATATTTTTCCCTTGAATTTGGTAGGAGAAGCGGTTGCACAGAAGGGTGATTGGGGTAAACGGCGGGCTAACAGCAGCACTCTGACACTGGAGACGGGGGTTTAAACCCGTAGATTCTAGATCTATGCCATTATTTTACAATGTTATCGAAACTCACAGAAATCAACCTAGTTTGTAATAAACTGTCGTTTAAATTGAAAAGCCTTTCCACACTGCTGGCGTGACAGATTAAGAAAGAGAATTGTGAAATACTCGCCTGAGAATATTATGTCAAGGGCTTTTATTGTGAAATGTAAGAATGGAAGCAGTGGATCTGGTATGAGCTGTCTTTGTCAAGATTAAAAGTAGGAATAAAGTTTGCCATCTCGGTTGGAACAAACGGAGCCTCCATGTTGTTGTTTCATGAATATTGTCTCCACTCAATCAGTTCCGCTCACCATCATTAGTTGATGCCGTTATTCTCGGGGCGTAAATGACGTCGCTTTTTATCATAATATTTGCGTTCTAAGAGAAAGTATTGATGACAACAACAACAGTTGGTAAATTCATGAACTGAATGATGTGAAAGACACGTAAAGACCTTAAGCAACATGTATATCCTGATCCCATCCCTGACCCTTCACATTGCACAGAGCTCTCTAAGGACTCCAGCGAGGTCAGTGGCAGGAAGTGTGGGTGTCTCTGGGCACAGAATGCGCATACAGAGTGACAGGAAAAAAGAGGCAGAGCGGGTGGTGGGGCATGAGCGCAGGAAGGGAACTGCTCCGACAGTAATAACACACTGCCGCTGATTTCACTGATTAGCTCCTTTCACTGGTTGAAGGTGTATTATTCGGGGAAAATCAACTGCTGTTGTGTTTGCTCGGAATGAAACGCCATCCAACTTCCCACAACTGAGAGGCACTAGGTTGCAAAGCAGGGACACGTGGGGGTAACTCTGAACTTACACTTATTTTTGTGCCCTCGTCATAGGGATCAGCCTCTGGTATCATCTCCATCTGGAAACAGAAAGCAAAAGAAGAGAGAGAGGGAGCATTAGCAGAGGGATGGAGCCTGCTGTAGAGTCTGCTGCAGTGTAGCTCTCAGAGCCGCACCGAGGACACATTCTAGTATGTATGTTATGCAAGTCTCTTGTCAGACTCCTTTAAAGCTACAAGATTACTACGACAACTTGGAAAAAAAAAGGCATCAGCTATCCGCTGACGGTTATAAATCTTTCATTCCTACATCAACATGCCGTTTACAGACTGAGGGATTGCATCGCTACTGTTCTGCCTTCACAAATAAATGCACAAAGATGTTGTTTTTTGATTTATTTTTAGCTCTGTGGAGAAATTAGACAGTTTCCAGACACTGCAGTGAATCACGGGGAGAAGCGGTCCAGACCAGGACACTGTGTGACACACTAACAGCTTCCTGAGACAAATGATGCATCAGAAACTCCATCAGTCCATGAAAACTGATGACAAATAATAAAGTGTCAGAAGGAATGGAATAGCATTTCAGAAGAAAAAGAAAGAAAATCAAAGTACTAAACGGCGTACAGCTCTGGGGCTCAAGACACGCCCCCGTCTGAGGCCCGGCGGCCTGATTGGAGCACGGTGGCGAGCACTAAGCCTCCAGCCTACATCATGGACTGGGCATTGATTTTAGATGCTATAATTTATTTATCTCACATCGGAATGTCAAATGGATGTGTGCCTGGAAAAAAAAAAAAAGAGCTGAAGAGGAGCAAGAGCGGCGCAGCAGAAAAGACTTGAGAGGAAGAGGAAGAGGAAGAGGAAGAGGAGGAGGTTTCTCCAGAGGGTACATGAAGCTCCATGGTCGAGACGGAACACCAGGCAGAGTAAGAGAGAGATAAGATGGCTACTTATGAGCGTTCGCAGCAGAGAGCGTTCCTTCAAGTGCTGTAATTACCTCGGAGGAACCGGACTCTTTTCTCTGGAGGATTCTTTGGCAGACAGGTGATTAATGAGCAGAATTAGGAGCCATAGCTTTCCCTGTCTGCATGTATGCATGACTCTTACGTCTTGACTCCACAGATGGACCCGGCACCCTCCATTGTATCGAGGAGACATCTTTAACGGCGAGGCAGGATTAATTGTCCTCGAGTCTTGGCGCTGGACTGTTTCGAGTCATCAATTTCAGCCTCCTCTTTTACAAACTGCACAGCGGTTATATGGGCTGGGTGTGCAGTCTATATATGTCACCTGAGGAGGATTAAGTTCCAGCTCCACTCGAGGACAGATGCTCTCCGGTCTACACATAGTGGCTGCTGCGTTCAGTAAAACATGGTCCCAGTGAAGGAGGAGGTGAACATTCCATCATGTAAAATCTTCTGGGACTATTGAAATAGCTTTTCATCACAACACAGCTGAACTCCATTATGTGTCCAGAGTTTAATTAATGTGATGTATAATTAAAATCCTTTACTGACTTCAGTCAAAGCAGTAACACTGTAATACATTCTTTTACTACTGATCATGAAGTAGTGTTTGGGAACATCCTCCTACTCCACAGAGTTCTTGTCACTTTGGTTTCTTCGCTCTCTTCATCATTGCGAACCCTTTTCATGCTAACGAAGAAGGAGCGGCAAGCTTGAAGTGTTATAATCCAAAGTAGTCGGATCCTTTTTGTGTTTCTCCATGACATTATGTGTGCACATATTGCAATCGTCTGCCCTCATCCCTTCTTAGTGTCAGTGTACACTATGTACATGTAGGTCCTATTGTTGACTGCAAAACCAAACCCGTTGGTATCAGTGCTTAGTTAGCATGGCCTACGGTGGATTAGCTACATTGCTTTGGGTGTCGCGTTCTGGTGTCCGGTGCACAAAGCAGTGCGCCACCAGTGAACTGTGATTTTGCTGCAGCGCATTGAGGTTGTATTTCTCGCCATGCACCCCCAGTAGAATGACAGGTGCAGTAGAGGATGGAGTCATACATCAAGTGTCACTCTGCAATCTTGATGACAGGATGCATGCGTCTCCTGCTCAGAGCAGGACGGCAACTCACTTTGGTTCCATATTAGTTCAGTCACTCCCTAAGATCATCATCATACAAGTCCTTTAGTCATGCACTGAAGGTGTTTCCTTCACTCTGGTGAGTTTTCACAGCCATCTGAAGGCAGAAGGTATCAGTTAGAAACTGCAGATGGAACAATGTCATGGTACAATCATGCACTGCAGGTCTACTGGCTACATGTTGTGCAACCAGCACCAGACTGTTGCAAAAATACCAAACTTGTCATTTTAATGAATTATTCTTCAGGTTCTACGGCAAATCAACGGCCATGTTGGAAACTGGAAACAACTACTAACTGTGTCTCCATCCATATGTTGGTGCTGCAGTCTGAGAGTCTGCATGATGGATGGGTACATAACATGTGCCTTCAATAGCAGTCGCTTCTGACACATAATCTGTCTCTTTTTTATCATTTAATGAAACAATATTTTCCTGAGGTTAAGTGATTTTAGTAATGTATAGAGATTTTAGATTTTAGCCTAAATTAAACCATTCTATTGTTGCCATTCACAGCTGTTGTAGGAGCGATATCGTTGTCTTTCATAGCAACGGTTAAACACTAGCTCGGGACCAAGCTGACGAGTTGAAACAGAGACCGGATGAATCATACATGAAGAATGTTCCAACAGGATGGAGCATAAACCTTTGCGACTAAATACCCGAGACAACACAGGGAACGACTGGAGTTCTGGTTGTTGTAGCAGAACAATCACAACAGCAACCAGCCGCTCTGCCTGTCCACATGCAGTGTGAGATCCAACAATATGGATGCAGAGGCTGATGGTGAAGGCAGACTGTATCGCTTAGAGGGAATTGGCCACTTGTCAAATACCGACGCTTGCAATTTTCAGAGAAGCGCGGCCCGCTTCCTGTCGGCGCCCATGTAAACCAGTTGGGCTGTTCACACGGGACGCCTGCTTACAACCTCCAGCAATTGTTTTGCCTGGTAAAAAAAAAACACACTGATGATCTACGGTGAACTATATGAATGATATATTATATTAACAATTCAGATAAATGATCAAAGATGCATCCCACGCTTTGAACTTTCCTCCCGTCTCTTCCTGCTGTTCTCCTGTTTCCATTCTCAGATTTCAAAATCGAACCACTATATTTCTTAGAATTAACCGAGTGTCACTGTTCTAAATCACGTACTTGTTGCACATATGTGTCAGTTGTGTCTAAACAGACTGTTTGTGTGAAACCAAGTCAATGTTGACTTATTTTAACCCCAAACCAGGATCTTTTCCTAAACCTAACCAAGTAGACTTAAAAACAAAGTGAACCTGCGTTGGAAGTTTATTTTCAAAAGACAATATGCATGTAATTAGCAGAAAGTGACCCAGACTAGAACAGACCCGGTCCTTGGTCCTGTCAGTCGTCACATCCCAAAGCATGCTCAGAATCCGCTCAGTTCCCTCATTCAGGAGGACGGTGCTTTGGGAGAGAGTTCTATCATCATTAGAATAACATTTCCACCATGTCGGCTTTGATTGACATATGTAAATGAGAAGTTGATCAAATATAGTTTTTTTTAGCTAAATGTGCTTTTTATTCATATTTAACGATGCATTTCTTTACTTTTGGAGCTGCTGCTGAGCTCATAGACTTCCAGCACTATGCTTAACTCAAGGTTCATCATCAGGGTTACAATACTGCATGCACGGTTGAAATGACACACACTGCATAGCGTCCAGCTGCAGACTCATCACACAATGAAGCAATGACAGTATCAATCATGTGTGGTTTGTCTCTGCTTGGTCTGCAGGTCAGCTGTGTTCACATATTGAGAATAAATCCACTTATATTTAAAATAATGTTTTATCCAAATTGACTGTTTAGATTGGCAGGCACTAAAACCCCAAAATGAGGGAGTACTTTACGAGTGTCAACCCATTAGTCACCCAGCACTGTGCAAATGCAATTAAGGTAATTTTGACTTAATGAATGTCTAATATCAATTCAGAATCACAGCATTTATCATCCGCTGTAAAAGGCATTTATCTGCCACTGAGATGTTGCTGCTCTGTGTCGTTAAAAAGAAGAGATGAAAACGTGTTAGACCGTACACCTTCAATAGAGAACAATCACTTTCATTCACTGTTTCAACTCCTCCAGTACAACTTTTCTAAATGTGCACCTGACAAATGTTCCCACAAGTAACTTTTGGGGCTGCGACCGCAAAGCAAAAATGTTCAATGACACTGTCGGCATAAACCTCCATTATTTTCCCATTTATATTTTATTCCTATCACATAAGTGCCTTCTGAGCCAAAACCGCGACCGCTCGCAAGTATCTCAATTTCAATCGCTTGTCTCTTTATTGCAAACCCCTTCCACCATGACATGCTGCCATTCTTCATGCAAATCTCAAATTGACTCCTTGTAAAATGTGCTCCGCAATTATTGTGCATCAAAAAAGCTCCATTGAGTTGCTGCGACTAAATTAACGTCACATGAAGAGAAATTGCATTTAAACTGAAATATAAACTAGACCACCCTGTGCTGCTGTGATTGTATTACAGCTCTTACTGTGACTGGAATGGCCCTGACCCCCCCGATGATAGACATGCACGACCAATGAAAACACATTAAAAGGACCAAATATTTAAATGAGTTTATCCAGCAATCATCGGCTACACAAACAGTGAGAGGAGGTTAAACTCAGGTCGTGGACTTCATATGACACATTAAACCCAGTGATCTTAAGCTATGGTGGCAGAGGAAATGTGTCATTAAATACTGCAGTGAACAGCTTATCACCACCTCTTTCCATAATGTGATGCCAACCTAGTATGGTATTGAAATACACATAAAAAAAGACCCCTAAATTGTCCTTGAAATATGATAGGAAGCAATAGTATATTACTTAAATGCTTCTGTGGTGCGATACATAACAAAATCTGCCTCCAGACGTATGGATTTAATGGTGCTTTTACAGCTGTAGTTCATTTGATTTGGACCAAGGGAGAAAATAACAAAAAAAGTCTAAATGTTCTTTAGTTCTGGTATGGTTCCTGTGCACACTGACTTTCCACAAACGAACCAAGAGGAGTGAACATGAAGTTATACAGACTGACCGGTAACAGTCAGCATCCTGCAGCATCAGGACCCATGAGGGGAAATCTGACAGTTTATGAAGCACTTCAATGCGTACGATGTGTATATGTATGCTCTTTGATGATAACTGATCATAGTCATGATAAGGATCATTAGTATTATTGTGCGTAAGAGAAATTTGGAACGAAATTTATAAAAAAAAAGATTTTGTGGGTTCTTAAAACTGCTTGCGCACTCCTTAAGGAACATGAGTGCTTGGGACGGAGCTCGATTTCAGCTGATTTCTTCCTGCAAAAATATAAGTTTGGTCAATAAAATCCTTTGTTCTGACTGATGTCATTAAAAATACTGCTGTCATTCTGCAAAAAGAATTGGCTTCTGTTGGTTGCATCGAGAGTTTGAATGTTTAGAGCAGTGGCCCCTCAGAACAATGGAACAATGGGCAGTCCCCTTCCTAAAACCCAATAATGTACGACAAACATCACAACTACCTCAACAACCAAATGAGGACATTGTGTGGCTCGATATCATGTGGAGGAATAGGATACGATGGAGGTGGTTATGTAGCTGATATGCACATGCTGACATTATATTTTGGTCATGGAATGGTCATTCATCGGGTTGTTGGAGTTTTGCTCTGCACAACCTATACTGTAAACCTGGTCTCAGTCCTCAGGCGTAGCCTATTGATTTTCTATCAGCCTTGAGCAAAAACAAACCGTTGGTGAAACTGATCTGTAGATTTTGATTTCAGGTTGTTAGGGGCCCATTTGGCTCAAATATATAGTTTATGGCAGAGTGAATACTCTGTAGCCTGTACTGGACGCTGAGTACTATGATTGAAGAGGAGAGAAAAACTCAGCTGTTACCAAAAAAAAAAAAAAAATAATAATTACGTTTGAAGCCAGAGTGGAATTGCTAGTTCTTTTTTTATTTTCTTTCATATCTCGAGTTTAAGTTGAGTCCAAGCATCATTTTGAATGTTATCAGCCTATTCAATGGGAGTTGTCAGTGGTTTTCACTACCATTCGAATACTTTAACAAACTGCATCCACCACATTGTGAAAGTGTAAACTTACACTAAAGCCACTTTAGTTTTAGGCAACAAAACTACTGGGTTAGGTTTAGTACAACATTGCAATTTAGGTTGAAAAAGTACGTCAGTTACGTAACTTACATTCCTTACTAAAGCCACATACGCAAGTTACGTAATCTAAACCATGATCTTATTGGTACAGTAAGTGGTTTCACATGGGACAGCGGGCTCACAGGTGAAAGCCCTGTTTGACTCATCCATTCCCCCCGACCTCCTCTCAACACGGACTACACTCTTTATACTACGTCACAGGACTTCCACCGCTGCTCCCGTACTGATTACAATGGCTGCTAGAGGTTGGCGTCATCTTCTTTACAATGAACATGCCGACTGGCGGAGCCTGGGATCCAACTGCCGATCTTCCGAATGAAGGACGACCCAAACAAACTCAGGACTTTCACCTAGGAAACCGCTGTTTGAGTTATTTTGTTACACCAGTCGTTAGTCAAATGAGTCGTTAGGATTGCTAGTCATGTGATTCATTGGTAAAGTTAATGTCAACCACCATCTTTTCCTAACCCTAAATAAGTAGTTTTGTTGTCTAAACCTGACTTCCTGTGAGATGGAAGTATATTTTGAAAAGACACAATGCATGAAACATATATTGACACACTCCCTGACACGTCCGCAGCTGCTGCTAGATGGGAACCTAGAGTGTCGTAGTTTGAAGCTGAGGGCCACTAACTAAGCCTCATTATTTGACGAGTTAGGAAGGATAATATATTATATTCAAAAGGAAAATAAAACCCTGTGACTTAAGTACCGACATTCTTTAACAGCTCTCCACTGTGTTCTCTGCACACCTGTATCCACTTTATTATTAGCTGGTGTCTCTTTTGTCCAATAACTGGCCAAATGTGCACTCTGTGATGCAATATCAGGATATTTCCAGTGCAGCATCAAAATGTCTCAAAGATCTAAAACACCATGTCCCAGTGTCAGTCTCTCAGAATCATAGAGCAGGGCTTCTTTGTTCGTTTGCACTGATGCTCAGTAATGATAAAGGAGAAATCCATAGAAGAGGTCAAGATAACATCGTCTCCACCCACAGCAGCAGAAAATAGACCAGCATCCGATGTTGCAGTATGATGATACGTTTTGCGTCAGACAAATGTAACCCATGACTGAATATTCTCACTTGTGAGCTAATTATATGCCCGTACACCCACTTTGATTGAAAGCAATGAGTTCATGGCCTATTAATGAGGAATGTAGGAAATGATGAGCTGAAGTCTAGATGAGGCAACCTCCGACACATCAACCATCACAAATTGATGATGTTTAACAATGAAAGAGTATCCGTCGGGATTTTTTTAAGATCTTACTTCAACTGATGTTGATGCTGTGAAAGAATACATCTGCAAAAGGCAGCGTGGAGGTTTGAGTAAGAAAAAAAATAGTTGGATTGAATCGATTTGATGATAAAAACACAAGAATCTTCTAAAGACATGGTGACTGACAGAACACAAACAGTCTGACCTCAGTCTGACTTGCTAAACCAACAATACAGAGAAAAATGGTATTGACACGGATACATTATCCTTTAAAACATTCAATCTCCAGCTTTGTCGGCCAACTGCCTTGAAGAACAGTGGGTTACAAGAAGCAGTCAGCCTAAATACAATACATCGCTGTCGGGCGGAATCATCGTATAGCCATATTTCGTCTTTATTTAAAAATACAAAGTTCCGAACCGACAGCGACCATTTATAATGGCATACTGTATTGGTTGATTGAATCCTGTCTATACTGGCCATAAGGCAATTCCTTTGTAACGTGGCTATAAAAGACCAAATACACACTCGTCTTGTGATGAATGAACCCTTCGGCAACAACGTCCCTATCGTATAATTATGCAAAATGATGTTCAAGATGTTTTGGACTGCTGAAGCTTCATAAAAGATTCTGCTTATGTTTAGAAAACCTGTTATGATCTTGCCGAAGATTGCGACCAATAATTAAGACAATTAAGACGACCTTGAAAAAATCCAAACCTGTCCATGCACCAATATACCAAAGACAACCAAACCAGTTCTGCTCCAACATCTGTAAAAGTTTAGGTTTACTTCACTTGTTCTGCCATTGTGAGACTGAACTTTACATGAAGTGGTGAATCCTTCATGTAAGATCAAACTGTGTGACGCTTGATTCAAACCAGCGTAGCTCTACTCAAACTCATACGACTCCTACGACCCAGCGCAAGCACAACACTCATCAGTTTGTTTACTTGTTTCAATGCAAGATCAATCATCTTCTGAATACATTTCAACAAACCTCCAGGGCAATGCAATAGAGGAGTAAATGCTGCATGTGTAAGGCACCTACAAATTGACAGCATATTGATGCTCTGTGACACATCTCCAATTATGATGGATGTGTTTGGCTCCATCGCGATCCATTACAGCCAGGACAACTTAATCATATCCGATAATGAGCTATGAATGCTGCATGCATTTTAAAACGGATCTCTCCTCCAGCTGAGGCTGTCAGTGACAGTGTGCCTCCATCTTTAAGAACAAAGTGAGGCCATAGTGGGTGGAAAGTTAGAGTACATAAAGCACAGTAGTCTACCCTGTAAAGTGCTTCCTAATTACAATACTCACTGACTCCCGCTTGAAGATGTTTTGGGTCTAAGCTTAGTTGTTAACCCTAATTACATCCCACAGCTGACAGGGGTCCCATTCACATGCAAACACTAATCCCCTTCACAGCCCATTGGTTTATGACAAGAGCTATGTTAATTACATGTAAAGCCTGCAATTGTGCGTGTAGAAAACATGAAAGTGTTCAAATTGTGTACAATTACTCCATTACTTTATCCAGTGAAGGGGAAATGATCCTTTGACAAGCCAATGTTGCGGGAATTAAAGACCAAAAGAGCGCTCTTATTTAACTGTGAGATGGTCTCAAAGCACAACTCAACAAGCAGGGTAAGTTACTGTACAACTAAAAACTGCACTCTCGATAACGTTTTGAGGGAAACGTGTTTCGCAGCTTGAAACACATGGTTAACATTGTAACTTGTAACAAAACCAAAACGCTACAACAGTACTTGGTTAGGTTTAGTAAAAAACATCATTGTGCACGCTAGGGGTGTAACGATAAGCGTATTCGTATTGAACCGTTACACCCCTAGTGCACGCTGTGTACGGCAGCCACAGTCGTGTCGGAATGAGGACCATCGGTCACCGGGTGCAACGCAGAGGTCAAAATCAGAGGTTTGCCCTCTTTTCAGCTACTGCTCTTGCAAATATCCATGCAGACATCCTCAGACACACACTTGACTCTCTTTGTGTCGCAGCATCAGAATCCCAGGGCGTTAGCTTTGACAAATTACAATTATCCCCCCCCCCCCCCCCCCCCCCGGGCACAGAGGGCTGCTAGAGTGCTTTCAGCTCCTCCATAATTTTTTTCAAGTTTCATCAAAATTGCTTCAGTTATACAAAGAATTATTTTGCTTCATACATGTATCAGAATCCAAGGTCATAACATGCAAAACGTGTCTGTAAATGCTTTTCTAAAACATCTATATGTGTTAAGGCAATTTTGTTGAAATATATTTTCATTCATTTCAACCATTTGCTTAATGGAAAGTTTAAAACTGCCTCTCTGTGCTGTAACATGCACACAATGGTTGCCCTTTGTCAGCCATTTAATTTCCACACATCAAAGAAACACCCGTACACATTACAGTGTTGCAACCGTTGCATACATCATGGTACTTACGAGGAAGCCAAAAAAAGATGCACCATATAAGGTTTATCTAATGGGAACAAAGTCACTGAGAGTCCACTCATTGAAACAGACTTTAGTTTCTTTCTTCTGAAATAGCTACTGTAGCCTGGGTCCGTGCCATTGTTCACGTTGTATCATGAACAATGTCAGTTTAGGGGTATTACCTAATCTCATTGGTCTACTTGTGCTCATGCAAATCTATTTGTGCGTTCGTTGTTCGATTAGATTGTTCGTAACGCTTTGTGTTATTGTTGCATTGAATGAACACGAGCAATGCAACTCCACGCATCAAAACGTCAGCTTGTTCCATTATCCAACTTTATTATTAATGAAAATTAAATGAACACATAGCCTAAATATGAACATAATATATCATTTATGAAGTCATATTTCTGCCACTTTCCCACAACTGATCGGCTCGAATTATCTGTATGAAATGATTCTTCGAATTATCAATTTATTAATTTAAATAAAGGCTTCTTAAACTACTTGGGTGAGTGTTACAGGCTGTAGTGTAGCCTTGTGATGAGTGTAGAAAGAATAACACCACGAAGCTATTCGCACTTTTAACTCTTTCTGCATGAAATAAAATGAATAAATAATTTAAAATAATTTTGCTGGATAATCCTCTGGCCTTTATAAAACAATATGAATCACATGTTATTTAGTACCACCCAAGTAACACTAATAATTCTCGAAATTGCTTAGTAGCCTTCATATTAATAGCGTTTTCAATAAAACGTGCGCATGTGTAATCTGTTCACAGCACTGGTCTGTATTACAATACATATTAATAATAGCAATATGATATTAAACATTTTTTCACTTTCCAATTTGCTTTTAAGAAATGACAGACGTGTTCCGCCTGTGCCTGCTGCTCGTTGGCATCATGGTAACATGGATTTCAGGTAATACTGATCATTATTATTGACCCTTCCTTGATAAGTGGACTCTTACCACAGCCAGACTATTCACACGTCTCAACACGATAGCCGGTATCATTCACTCAAATAGTTTAAGAAGCCTTAATTAAATAAATGCATTTTGAATTTTAGAAAATAAAATAATTGAATGAATCATTATATACAGATAATTCCACTGTTCACACCCATTGGCAAATTCATTCAGGATCAGTTGTGGGAAAGTGGCAGAAATATGACTTTATAACAGTTTTATATTATGTTCATCGTTTACGCTATTTGTTTATTTCTTTAATTTGCTCGCTGGAGCAAACATGTTTGAAAATGCGCAACTTTTATTTTGAAGGCGAGCTATCTCTGTTTCCTGCTCTCTACTTCCTTGACTCAATCTTCATTATTAAAGTTGGTTAATGGAACAAGCTGACCGTTTGATGAGTGGAGTTGCATTGCACGTGTTCATTCAATGTGACAATAACAGAGCATAATAATAATAATAATAATAACAGCATCGGCTATTAAAGAACAAACTCAGTAGACCTACTAAATATATTTGATAAAATTGTGTTTGATATTAAACTGGGCCTAGTGCCATGTATAAACATACCTTGTTATTGTGCATTCAATACTAAGCTATTCAAATAATACATATGTTCATGTATTCATGTTTTTATTTTAAACATGTGCAAGTGCCGTGCGACTGCCATTTACAAACATATCTTGTAAAAAAATTGGGGGGAAAAAATATTAAAAAAAATTGTCTAATCAACCAAAAATGTCACGACCCCCTGCAGTACCTCCACGGACCCCCTAGGGGTCGCGGACCCCCTGTTGAAGACCTCTGCAGTAGACCAATGAGATTGTTCATTATACAACATGAACAACGGCAGATGAATGATACTTCATGCACGGACCAGCCTGGTCACTCTATTGTTGCCTGCAGCTGTAATTACTTGTTTCTGTAATTAAGCAGCAAGTTTTGTGTCTTTTGTCTTCAGTTTGAAATTTGAATCAGTATGATTGCATCTTTCATCATCCACGAGTGACAGTCGTCAGATACTGTGGACGTGTCACGTGTTTAACCGATGGTGAAATTAGCCTCCAAGCATGTGAGTGAGAAAATGTATAATCTTAGTTTAGTGGCTTAGCATGCTAACATTAGCAGTTAACACAACGTACAGCTGAGGATGGTGGGTATATATATTCTAGCTAATTTCATGGCAATCCATCCTATAGTTGACAAGACGTTGTTCTAAGAGCCAAAACTGTCAACTTGCTGGTGGCGCTGGACACAAACTCAGTTCAGTATGTGTTGGTATATTGCAGTCTGGATCAAAGTGGTGGACTGACCAGTGAGATTTTGATGACTTGGATAAATCGCCACAACATCGTTACATAACATACCACATCAAGTCTTTTTGTTAAAACCAGGTAGTAACAATGGAACTCCTTGTATTTGCTAGAAATTAATTAATTATGTAATAAAGTTAGAGATGTTGCAAACATTGCTATGTGTAGTAGACACGTAATGTCAACATTTGAGAAACACAGAAGTGATAAAACTTTTGAATAATGAGAATAGAGTCATTACAGGAAAACCGACTCATCTCGCATCTCTCCTTTTAAATGTCTTCCTTTGTAGGTTGGCACACAGCAAAAGTGCAACCAATAATCCAAGGATGGTAACAGACAAGCGTAGGAAAGGGCGTGATGAACACGCATGCAAATAAATCTGCACCTTTTGAGACACCCTAATTGATTTGACAGTTTAATTTCTGTCCTGGCTGGCTAATCCATTTCCAGGGAGACAAAAAGGTGAAATGGCCTGGCTGGAAATGAGGGGACGGAGGCAACGGCAGTCCCAAAAGAATACTGAATGAAATGAGAGACACTGAGTGAAATGTCAATTCGAGTCGACGGCAGCTAGCAGAATGACAAAGCACTTACCACTCGCAACGGGAATGCCTAATGAGAGCAGAAAGGTGACATTTGAAGAGAACGCTGAATTGTGACAGCTTTAGTCCAGTTTTTAAAGCTCAACTAGGCTATTTGGTACATTGAAGGCTCCGACTGACAACTGCTTGAACAAAAAACGGAACTGAAATGTCCAGAAATCCCCAGAGGTGTCATCAGCCAGTGGGCTGTCCAGTTGTATCTGCCGTGCATTGCTCACGTCAAGTAGGAGAAACCTTTCCACAAGCAAAGGGAACAGCATTTCATTTGGGCGAAGGATTGAAACTACAGCAGTTCAATTAACGGGAAGCCCTTTTCTCTTCCAGCTCTACTTTGTGGTTTATATTGGTCGCTTCCATCAATGTGTGGCCTATTACAGCTTTAAGTCAAGCCTACCAACTTCCAAATGAGTTCTCTGCTCTTCATGTGAGGAATACAATTAGCTCTTCCCTTCTCTTCTCTTTAGATACATTAGACCAGGGGTCACTAATAGGCGGACCCAGACGCCGTTGTATTTGGATCCTGGACCTAGAACTGATAGATAATTGAGAATCGTTCAATTTTGAGGGAGCGCGTCTATTTTAACCGGCGCAGCTTTTCCAGCTCCTACGGCACTCGTTCAGCGGTCCAGGAAACACACCGACCAATTACATGCGTTGTAAATCACATCACGTGATGCTGCTCAGCCAATCACATACGTATACTCCAGCAAGTTTCCAGACTCGAGAGAGATTTACACACACGGAAGAGAGACGAGTAGAATTACGTGAGTCAGAGAAGTTATTTCACATGGCATTCACCATGAAGTGAAAAGTGTTCAGAGAGACCAGAGAGACCAGAGTCTAAGAACAGACAGACTCTCGTATGTTAATTCTTCCCACGGGCAGTTTAAAACCAGTATGTCTCATGTGTTCAGAGACCGTGACGTTAAAAGCGGTAACGTGAAGCGCCACTACGAGACAAAGCACAACTCTTTTTAGCAAACGTACCCACTCACATCTGAAATGAAGTCACAGATAATAAACAATCTAAGAGCTCAATATGATCAGAATCATAACTCATGAATTCACTGTCCAACAATGATGTTAACAGAGAGAATAGAGCTGAAACAAGAGGTTTAATAACCACAGATAAAGTCCATGAACACAACGTTCTCTTCTTAGAAGATGAGAACAATATGATATTGTGGCTTTTTCGGTCGACATCTCTTCACACCTGAATGAACTGAATTTAAAGCTGCAGGACAATTCAGTGAAATACATTTTTTTAAATACATTTTTATTTTAGCTTTATTTTAAGATGCACATTTTTCAAAAGCTTTCTGTAATGTAATTTATTCTTTAATGCATCCCTTATTTTACTTGAAGCGAGAGAAGAAAATGTATTCATTATGAAATGATGTATTATTTATAATTCATCCAGTTCAATTTGAAATCTGACAATAAATATGTTTGAGGTATTATTCAATTGAACTTCAAACTATTACATTTGACAGTCAGTTGTTGTCTACACACAGACGTTAGTACAACTGTAGGCTACTTCAATATACAGTATATGAGATGAAATATAGCATTATTTTGATGTTCCGGACCTGTGCATGAGGAAATTCTCTCTAACTGGACCTTGTTGAACTTTAGTTATATTCCCCTGCATAAGAGTCAGCTATCTCCATTTGGACCATGAACTGATTTGAAATGTCAGACCCACGTACCGATGATCGTAGCACAATAATGTCCAAACACATTGAGATGTATAGGATAGATTCCTAATGAGTTCACAAAAACTTTAAAAGATGTAACGCGTGCCCCACAGGACTCTGGGAGAGAGTCTCTGATCAAAGCGCTGCAGATGGCTGTAGTCTGCTTACAGTAATGGTGTAGGACTGTTAAAAAAGAGCCACAGGGGTGGTACAATCATAGGAGCAGCACATGAAAAAGGTCTTTGAATGAACTCAATCACAATTACAAATGCAGCCACACAAGCGAATCCAATCAAGTTGAATGACAATTAGCAGCATATGTGTCAGGGGATGAAGTGTAGAGGAAGTTTGGGAGTCACTAAAGAATGTCTTTTTACAGCCACAAGAATGACCTAATAGTTGCCTGGATTGCAAATTGTACTGACTTGCAAGACTACTGGTCACAAAACCAGCACATTCTCTTCACCCATTGGCTGTAATTTGTATGGATAAATTAACGTTAGGTTTGAATTTAGAGAAATGTCTCTCTCTGGAAAAAGTTGTATCGATTTCACCAAAATGCTGATTTAACGCATAACTATAGGATCATCAAAGTTCAGTGAGAACCAACTTCTCCAACAGCAAAGCTGCTATTGATAGAGTCTCGTTCCCCCAGGGTCCGGTAGCTTTACCTATAGCTATATACATGCTGTCTGACGGTCACTGGAGGGAAGGGACGATGAAACGCTTTGCACATTTTTTATGTCATAATATTTTTTTTTTGAGTCTTTCACCACAAGCAAACATGCTACATCACCTTACAGCTTGACGATTTAAGCTGTAAGATTTCAACACACGAAAAAGACAAAAAATGTCACTATTGATCACCTCAAACTGCAGTAGACCGCTCACAGCATGCTCATGTTTACCAAGCAGGCTGATTTCTGGCACTTCATAGCAAAAAGATACCAAATACCAAATGCAAATATCTGCCTCTGAGGTAGCTTCAGAAGTCATATTTTTCTGTTCTGCTCATGAAATGTGTTCTTTCAATACTCCCTGTTCTCTGAGGAGGTTTCCTGGCAGTTGTTATTTGCAAAAAGGTGAGTTTGTAAAGATAAAATGAAGCCTGGTGTTATATTGTGGCCCATTTCTCATATGGGGGGTGATATGCACCAGTGATGGGTGTTCAGTATTTACAGGATCTGAGCCAGCAGGCTGATTCTTATAGATTTTATGTTGTATATATATTGCTTTGCTTATGTTCATCTTCTCTCACATGGGATTTCAATTAGATAACAGATGATGGATGGCATATCCCCTGAAGTATGGACAGGACTTCAATGCAATTTTGTATAATTTCTTAATAAACCACTTAGTTTTATTTAATTTACACAGTTGGATGACAATCTAATCAGGTCTGGTAGGATCTCGTTATACTGTCTCGGGTCTCCAGACCAAGTGTTTTAATATCTATAATAAGCTTTTTTTCCCACCTTTATTTTGAATTGGCTCTGATGACCTAGCGAACTATTTAGATCAGTTCTGAGGGTCTGGGGTCTCTTTTGGTTCAGGTCTCTTTTTTGTCTTTGAAAATTAATTCATGTACAGCTGGTAGGTTTTCCATAGCTCTGTTTTGATTTAGGTAGAATATGTTGCATTCAATTTGGCATGCTCTACAATGCTCTATGAGGTTTGCCTTTATTACTTTTAAATGTACTTCTCAGGTATTTGCTCATCATGGCATGGCAGCACCTTGTTACATTGCAATCAGTGCTTCTGGATATACATCAACATTGAGCATAATGTTTGAATGCACATTTGAGCCTACATCTTGAGATTCGATGATGGAAGCCATCCTTTCAAGAACAGATCCAGTCCAGCATATTGTGTGTTGAATCACTCACATGCGTCTCAAAACTCCTGATTAGGCATCTGCATGGCCTATTTCTAGCCTCAAACTAATTTTGACACAGATTTTGATGGATACTTCAGAAGAATTTACATTTTTAGCACATCTGCTGTGTTTCTCCAATTTGTATATCAGATGCAAACACCAGTGACAGCTCAGTGAGAGATGCATGCATCCAATCAGATTATCCTTCATTACAGATAAGCCATGCTGCAGTAAGTGTTATACTGTTCCAACATATAACTACAGGCAGCCTTGGATCAAGAGTAAAAGCACTGGTGGGCTGTGTAGACTCGTGTCGACAGGCAATGTCCATCTTTAGTAATGTCCTGCTCATGCACAATATGTTACTACATGAAAGCACATGAACAAATGCAGAATTAGATTTCGGCATAATTTGTTTCTTTTAGTTTCTAAGGAAACAAAGGTGCACATTAATAGGAGACAAAGGTTCTCTGTCCAGTTTTAAACAAATATTTCAGGCACTTCTGACAAAAACCTGGTCCTGGATCTGCCATGAATTATCCAATCTCATGAGGCAGCCACTGTCACCACTAATCCCCACGTCTTTGACTGTGTTTCATAACTTTCATTTGGTTTGAATAAAGTCACACCTGTATGGACTTTCCAGGTCACCTTCCAAGTTATCTCACTATCTGAAATGAAAAAGTGATATGTATATTCATTGGTACACTGCATACAGGAACTGCTAATAGATAATTCTCAGATTTTGAAAACCGCTGCTCTCAAGGAACTACTAGCTAAAGGCAAATCCTAAAACACGAGTCATTCCTACCTAATATTTCTGTACAAATTCTGCAACATTTTGTGATCTTGTGGGCCATTAAGACGTTTTGTCATATCCATGTTGAATGATTACTATAATCATGTGAAAGTTATTACTTATGCAGGGTGTATAACAGAGTAAGATGTTATCTTAATCCAGTGGAAATTAATTGGCACATCAATCACACTCGGGAGAATAAATGAAGGCTATATTCAATCGCAGGTTTAATCATGATTCAAAACAGGGAGTTTTATCACAGGATTAGCGTGGGGTGACATGGGGAGTTGTAATATATTGACAAGCTTGGAGTCACGGCGATAGAGATGCTGTTTCAGAGGCGGGGAGAAACGGCTGTTTTTGTCAGTCGCAGTGGAAATTAATGCAATAATACAGCAGGTGCTTCAAATCAATATATTTAACAATTGCTCTGGGATTGGGAATCAAACCTTTTCACTTTCCCTGCGTTGAACCACAGCCAGGGAAAGTGTGTGTGCTGCATTATTGAGGGAATGTGCTCCAGCAGTGCTTTGATTCTATAAGCAGTAGGCCTCTTTTAAGCAGATAAAAAGTTTGTGAGAGAGAGAGAGAGAGAGAGAGAGAGTGTCTCTTCAGAATACTTTGGCATGGATCCATATCAGCTTTGAAGTTCAGACGCCTGACTTCAGAAGGTAATAAAATAGTTCCCAAAGTTAAAAAGGAGAAATGGAAGCACGGGAGGAAAGAAATTGCACTAAGAAGTCATGTTCTTTAAAAACACTGAGCTTGATTTATCATGCAAGAATTAACTCTGTGTATAAAGTATATCAGGCTTATATTTCATCACTACAACATTGTTTATAAAACATGTTCATACATCAGAGCATGGACTCTTACACTGCCTGTATTAAAGCTTTCATTCCAGATATCACAAGGGATGAGCCTCCCCAGCCCAAACCCACAAATCCTGTTCCCATCAACCTGACAGCAATCTATCCTGAAGTTGACTTGCATGTTGCTCGCGGGTAATGGATAGCGTTTCAATCTGAGGAGCAACCTTGGATAACTTCTTCAACTCTCTCAGAGGCAGGCATTAGTGTCTTGATCAATTTGATGAGGTGAACATTCACAGCAGTCAGTGGAGACGTTGGAGGTGTGGGCGTCGGGAAGCAGATGGAGAGGAATACAATGTGAAGAAAAGAACAGGAAAAGTTTGACTTGATGGTAAAACATGTATTAATTGTAGTTACCTCTATTTCGTCACATGGTCAGGTTGGTAGAGAACTGAAGATGACATTTGGAAATCGTAATTGGACCAACTCAATGTTAATATCCTACTTTGGTTGTCGATTAACCCCAAGGCAGGACGTCCTCCCTTGGAGGGTCATTTTACATGTTTTGTCCA
This sequence comes from Leptoclinus maculatus, assembly GCA_032191485.1. NCBI lineage: Eukaryota > Metazoa > Chordata > Actinopteri > Perciformes > Stichaeidae > Leptoclinus > Leptoclinus maculatus. The sequence continues at coordinate 18,765,910 of JAVDOI010000013.1, forward strand.
ATAACAAATTAGAATGAAAAAATGAAATACATTAAACCGATATAAGAGGTCCAGTAATAAGGGAGGACAGCAGAAACCTGTCCTCCTCTGCCCCCCGCACCACCTCGTTCTTGCCTGTCCTGCAGGTGTCACTGCTGAGGCAGAGAATGATATCGTATGCATGGTACTGGGCTTTGGTAATGGTTTATTTTAACCAAATACGAGAAGGAGCAACCTACTCCGCCTCAATGTACCGGCCTCCTCTGATGCAGACACACACTCGGGCTTATGGCTCATGAGAATCAAGTAAAAGCCTGAGTCCACATGTGTGAGCATGAAGTGAGGACCCTATTTCATTGGCCCAAAGCCAAGGTAGGTCATTGGTACATGGACTGTAAGGGCATCCAATCACGACTGCTTGGTTCATCGAGGCACAGCAGTATGCAATATAAGTCATTGGTAGTGATGACAGTCACATCTTGTGTCTCATAGCCCTATAACACTGTGACATTCGCGCAAGTTAAAAGACCCAATTGTCCCCAAATCCCAACATCTTGCTTTGCTCTGCCTCGTGTGAATGAAACTCCCACAGGTTTGAACCCATCCTCCCATGGCCAAGGTCAGGGAAACATCAAACTGTCAGAGCGCTGCTTGCACAGGTTGTAACAAACGAATTCCCCTTTTGGGGACAATAAAATCTATCCATCTATCTATCGTGTAGTGCCACCATGACTTTTACTCTTTCCATATTAACAAAGGAAAACATGACAAACGAAGGGATTGTGTGTTAGACAAAGGCTTTTGCTGCTGTTGTTCCTGAGCTTACCTCACAGCCATCAGATATTCTGTTCTTATCTTAACAAAACTGAGCCTTAATCTCCCACCTGTCCATCAGCAGGAAGCCGCTTCATTAACTAACACTCACTTCAATAGGAAAACAAACGTTGCTGCAGTTTTGTATCCATCAGCTCACCCCGCTTGTTTACTTTTGCAGAATAAAAGTTTGAAACCTTTGACATTTTTTTGATTTGAATTTACCTTTCTTGCGGTGTCACCTTTTTGAAGGTGTCTTTGTCTTTTGGTTCTTAGAAATCGTATTTCTGAGTTTGTAAGGCATAAATAGAACTTGTCAATTAAAAATAGTTTTTAGTCAGAATCACACAATGGTCTGCAAACAGAAACGATGATGGTGACTTTTAATACAAAGCCATGTCTACTTCGTGCTGCAGTGTCAGCATCTGAACTATAAAGGATAGAACATTTGATTGAGAATTTACACAAAGTACAATATCAACAGGATTCTGCATTATCACATCATATGTTGGTCCTGTCTTGTAGAGGAGCCCAACATCGATGAAGCTATAATCAAGAAAATAATCAGCAGATTCATTGGTAATGAGAGTTGTTGGTTGGATCCCCTAAAGTTGAATGTCATCAAATTATCACAAACTGATCAACTAGAAGATTGGTACTAGGAGATGTTCCTGTATGAAAGTACTGGTTGGTTTCTCTACAGTGTGATGTGTGCACTGTGGTTGATGGGATTGTTTTTGCCCTGTTTTTGACTGATTCTCTGTTCCAGCATGAGCAGAGAGTGATCCACTAACGAGTCCTCAGTTTGGGTCTGATGTCACTTGTTACCCCGCTGCACCCTGGGTGATTGATACCTCCATCCTCGAGCAGATGTCAGCGATTCTCTTTGATTGACAGCTCGAAATGACTTTCTTTACTCACCAAAAGTGTTTTGTGTTTGCCTCCACCTGAGGATATTGAATCCATCATTCCTGCTGCTGCCCCCTCCCTACACCTACACACACACACATTTTGTGATACAAAGAGCTTATTCCTTACTTCATTCAAAGTTGAGGCTGGCCTTCTCGCTGTCATAGAACCCTGTCATTAGAATGTGTGCAGTGGGAATATTCCATTTCTATAAACCAGCCACGACTCAGTTTGTAATTGTGGAATTTGAATGAACACGGTCTGAAGGACATGGCTGCATTATCTTATCCATTGTGTTGTATTATATTCATTTTATTTTCTCTTCAGAAGCCATTGCCATGTGGTTTGTGTAATTTACAGCCCCATTCGCCGTCGCAGTAGCACCTTGACAACACACACGTCAGTGTTGTGCCATCTCATCTTGGGTAATGCGAGTGAAGACCACAGTAAATAGTGTAATAAAGTATCGCTGGGAGCATAATTTCAAGCTCTGTATGCAAAAGTGCTGCGGCTTCATTTTCTTAAACACGCTGTGGAAAATTGCCTAAATGTTAATCCAAGTGTTGCAAGCTTGTGACAACTCCTCTACGCCTCCACACCAACAGCAATCATCCTCTGTTTGTTCTCGCCCTCTGTTTTCCTTGACAGTTATTTGTCATGGTAACATTCATGGCTCATGGCTCCAGACAAGAGATATAAGATGGAAAAAAAAGAGAAAGAAGAGTAACACGCTGGAAGTAATCCAAACAAAAGCCCACAGGATGAGTGCAGATTTAAGTGGCCCTTTACATTCTGTGTGAGGGGTTAGAGTGGAACAAGTGAAGAGACTCAGGTGATGAGGCAGTGCCACAGGATGAGCTTTCAATGAGCTCGTCCCAGCTGCTCGGAAATGGAAACGCAAACAATAATGACTGTAGCAATATATCAAAAGGAAGATAACAGGCTGTGTCTGAGGTGACCTCGACTCATTGTTCAAGGGTCATTCGGTTCATGTGAACTCTCCATTAAGGGACATTTTTGATATTAACAAATCAAACGACTGTCGTATAAAAAGTGGTGTGACTGCACACCCATTGGGAAGAGGCAGCCATCTCTACGCAGCTTTTAGCCATTTTAGGCTTATTGTCTGTGCTTTAGACCGTATGAAGGGTCACACACAGACATTGGGCCTCATTCACAAAGTCTGTGCTTAAACCCTTAAGGCCAGGTTTTATCAATATTTATTGACCTGAAAATGATGAAGGCCCGGCCAGCCTGAACTAAATGCATCTCATATTTAAACCACTTTCATTAAAAAATGTATTTACTAACTTTTATTCTTATCAATTAATGTCATAATCAAAATCTATTTTATATTTTAAAGCTTCTATTGAGGTTTTCAAATGTAGCTTTGAATGTCCGTCATCATATTTTATTACACCGTCACCCTAAAGAAAAGAAAGAAATAATTTTGGTTATATAAATATAATTCATGGGGCTGTTTACTGCTCGACTGACCAGTTAGTACAGGTTTGCTTTTAAATACCACAGAATATGGATTGAAGCAGAACATTTCATTAGATGAAAATATGTTGTGACTTTTGGACTTTACAAAGAGTGAAAAAGCATTCATTGCACCCTCATATTTTGGTCCCTCAATTGAAATTTGAATAACTAATGTCAAGCCAAGGTGCTAGCTCTGAGTCTCTATTGTTTTGTGTTTTAAGGTGTTTTGGGATTTAGAATCGAGAATAGTGAGATGTCACTGTACTGGTGTCGATGACTACATCTCTGGTATTGTGACATCCCTAGTTCATCATGTCGCTGTTATCACCACCCTTAGCAATCTTGTAAGGTGTAAATATACTGTACACATACTCAAGTGTTTAATTAGAACACAGCTCCGTTTTGCAATCACTTCCTTGTCTCTTTAAATGGCACCGTAACTGTAAACATTGTGCAACAACCAATATGAAGTTTCATTTAGAAAGCTACATTAAAGCTAACTACAGTCAACAATTAGCCCACAACAGTGTGGAGCAATTATGAGCGCCACAATATCCAATGCAGCATGATGAAAACAGTACTAAACAGGTTAGTGTTGGAACGAGCCATTCTAAATACATCATTAAAGCTTTTAAAGTCGTTTTTTTATACACTGTAAAATGTTGCCAGTGACTGCAAAAAGCCATATGGTGGCCTGTCAGAGCCAAACCGTGGATCAGGCAGACGGCCATGACAGCTGAACTGGACATCATGTTCATTCAAAGAAAGACAGAAAACGTGTAGGTTCAACTGAGTCTCTAAGAAACCAATGCAGATACTGAGGACGATGATGTCATCGCTAATTGAGGTTTAGAATTTTGTTGTTTTACAATAATAATGGCGCAACATTGTTTTTCATGCACTCGTGCATATTTAAACATAACATTTAAGGAAACGTTTAATACAACCAATAATTGTCTTAATGTGAGTAATGGAGACGTTTCATGGTGATATCTATTAGTTAAATGCTTTACTCTATTCAGCCATAGTGTATAAGAAGTGTCAACACGGCATTAATAATAATCAGAAGAATAACATGTATCTATTTGCTTTAGACATTTAGGGCACCGCAGCAAAACCCAGAAAAGGACCGGTGGCTTTACAAGCTTCAGTAGCTCTTTGCAGGGTAATGTTCTGGGTATTGGCACTGAACACGATGTGAGAGGAGGACTTGTAGGCTAATAACCTCACAGTTCTGAGGAATAAAATCAATCACAAATGTTAAAACACCAGCTGCTATCGCCTGCTGCTAATGTGAGACGTGACCCAGAGCGGCTTCAAAATAAACACTCTGACATTTTGGGAAATACACATTGACTGCCATCTTACCCTGAGTCAGATAAGAGGATCAATATCATTTTCATCTTTGGCCATCCATTACGCAGATGTTTGACTTAGCTTAGCACAAGAGCTGGGAGCATAGCTGGATCAAACAGGGAGAGGATATGCCCTCAAACCACACCGAAGCTGTCCTCTTTGCACCTTACATCTTTATTGATATGTTTAGGAATATGAAATCAATAACTTGTATGTCTAGCAGTTGTTAGGTAACAGAGGTTTACTCACTGTCAGAACTCAGATGGATATACTGTACACCTATCTCAACAAGTCCTTCAACGAGAGAAACCAAGGGGAGAAAAGCAAACTGAGGAATACAACATGTCTCACAACATCTGGACCAGTGTGGGCCTCAGATTCCACTCGTTGTGGACGGAACCTCCATGAGACATGTCCACCCACTACTGGAGACGAACAGATCCCACCCTGTCCAGAGAGGGATGGGTCCCTGTACACTAATACATGTCTGCAGTCAGGGAGGGATGAGCAGCATTGGCTTTTTTTTGCCAAACTGGATAGAGGTGGAGGGGAACGAACCACATCTGGATTGTTCTCACATGGAGGAGTCCCAGGAGTCCCAGGGGGACCAGGGGGACCACGAGGACGTCGTTCCTAGACCGAGCCGTCAGCACTCTGCGGGGCGCGAGAACATCCAGAAGAGCTGGAGACTCATGTCCACACCAGACTGGGCAGGGAGTTTATGGCCATAACCCAGTGTTTGCAGGTGATTCGTACATTAGCAGGAATGTAGCACAACATTGAAGTGAAAGCAAAGCTCGGTTTATTTATATGTCAAAATGCAATCAAATATTTTGTCCCTAAAATCAATGACTAATGGTGATCATCACTTTGGCCATAATCATGCAGCCCTATCTTGTGATATATGTTCGTCAAATCCCTTTGAAAATCATTGTGGACGATCTTTAGTCCACAATGGAGGAGGGCGGAGATGCAGGAAATCATTAGTTTGACTCAATATAATATCAGCGCTGGATGGAAACGGAGCGCTGCTCTGTCTGAGTTATGCCCCTAAACAATCGGCGTAATTGTTTGGAGGCGGCCCCAATCGATAAAAAGGATTATTGGCACTGACAACACATGAGTACATATCAGTGCGTGATCAGTGTCATAACTGTTCTAGTGCAACAATACATTACATTTAATATCCTCGGACTGCCATCCAGCGAGCGGAGGCCTGAAGCAATTAAAGGCGGAATCAATGCCCTGAGTCAAAACAGTGTGACAGCTCTATTATCCCTGGATATAAGAGGCCTAGTGGAGTCCCATTTGTCCACCGCTCTCCTCCTGATGTCTGGGGCACATGCACACACATTCTCTCTCATCCATCGTTCACTATCTGCAGCGGAGTAGATACACCGCAGAGCGTAATAACACGGACCTTTCACATTTTCCGTCTCTTTTTATTTCATTTTTTGTTTCTTTTCGTCTGAAATAATCTCTTCTGGTATTTTCTTACTTTTTCCTTCATTACCTTCCTCTCCCTCGTTCTGTCTCGCCCGTCTCGTCAGCGTCAGTCTCTCACCGTTGAAATCCACCCCCATCACTGTCAGCCTCACATCAGCACCGACAGCGCTTTCATCCAATCACACTCTGTAATGTGCTCGGGATCATCTCGTCCTCCGAGGTGCAGCACGTGAAAATGATTTTTTGCCTGCATTTGTTCATTTTGACACATAATACTTTGCTCCATTGACCACTGTAGCTACAGTCGGCTTAACATTATCTCAAATAAATCTTTCAAAATTACACCCCCCCCCCACTCTTGTGCAGCTTAGCACTCATAGGGCGCAGCAAGCCGACCATCCAAAGAAATGACACGGGGCCTTTCTCATTTCTTGATTTTGTGCCTCCTTGTCACCTTGTCACCTCATCTCCTCGATCCTCCGGCTTGTGACCCAGAAATCGATCTCATCTTGAAGGACGTCCCAATTTCTTTAATGCTTGCTGCAGAGGCTGTAAGCGATGAAACACCGAAGTATCCTTTGAGAAAGTCTTTTTCGGCGCCCGTGCCATATTAAAGAGGCGAAGCTGGAATAATCTCAAACAATCTACGAATTAAACTCTCCCTTTTTTATTAATAATTTGTAGTTATTTATGATGATCAAATGATCTGCCCTTTTGTGTAACACACAAAACATTTGACCCTCTGTGGCCTTAATTATTACAATATATAAGATCATCTCTGTGCAAATAGCACAATCATGGCTAAAAGTCGTTGTTTTGATAATTGATTTAACTGGAAAACAATGGAATCACTTCAGTTATTGTCGGCTACTTATTCAAGTGCAAACAGCTGCCGATGGCAAAATATTATATTAATAAGAACATTCTCTTGCATTGAGAAAGACAGAGAGACATTAGTGTATTAGTGTGTATATAATATATATATATACATGTATAAAACTCCATTATATATAATGTATGCCACATTTGGTTGTAGAGTACTTTTCATGCAAACACTTTACAGAATGAAATATAAAGAGCCTGTAATATGTGTGTGTGTGTGTGTGTGTGTGTGTGTGTGTGTGTGTGTTATATAAAACTCTATTAAATCCTTATATTCTTATCACATTATGTCACGTTGGGAATAATGAACCCTGTTTGGCTCATCTAACAGAGATCATAAAACACGTTGGTATAACAAAACAACAGATAATGCAGTTGTGCCACACGTCATCTTTAATTGACGTCTCTTTAAAACGACTACTCCACGGCGAGGATGTCTCATTTGTTAAGTGCCTGTAGCCTTGACTGCTCTCTCCTCGGGTCTTTTCCTCACCCCCCTCCCGGCGAGGAGGCGAGGAAAGAAGTCCAGGATGTAGAGAACTGAGATGAGATGAACCCGGACGGAGTTTACATTCGTCTGTTTCAAACTTAACCCTCAGCCTACTAACATATCTATCATCTAAGGACCGAAGTACAGACTACCATCAACAACCATCAGAGCAAAATGTTAACACCTTATTAGTTGTGCATTAAACTATATTATTCAAATGATTTTAAGAAAGTTAAAATTGAAAATATACACACGTTGCAGCTTTGATCCCAAGTACACAGTATGAAAAAGAGTCTTCTGGGTCAACAAACAGAATAAACACTTTGAACTACAAACTTCTGCACAATTTGTATTTATTTTAATGCAAAAGTAGACGGAGACCTTGGTCTCAGTCTGGGCCTCCGTCAAAATAAAAAATGATGAAATATAATTCAAATAATAAATAATGATGTGATTATAAGTGGTTATTGTTTGCTTTAAGTAAAGTGAAACAAGTTCATTAAATCTATGCAAGAACAACACTCTAAATGTTGTAAAACCTATGTTTACATTACTTAAAGCAAACCAGTTTATAATCACATTACAATTAATTATAACTCTGAATATAATGCATTACAATATTCAACTCATGGAACTGGAACACAGCATGATCTTAACGAATACAAAGTCAGCGAGTGAGCAGCACTAATTTACCTCATTAGCTATTATAAAATGATTTTACATCATACATTAGATTATTGTTGTAAAGAAGTATGAATTCTTAAGTATATGTATAACTATTAAGTGCTAAGAGCAGATCATAGACACTGTACAGTTTGCGTAGCTGGAAGGCCCTTTTCCACAGAGTGACAGGGAGATTCATTCGCATGTCATTTAAAATTCAAGTGAAAAACGTTTAAAGCACATAAAGCACATAAAGAACACAAGTCCTTGAGCCGGTGCAGGTGCTGGCGCTCAAGCACACACAGCCTGCAGGCAGTCACAGCACAGTGCTGCAGTATTCAAACCGGTGCGTCATCACTGTTTTCTTTTGCAAAACTTGATTTTTTTATAACATCAAACCAAACATCTGCATTCTTTACGTGTCTCCTCCAATTCATTAAGATTTCTTCCTGACTTTGTCACCGCCTGAGCAGCCAGCCAGACAGCTGTCTCTCACAGGCTGCCCTTGCTGCTGATTCAACATGACGGGATGCCCAAACATCCACTGATAAGAGCCGACCGCAGCCAACAGACAATGCCAAACGCACTGCCGGAGCTGAAAGCAGCAATCAGCCACAGATGCTCAAATGGTGGCCTGGTTATCCAGTAAAAATGTCCCGATTTGACATGCTAAGTCTTTGCACTGGTCCTAGTTACTGTACTGAGTCTTTGAAAGCTTTTTGTTAAGTCCATTTAATGAGGTATTTCACATGAATGGTGTAAAAAAAACAACCTAATCCCGGTTAAAGTTACATTGAAATGAATGCCTCTCAATGAAGAACTAGATACCTCAAATGTATTAAATAAAACATGTCAGTGTAAAAGAAAAACAGACTCGCTGGTCCTGTTCACTCCTGTGCCGCTTTGTCTAAACAGTCCATCAGCATCGTGGTGGTTAGTCGGCTTAACGCCAGCAGACAGACAGGGCTGACTGATGAGGCCGCCGCCTGAGGAAGTCACACCTCCTGCAGAGTCCCCATGTTTTTTGTCACTTCCCCGTGAGTGCATTGCCTTAATGTAGTGTAGCAGCTTCTGTCACCACACAGCATTGGTACAATTCAATTGTTGCAAAGCCACGTCCTGCTGGACACTGGCAACATTCCATACAGTCACAGTGATGATGAACGAATATGTCGCTCAAAGACTCGGGTCCAATCCCGATGTCCCTCCTGAGGCCTCACGCCCTGAACCCTCAGGGTCATAAACTGTCGTCACCTGGTCAATGGTTGAGTGTGAGAGGCTGCAAGAGCGGGGAATGGTTTAAATATTGTTAAGACAGCACCTCACGGTGACATTTCACGTAAACCTGTTGTGTTTATTCCTGGCTGACTTTAATGTCTTTCAGGCTTTTTGTTAAAACAGCATCATTAATGGTTGATGAATAAACAAGGTATGTAGTCCATACTTTCATTACTCTGATTTCATGTGCTTTTATGTTCCATCTTAAATCCTTAATGTTAATGCTTATGTGTGAATTCAACATCCATGTGCTGTTCTCTTTGTTCATCTTTTTTTTCTTTATCAAACGTCTCTGCGCTTCCCCTGTGGTACCCCGTGTTTTAACGTCGCAAAGCTATGAATTGTGGGTAATTCCCTCAGAAATGCGGAGTTACAAGAGAGTGTGCCTTACGCAAAAATATCTACGGCGAGCCCTCAGACATCTCTTGACTGTGGAGAACAAGTCTTCAGAAGCTTTCGGCTACTGCTGGCATGTTCGGTGTACCACACGAAATAAGCTGCTGGATGCTCTGCACTCATTGGACAACTTGTTGCATCATCAGCAAGGTTAACAAAATGACAAAGGAAATGTGCTACGTGTGAGCTTGGAGTGATACAGTTTACTACACGTGACTAATGTTATGGCTGGAATAGCAAGCAGGCAAACCAATGGGCCCCAAAGACCCGTTCCTCATGGGGGCCAGCAGTCTGCAGCTTCATCATGTGGCAATCATTCTGTGGTCATTTCATTCATTACAAATGTGTTTGATAAAACTACAGCCACCACTAAAGCACATTATGAATCAAAATGATAGGTGCCTAAAAGCAACACCTGCATGATTACTTGTCCCGAGGGACACATTTTACAGCGGGGTGCACTCTGTATTACATTTCCTTGAGCATTTCCTAAAAATATATGTGCTCGAAGTGGGTTTTGAAATAATAATGGAAATTGAATGGGTGGTTTCAACAGTGGATAAATAAGTCAGAAAAGCTCATTGGACTGCATGATTTAGTGGTTGAAGGAGAGTATGTGATAAAATATAAGGGAGCTTTTAAAAGGAATAGTTTAGTTTGGGAAATGTCAAAGCTACTGACAAAAATGTGAGCAGCTCTCTCTGCCATTTGGCTTTAATAATTCTCCCTAACTTCAGCTTGTCAGGCCACCAAGCTCCAATATGGATCATGAGGTGAGAAAGAACCGGTTCAATTTACAGGAAGGATTGAGTTCTGATGGCTGTAGCGGTGTGAAGTTATTACATTATGATTATGAGGAGTCTCATGCCAAGTTATTGCATACATTAGAGTACGTACAGAGTGTATTATCTCTGCATATGTGTATTCAGTTACAGCCTTGAATGAACAGAGAGTAGAAGAACCTACCCTTTCAATAGGGGCTTGTCCCCGGGTGGGTTAATCCAGCCCTGCTACTGGTGATGATTTGTAATCACTTCATCTTCACATTTGGTTGTGGTGTGATATATATATATTTTTTTTCAATCTCTAAAGGTCCAATTCAGTCAACTAGACATATTTGTAAAAAAAGAACCACAACTCATACTTATTGCTACTTTAAAATACATCTGAGTCAGCTATTGTTGGACACTTAGTCTGTGGCTCCACTGCGTCTCCAACCGTCCCGACAATTCAAAGATAAGTATGTAGACATTGACTTGTGTTTGGGTTAAAGAAACCTCTAACAGTGAGCCTCCTGCCAAGGCTGATGCATCTATTTACTATTATTCAGCAGCCATAGCCATTTTATTATCTCTGCCAGGAGATAATTAGGCCGAATGTTTGCAAGAGTGTGTGCGTGTGTGCACCTGTGTCTGTCCACGGCTAATCTCGCATTCTGCTGCAGCAAACTGCTCAATTTGTTGGGTGGCCAGTTATGGCTGCATGCTCAGGGACCTCTCATGGTTGAAGTGGATCTCACTTTCTCAAAACACCTTCTATTGCCTGTTTGATACAGCCAAATGAATAACTGCTGACTCCTCACTTACTACTCCTAACCGTCCCCTGGTCACTCATAACACAGCTGAGTGCATCGCCGTCATTCAGCCGCCGCTCTGCTGCTGCTGCGAGAAACACAGTCTGTGTTTAAAATTGCTTACTAACGTACCACACATTGCATACCAGCCGTTATTTGGATGAATTGACGACATATTGGGAATCTACATGGCACATAAACATATTATAACTTAATAAGGTGTCATATTAACAGCTTTTAGCCTGGCTCAAACTCTCACAAGGTTGGTCTCAAGGCACCCAGACACAATGCATTCTGGGGTAGCTGATGTGCAGTATCATACTCGGAAATTCTTGCTAATGTAGACAGTGTACATTTGGGCATTTCTGGCCAGGGCAGACATCTGCACAGAGTACAATGAGAGCGTATCTGCGGTGTGAGACCTAGAGGTTAGACGATCATGGTTTGTATTTATTACATAAGACGTTACAGCAGTGGTCGTTGCAGACACACCTGGCAGAGAACCTGCACTCTACTGAGTGCACCCTTTTATTTTTAGGTATGATTTTAAAATATGAATGGAAATGGTTAAAAGTAATTATTAATACTAAGTAGGAAACAATACAGTACTGATTTAACATCTTGTATTAGGCATGTGATGATCTATATGCCAGTGAAGGTATAGGTGAAAAGGGGACTGGAAGCAATTAGAGAAATGAATCATGGTAGCCAATAAAAGTCCTCTACATTAGATCAAAGCTCCTCAGGGAAGGCATTATGGGCCATGAGTCCTGTGAGCTGAAACAGATCATCCTCTGCTCTTCTTCCTGCAATGGCCTGCTACCATTATGATCTAAAGTAAAACTAAAAGCAATACGGTCTTTCTTGTAGTATTTTAGTAACTTTCACTTGAGGTTTCATTCTTAACACACAAAAGAGAGCCATCAAATGGAACATAGAACTCTATATGTTCACTACAAGTTGTTCTTGTCAGTAAAATGACATATGGGGAGACATGTACTACCTGTATTACTGTGAGGAAACATACTCAACCTCAAGCACGTTTCTTACATTTATTTCTCTGTTAAAGTGTTTCTTTCTCAGATTCGAGGACAGTGGGTCATATTCTGTACAGATCGTCAAGCCCCATTGAGCAAATATGTGATATCTGGCAATAAAACTCATCTTCATTTATTTCAGAGAAAATCTGAAGCAAATACATACATTTTTGTTCAGGTGTCATCAAAGGAGTACACTACCTAAATGAAGAATTCCAATATGTTGTTTCCATGGTCTAGGAAAGTATTGTTTACCAGTGGAGAGTCTGCTAAATCAACTGAATTCAATTTGATTTGTAATGCCAAATATTACAAATTTGCATCAGAGGGCTTTACAATCTGTACAGCAAAGGGCATCACCCTGGCATCTGGAAGGGAAAGTGAAAGAAGAAACCCTCTCCCAGGATGGACAGAAGTGCAATAGATGTCAAATATGTACACAATGAAAGACACAATGAAATTACATTGTTTGTGCTGAGGTTACATCATGAAGACAATAAAAAGACAAGCATAAACCTATAACGAATACAGCTGAGATTAATGGTGCTCTTAATGAGTTCTGCAAGGTCTGTTGGAAATGATCCAATGAAGATGAAGCTGCATGTCCGAAAGACTTTTTGAGCTTTGAAATGAACAGAATAGAAACTAATGGATCCTTTGAATAATAGACAAAATAAATTAAACTAAAGGACCTTAAATACTGCGTCATTTGAGACTTGTTTTCTTGTCCTGAATTAAAACAGTGACATAGATGGATGGCAGGATTTGATGACGTAACTCTACATCGCTACGATTCACCAGGCTTACAATTTGACAAGACTCAGAGTTGACCTTATTAGGTTTTTAAAAACATGTAAACAAACCACAAAATGAGATGGATGGTTTCAATATAACGTGTGGGGAAGACAGAAATGCAAATTGCTTGAGGGTTTTAACATACCTCAAGCACTTGGCATTTATTGTTGAAAATACCAAGTGTTGTATGTGTGAATTCATGTTTGCTGCAGACAAAGCAGAGGAGTCCGTCTCATGTAAATATGTTTGACATAAGATCAAATGGTATGCAGCTGGTGGGGTAAAGATTTGCAGATAAATATTTTTGAAATTTGACAAAAAATAAATAAATGATACAGCTGTCAAAACTCATCTTTGCAAGTCCTTCTCTCCTCCAAGCTAAATGAAGACTTTACAGTAATAATGCTAGTGCTAACACCTAACGCTACTCAGCCCAGGACTCACTACTATGCTGTGACAACAATGTGTAGATAAAGCATTTAGCATTATTCTCATTTCGCAACTGGCTAGTTAGCTAGCTAATGTTCGTTTGCTAATTCCACCATGTTTCCGTGCTGACATGAGACTGTTTACAGACAGCGGGCGGGTGGCTGGTGGGTCCCTCTTCCTCGCCGCTAGGAGACTACAGCCGGGAGGAGAGCAGACGGCAGCTCCGGGGATGGAGATGCTAGGGTTTGCACTGGCTGAATTTAGGTTGCTACACCGCAAAGTAGTCTCCCAGGACAGGAGGGGATTGTGTGATCTGATGAACAGTATATTGATCCATGCATTTTGTATTTTGTCAAAATGATGCAGTGGGTGGACTTAATTTGACATAGTGGCCAAACCGTGTAATTACAACTTCTGGGTGTGTCACTGGATGCCATGGGGCTCAAAAATAAATTACAATGATAAAGTAAATCAGCAGCAATTTTCCCTTTTTTTTGAAGAACATCAACTTCCTAGTGCAAACAGTCCCATATAATCATTAGGTCCTAAATGTTGTCCTTAATGAGTTATTTTGGTGCTGCCTGTCATGTGGATGAGCCCAAGACAGTTGGGAGGCGCTTCGTCTATGGGCCCGTGGATGTGGAACATTTTATATTCAGAAGTTCAACTTTTCTCGCTTCATGCACCACTTAGCCACTTAAATAGGAATGAATGAGGCCCCACCTCCAACTCTGAATCCAGTTCTCTTTATATATCTATGGTGTCAACCCCCGACTTTTGGCCCGAAAAATAACGCTGGAAAAAAAATCGACATGCAAAACATAATCAACAAGAATTATCCAATAAACAAAACAAAAACAATCCCTTGGTCGGATAGGACAGTATACAGTAACAGAGCCAACAAAAAGCTGCAACTTGGCAATGTTTCCAACAATGGAAGAGCACTCCAACAGACCTGACATCAAAGACGTCATCTGTAGGCATTTGGAGAAGCCTCCGATTCAATTTGAAAAGTACTTCTCCAAGTCTGACAACTGCTGTTGTGACACCAAATGGATTCAGTTTCCTTTCGTTGACTGTGTAACAGAGGGGTCAAGAAGAACAGTGACAGCAAAGGATCCGTTGATTGAATTATCTGCAGTGGCTGTTAGAAAAAGGCAGAAATAAGACGCAGCCCCCCTCTTGTCTGGCGGCGGATCGGCTGCACGTCGGTTACTTGGGCTGACATCAAAAGCAATAAAGTGACTTTGCTGTTTACGACCACACATCTGTGACAGTGGATTCTCCACCCTTGTGTGCACAGAGAACAAATATAATGCCACCCTTTGGCAAGGAAATAACAAGTCTGAGCCAGATAGAAGAAGAAAAGAAGTAGCATGCAGCTCAGGACGGTCAGATTCCCCACTAGCAGGATAGAAAAAGCTGTTAGAGCTTGTTTTTGTTCTGTTAATGAACAATATGGAGGTTAATGGATTACTTTTGAGCCAAGTTGGAGGTTGAAAACACCAGTGACAAACCATTCACTGTGAAAGCGAAGCGCTGTTATTTTAAATGGATACAAGCATCACATCAGGCATGCACACCAGGTCCTATTTTTCAACATAATCCTCACTGACATATCAGAAATTAAATATTTGGAATAGAGGTTGTGCATTCAGATCGACATGAGGAAAATAGGGTATATAAGCTGATTTCAATGGCGTTAAAGTCACAGTCACCCTTAACACCTCCATCATTACGCATGTATTATAATCTGCCTCTGCGATCAAACAGCAAGGATAAACCATCTCCCTAATCCATGCTTAATTTCCTGTCCCACTGTGATGTATATAAGCTCTTTTTCTGCCATCACTGGTCATTATCTGCTGCTGATGAAAGCACCAAAAGGAATATGGTGGATTATGGAAAAGCTGTTGGTAAATATGTATTGGCTGCAGGGAACGTATAGAGCTGTGAGAGACACATTGATTGATGTGTATTCTATTGGCTTTTGTATGATTTTGCTGAATCGATAATGTGTGTGCTAAAGGATTCCTGTGAAGTGGGGTCGAGAGCTGGAGCTTTAAAGTTCTTGACATTTTCGCCTAAAATACATGTTGGTTGACTTTGGCACATTTTCTTTCCGTACTCATGAAATCTTTTACATTTGATGTTTTAAACTGGTGTCTAGCAGTTTATTTCAGGGTGGGGGGAAAAGACAAAAATAAGATCTTTAGAAAATATAGTTTGTAATAAAAGAGAGGAGCTGGGTCAAGTGCGTACTTATAAGTAGATATAAAGACAAAACAAAACAATGATTAAAAAAGAGAAATGAGGCTCTCAGAATAAAATTCAAAGAGTTCATTATAATTGTCAGTCTTGTCTGAGGATATTTAAAGCTGCACTAATTAATACTTTCATATTAACAATGGATCAAATGACTGTGGGATGTGAAAAGCGTCACAGAGAATCATCACCAGCTCTACAGCTGCTCTCAGCTCCGACTGGCCTTAATCAAGCTAGTTTTCTTCAATTTGTTGTCCATTCTTTTTTGGACATTGCTATTGTATTGAATCCGCTTGAATCAACACAGTTGCCTGAAAAACATGTTGGCATTGTATATGTCACAGCATACATTGAATGGTAACGTTTCTGAACAAAAAATGCGTTTCATAAATACATTTCACATCGGCCTCACATCACACTTGAGTAAACGCACAATGTCACATAGTTACCGATGTGTAATGATCGGTTAAGTTTAGGACACAAACTAAACGTAGCACAAAAAGTAAGAAAATCTGTGTTTGGTAGATTATGTCTCTGTTGTAACAATGCTTCTTGGCAATAAATCTCATACCGTTGGAAAGCCGGTTTATTTCCCTTTTAAACGGTGACACATTTGTAAGGAACATGCCTTTGTGGGATGAGCAGCAGAGCTGAGTATGTGGGTTGCGCCCATGAAAAATTTGCCAAATCTTCTCTGCCAATGCCAACAGAGCGGTTTATCAGAGACGACCTCCAGAATGTGGGAGTGGAGAGGATGGAATGGCCTGCCAGCAGGCCTGACCTCAACCCCATTGAACACTTGTGGGATCAGCTTGGGCGTGCTGTTCGTGCCAGAGTGACCAACACAACCACGTTGGCTGACTTGCGACAAATGCTTTTTGAAGAATGGGATGCCATCCCACAGCAGTGTGTGAGCAGGCTGGTGACCAGCATGAGGAGGAGGAGCCAGGCTGTTGTGGCTGTGTATGGTTCTTCCACACGCTGCTGAGGCTCCTGTTTGTTAAATGAATGAATTGTTAAATTGCCAATATGTCTTGTTTCTTCAGACTTCAAACATCCAATCCACCAAACAAGAGTCAATGGCAGAATAAGCTGTTTGGCGTCGCTTTATATGTTGCTGCTGCAAGGCATTGTGGGACAACATTATCCCATTCCTTTGGCAAAGGTCCAGTGTAGCCTATGCTAAAGGAGATAAGAAAGGAAGCATTGAAGCATCTTTTCTTAGCATTTAGAGAACTCAAACAGCTTTTATCACGGCTGCCACTTAGATATTTACAGTTCATTTCACTCAGTTAGGAACCTCCCGAAGCAAAACAAGACAATTCAAGGCATAGCCCTACAGCACTAGAGCAGTGATTCTCAACTGGTGGGTTTTGGGTCGCGGACCCGTTTTCAGTGGGTCGCGGGCATTTGCCTATTAAAAAAAAATAATAATAAAAAATAAAAAATCCTGTGCTTTTATTTTGAAGGGGATTTTTTATGCAGCGGAGTGCCGTCTATTCACACTCCTTAACAATATTTGGCATTAATGCCTTGTAATGCTAATATCAGCAGAGGATAGACTGAACCTCTGTCAAATGACACTATGAGTAGACGAATTGAAGACATGTCGGATGACATCACACATCAGACCACAGCTCCAATTTAGGCAAGTGGTCATTCTGCATTACAAATGGACGAATCTACAGATATAACAAACAAAGCAGTTTTACTCGTTTACGTGAAACATGTGTGGGACGGGGACTGACAGGAACAATGTATCTGTACAAGAGAGCTCCTATACTACGACTGTAGAGGACATGTTCAGCTCAGGTTCAAACTGCACCATCTTTACATTAAAGACATTTGAGAAGTTGAACATTTGGGTCGCGTCTTGTCATTAAGGGGTGATGGTGGGTCCCACAGCCAGACCAGTTGAGAACCACTGCTCTAGAGCATCAGCAGGACGACTTTCATAACTGCTTGTACTAGGCCTGCTTTTTTTTGTTGGGTGGAGGTTTGTTGCTCGGCATTGTGATTTTCTCTCTGACATGTTTAATTCTGAACACAACAAGAACAATATTTTGCCTAAAATGTTGGATAGCAGGAGATATTGGCAGCCACACAAATACCATGATATCATGACAATGTAAGACGTCCTTTAGGACCGGAGGGTAGATGTATGTTGAGTGAAAAGTCCAGTGACTGTGTGGAGGCTGATCAGAGGGAACTGGATGCTCAGTACGTTGGACCACATCGTCTCTCATTGCAGATTTGAATGTGTAAAAACAATAACTAAGGAAACAAGAACACGTTTTAGAGTATAGTGCCAGTAATCTGACTTGTGTATATTCATGTGAGCTCTCAGTACCACTGAAATGAGTCACTAAGCTAACTCTTAGCTGTTAGCTCTCCTCCCCCTCCTTTCAATGCAAGCAAGTCCCATCTTTGTGAGTCGACTGTGTTCATGTCCTACAGTCGGGCCAACATACAGTACCGAGCTGTGGAGATACACATGGGACAGTAAGTGAGGATTTGTTCTGCATGCATGTATAAATGCATCTTCCAGATATTTCCCCAAAGGCTCCCCTCCCCGTATCCTTATTGCATCACATCTCCCATATGTTTTTTCCATCTGCTCGTCCCTCCCTCCGTCATCTCATTCCTCTGTGGCACATGAATGGGCTGAACATGCCCTGAATCCGATAAACAGAGGCATTTAAAAGGTCCGCATCAGGGCTTTACTGGCATGTTAGAAAGGAGAATTCAGAGGAAAGGAGCGGTGTGGTTTGAAGAAATGGAGAAAAGACAAAGAGCAGCTTCATCTGTTCAGATTCATACTGGTTTGAATATGTGCACATGCTTTTCTAAATATGTTTCACTGACTTAACCTATTTGAAATCATGACTTCATGCAGAGTTCTCGTCTATAACTATAAAAGTGAGGCCGGTCACATCTTGCATTCGTAGCAATCCCTACGAAAAGGTACTGCGCCTTGATTTGTAGATATCCCAAAAAATAGTTTTGTACGTTATCCACGTAATCACAAACGACGAAGTATAAAGACCGCTGAAGCTCAACAGGGCGGGCTGGAGGGGTCCAACAAACAGCAAACTTAGAAGACAACAAGAAGTCAACGTTGATTTTTTGTCACGCCTCCGCGGTCATTTTGACCCAAACGTAGCGTGGACCAGTTTCCTGTGAAGACGGAAGTTTATTTTGAAAAGGCCGTATGCTGGAACGAGCGTAAATTGACCTGTGGTTTGTCATCATCTAAAGACTACAGACATTACATTACATCATGTTCATTTCACTGATGTGCCTGTGGTGTGCACCGGCTCCTAATTAACAATTAAAGCAGCTTGGTGCATTTCCCCTCTTGGCCAATCAAGGTGTGACGACGTCCTTTCTTTCGGGCTTTAGCGGGAAGAGAATTGCACACCCTGGGTGTTCTGATCCTTCCTTCACTTAATGCAGACCTCATTCCAGCAGATATTGTCAACCATAAAGTCTCTCTGGGCCTTAACCTTTCTAATTGAGGGTGATTTTAGGTTTCCTGAAACCTAGCTGGAGTGAATATTAAAGAAGTTAGTGCTATTTGTGCTTGTTATATGATAACCTAATCCCCAAAGGCTTTATTTTGTTAACTTGTTCATTGGTTTATTTCCATTGAAACCCTCATTATACACATGTCCTCATCAAAGAGGCAGTTGTCTATTATTGTAGAGTGTAGATTTGACTTAATCATTTCCATCATGAAGGCATTTCTTTCATTGTAAAGGCACTTTGTTGATTTGTTTCTCCAAGTAAACATTGGTTTATTATGTGGTTTGGAACCAGTTCTCAGGCTTCTTCCTGATCATCTGAAAACTGGGGAATCAGTGCCACCGCATTGTATAATTCACACATATGAAATCAGGCCATGCAGACCAAAAAGCACAGAACTGATAGAGTTGGAGGAGTGTCATAATAGCACAAAAGGCGAACCAAATTAAAATTGTGCAAATCCAAACACAAATCACATCTTTGAATGAGTGAAAATCGTCTATGTGACCTTCACATTTCAAAACGCATTATTATTATTATTATTGCATGTTGAGTCATCTCAGCGCTTTTAGTTTTCAAGGAAGACCAACAATGAATGTGTGTGTGTGTGTGTGTGTGTGTGTGTGTGTGTGTGTGTGTGTGTGTGTGTGTGTGTGTGTGTGTGTGTGTGTGTGTGTGTGTGTGTGTGTGTGTGTGTGTGTGTGTGTGTGTGTATCACAAGCCTGGTACATCTTATTCCTCCACCTTTACCCGCGGCATCAACACATGAATGCATCAATAATAATAAACCATTGATGTAGGCATAGCATCAATATTGTATATGAAATGGGCCTAATGACTATACTTTGGTACTTTTAAGTTTATTAATGATATTATAGTATTTTTACACTGTGCTCTAGTGAACAATTGAATCATAAACACATTTCACTCACTCATGACACTGTCAAAGGAGACGTGCTCCATGCTTGGGGTCGGCTGGGTTGCCATCGTCCCAGGTTCCGCACTGAGGAATGTTAACTGTGGCGCTGGGAACGGGGCTCCGTCACTGCCCACAGGGGTGTCGTGAAGCTGACACGGCCGGAGCCACAAGCCGCTTTCAGCAGCCAGCCTGCCCACCCTTTGAGTGTAGACATATATTTCTGTCCATTATAAGACTGTGGTGATACACAATAGACTTTGGCGAGCCGCCACAGTCAAGGAAATGAAAGGGAAACACTGTGACTTCTTCTTCTTGTTCAGTGCCACTGCTAATAAAAATGTCTGTCCTTGGGTTGTGAGCTACGTTTCCCAGCAGCAGCTGTTTGTCTTCATTCGCTCGTCATGCTTTTTGTCAGCTGTCAATGAAACGTGATCACCAGCCGACACCAGGTTAAAAGGATAAAGGAACTTTTCTGATGAGTAAAATCATTTGAAAATCGTTTTTGACTTCTTTGTGAGTAATTGTGATTTCTGTTGGAAGTTCCAGCTTTATGTCTTCAGTATGAAGACTCTGAAACCATTTGTAGCGTTGGTTGCTCCACCCTATCATCCATAAGGATTACACCTTGTTAGTTTTATTCATCACAAATTATATTTTAAAATATTATTAGTACTGAGAAATACTTTCTGCTTATTGGCTGGTCTGGAGGTGTAAGTTGGACTTTGAGCTGATGGAAATGAAGCCACACAATAGTATAGTCACACTTGTTTTAGTCGAGTATTGAGTATGTTGAGAATGTGACACCGGTGCAGTGCAACACGAGGCCGGTGTTCCAGCAGCACAATGCAGTAATGCAGCAGCTTTTAGTGATTAAAGGAAGCCTCCCTAACACTGATGACTGTGGTGGAGTCCGACAGCGAGCGCTCCACAGTCCACCAGTCGAAAACTCTTTCATGAGTCGGCGCATGCTTGCACACAAATGGCAGCCTCCTGCTGTGAACCTGTGTTCACCGCAAAGCATTTGGAAACCATTACAATCATGCCGGCATGTGTGTGTGTGTGTGTGTGTGTGTGTGTGTGTGTGTGCACACGCGGGGCCAGCGGGGCTGATGAGAGCAGTTACCGGGACTACGCCTGGTGCATCATATTGACTCCAGATGCGGTTATCTCAGCAAGAGTGCCGGGCAGTGATGGAGGGGCGGTGAGGCAGACAGTAAGGTCACTCAGAGAGCACGGCAGCCAATGGATTTTATGCTCCCTTACTGTTATACCTGCTGGATTTATAAACTCACTTGTTAAGAGAGGTAAAGCTCGCAGTGGCTTGAGTGTATTTTTGGTCAAAGTGCGCCGGCTAGATGTTTTATGTAATGGTCATTTGTATTCTGACCGCAGGCCTCAGCTGATCCCTATTTTTTGCTGGCAGGCTTGGTCGAGGGCAGCCTCGCATCATGTCAGCTTACCTTTTCTTATTGCATCTCCCTTTCACAGACACGTCATGCCGTCTTTGTAATATATCCCGGGTCATGTAAATCCAGCAGCCGAGCCATTTATGCACTCCGGGCGGTATTTGAGGAATGAAATACAGTTATGAATTTTTAAACAGCGCACACGTGCGTCGAGTCTCCGGCTGCATCTCTGGTTCTGTGTGCCTTTATTTTTTTTGCCCGATATATTGTCAAGGTGTTGCTTTCTGATATTCCAGATATGCAAATATTTCTCTCCACTCACAGACGGAATTAAATTGATTCAAAGCTGGTTTTTTTTATTGTATATGTATTCGTTCTCTATTCATGTAGGAATGCCAAATACATGACTGCAAACTCACTGGGCACTGTCTGAGAGGATCACAGCAGTTACCTTTTCTCCGTTGTTTCCATATATTCAGACATAATCCCACACCAAACAGAATTACCAGTGGACAGCGTTGTAAAGATCGACTCAGTGAACTGATCGTACGGCAAACAATAGTGGTCGGATTAGCTGGATGAAAAAAAGAGATCAAACCCCGGGAAGAAGTGAATCCACCTCTCCGGAACAATAGGGATTAGGGGTTTGAGCCCAAAAGGGGAAATCACTAATGTATTTAAAAATTGAAAAACATGGAAATGAGTCTCTTTGTCCTCCATGTGTGACATAGCCTTCAGATACTACAATTACCTCGGAGGCTGCGTTCCGTTCCTATGCTTTCTGATTCTATGGAGTTCAAAGCAGCCTCAGGGTGCTTATTCAATGTTGCTGTATAAATTACTTCCACCAGCGCATCATGTGTTCACCTCTGACTTGTTTGTGTGGTTGTTTCCTCAGAGTATCTACAGATTGGATTGATGGGTGGTGGTCAGATGAAGAGGTGGTGTTGATCTGGATGTTCGATGTGAAGGATTACTGATTTAAATCATCATAACGATTCAGTGTATAGTCGCAGGCTCAGCTCTTACATCGTGTTACATCACATGGTAACAACAGAAGACTCAGTAGAGTGCAGTTCTGCTCCACCAGGTGTGTCTCCATCTCCCCTCCCTCATCTCATTCAGTTGTTCGGCAATGTATGGCAAAATATGTAAGGACACATAATGCATTATTGTACCAAATAAGGACATATTGTGTTTTTATATGTGCTGTACATGAACACAAGTAAGTATATTCCTTTTATGTTTTGATGCTTTTAATGGTTTCATGTGAAGCACTTTGAATTACCTTGTTGTTGAAATGTGCTGTACAAATAAACCTGCCTTGTCTAGCTGTCATTATGTCTAATTCTCCTGCTGTTTATTTATCATTTTATAATCCCCAGTGTGGTCTCTGAGTCGACCAACTCTCAGAGGAATATTCTATATGTACATGTTCTATATTCAGATATCTATCTACTATTGGAACCATTGTTATATTGCCTCCTTTAGATTGATTTTGACGTTAGTTTGGGTTATCCAGAGCTGACAGTCCTTTCCTTTGTGTCTGTCTCGGTGAAGAAGGAGAACACACGTAGGTCACACAGGGTTGAAAGTGAAAAGAACGACACAAGAGTACACAAGAGCTATTGGTCAGATGATATCTGTCTGTGGATCAATGGCAATGAACTCAAACCAGTCCACGAGTTAAACTATCTCGTTACCTGAATCTCACTTCCTGTCCGGTTTAAGTTGTTGACATAATCACTGCGTTGAGGAGGCAATCTGTGGTAACAACAAGATCTCCGTCTTCACCACATCACCACCCACACACACACACAAACACACGCAGTGACGGGGATCAGAAGAGCGCGTCGCTAATCTGGGCGTAGTGCAGCGTCTTTACCGCTTTGGTAGAAAATACCTCAACGGTGATCAGCATGGAACCCTTCACCTCAGTCCTCATCCAACCCAGGAGAGGTGCTTTAAAACACGTATCCTGCACTTCAAATGAAAGAAGAATGGCTTTTGTATTGCAATAAACCTCAAAGATGCATTTTAAATGACAGAAGTGCTATACAGCAAATGACTTCTGCTGCTCATTAAAATCTCAATCCGGAAAAATATTTTCTTCGGATTTTTTTCAGAGCCTTTGTGGATCACAATCCACAATACCGAAATCAGACCAAGAATATGCAATAGAATATGAAATATCACTCGATAATCATGTGTTATCGTGACTCATTTTGCATTTATAATAACTGCAGCCATAATGCCGTTGAAAGTGATGACCCATTGCTTCCACAGCAAATGTTGAGCTCTCGCTCCCGCTCCACCACCGCTCTCCTCCTCTCTGTGCATCTTCACTCTCCTCCTCTCTGTGCATCTTCACTCTCCTCCTCTCTGTGCATCTTCACTCTCCTCCTCTCTGTGCATCTTCACTCTACGACTCGAATCAACAACATCACAAGTGCAGCAAATCCCATCAGCGACACGGATTATCTTTGTCACGGAGAGGTGTGAATATTGTGTTTCCGTCGCTGTGTTTGTGCATGATGATGATGACTTGGCGGCGCGTCATTTATAATCTGAGAGGAGAATCATTTACCACTTGTTGTGGACTCCGAACAGCAGCTTCCTCTACTGCCGTGTTTGTTCTTTTCTTTCTCTCTCTAATCCATCTCCAGTGCTGCAATGAGCACAACATGTAACAAGATGAAAATGATTGTCTTCCTAATCAAATTAGATTCAGTGAAAACATCACAGATTGATCATTTTCTTAAATTCTTCAGCGAGCTATACATTACTGTTGAGCATTCTTTATCATAGTCTCATGTTCCCCGTATCAACTACTGCACTATTGTGAATCACATCTTACCAAATGAATTCAGACAACATTCCACATGCAGCTCTGTTGAGACAATATGTCTCGCTGTCTATACATCAACACATTAATCTGTATCTGAGGTCCACAGGTATGGACCTGAATAGAACACGTCTTTATCTTCCTGGACAGCTTTCAGTTCAAATACGTTTCTCATTTCAGCTTCGACCTCATGAAGATGCTCGTGTTGGTCGTACATGTTTACTTCTGTTACGACTGTTCATGCTTGCTTGTGTTTTGTGTTGATGTATAATCGCTGTTTTGTGTGTTTTTTGTTCATATTTTGCTTGTTTTGTTTCATCTTTGATGAATAATACAAAAATGATCCTATTGTTTGTATTTTGTTCCTTCAATTTTTTTGTGTAAATAAACTAAACTCAATCCCAATCTGTCAACCCTGATCCCTGAGAAATGAATTAGAATGTGTCAGAATATCACAATATGAATAGTGGCTGAATTATTAAGTAGATTAGAAAAGATATGATCAGACGTTGGGATTAACACAATACATGCAATTGTGTAATTAAAATAACTATTAAGTTAATTAACCTATTAACTTAGTAACTATTCAGTTATAACTAGAGAACAAAACAAGACAATCACATTTTTGGTGCATTTACAAAAGATGTGGATTATCAGTATTTATTTTAAAATACATTTTACAATAAAGGAAACGCTACCATAGCGCTGTGGGATGTTACAACACTAGGTGCCGACTAACACAATGCTAGGGCAACTGTTGCTACACAATGTTACAATTAAATTACGTTAACTGAACAAACATTGTGGAAGGGTTCAAGTTAAAGACTCCCAGACTGGACAACACCGGGGTAGAGACCTGTCAATCACAGTAGCCCCGCCCTAAAGCATCCCCTGCTTTATGGTCTGTTTGACTCTAAATGGACCATAATGTACTAAATGAACATCATGCTGTATTGAAGAAGACTTGAAACTATAGATTGAGACCATAAACTCGTGTTCACAATGTGTACTGAGGTAACACATCACCCAGAGGCTCATGTGTAAGAATGCATGTTTAAGGCACTTCCACATTGGCTTCATGTTCAGACTCGGAGGTTGCCGCCTGCTTCTGCAACGCTATTTTTAAATTAAAACAGCGATCTGTTCACTTGGCGTTCTTCTTTTCATCCAACAGATCCAACAACTCTTTTACTTTTTCATGCATGCAGCTTATATTTGCAAACACATTTGAATAAATTCCAAGAAATTGTGCACATTTCCTCTAAGTTTCCAGGAGACCAGCTGATTCCCAAGCCGCATCTCTGACACACTCCCATTCAAACTGCAGCACTGCAGGACAAACACACACACACACACACACACACACACACACACACACACACACACACACACACACACACACACACAGTGGCTTTCATTTTCAAACAGCCTTCCATGATAAGAAATGTGGGTAACAATGAGATGTCTGCATCAACAGCCCCACTTCAGCCCAACATCCAAGAGTCACGTGGGATCAAACCCACATCAAAGCCTGGCCGGCGCCACTATGGAAGCCCAGTAACAATGCGACAATATTTAAAGCCACATGGATATGGAACCATCCCCCTGTCACACACACATCTCTCTTCCTCGTTGTCATAGAAATAGAAAAAGAGCAGCGTTTGATGTCTGCCGTGACAATACACCAACGCATCCAAATGGTGAGGTGCAGATACCTGCCACACAATATGTAAGCAAGTCATTTCCGTCCATTGAGAACGCTGTAAACACATTTAGACGCTCTCATCCACTAAGCAGGAGTCATTATTCGGGGCAAAAGGAGCTGTCATAGCCAGCAGTAATGCAAGAGCAATACATAACAAAATGCCAAAGCACTTCCAATGTACTGTTTAATGAGGCAATATACAAGAATATGTTTTGGCTGTATTGATTCAGCCACTTTTTTTTTTTATCCATTCATGAATAGTCAGGCTCATTTACTCCATTTATCATGTAATTAATGTCCAGAACGAGCTCATTTTTTCTCTCAGTAGTCCTTGATTAATGTTATTTTCTTTCTTAATGGGACTGTTCCCTGCTCAGTGTGGAGAAGGATTATTTTAACTGTTCGAGGGAAAGAAGCCAAAATCAAATATGGGGGGGGAAAAAATCACAAAAACCACATTATAGGGAGGAAAGCCTCGATAATAATGTCTAATCCAACAGTGTCTCCCAAACACATGAGGCACTTTATGATCACCTAAAGGGAGCAGCTCAAGACGAGACACACGTCAATTAAGATTTTGGTCTGTTTTGCTTCCATAACACGTCTTCTTTCAGACTAGTGGAAAGAAAACATCCAGCATACAGTTACCATTAGATAATACCTCATTTGCATATTTAAACATAGCATTTCAGAAAACTTGTTATCGGAAAAGGAAAAACAATTGTCTCAAATGAGTAATAAACTGGGGGAGGTTTCATGGTGCTATCTATTAGGTTTTTAATTTCACCTGTAGTGTCTTGAAAATGTCATTTTCCAAAACATATCTTTAATAATGAACGTTTTCTCTAAATCTCTAAGCCACAAATCTCCACTTCTCCAAACTGTCCAGTTTTATTCCTCTCTATATTCCGAAGGTTTTTACAAAAGGGTTTGTTCGTATATCTTTCAGAGCCTGATTTAAACCACATTTTATTACTAAAAACATGTTTTTATGGCTGACAGTATTTTCTAATTGATGGGGTGATAAAAAGAGATATCTAAAATGCCTGCAGTAAAAACTGTTCACTCTAATTTGTCAACAAAATGAAACAAGAAATATGTTTTGAACCTGGCTTCATCCAATGCTGACAATTCTGTTCAATAGATGTATTCAAATGACGACAATGCCTAATTTCCATATTTAAACATGAAATTTCAGAAAACGTGTAATACAAATCATAACTGTCTTCCCCTTACGATATTTAAAGGTCATTACATTGTGCCTCAGAAAGCACGTCAGTAAAAAGTTCTACCATGAGTTCCCGACATTGTCTTCAGCGCTGAGGCTGCACACGCACGACAATGATGACATAAGGCGCGTAATAGCGCAGATACTTGTTGGATGCCCTTATTCCCTTTGGGTGTGCTTTACACAGAACTCGCACAGCTCATGGTGGAAAAGGAAGGGGGAGAGAGAGAGAGAGAGAGAGAGAGAGAGAGAGAGAGGGAGAGAGGGAGAGAAAAGGTCCCTTGTACCTCTTCAGCATCGACCTCCTCCTCGCTGTCAGTGGGTTCCGGCGCTTTCACGAACCACCACTGGATCTCCAAATATACGGACGTGGTTCCGCTCTGGAAAGCGCACGCCATTTCTATGTTTTGCCCCTCTTTAACCGTCATGTTGGAGGGCAGATCTGTGAAGCGACCTGCAGATGAGAGACGGAAAAAAAGGAGGGGGGGGGGGGGTTATGATGGGGACAATTGTGTGTGATTTGTGCCCATGAATTAATCACTTAAATGGTCAGCTAGTGAATGTAGACATACATGTGGCGGGTTAACTGTGTGTTACTGAAGCCAAGCCTTGATAAAGGTGCGTTCTTGCCCAAGCGTGCCAAAGCTTCTTCAATGGGAATTTACATAACGCACAGTCGCACCATGGATACATTATTCACACACTTAATTCCAAGCAGGATGATCATTTATAGTTTTTTTTAAAGTCATTCTGTGGCCGTTGTCGCGCTCTCTGTGCCCGCGATTAAATACGAAAAATAACTTGACTGTTCGAGAATTGGGGGTCAACAAAAGAAAGCATAAAAGGAGAAAACATAAGAAAAAATAAAGGAGTTTGGTTTGGAGGATGCTAATAAGGGGGAATGTGGCCCAATGGAGAGTCGTGTCGACGATAGAAAAAAGGAGCGAGGATATTCGCGCATGCAAACTTCCATTCCAAACCATCACTCCAGGTCCAGATTATCTACAGGTTTGTGCGCACTTATCAGACATTTTGGGGATTTCAGCTGTTAGGGGGTTAGAAGTGCACAGAGGCGTTTTGAAAGTGTTAATCTCAGTGTGATGGAGGCTTTGAACGCCGCGGACCGCAGCATGCAGCAGCTGTCCGCGGTGCTGAAATCACTTTTCATGCACGGAGCCTCTTCAAATAAGTTCGATTTCTTGAATCTATTGTCTGGGATGAAAACCAAATAATGCGAGAGAGAAAACAGCCGCCCGCTCTCCTCCTCCGATGTGAAACGACTTGATTTCAAACAATCACCAGTTGCATTTTTTCGTCATCACGGGGTAAAAAAACCCCGCAACCTTCAGCTTTCATTATGAGCTTTGTTTCGCCCCCTTTCTGGGTTTATTACAATTCATCTCACTTCAAACATCTTCCTCCAAATAGCATCCTCTGCTTTTCTAGAAACACTGCGCACTTTGAACACTTTCTACCTCCCGAGCCGCAAGCTCGACATGATGCCACTGTCTCGTTAGGAAAAATATGCATTTTCTTACCTTCGAAGGAGAATCCCAATTGCACACAGAATCCGGCTAAGAAAACAAATCCAACAGAATCGTGAGAGGTCCACATCATTCCAATATAGAGAGGTTGCTTTTTTTACATCAGCCGAAAGGAGGAAAAAGGCGAATGTTTCCCAAAAAATACAAAATGCCAACACACCAGCAAAATCAAACAGTTGCTGGGCGAGTGGGTTTAAACGGAGATTGCCGAAGGTGGAACATGCTGCAAAACTACAGCTTGTCGTTGATGAAGTTCTTTCTTTCAGCCTCTCTCTCTCTCTCTCTCTCTCTCTCTCTCTCTGCAGGAGAGACTGTCGACTGCTCGGCTGTGCTTAAGTCTGTACAAAATAACCGGGCTGCGGTGTTCGTCTGCGCTACCGGAGAGACGTCAGTCTAGTGGATCACTGGCATCCTCACGCTCCACGCACCTCTGCGAATCTAGTCCTCATCCGGCTCCTCGCTGTCACCTTGACCGCTTGATTAAAAAAGAAAAACCGCGGCGCGCATTGCAGCGTGAACAACTAAATGATTGCGTTCACGAGGGTATCTTTATTTATAAAATGATCTGAATAAAAAAAACAAGATATGGAGTTTGTTTCCTGTGCTGTACTTTCTAAATGACTGATGCGTTAAAGTCCCCCCCCCCCCCCCCCCGCAAAAACTCCACAAAACAGATACGAGAGGAATTGTCCCCTATCAAAGCCTTAACATTCTAAATGATAAAAAGTGTGCGTATTTAGCGTGGGTGTGTCCAACTCTTGAGTGCTTTTGCAGTCCAACCCGTCTTAGAGGGTATAAAACAATATTGTAGCATTAGATGGAAGCAAACAGGGAGGGGTGGAGCCGGTATGGCATGTCCTGAGTCATTAAGATAGAAGAGATGCTGCTGGATTATTATATATGCACGAGTCTTCTGGGCAGACTGAGAACACTCCTATTATCTACTACTATTAGGAGACTCTTCAGGTGAATAGGGTAAGAATGAATCACACACTATTTAATTACACTGAGGCACATTTTTTTTTCTGGAATGCTATGTTAAAATATGCAAGTGATGCAAATCTTATTAAATATGGGCTCATTTGCATACATTTCCACAACAGAATGTGAACGTTGGATGGATACAGTTCAATATTCTTGTATCATTTTGTTCACATATTACAGTCAAAGGTGTTTACAGAGGGAACTTTGGATATCTGTTTGTATCACTCCATAAATGAGAAAACACTGTCAACCATACAAATCATTTTCACCATGTTTTTAGTCACAAGGTATTATATAAATGAGACCATGAATTACATATATGCACCAACACTTCTTTAAAACTAAATAGTATTGTAAAATGATATACATTTGAAAGATACCATGGAACTTCCTTTTTTTGTATTACAGGATTTCTGAAATGTGATGTCTTGTGTAAATGAGGAATTAATTGTAACTTTTGGTGAATTAAGGAGAAATCTACAGACGCAAATACACAAATTAGAAAAATAAACACCTACATATGTATTTTGGATGTTTTCTTTCCACTAGTCTGAAAGAAGAAACTATGTTTTCCTTACACCTGAAGAAATGAAACACAAGCCTTCAACCTGATGGAGTGTTGTTTTGTGCTAATGATGCACTAATGGTATGAAGCGAGCCAGGATTTCAAAGTGCTATCGACAATTTCAAAGTGGAAAACATGACTAGAGACTTCATTTATATATTGTATGTATTTTTTACAATACTTTCTTTTTGAAAGTATACTTTACTTTCTATACTTTCAGTTGTTGCCAGAGTTGCACCATCAGTCCAACACGTTGTTAAAAAGGTCTGTGGTTAGGCTTCAAAGATTTGAAGGTTCTGTACTATGAGAATCAGTAAATACTGAGACTATGGGCCGCCTTCAGTTATGTGGTGGTGACTGAAGTCATGTGATCGTAGTGTAGTTCGTTAATAGCATAGCGTTAGCTTTTTACTGTGTTAACGCTTCAAAACGCATTAAAGTGATGTTCATTAGTGAAGATTGTCTTCTGAACAAAACGTGTAAGTATTATCAACATGGTTGTTTGCCACAGAGCTTATTGCTTTTCTTTTAAGTCCAATGATCCCGTTGGCTTTTTAGCAAAGGAACCAGTGCGATGCTAACTCCTGGGTTTTCTAAAACAATACGTCATCCCTGCACCACTCTTATTGGAACCTCTGCTATCATAAGGAATCATATTTAAGTTTTCTCAGGGAGGACATTTACAGCCTTTATTTTGAAAGGAGACTTTAGAGAAGTGACAGGAAATGAGGATGAAGTTATGAGGCATGCAAGAAAGATTCCCTTATGGACTCAAACCAGGATGTTTAGATCACATGATCAGCTTAAAGATTAGGTTCACGGTTCTTCACGTCTATCTTAAACTAATACTCACGTCTCCGTCTGTACATTTATACATTTAAAGCCTTATTGTTTGATGGAATTGTTCCTCTTTTCCAAACTGGCTGTATCAATATCCCTTTCTAAAGTGATTTTAATGTAAATGATGGGGGACAAAATCCACAATCCTGTAAGTTTATTAATGTCATATTAGTTCATTAATTATGAATTCAATAACAATGTTATCAATGAATTCAGCCAAATATTAAACTGCAACATCAGAATTTTCATATAAGGTATATATATATATAGGTATAAATCAGAACGGTCACATGTGCTGGGCGAAATGTGCGATCGCAGAGGTCCTAAAAACACACACACACACACACACACACACACACACACACACACACACACACACACACACACAATAATGCTGTTTGTTGTTTTTCAATAGATGCAAGGCATGTTTTTGGCATAAACTCTACAGAAAATTACAATTAAAACAATTAAAACCACCTCATAATATGTACACGCCACACACTGTCCCCTTTACATCTCTGTCCAGTTGTGATCTGTGTCTACATGAAGCCAGTGCTGTGGTCAGCTTCTGCTTCTTGTCATGACAAAGTCATCTGAGCAGACATGTGACAGCCAGTGGTTCCTGGTGCATGTCACAGTGCAGGGAGGGCACTTAGAGAGTCACCTTGGAATCCGGTGACTCCTTCAACATGTAGGCAGGAAATGCACAGTGATAGGATTTTCAAGATCATTTGGATTTGGATTGTGAAACGATTTAATTTGGTTGTATGGCTGCATATGATTGGCTACCATGCAGAACAAGCTACTTGTGAACCTGACCTTCAATTACAAAGCTAAACATAATGAAATGTGAATGTTTCCATTGTGGTTTGGACCAATGAGAACCATCCAGGGGATCACACTCCAGAAGAGAACACCTTTAAAGACAGGAGTGTGAATACACAAACTAATCACACAGCAGGACAAACTCTGCTGTACTGTAGCGGATTTTGTTTCACATTTTCAAACCAGCAGATATCGTTAAACACAGAATCATCAGATTATAATTTGTCAAGGAGAAATATCAGTTCTAGAGAGAATAATTGCAAATGCATATCTATTGTATACACGGTGTATATAAAACTATTTATAGTAGTTTCCTAATTCAACACAAAACTGATTATGAAGTTTTTCTAAGTGTGTAATGAAATATCCAGTTTGAGTTAGAATGCTTCCATCAATGTGTTTTCTTTGTTTCAGCATATATATATATATATATATATATATATATATATATATATATAATCCATCTAAACATCCAAATGTCGTCACTTCTGCACAAAGCAGCAGGCAGGACACAGACACACAAGAAGCAAAAGTGATTTTAATTAAGAAAACGTCCAAACAAAACCTACACAGGAGGTGAAGTCTGGTGAGTTCAAAAGCAATCAGAAGATACACGAATGAAACAATGAAACAAAAAGCCCAGTAAACAGCTGGAATCCAAAAGTGAGCAACTGAAAAAAAGATCAATGTGACAAGTAACACGGATCAGGTTCTCACACGAGCGATACAGCCAGGAAACATAGCAGACAATCAGTCCACCAACAGACCAAAGACTGTGAATACACAGGACAATAATCAAGAAGACGAGGAGGAGACGAGGGCAGGCTGAACGCTGATTGGTGGTTGAAACAGTGGGAACAGAGCGAGGCTCAAGAAACTAATTAAACACAGGTGATACACAGACAATAGGAGGGAAAACACTAAGGACAGGAAGTCAAATACAGGATATGTCAGGCTTGGATTACAAAATAAAACAGGAAGTGAAAACTGAAGTCCTGAAAAAAACATGACAGTATAAAATGAGAGGAAACCAATGTCTCACAGTAATCATCAGTAAATGGAGTGTGAACAGCATGCTGGTTTGTCTGATAATACTAAATTCTGAATACATTTCAATAAAAAATTAATCATAATTGTGCATGTCTCTGTAGCTGTAAATCTCCTCTCTGGGAATCATCAACTATCATTCCAAACAAAAATATATCATGATCTGGTAAAGATGTAAGAACTCTTTGACAGATTTGGGAGCCCCGCTGTGAAACCAAGCCTCTACTAGACCGTCACATGTTAATCTGATTTGTATCCCGGTGCTGTGATGAAACGTGTCGTACTTGTTTGATTAAAGCGTTGACTCAGTGTTGGGTTATGAGCAAACAAACCATTACACCAGTAGAGCCACTGCGTGTCAGATTACAGCTCAAACACAGGCTTTAGTTTCTGTTTCCCTGCTTCAATCCTTCTGTTTCTTCACTGTTTGTTGAACTGAAGAAGAAAAACAAATGCATGTGTTGATTGTTCAAATGCATTAAAATGACAGATATTGATGTTGACCTCTAGCAGCTGCTGTGAATTATGACTCAAGTAGCAAAACAAAACCCAAAGCTGAATTAAGACGAGACATTACAGGCAAAAACATGGATTTTGGTCATTTTATTTTCCATAACATGTCGTCTTTCAGATTAGTGGAAAGAACATTACATTACATTACATTCATTTAGCAGACACCCAGGTTCCTCGCAGTCCAAGTTGGTGTCACCACGGTATCATCGATGGTGATGGACAGGTCTCGGTGCGGGCAACCCTTCCCCGGGAGGAACAGTAGCTCGGTTTTGTCCAGGTTGAGCTGCAGGTGGTGTGTCGCCATCCACTTCGAGTCTCCACTTGAGTGTCACCGGGGGGAAATGACAAGACCAGCTGGGTGTCATCGGCATAACAATGGTTGGAGAAGTCATGTGAGCGAATAACAGAACCCAGAGATGTTGTGTAGAGCGAGAAGAGAAGGGGGCCCAGGACTGAACCTTGTGGAACCCCCGTAGTCAGCATGCGTGGTTCCGACACGGCCCCCCTCCATGTCACCTGGTAGGATCGACCTGTCAGGTAGGATGTAAACAGGGAGAGTGCAGAGCCTGAGACGCCCATCCCCTCGAGGGTGGAGAGGAGGATCTGGTGGTTCACCGTGTCAAACGCCGCAGACAGGTCCAGGAGAATCAGGACAGAGGAGAGAGAGTTAGCTCTCACGGCGTGAAGCCACCACGATCCAATGAAATGTCCGGGCTCATAAAAACACAGGGTGTGCTTATATTGATATTAGTTTGTTACAGTATGTCTTTATGTGTTCTTGTCAACATAAAGAGACATTTTTTCTGTAGTGTATACTCTCTCTCTGTAGACACTGTCATGATTGTCAAGAGGACAATTAACATATTAATGAATTATTGTTTATTTTGGTATTGTCTATTTTCTTTCATTATCTATTCGTATTCGTCAATACTCACTTATTTTTTATTTAATTTTGTTATAATTTTTAAAATGTTGAGTGATGAAGTTCAAGGCGCAGGGCCACTGAGTGACCAAGGGTCCTGACTAAGCGTCAGTGTGTGACGAGTTGGGATAAAAACATGCTGGAATACCGGTAAATGAAAAAGTTATTCTAATGTGTTATGCTAGTAGCAGCTAATGTAGCCTTGAGTCTCGAGCATTATTTTCAATAGAACTCCCACACACCCAGAGTTTGATGTTACAAGTGGAGGTCCCCTTTATCGAAATCTAGTGGGAGGGAGGTCAAGGTAGCTTGTGGTTCAAAAAATGTTGCAATTTTGACAAGACTCATTTTATTTTACCCACAGTCAATGGTTGGTTTCTGTTAACCATGACCATGATCTTTCCCCACCCAGACTACATTATTATCCTTTCCTAACAAAGTAGCCTTTATACCTAATCCGAACAGAGCCTTAACTTTAATAATGCCTGATTTTCAGTGGGTCGCGGGCCTTTGCCTGACAAAAAAAAAAAAAAGTTGTGATTTTATTTTGAAGGGCATTTATTATGCAGCGGAATTATTCCAGCATTCACGGCACTTGTTCAGCAGTGCAGGAAAAACACACCGACCAATGCGTTGTGAATCACATCACGTGATGCAGCTCAGCCAATCAATATATGGGCATTCTGACAAGTTTCCTGACTTGAGTGAGATGTTCACACACCGTGACACACGGGGGAGAGACGAGGAGACAGATAGCAGAGCAGAGCAGGACTGTTAGAGTTGTGAAAGTCAAACCACAGGACGATCTCCAAAATAAAAAAATGTCCAGAGAGACCAGAGTCATTAGACTCTGACTGGACAGACTCGTATAGGTGAATTCTTCCCACACTAATTCATCTTTTTAGAAGATGAGAAAAATATAATATTGTGGCTTTTTCACTTCGCCCTGAATGAACCGAATTTAAAGCTGCAGGGCAATTCAGTGGAAATATTTTTTCTAAAATGAATACCGTTACGTAATTACATTTTTAATCCAGACGTTATTTTACTTGAAATGAGAAGAACACTTATTTATGTATTTCTATGTATTATTTATAATCCATCCAGTTAAATTTGAAAAATGAGAACAATAATTGTTAAAATATAATTGATGTGTACTTTCTTTATTTGATTTGACAGTTGTTTCCTACACAGAGACGTTACTGCTACTAGACTTCTTGAATAAGTATATATATATAATTTGGGTCGCGGCTTGTCATTGAGGGGTGATGGTGGGTCCCGCAGCCAGACCAGTTGAGAACCACTGCCTTGAACCATAACCACCCACTCAATGGCGGATCAGAAAACTGACCTGCTAAATAGGGATTTGGTCTCCTAAAATGTACGTCCCCATACAACAGAACTGCATTGTCAATTACATTATGTGAGAAACATATCATCTCCCAGATTACGTTTGTTTTAAAGGTATCATGAATACATTTAATGAAAGCGAATGGAAGTCAGTGCATGGAAGAGGCACGTGTGGATGGATGGATTGGACAAACACAAGGCTGTCACCTAGGAGACTGCTGTTCATGTCCTAAAGTAACATATTGTTGCCAAAACCTAATGGGGATGGTCTCTTACAGCATTCATAGCAATACTTACAGAAGATAATGCATAGATAATAATTCATAGATATCCCACGAAAGTTTTCGTATTTTATCCGAGGACGTAGAAAGACTCATGAGGCGGGTTGATGGGTCAACAAGGCGTGTTGAGGCGTGTTGAGGCGGGTTGATGGGTC
The DNA here is from genome assembly GCA_032191485.1 of Leptoclinus maculatus. NCBI lineage: Eukaryota > Metazoa > Chordata > Actinopteri > Perciformes > Stichaeidae > Leptoclinus > Leptoclinus maculatus. Next base: position 18,802,360 of record JAVDOI010000013.1, read on the forward strand.
TAAACCTAACTTCCTTTCCTGTGAAGACAGAAGTTTATTTTGAAAAGACTGTATGCATGTAACGAGAGAAAAACTGACACATGTTGCAGGTTTTCTTAGGAAAACGCACAGAAAAAGAGGAGGGTAGGATATCATATGAACCATTGTATGATGACACGTTGCCCTAATTAAGAATTAAGTTTTTAAATGGCTAAAGGTTTTTGTTTTTTTCTGGCTACTGGGTTGTTGCAACAGTGTCATTTTAAAGGCAATAAGAAACGGCATACTTCGGGGTGTCCCAGTAGCTCACTGAGCACATACCATTGAGTCCTGGCCACAATGGACTGGATCCAAGTCCGGCCCGGGTCCCTTTGTTGCATGACGTCTCCTCTCTGCTGTTTCTCATTCACTCTAAAAATAAAGCTGTAATACCGAGAACAAAAAAATCATGAAAAAGAAAAGACTTTGTGATTATGTTTTGCAGGAATACATTTGAAAGGATTCAGCGTTCTACCACCAGATGTTTTCCTGTCAGTATCAGCTGGTTGTTTCTGCAAAAATAAAATGTACAGACAGTAAAACAAATTCACTAAATAAATAAAGGACACACTTTTTGTGCCTTCCTGTAAGTAGAGGGAACTTGGACAACGGTCTTCAGTGGTTCTAAAATCCTGGCTACGGTCTTGTTTAGAGGTTTTCTTTGGAGCAGCTTTTAATCGTTTCCAGGAAGAACCTCTGTATCTGCAGTGTGATGTGCTGCAGCAGACATTGATCATTAGGGGGAGAAATAGAATCCTTTAAAACGAAGCAGTGTCACCTCTGCTGCAGCAGTCCTCGGTGCATCTAAACTGTCAAGAAATACCATCTGCCCTGCCAGTACAATAGCCATTAGGCAGTGAAACCACAGTTTACCTGGTTCCCTGCCAGCATCCATTTTGTCAGCCTGAGCACATTCCACGATGCTCGCTGAGTGCAACAGAGTGCATCAAAAAATAATTAAACACTTTTTCCAGGGTGATGATGCAAGCAGTAATTAATTGCCTGTGCATTCAGTAATGTTCATAATGTGACTGCCACAATAATAATGCTTTCTACCAAACTGTCTCATCTCTCGTTATCTTGCTTCCCAAGGTTTCATGGTTATAATATCTGGTTGCGGGGAACAACTGGCATATCAATAAGCTCCCAATAAAGCGAGCAATATCTACAATATTAGTGTGTGTATGGTGTACACGAGGAGGGTATTAACATACGTTTAACATTTAAAAGTGCATACGTAGTGCTTCTGAATTTACCTGAACTGTTTAGTTTGAGCGTCACTGCTCTTTTTTTTTTTTTTTTTTGAAGTTGGTGGCTCTCAGTTCTTCTTATAATCATCAACCTCCGAGCTCAGTGTCACATCCTTCCTTAAGCAGCCTGATGTCAGAGCGATGCATCTGTGTGTTTGAGCAGTGTGTGAGACGAGCCGGTTGTGTCTTTTTAACTTTGCCGGGAGAATGTCATCCATGAAAGAACTAGTCGAGCTGACTCTGTGAGTAATACAAGATAAAAGCCAGTGAACTGTTAATGGAATGTTTTACTTCATTGGTAGGGATCTACTCTTGAGCTTAGGTAGGTCAGGGTCAGCTACAAAACACCACCACTGAGGCACAACCAATTTGACTTGTGGTTGGCTTTATTCAAGAAATAAGCCTTCACACTCCAGGTTTTAATTTCTCTTTTGTGCGATTAATTTGTACATTATATTTTTTCATACTAATTTTGTCATGAATACTTTCACAAAGAACACATTTATTATGCCGTGAAAGATATCAATCTTTTTTAATCTTTTCAAACTTGACAAATACAGCTTATACCAGATCCACTCCTTGCATTGGAAATTTCACAATAAAAGCCCCAGACCCATAATATTTGCAGGCGAGTATTTCTAATTTTTGTGTCGTTTATTCGTCACGCCCCCGGTGTGTAAACTCTTAGACAGTGAAAAACTGTGACTTTGGTTCCACAGGATGCCACAGTGTGGTGGGATGAACTACCATCAGGGCTGACACCTGTCAATCAAACAACAAAGCAGGCTTTCATCGAGTTTCATTTTTTAAAAATACTTGGTAGTCTCAGCTGGGCGCTGTAGTTTTTTATCAAAAGTTAATCAATAGTGCATTTGTTGGGGACTATTTTCAGCAGCGGATTAATCCACATTTGGTTCTCTAGTGAGTATTTGGGGCAGCAGGACAGCAATGTATGTGGAATCGAGTCACGATAAACTAGAGTGTGTTTGTTCATGTAATGAAGGAGCAGTGCAACAGTGTAGCTTATTGATTTGTGTTTCATAGTTTCTGGATAAAAATTGAACTCTATGACACAGAGGAAGATAAGAAATCAGGCTTTGATACTCGCACAGTACTTGATAGCAGATACCTTCATTGTGGGTTTGGGTCTACACATGGGATTTGTTGACAATAAGAAGAATATAGAATATCACTCGACTTATCGTTGACACTTTGTGGCTCTGTTGTGTACATAGACTACAAAAGAAGTGGACCTTTTTCACTTTGATGTCACCCATTCGGTTTTGATGCCTGGAGTTCGGCATCATGGCCGGTGCCATATTTGCTTTTTGGAATAAGAATCTGAGACAGCGGTGGAGCTGCTATACCGCTGAAAAGACATTGTTATGCAACGGAAATGTTACAATAAACTTCCATAAACTGAAAACCTACTGTAAAAGTTCTAAGAGGAAATCATGGCTAACTCATAGACGACCTGTCAATCACAATGTAGCCCCGCCCCTAAAGCATCCCCTGCTTTATGGTCTGTCTGACTCTAAATGGACCATCATTTACTAAATGAACATCATGCTGTATTGAAGAAGACTTGAAACTAGAGATTGAGACCATAAACTCATGTTTACAATGTTTACTGAGGTAATAAATCAAGAGAGAAGTAGAGTCATTTTCTCATAGACTTCTATACAATCAGAGGAGTCGCCCCCTGGTGGTCATTAGAGAGAATGCAGCTTTAAAGCATTTCGGCTTCATCCGCCAGAACCAGAGGTTGCTGCCTGGTGCCAACGTCTGGTTCGACTAAAGCCTCCAAGGAGGCTTTTTTTAAATGTCTGTTGTTTTTTTATATTCAACCAGAGGAGTCGCCTACTGCTGGTTATTAGAAAGAATGCAAGTTTAAATCAGTTTCGCATCGGCTTCACCTTTCCGAACTGTAGGTTGACATCTGTTAGTGGAACAAAGAACACTAATGGGTCAAATTAATACATTAGGGCATCTTCATTATGACATATTCTTATCACCTGCTTCACTACCTCCCAAAACAACTCTCATAACCTAAAGTATGCTCAAAGGGAGTTCTGGTTTTCATCATAGGAGTTATCTTTACGGCTGGTTCAGAAGCAGAACTGCATTTTGCCTAAAGAGATAGATTGCTATTTTTAACAATAATAAATGTAACTGCAACACATCTTTAGCCTAGAGGGAGTGAGTGTTTGATACTCAATAAAGGTTTTCAGTTACCTTGCAGCAGCTGGATTCTCACAAAATCACAAGATCACACAAACATTCATCTTGTAAGGCTTCAAGTAATGCGTTTGTGTCCGAACAAATCAGCCTCCTGCGAGGAGCTACTGGCTGCTACGTGTGTGGTTTAGGTGTTCGTGACCATGGCCATACGCTGGGTTTTACAAATACAGAGGTCCAAAACTGAGCTCAGGCTTACTGACAAATATTTGATTCCCCTAAATATGTGCATTTTAAGATGTTTTCAGAGTAAAATGTCAATAGCTTTTAAACCATGTTAGTGGATACATGAGAATTAGGTTGTTGTAACCCAGACTACAAAAAGAAATACAGAGGATAAAATGATCACAAACATTTGTTTGACAGTGTTTAATGTAATTGTAATAGTAAATCCACACTACTGTTTTCCCTCACTCTCTGTGTTCCCTGTCTGTCTCTTTCTCTGTGACTCCTCACTTGTCTTCCCTGCAAGCTTGTATTAAAACAATTTATACAATTAAATACACCTTCTTTATTTCATCTTTGTGTTTGAGTTTGCATAATTGTCTCAAACAACATACAGGTAAACAACATGTGTGTTTTAAATAAGGGGTTTACAAAATAATGCTAAATTATTACACTACGATTAGGTCCGGTGTGTATTAGAGGTTCTACTGTATAAACCAAAGAACATATGCAGTATATCTCTGTGGTAATGATGTAGTGTGGATAGAATCAGCACAGGGATATAATGCTAATCTTATCCTGGGCACCATAGGCATTCCTGTTCTTCATCTCTCATCTCCATCACCTCCTCCCTTTCTCTCTTTCTCTCTTTCTCATCTTGTCCCGTAAATCTTTTCTTCCCAAAGCTAAGCTTTGACAGTCATTTCATTTGTGTCTGTCTCAGTGTAGAAAGTAGACTCACGAAGGCTATAAAGGATCAAAAGTGATACTAATTAGCCTGGCAGCACTGGCATCTGTTTAAACGCTGCATTAACGTTTGACATTGAAATACAATACAGTCCACTACTTGAATCACGCTTCACATAGATATTGCTGCCTCTCTGGTTTCCTCAAGTTATTGACATAATAAAAAGAACCACCATGTTGAGTAAAGATGTTTAAGTAGCGACAAGATCATCCTCACAGGAACTTAACTACTTGTGCAGATAATGATGTCTGCATGTTACGTGACGATTAAATCAACGTTGACTTCTTGTTTCACATGGGGAACAAATAGCAGACTGACTGAAAGGTTGGTGTTTGTTGGACCCATCCACCTCCCCTTCTGCCCGCCCTGTGTGGGCTTTTTGCGGACTTTATACTTCCTCATTCTTGATTTTGTGACTAATGTACACAATTATTTTTGTGGGATATCTATGCATTGATTATTCTAAGTATAGCTACGAATGCTGGATGTCACAAGCCATAACGGCGATCCGATGAGCAAGTTATACAAGATAATACTATATATTTGTCGCACCAAAGCCAAGTTATTTTTACTCAGAAAACACAGAGGTCGCGGTGAACTCAATGGACAGTATGGCCATGTGTGTAACGCAACACGCAGAGTTGTTTTAATCAACAATGGAGGCTTTTAAAGAGGTTAGCGTAGATGCTGCCAAAGCATCTGCTATCGGGACATGGCTGGTATTTCTTCATTGAAAGAAGAGCAAAGAACGATGTTTGGCTTTGGTGGTACGGTGGGGTTCAGAGGGTTCACCCAATCACTTGCCACATATTCTTTTTAAAGTGAAAAATGTTTTTAAGAGTTTCCAATGTTTTTTTGTAACAAACTATCTGACGCAAAAGGTAAGTATTCCTTTAGAAGAGCTTAAAACCTGCCTGTCTGTCTCTGGTGCAAACTGGAAATTGATAGAGGTAACTTTGATAGTCAGTGCTTGCAGGCACAACGCTGCTGCCTTACATCACATGAGGTGGTATCATGGCTATCAAACTTAGCAGCTGCCATAACTCCATCTAGCTCCTAGTTGTTCAGCCTGTTGTTTACTCTGCCATATACTAACTATCCATGTCATTCCAGATCCAGCTATCAATCCTGTAATGCAGTAACCCTTTCCCCGCCGATATACTCACCTGCTCCTCATTACCAAATTAGTCCTGCTGAATATACACCAGCTCACATCCATTCAGTTCTCACCACATTGTCTACTTTGCATCTGCTTTCCAGCATTATGTTTCTGTTTGCTGAACCCTCGCCGGATCTCCTGGTTTTGACCTTTGCCTATTGTTCAATTGAAGCCAACACAAACTCTTACGCTACTCTTGATTGTCTGTGGGTCGTGCATCTGGGTTTGAGTCTGTTCTGCGCTACTACCGCTACAACAGGTACGTGCTATGTGCTACGTAGCAACGTGTTAGCAAGTCTTCACTCTCTGTTTTAGTCTCTAACTGTATCTGTCTGCTGTCTGCTGCTGGGCGTAGTGTAGGCCTACAGTGGGTTTATCAGAGCTATTTCACAAGCAAACACCAGGTTCATGAGACTGGAACAACACATTCAAGTTGTGGACAGTAAAACCCCCCAACATGAGCTAAAAGACACTAGAATGCTTGTTACAGCTGAGGGGAGCTGCAGAGTGACTTTTGACCCATTTAAAAAAGATAAGGATGAGTGCAGCTGTAACTGTGGTCACAAAGCAGCTGGTCCAGCAACAACCTCTTGAAAACCAACCCAGAGATTACAAAGCTCCATTTGGGATTCCAATGGCAAATATTCAATGGAATGTTTGCACACAGCCTTTTGTATGACTACATAAAAGTCATTGTAATGAAAACAACAATTCAGGCTTGAAATGGCATTAAACAGAAGAGAATAAGAACTGGAATCCAAACAGGTGAGAGTTGATTTAAAATGTTACCCCCTCGCCACCTTTACTACATTCATGTATAGAATGCTTAGCTATGAACTAACCCACTCAATATGACAAGGACACTGACTAACTAAATACAAAATGCTTGTACATATTTCCTTCAAGTGCATACCTTCTCAGCATGTTTGCGTCAGCTTTGGCACAACAACTACCATCACTAAAGCAATCAGTGTGGTAGCAAAGCGGGATGACCTTTACAATGACAGGTTTGTATTGCATGTAGAATGTTTCCTCAGATCTATGGCCCAGCTGCAAAGCAGTCACTGAGAAATTATCATGTGGGTCATCATCATTATCAAGGGAACGAGGCATGTCTGCTCTGAGCAATGTGTTTAGGTATAAAGGACCACAGAGCATTGCATGAAAAATTCATGGGCCTTCCTCGCCCCCTGCCCCACGGTCTTTTTGTAGAAGTCCCTGTTCAGACAGAGCGTGTTTTGCGGGTGGAAAATGCGTGGCGTACCACACTGCCTTTTTGTTGGCCGATCAGACTGCTGGTCTTTTTGTCATTGTCGCTAGGCAACTGCTAATGTTAGCTTGACACAAACCATGAACTGTACGCTATCTAATAGTACAGTTTAAATGAATGAAAACAACTTACCCAAAATATCAATTGGATTAAGTTGCCTCCTGCTGATTTCTGTTCGGATCACGGTAACTACGGTTTATAAAGTCACATAGATAGCTCCAGGCATCCAGCAAGAGTCACTGCAATGACATTAAAACACAAATGCCGTTGCACGCTTTCACACTTAGAGTTGAAGTTGAAGCTCCTGTAAAAACGCTCAGCAACGCAAAAGCAGCGTGCAAAACACTCCACTCATTAAAACCAATTACAAAAAGCTGCACCAAGCTGCTCTTTCCAAGTCTACATTTGAAAGAAAAGAGTTTATTCTAGGCAATCACAATCAGTCTTCACAATTCATCTATTGGACAATGTAGAAAAAGTGCAAATCAAGGCAACTTTCTGCTCTGATTGGATTCTTTTTTTCAACTCAAGGCGTTAAGGGGTGCTCTTGCAGAAATGTGAGGGAGCTTTACATATTACAGGCTGTTGCTGTCTGACTTCTGAAGAATGAGGGTGCGCTATATTGCGAGGCATTGACAATCGCTGTACATTCAAATCATGACAGGTGGATTGTAATGGAATCGTGAGGCCAGTAAAGATTCACACCTCTAATCACTACTGACTCTATCTACACAGTTTCAAAGAATGAAAGGATAATTGTGTCCTCTTACTTTTGCCTTTTTGTTTTCTTTGCTATCAGCAACCATTGGTGATAGCACTGTGCTTACCAGGGCTATTGCTGAGATCAACAGATGTGGCAAAAATAAGTCATTCTGGCAAAGACACACAAGACAAACAGTAAAAGATATTATCCAAACAGTTTTACTTTCAAGGTCAGTGGTTTATATAATCTGTCTAGACTGTTGTTTACTGTGGTTTACATCCTGTCGCACCGTCTGACCTTTCTTTCTTTGCCCTGTTCGACATGTAGAGATTTGCCCATGTCTCAGCGATCCTTTTACGGTGTTATTGTAACCAATGGAATCATTGTTCATTGGTGTTCTTACACCGTGCTCTCTCGTCTCTTCTCCCTCTGTGTGAAGGATATCTGTGGCTCGTATGTCTTGCATGTGTTTTCTCGGTACAGAGGAGTATTTTTGGTCCGGTTCCTACCAGAACTTGGTGGCACGTGGAAGACTTAATTTAATTTACCAATCATCGGAACTTTAAAAAACAAAATTGTTGTCCTAAACTTTTTTTTCTCACTTTTTATGTTGAGACATGCTCGTATGAGTGTCTAAAGGCAGATTCTTAAACTGCTTGCTTAAACTGGTACATAAGTAAGTTAGAATTCATAAGTTTGACATTAGCTGAATCGCCGTCCTCATAGCCCCAGGGCTTCCTGTTCTGCTCCATTTGTGGGCAAGTTTCATTCTTCCACAGTCACCAAGGAATAAGAGGAGAGAGAGAGTAGTGGTGTTAAGGGGCCCACAGGTACTAGAGCTGGTCCATGACTTAGCTGGTCAAGGAGATGTGACAGTCACAGAGATGAGGGAATATGTTCCATTATAGGTGCTGTTACACTGTTCAGCGTTATAATGGAGGATGTTCCCCAAGACAATGACTGACCTGAAGCTGTGTAAACTATTTCCAGCAACTATGAACTGTATAAACTGTCAAGTAAAAATGAATCAAAATCTAAGAAAAAAGAAAGACAATCATTCTTCATTTGTTTATTTTGAAAAAATCGTATCATCCAAATGTATTCAAAGTAAGACATTGTGTTCCTTTATCACATCTTCTGTTGGGGGTCCTGGATACCGCGGGTCCGCTTTAATGGTTCACAACAATAGACACCTTGATACTTCACAATGTCACATCTTTACTAAATATTAGGTTTTAATGAGATAAGAAGAAAAGATAACATTGTTCCTGACAGTTGGGCCCTAAACAACGAGAGTTAAGGAGTGTTTTCTTAACATTAATTTGACTTCATCATTGTTGGTCAAGTGTTTATCCTGTTGGGACTATATGTATACGACTCTTACGACAGGTCTGGACCAATCATGGATTCAGTTTGTTCCAAAGGAAAATTCTGATGAATGTGATAAATCACTTGTATGAGCCACAAATCTATTCACTTGAGTGCTTTCTGCATTAGGCCCAATGTCCCTGTGTTCCCCTTTTTGTAATTTCACTGCTGCCCTTGTCTACTATATATATATATACAGTATTTCTGTCTGTCGAGGATGAGCGCTCTCTCTGAAGTGTGACCCTTTCTTATCCAAATGAAGGGCCTCAGCATGAAGGGTGTTTTATGTTGCAAATTTGTGATCCATCCTATATAAATTGAATTGACTTGACTTGAGACGAATCTGAGGACACAGATGGACACATTGTCATAGCAGCATTTTAATGACCCATGAGGCCTGTTCTATTGAATGCAGGGTTGTAGACGGTAATTGCTCTCTACTTGTGTCACGGAGCTGACCTTTGACAAATGAATCAGTATGTAGTGAAAAGCCCTCTCCCACAGTCCTCGATCTTATCAACAATGATTGAGGCAAACACTATCAGTGATGACGGAAAAACCTGTGAGACTCTCTGTGGCTATAATGCAAAGCCAGTCACACATCAATGAAAACATCTCATCAAACATTTACGATATCAGCTCCGCAGCAAATCCATTTGAATGTGCCAAGCCTCAGGCACAATTACAACCCATGATGATAAATAATCTCTTCAGCAAAGTTAGAGGGACACATTCAGGCATTGTGTTTCTCCCAGCCAGTGGATGTGACGAGGTAATTAATAGCAGCATGATAATCATGACACAGTTTCTTAGTTAATGCTAATTACCTGTCTATCCATGGTGGATTTCAGCAAGCCCACTATGTTTTTGTCAATGTAATGCTGTAAACCACAGGTCTTAGCTCTGTGTGTGTTCAATCAAATAATATGGAGTGACATGTAGCAGGAGACGATGACAAAGAAGATTTAAGTAGTATCAAAGATAAAAATAGTTATATTATTAGTTACATGCATACACTGTCTTTTTGAAATCAAACTTCCTTCTTCACAGGAAACAACTTGGTTTGGTTTAGGCAACAAAACTACTTGCTTAATTAAGTACGCTGGGTGCTCTTTCGCTGAAGAAAACGAGATGCAAAACACTTATGGGTGGCCTTAAGTAGAAAACTTGATGCTGCAGAGCCATAAAGGTTGCCCTATATGCTAGAATACTTTCTGCGCTTAAGTATGTTGCAATACTTAACGTAACTTGAACTAACTTTACTTGAAATAACGTTGACTTTTGGTTTACCACTGGACACGAACTGTGGTCTCCTGGGTGATAGTCATATATTTCTGCACCTGTTCTATTACTCATGCCAAACTACGACCACGTAAAGCGTCGCAGTTTAAAGCGTAGAAGAACCATTGACCAAGCTACTATAGTTGAAGACTCGGGAGTGAGAATGGGCTGGTATAGTAGCAGTAGTAGTTATTAGACCACTTTCTAATAAGGTGCCTGTTATAAAGGGTTTATAGGATGGAGCTAATGTTGGGACTGAAACAAACGAACACAATCTCCCATTGTCAAAATATCCCCTATGTGTCGACATTCATCGTTTTCTCCGTCGCCAGACTAGAATCAGCTCGCCGTTAGAGCGGTAAGGTCCCCGGTTCTAGGCTTAGAGAAATTCGATGACAGAGCGCAATCACCGTCACAGATCCTAGGATTGGAGAAATTCCGTCTATAAGTTGGAAGAGCACACCAAGTACCTTCAAGCAATCTCAAGTAAGAGGCTTTGTCTGGGTAGAGATAGGTCATCGTGTGTTTGTAACCTTGTTCTGTTTTGTTTTAAGTTAACTAAACTATTTACCTTGTTAGTGTGTATTTTACGAACCACTGAGTCCCGTTCAGTGTTGTGTAACATACCTGTTGTGCTTGTTGCTGCTGTAATAGTGTTGTTCCACGCTGCTGTGCTTTGTTGTGTTTAAATCCATCACGGCGAGTAAAGTCAGTAAGCTGTACTTTATTAAAGGTCCAGTGCGTGATAGTTACAGTTGCTGTACTTTGCTCACACTCACACACACACATATCTACGCAGTTACGCTTATTTCAAACACACATGATGATTGATGATTTAGTTTTTATACTTGCTAATAAACAAACACGCTCCAACCAGATCCCAACACTAATAACTTTATCAATGATAAATAAATAAGGTAATAATGCTTCATAGGTCAGTTATAATCCATTGATAATAATAATAACTCTTAAAAGTTCTCTCATGCTGGTGATGAACAAATGTTTATGAGTTTTCACTTTCCAATAAGCCACCACGTCTGCAGTTTTCTCACTGTCCAACAGCAAAAGTTAGTCATATCTATTCCATGTCAATAAGTTTGAATCAAATAGTTTTGGCACAGACGCTCTGCAGCTCTTCAACCGAAGGTCAAAGGTCACGCAATACATTGGACTCCCGGATGAACTAGAGAGCAAAAGTGCCGTTACGTAAAGTGTGTAAGTTACATTACAAATGAATCAACGTTGACTTCTGCTTTCACATGCAGAACAGCGGTGCACACAGTGAGGAGGTGTTTGTGTAGTAGTAGTAAGTCAAGTAGCTTTGTTGTGTAAGTAAACCTAAAAACTAAGTAAACCCGAGTATTTAAGTTTATTTTGAAAAGAGACTGTATGCATTCAACAAATGTAAACTGTAGGTTTCCTGTGAACACTACGCATGTAAAGAGACACGCCATCCCTGACAAGTCCATAACTGACACTAGAGGGGAACCTAGAGCATCTTATTATGAAGCTCAGGGCGACTGAGCAAGTTTTGGAATTTGACCAGTTGGGAGTCAAAATGTTTTCATATCAAATCCTCTATTTGCTTTTGAAATCACTCCACTAAACCTGAAATATAAATTCATCAATAAACCTTTAACTGGATAAAGACGTATCATCGTGTGAAAGATTGTTCTTTAATCTTGATTGTGGAACGGCTTTGAAAAAGCCCTTCACTGCAAGTGCTTCTGCTCAAGTGTCATGCGAGGATAAATAGACTTTCATTTGGTGCCAAATTCAAATAAAACTTCATGTAAAGTGTCTCCGGAACAGCTTTAGTACTGCTTGTGAAAATACTCTGGAGGAATCAACACCGTTATTTCCAAAGGTATTCCCTCATTTGTTGTTGTGAAGATGGTGTCTGATAACCTCCTATCGGTGTATGGCTGAGTTGAGACCTGGTGATTGTGAAGACCAATATACAATTCATGTCATTTTCATACGCAGTAGTAATGTTTTTCACTTCACTTATAATGTTTTGTTAGTGACCGTATGAGCCAAAAAAGCAGGTGTATCCATGCAGCATTGAAGAATTAACAATCTTCCTCTATTGTAAACCAGACATCTTGTGATTGACCGAACACACGAGGCTGGACCTCTGTGAGTCCAGAGGGTGACAGGCAGTCCTCCTGCATCATTAACCCAGTTTGTTGTGAGGACCTGCTGCCATTGTGAGGTTGTGTTTTTGGCACGCTGTGTTATCAGCAGTGATGGGGAGACTGATTGCAGCTGCACAGCCCGTCTATCACAGCCTCAGATAAACAGATGGAGGACTGTCGGCAGTGCAGGCTGCCTCCCATGCTGACCATTAAAGCTGAGGATTCAGTGGATCAGGGACACAAAAAAAAGACAAAATTCTCTTTAATGTAAAAGAAGCCTAATCACTCAGTTTAAAGGACAGCCCCCATCAGTATCAATCCAGAATGTCATACATTCACACTATTGTCCCACGTTACATTCTGGTATCAGAATTCTCATGGTCTCATCTCTGGTTATTATGGTCGTCAGTAATGACTTGTATAAAAAACTATTCAAAAAGTCTGTACAATCTTTTCAGATCGTACTGTAAATGGGTCGTAATGTGTTTGGAGTTTTGTGAAAACTGTGCCATGGAGAACATGGTGATCGCTGAACTAGCAAATAGTGAATTCATAAAATAATTCATAAAATAATTCATAAAATGCCGTTGAGAATAGAATGGAATGCCGGATGGAACATGCATGTTCTCGAATGAATTAGAATGTTGACCACTGCTGTGTGTCCAATGTACATTAGGACAGTGTGTTTATGCTCTCATTCACTCACTCTCTGTGCTTTCTCTGCTCGCAGGTTTCTATGGATCATCGTTATATCTGGACCCTGGTCTTGACGCTGCCGTAGTTCTGCCATATGCACGCTTAGATTCCATGGCTTCTTTTCTTGGACCAATGCTGACGGTGAGCGTTTGAACTGTCGGGGAGAGACAGTCGCGTCTCTTAAGTCCTGCATGGTGACATGTCGCTGTGTTGGGCAAGCCACAGGCTGCTGTCAGTGTTGATAGTGGGCCCGTCAGTCTTCTTCCTAACGTATGTCATCTGCCAGTCTGCGTTAGGGTACTTCCGGTGTCCGATGTAGGATGATGGGGTAAGAAACTCTCACCAAACTCCTGTCGTGTAAACCAGTAGCATATCTGACCTGTAACATTGTTTGGTGCCACTATAATAATTTAAGGATTACCTAATCCCTCCTTGAATATCAAATTGTTAACATTGATTATTTACTGAGTTAAGTACAGTAAAACTTAGAGAGCTTTGCTTATAGAAGGGATATTTTGAAATACAGTATTTATAATCATACAGTTGTAAAATAATTAACTAACTATGTAAAATGTTGTGATTTACTCTAACCTCCTACATTAGGACGTATTTATGCTCTCATTCACTCACTCTTTGTGCTTTCTCTCCTCGCAGGTACCAATACCATTAACACACATTGCTGACTTTGCTCCTTCACCGGAGTCTCTGTGCTTTCCCACCTCGCAGGTTTCCATGGATCCTGGTGATACCTGGACCCTGGTCTTGCCTCCTGCCGTGGTTCTGTCATATGCATTGAATGTGTTGTAACTCTGTAAACGTTGTTCATTCTGTACACATGACATCTATTCCATCCTGGGAGAGGGATCCCTCCTCTGTTGCTCTCCCTAAGGTCTCTCCCTCTTTTCTCCTGTTCTGATGTGAGGGTCCTGGGACAGAGGATGTCGTATGTGTACAGATTGTAAAGCCCTCTGAGGCAAATTTGTGATTCGTGATTTTGGGCTATACAAAAATAAATTGAATTGAATTGAACCTGCCCTACTGTTTCAACAACTCCACAGAAGACACCTGGACAGCTCTGAGGCAATATCTAATTTGCGCTATTTAGTGCCATATATACAGTAACAACGTCTCTGTGTAGTCAACAACTGTCAAATCAAATAAAGAAAGTACACATCAATTATATTTTAACAATTATTATTCTCAGTTTTCCAATTTAACTGGACGGATTATAAATAATACATAGAAATACATAAATAAATGTTCTCTCATTTCAAGTAAAATAATGGCTCCATCTAAAAATGAAATGGTTAGGGTTAACCTGTGAAAATACGTAATTATAAAGATAGATACCTAAATACAGTAAATCATCTGAATCTTGGTATAATACTGGCTGCGTTTATTGCAGGTTGCTTTAAATGTCTATTAGATCAAATGTATTAAGAGTCCATGTAGATGTACAGAATTATCACGTGGCATTTCTGCTTATGTTCATAACCACATCTTGGCCAGATGAATGTAATGGCAACCTTTATATACAGTGCTCACTCACTTCAGCTTGCTAAAGGATGAGACAGGCCGAGGACAAAGTTTGTTCTTAATTAAAGCACTAGTTTGACTTTGTTAAGTACTGTATTTTGTCTATAGGAATACATAATTGCTGTGCTGTGTTGACAATAAAACAATTAATTCAATTTGGTCGTTGATGAAAAGGTTAGGATGCTTGAAATAAGAAATTCTGACTTTGACAAAGCAGTTTTGTACTTGTCAGTAGTGATCAAACAGCCTTATAATTATGGCAATTCTAGTTTCAAGCATTAACTTGCTCAGAACCAGTAATAATCTCAGTAACAAGTTATAATACCTTATTAAGATAATTAAGGACTGAAATGCTTAAAGCAAGTGAAATGCTCGAACATAAAAACTGCCTGGTAAGAAGAAATATCTTGTCAGACAAAAAACAAGCATATATTGCCTTGATTTAAGATATTTCATCTTAGTTAGATCTTAATTTTTGCAGTGTATTTATTTATCATTGCATGACATGCCTACATACCCAATTATACACTCTCTGTATCACATAAGATGAACGAATCCATCCCTTAACCCCTACATTTATGCTCAGACACGTGTCAATGTAGGCTTGTTACATGCATACGGTCTTTTAAAAATGAACTTCCGTCTTCACAGGAAACAACAAAACTACATGGCTAGGTTTAGGAAAATATCGTTGTTTGGGTTAAAATAACCACCGAAGTGCAGTAACTGAAGTACACAAGCTCTGTGTGTGATTTAGCTGCCTTCATACGTCCTCGTTCAAGATTGCGTGGATAACATATGAAAACCTTTTGCAGGATATCTACGAATTACGGCACATTATTTTTTGTGGGTATTGCTACGAATGTTGGATGAGACCATCCTGAAACACTGCTCCCTTAACATTGTGTTATAAATGGATGTAGTGGTCCTGATGTGGTCTTCGACTTTCATAAGGGCATACAACAGTCTAGTGCTGTGCCCTAGCAATGACTATATGGAGTGATTCTGTATCCACAGATGTACATCCAGTTCAATGCAGGAAGAAGTCTGTCCTGAGATGGAAAGTAAACCTGTGGCTGGTTGAGCACGTACTGTAGTGACCAGTCTGTGTCCCATGTTGGGACCATGTGCTTCACCATGAGACCAAAGAGATCTGACTGAGGCCTGTTTGTTCAGCAAAAGACCTGATCTGAGTTTGAGATAGGAGCAAGCTCTAAGGAATGTTTAGATGCAAAAGCAATAAAACATCAACACTGCGACCCCATTGGACGAATAGCCAAAGACACCCCAGGACCCGCTGTGGCTCACCCCGGTTTCTACAAAACTCTACAAAAAGCGCAAACACAACGTTGCTGTTTTTAGAAGAAACCATGGGTCTTGTTTTGTTTCACATCCTGGAAAAGGAAGCAGACACTGTGCCTGCAGAGGTGAAGAAAACAGATTCTTCAACCAAGTCGACTTTGTGCCAGCTGTAAGGACGAGAATTCCCTTACTGAGTCAAAGAAATTCTTCGCCACAGAGATAATTTATCTCGCAGCATGGAGCTCGTGTGTTGGGGTCAAAAAATCGAAATGACTAATTATAATATGTGTGCTCACAAAGTCTGGTGTCCTCATGTGAATGTGTGTGTGTGAACTTACTCTGACATTAGGTTCTACAGATGTTTAGTCTGCTGAGAGAGCAGCATGTCCCGGATTGGAATCATAATAAGAACTGTAGAAGCGTTGAGATAGAAGGAGAGCTAAGTGACCTTTGTGCCAGAAGTTGCAGACACTCTTCTCAGACTACATGGCGTGGACGCCATTTTGTGTGTGTGTCACCTTTTGTGACGAAGACCTCATTGTAAACCAATCCTGTTGCAGCCCATTGCATGTTGTTTACTCAGTAGGAATATCAGAAGCTCAGAGTCAGAACTCCGAGCGGCCTTGATGTACATATCCTGTATGTGAATCAACTCTGTCTCCTTTGCAAAGAATAAATGTCCTGTGATTAATGATTTTCAATCGGTCTCAAGAGTGAATTTTTCCAACATCGTGATACTGGGTTCAACCGAGGAACTCGAAGGATCATCGGCCACTAAAGGATCACCACTAGAAGTCATCTCATCGTTACTCTCAAGGCTTACTTAAGGTGTCTGGTCATTGTGTGTCATTATCTTGTTTGTGTTTTGCTTAAGTTACTGTATTGTTATAACTGTGACTATCATTTAGAAAACCAGAACCGCCGGGTTCTGCGTGATAAGTTAACAGTTCCCGTATTCCCAACTCAACACTCCAAGGACAGAAGAGATGGTTGTGGGTTTCCAGAAGAACGCAGCCCCTCCCGCCACCATCACCCTGTCTGACACCCCTGTCAACATTGTAGAGTCCCTCAGTTTGCTGGGCACGATCATTACCCAGGATCTCAAGTGGGAGTTGAACATCAGCACTGTAAGCAACACAACACATTTATCTCTTTCACAGTCACCCTTTATTTGAATAGACAGACGACAACATGAATTATACAATATTCTCCACAGTATTTTGAAAGTGTTTCAAATCTGCAGCTATATGACAATCATAAATATGGCATGAACCAGGACTAAGCGGGGCAGACTGTCAGACCCTGCTGCAGTAAAGAGGGACTCTGGTGTTGAAAACACTACAACTTTCATCCACAGGGACCGGCAAAATAAACACAAATTAAGAAAATATGAAAATGTACAAAAGCTTAGGAAAAACAAACAAACTCATTTATAAGAACACGTTGGAATATGTGTGGTATATTTGCATGCTGTAATGTTAAAAAACACCTCATTATTCTCACACTGTGCCTGTATTTACCCTCTCTGTCTGAAAAGATCTGGTGCAGCGCCGTCTCTTTCGGCTCAATAGACCTCCACACAGTTTCACTGGCTGCAGCCGAGACTTGGCAGCGTGTCTCCACATGGAGGTTTAGGAGCATTTTTACCGTGACAATAACCTAATTAAAAGTTTAAAAATCAAAAACTAAACACAGCACACGTTCCGGCGGGAATCTGATCCACAATCGGGGAGAAATGGACAACATCTGCAGCCGAGACAATCAGGTTTCCCTGACGCTTTTTGCTCCGGGAAATAATGCTATTCATATCTCTCTGTCACATTAGCTCAGTTAGAGTTATGCATAAAATCTATTCCGCCTGGGTGAAAATAGTGTGGATGCTAATAGCATCCGCCCTTTTGTGTTCTTATTGACAATATGCCAGCATTTGAGTGCAGTAACTGTTACAGTAAGAATTATGGCCAATGAAACATATTTATTATTAAGAATCAAAAGTATTCATCATCTTTTTCCTTCCCCGCTTTAAAGAAAACATAATGAACTGTGACCCCAAAACTGCAAGGTACCAAACTGACTTTAGTGTATCGTTCCAACCCTAGTTTTATACCGTTATTGACTGCTGACTCGTCACTCTTAAAATTGATCAACCGCTGCTTCAGTTTGATCTTCGGAACCGCTAGCAATGAGGATTTGTTCAAGAGCTGCAGTTCAACTATAACACCATACTTGTTTTAACCCTAAATGTGATCTTACCATCACCCTATAAAAAACAGCCAAACATGCCGTGTAGCGTTTTGAGCACCAGGCTCTCCCTCAGACGTCTGAGTCATTATATAATATGTGAAGTAAATCGTTTGCAGTAAATAGGCTAAAAAGTGCAAAAACGCTGCTACGGTTCTCTAAAACAGTTGTGTAAATGTGATGTAACATTTAAAATAAAGGTATCATTTAGCTTTAGAAATGAAAGTGTAACCGAGAAGCAGCTTTCTCTCCCTTAGACCGAGATCAGCACACACCTACACACACCTACACACACCGACACACACCGACACACACCGACACACACCGACACACCCCTACACACACCTACACACACCGACACACACCGACACACACCGACACACACCTACACACACCTACACACACCGACACACACCGACACACACCTACACACACCGACACACACCGACACACACCGACACACACCTACACACACCGACACACACCGACACACACCGACACACACCTACACACACCGACACACACCGACACACACCTACACACACCGACACACACCTACACACCCCTACACACACCGACACACACCGACACACACCTACACACACCGACACACACCTACACACCCCTACACACACCGACACACACCGACACACACCGACACACACCTACACACACCTACACACACCGACACACACCTACACACACCTACACACACCTACACACACCTACACACACCTACACACACCTACACACACCTACACACACCGACACACACCGACACACACCGACACACCCCTACACACACCTACACACACCGACACACACCGACACACACCGACACACACCTACACACACCTACACACACCGACACACACCGACACACACCTACACACACCGACACACACCGACACACACCGACACACACCTACACACACCGACACACACCGACACACACCGACACACACCTACACACACCGACACACACCGACACACACCTACACACACCGACACACACCTACACACCCCTACACACACCGACACACACCGACACACACCTACACACACCGACACACACCTACACACCCCTACACACACCGACACACACCGACACACACCGACACACACCTACACACACCTACACACACCGACACACACCTACACACACCTACACACACCTACACACACCTACACACACCTACACACACCGACACACACCTACACACACCTACACACACCTACACACCCCTACACACACCGACACACACCTACACACACCTACACACACCGACACACACCTACACACACCGACACACACCTACACACACCTACACACCCCTACACACCGCTACACACCCCTACACACCGCTACACACACCTACACACACCGACACGCACCTACACGCACCGACACACACCTACACACACCTACACACACCAACACACACCAACACACACCTACACACACCTACACACACCGACACACACCTACACACACCGACACACACCTACACACACCTACACACACCTACACACCCCTACACACACCGACACACACACCTACACACACCGACACACACCTACACACACCGACACACACCTACACACACCTACACACACCTACACACCCCTACACACCGCTACACACACCTACACACACCTACACACACCGACACACACCGACACACACCGACACACACCGACACACACCTACACACACCTACACACCCCTACACACACCTACACACACCTACACACACCTACACACCCCTACACACACCGACACACACCTACACACACCTACACACCTCTACACACACCTACACACACCGACACACACCGACACACACCGACACACACCTACACACACCGACACACACCGACACACACCTACACACACCTACACACACCTACACACCCTACACACCCCTACACACACCGACACACACCTACACACACCTACACACCCCTACACACCCCTACACACCCCGACACACACCTACACACACCTACACACCCCTACACACACCTACACACCCCTACACACCCCGACACACACCGACACACACCGACATGTTCTCAGACACTGTGGAACGGATTGTTACAGTGGCCGTGGTAATTATGCCCCGCAAGATTGCAGATTGCGACCTTGCTCTCTGATTGAATGCTGGCAAAACTAGAGGGAGGACAGCCATGGCAAGATGGCACAATAATAAGCACAAAGAGCAGAGTACTGACTTTCAAACAGCTGGCCCTGGAACCTCAGCATTCAACGCTGAGTGTGAGTGTGTGCGTGCTCTGTGTGGGCATGAATGGATGATTCATGACACCAGCCAGTGACTCACCTTAGAACAGAGGAGGACAATGACAGGATATTGCAGTTAAGACAATAACAACCGACCCAGCTGTAAATTACATGAGATATTCCAGTCCAGCGTCTGTTCATTTCTTCATGCTGCAATTACTGTAAGAGACTGTTTTGTCTGCAGTCTTTCTGCCATGCTCACTGCTTTGTTTCATTAGAACTCAATCTTCGCCTCTGGAACTTTGAGATTTTTAAGAATGTCTGTGCGTGTGAAAGAAGCTCAGCCGTGAAAAGGTTGACCGAGCCACTTAGCATTCTGGATCTGGCTTCGACCTGCGAGTCAATCCGTCATTAAATCACCAGAAGCACCTTCTCTGCTACCTACGATGTGAGGACATCAATAAGCCATCTCCAGCAGCAGCGGGTTAGGCTGCTGAATTGATCATTGTTATCCTGATGGCCATGTGCCATTGGCACTAAAAGGCCGGATCTATGGAATGGAAGTCGTTATCAGATAAGGGCTGAGGTATCTGTTCCTCGTACTGTGGCAGATGTATGTGGCATTATGTGCTCAAGTTGATGCTGTAAATCCTCCCCGATTTCTCTAAAAAGTATTACATTCCCAGAGGATTGTTTTGTGTTTAAACCTTTCACACAGTGGCCGACACCAACATATGCGTTCCACCGAAAATTAAATGTCACACAATCAGCATGAGGCGCCACGAATTAAGAAAAAAACCTGCACCGTGAAACAGGAAAGGTTCAGATTGGATGTATAGGCTCATAGCGACAGATGTCTTGCAAGAATTATTGGTGTTTGGTCTGAAAGACCTTGAGGCCCTGCGTGAGCTGCATGTGGCGGCTGCCTTGTTGAACGGCGGCGTGTCTCACACGAGTATTGCCCACGCCAAACACTGCTGCTGCTGCCAGACATTCTCTCTACAAAGAGTTTGTCATTCCGGTTTCATTTGATGTCATTATAAATGTCATTTTTTTATTTCCGACAGTAAATAAAGTTAAGAACTAGCCTGTACTCTATTAGGCAATGGAGCCATGCAAGTCACTTCATTTTCCACAACAATGAACTGAAAATATTACAGAATAAAAGCCTCGTTTTAACAGAAATTCTGTCCACAGAAAGACACTTGAGGGCTTTTAATATAAAAATAATAATTAAAAAAACAGAAACAAGAAGTGTAGAGTTAAAAGAAAACTTATTTTACTATGGCTATAGACATGGAAACTGTTGTAATGTTGCGAGTATGATGCCAATATACTGTCAAAAGATTTGAACTACCTGTTTTTAAAATAGATACGACTATTTGTCTAGAAGAGACGCAGCTGACCCCTGCTGCTCACGCTGCCTGTTTGGCTGCTCTAACCTGTTAACGTGGGCACATAAATAAAAAGCAAGAGGTTCCACGGTGCACAAGCGCTGCTCACGCAGGCAGTGTGGCCCAGAAGCAATAAGGATGATCCCAGGTCTCACCCTCCAGCTGAGATAATAATGCTCTGCACTCTGAATAGTTCCTAAGATGAGATGTGGTACCAAACACATACTAGACAGAACAAAACTAGCTGTGATACACTAAAACGTCTCAGTTAAAACATCTGTATCGTATTAATCAACCGATATAGTGTTTGTCCATGTAGGCTGAGTCCTTTCCTGCAGCCCGGGTTTGATTCCAATCCGCTGTGTGTAATCCGCTGCCTCTCTCCCCCCTTTCCTGTCATTCTGCTAATAAAGGTAAAAAAACAAACAAGTTCTTTTTTTTTCAATCAAAGTTTCAGCAAAAGTTAAGCTGTTCTGTAATCAGTCCAAATATTGAACAACTCTGACATTAGTAACATTTAATATTATTATTTATATCAATTAATGAATTCAATTAATATATAATAAACTATAGCCTTCCCTCACTTTCTGGATCAGGAGTACTGGTCATTATATTACATGAAATACGCTATTAGACAAACAGTTTGTGAATGTCATGCATCATTCTATCAATACAATCGTGTCCGCAGCAGTTCGACCAGCACTAAGTTATGTTTTGTAAACTTGTAAATCAGCTGTGAAATCGGTGCCGATGGGGTCTGTGTCTCCCGGCCATGTTCGGGTCCGATATTTCTCGGTTCTGCATGGGTCCAGGTCCCTGCTTTCAAATAATAGAGAGGGTTTGGTTCTGGGTATTAGGTTACATTGCTGGGCCTTTTTGGACCTGTGAAGACCTCTACTGTCACAGTTAAATGTCCCTTTGTGAGTTCAAAAGCTGATTTGGAGCAACTGACTTTGGGGCTCAGAGGGAGAGCGGATCGTCCTTCAATCAGAGGATTGGGGTTCAACCCCCTGCTCTTCCAGTCCATGTCGATGTGTCCTTTGCAAAACAATGTTTTATTTAAGGTGCTCAATTAGAATTTCAGAGCATATCTATTGCCTCCACACAGCTCTCAACATGGCGATGGCTGAGCTGACGTGTGCACCAAACAGTGCTAACAGTGCTAACAGTGGCCACAGTGCTAACAGTGGCCACAGTGCTAACAGTGCTAACAGTGCTAACAGTGGCCACAGTGCTAACAGCGGTTACAACGGACGGCTGTAACCGCTGTGTGAGAGCAGTGCAGAGTGGTGGCCATTGGCTAGCCAGTGGGGCACTAAAAGCACGTCAACAAAGCACAGAGAAGCTCAGATTACAACAAACAAAGGGAGAGTGACTTCATTCTCTGCTCAGGTAGACATTACTCCACTATCGTTTTCTTTTTATAGCTAACAGTTGTTTGATGCTCTATTAATGCTCTGAATATTGTATTGAAAACCTTTAACGGCCCTTATCAACAGACAACAAGAGACTCTCCGGTGAGGTTTGAAGATGATTTACAGCAGACAGTCGGTGCAGACAGAGTAGCACATTACATTCATTGTGCATCATGAGTGCTACTTTACATCCTTTAATCAACCTTTTTAAGTCTAACTGTATGTTCCAGAGAGCAAACTACAACCACACTGCTGCTGGGGAACTCTGTGAGAGTGCAGGGTGCTTCACTGTCCTTGAGCAGTCTCAGACCTCCTACACCTTTTAGAACACTAAGGACACCCCCCCCCCTACCTTTTCAATTCGATCATGTTAATTTATCTACTTGCTTTTCAATTCAGTTCACATTGAGCACCTTGAACTGGATTATATCTATGAAAGCTACAGGATAAATTAGTTTTATCCTCTCTTGACAAATAAATGCAAATGGTATTTTTCCAATGTACTGTGCTTTGCATGAAAAGAAAAAAGATCATCTTAATTTGGCATTCTATCTTTGTTTTATGAAAATTGGGGAAGGACTGGAGGAGACTAAAGCCTTGGCTTGAGCCGGCTGTCTAACCACACACCTTGGTTTTAGTTCAGCCATATATTATAATCCTCAGCCCTGAATAAAACGAAATCTGAATATAGCTGTACACCTCTCCAGGCTCTCAAATACCGCCGCCTAATTTCAACAGAATAATTCCGTCATATTTTAATTGGGCCGAAATAATTACGCTCCAATTTTATGCTGCTGTAACATTTGCAGATTTGGGCTCATTAAACCCTGCACTACTTCATTTCTGCAAGGTGAAACCTTGAACAATTAATGGCTTTAGCCTGTGCCGAGGTGCAACCATAAAGCATTTCTTTCCCACTTAATGCAATCATAAAAAGTGTCAGAAATCTGTTCAGTGCTTTATTAGCCTGTGAAGAGGGATTTCTGAGTACATCCAATTATGTCGGGACGCACCACCAAATGTCATTGAGTGCTTCGCAAGACCACAGCTTCATGTTAATGCTTCAATGGGTCTTTGCCACCTTTCATGATAATGCACTGATGGATAGCACAAGTGGTGAATTATGAGGAGATTGGAGTAGCAGGTGTGTGTGTGTGTGCGCGTGTGTGTGTGTGTGTGCGTGTGTGTGAGCAGCTCTCTGTGTTTCACTCTGATGATCTCTAATGAGAAGTAAACGAAGCACTTGTCATGTTTCACGACGGAGTGAATACTTTGTAAATGCAGGTATAATTTCAATGTGAACACAAATACAAAACATAATTACATGAGGTGTGCACACAGTTTTGCACGTATGGCCTTCGCTTCAAATTTGATTATTTGCATGTTATAAATGTCATGGTTTTCATTTCAGGCAATAAATCATGAGATATTAAACACTGTACTGTCTGGATATTCACTGTGTTTGTTTTCGCTGTAACTGTAATTCTGCAGTTGCCTATTAGGCATGAGACGATATATCAAAATGTCCTGTCACGATTGTCCTGGCGATGCAGGATATCATCCCGATAATCATCAAAATATACAATACAAAGGCACTAAAATATACTGGAATCACGTTACTTTACATTTAGTTGGGCATATATTTGTTTAATGAACATCCTTTTTTATTAAACAACAATCTTAAATGAAGTCATTATTAGCCATTAGGTCCCCCTGCATAAATACATAAATATATCAAAAATAGCAATATTTTGTGAGCCTGTTCTTTTTAAATCAAAGTCTATATTTCACTTATTTACCATGATCGCGAGCGAGACAGCTTTTCATTAAGCACGTCATTAATTATGATCAACGACCCCGATAGAATCCTCCGTGGTCTCATCCCTCCTGCCCACAATAGATGGGTTGCTGAGCGACGTCATCTTCACAAATCTCAAATCACAAATGTTCACGATCTCAAGAAGGTAACCTTCTGTTCAGCTTAGAGTGCATCTGTTCAGAGCCCTGCATTTCAATTAGATACGACAGGAACACGTGTAAGTGGAATTGTTTTACAGCTCATACTGCTACTGTGTGTTTTTGTCTATTTAATGAATAGTGCAATACTCAGTGACATGTCTTTATGTGTGTCTTGGTGAGAGAGGAATGCAAATGCATTGTGTTGTGAAGTTTAGAATTTCTCAGGAGAAAAAATTACAAACAGGTTGTAACATGGAGAAGAAGCTTTGATCTCCTTTAGTTGCATTTATGTCTACAAATTCAAGCTGTTATTTCAAAAGTGAAGCCAGTGTTTGGTTTGTCTGTTCTGGGCTACTGTAGGAACACGGCGGTGCAACATGGTGGACTTTGTGACGAGGACCCGCTCCCTATGTAGATATGAAGGTCTCATTCTAAGCTGACAAAAACACCATTCTTAGTTTCAGCGGATTATACAATAGTGAAAACAGCTATGAATAATATATTACATTTCATATACATACATATAACACATTCTCTCTGCTAACTCGTCAAATACCGACGCCTGGTCGGTGGCCTTAAGCTTTCAAAATATGACGCTCTACGTCACGTGGCATGGACAACTAGCAGTTTCCACTCATTAAATGCATTGTGTTGTTGGGAACGTAAAGGAGCGTGTTTGAGTTATCAGCATCTAAGAAACTAAATTATTGACATCAATAGAATTATTAATGTCAGTAAGATTATTAATGATTATTAATAATAACGGGGCACCACCCTGCGGACAGGGACCAATAACCAAACGATAAACTAAGTCTCATAATTAGTGTTCACTCACAATGTCAATAGTCTGAGTACTGTTACACATTCAGAGTGAAAGTGAAGGTTTAAGTTCGAGCACAGACCACATATCAGATATTATCACAATACATGCACAAAGTAATCACAGACAGCTGCTCTTTAAAATATAACAGAGTTTATTAAGTTCTAATACTAATGATCTAGTCAACTAATATCTAAACTAACAACAACTATACATTCATGAGCACGCTATCTAAAATCAACAAACTATGGTAAAGGGTGTGTGTGTGTGTGTGTGTGTGTGTGTGTGTGTGTGTGTGTGTGTGTGTGTGTGTGTGTGTGTGTGTGTGTGTGTGTGTGTGTGTGT
Source organism: Leptoclinus maculatus (assembly GCA_032191485.1). Taxonomy (NCBI): domain Eukaryota; kingdom Metazoa; phylum Chordata; class Actinopteri; order Perciformes; family Stichaeidae; genus Leptoclinus; species Leptoclinus maculatus. The sequence goes on from JAVDOI010000013.1 coordinate 18,828,648, forward strand.
AAAAGGGGGAGGGAGCAGCCAAAACAACGTATGACGTAGTCTGGAACGTGGCGGCGTCTCATGCGCGAGACTCAAGATGGCGGATAGCCAAAACAGGAGACCCGGCGTCTACACGTGACTGTAGCCGTTTAGCAACCCGTAGCTACATTAGCTCAAAGCTATATGTGTGTGTGGGTTAGTAAAAGAGAAGGGAACGAAACTAAATAAAATAGAACAGATCCTCCAAAAGATGCGCTGGAGTTCGGAAAACTGCTCTCTCAGTCAGAGGAGCAGAAACAGCGTCTCTTTGTCACAGACGCGGTTCTGACCTCTGGCTTGATGGGAACCAGTCCCGAGCCCACTAGCGGCGGCTTGTCTCAGCACGAATCAGTAGCATGAAATACACAATAACTTCTACACAACGCTAACGATCTCGGCGACCGTTAGTGTCGGCGATTATTAAGCATATACCACGTTGTAAAAATGAACAGTACTTTAAGTACACAAACAAGATAAAGAAACACAATTAACTCTTTTCTGCCCAGAATCTATTTTGCCTCACTCTTAAGTTGCAATCGTGGAGATTGTGGGGGGTCGAGTTCTTCTGAATCCGGTGGACTCAGGATATGCAGCAGAGTGCCGCGTTGTGGATTCTCTCGGTGTGAGAGAATGATCCTCTTCTGGATAAGGGAATTTCGCGTCCTTACGACCGGAACAAGGCTGGGGTGGAGAGTGGAGATGCGCTTCTCTCTCTCTGAAGAAATCAAGCTTCCTCCGCTTCTGCAGGGAAGGTGATTCGTCCTCGTGGATGAACAGGAATAAAATAAGATGAGACAGTTTATGAATTCGTCCAGCGAATATGAAACTGGTTAAAACCTAGGATTTGGTTTTAAAAAGAAAGGGGGGGGGGGGCAGGCGCAGCGTCTGGTGTGTGCTCCCTTGTCGACCGAGGTCGTTGTAAAAAGCATAGAGGTGAGGGAGTGAGTTGGTTTTGTAGAACAGAGGCTGAACCACGGGGGTCCAGGAGTGTCTCGGCCCTCGGCCAATTAGATCGCAGTGTTGCCTTGCGTGACGAGTTCACACCTGAGTGTGAACTTTCTTGGTTGGGGGTTTGGTGTTCCTCAAAACTACAATCAGGATGAAACCTTTGCTCGGCAAAAGGGAAGGCCTGATTCTCTTTGTCTCACAGCACATGGCGAAGCCACATAGCCAGATTCCAACAGTGTCTTTTCAGAATAAACTCCCGTCGTCGCAGGAAGTTAAGTTGAGGCAACGAAACCACTTAGTTAGGTTTAGAAAAAGAGCTTGGTTGATGTTAGCGTCCCTAAATAACCACTTACGTCACTGCTAACATCTGTCATGACTAAACAAGTCACATGATCAGCAACTCAATTGATTAACTTTTAGTTTTGCACGGTACACAAGTCTAGTTTGACCCATCCACGTCCTGCCCCACCCACACTGTGTGGACTGTCTGTCTCTTTAAACTACGTCAGCGGCTGTGACCGTCTCATAATGACGTGGGTGAGTTTAGGTTGGAGTCAGAAAGCCCAGTGTATCGTATCAGATGCAGAGGGACACTGAGCGACTGCCGGTATTTGACAAGTTGGGAGTCAGGCCGAATCCTTCCTGCTAATAGATCTAGAAGAATCTAGAAATCCTACACACTGGACCTTTTAATTAATAAGTAATTAGGTTTTGGTGATGAGTTCCCTTACCCCTCTGCTATGCATGCATCCTCAAATGTGTCTCAAAACTGTTCTTCTATGTGCGTATACTGTATAATCACATTTAATCCTTAAATGCATTTAGTTTTTCTTCAAACATGTTGGCATTGTTTGCTTCAGGGTGTGCACAAACAACTGAAGGGTTATGCATGTTTTACAAACCCGCCATTCTTTTTTCTCCTCGGGCACTTCTCTCAACTAAAGCTGCTCAATCAGGCCAATTACCATTCCCTATGCTCTCATATTCCTTTCTTCAAGGATGTGTTGGGTATTAGAGACGGTTCCAAATCTCAGGGCCAGACACAGAAATAATCAGATTTAAACAATATGTGTTAAAGACAACGCCAGTGTTTTGCTCTTCAAATTACATTAAAATTAGTGTATTTAAAAATGTGGAATCTAAGGAACGTGGGTTTCCTACATTCAAACAGCAAGCGTTGATATTCAAGTAAACCATCATACTAACATACAACAGAATAGACCTGCCTGGTCATGTAGTTATGATAATACAAATGAAAATGTCTTAAAGAAGGCTGCTGACGTGTGCTGGCTGCAAAGTCTGATATTTAACATCTAAGATCCGGCTGCTGTAAAGCGATGCATTGATGAGCTCTGTTGTGGAACACACAACACGGGCAGCTAATCTAGTCAAAATGCTCCTTAAATCATTGTTGATTAGTGATTGAGATCTAAAACGTGCACTATTCACATGTGGAAGTGTACAGAATGATTGTTTCCTTTAGCTGAAGCTCAAACACACTTCATCTGGCTCTTTCCATCTCACACGACAGACAATAAACAAAACTTGGCCTAATTTCTTTTTCATGTTTGATCTTTTCCTGATGATTCAGAACATTACTGACGCCCTGTTTCTCTGCTTTTAACTCATTGCTCAGGCTTGAGCACTGTTTGGTGTGCTGGTGCCCTATTAGCTTAGCAAACATACTTAACACTGGGCTGTCAGCTGGATATTTCATAATTATCCTAATTTTATGAGAATTGCTCATGAAATCATTTTAGTATTTCATACAAATCCCAAAGAAGTCAGAGTTTTTTCCAATAGAGCTTTTAAACAGTTTGTTCATAAAAGGTCTAAGAGTTAGTTAGACCTCTGTCTTGTATACTTGTACAGGACAAATATCCCATCACATGAAGTCACACTATATGATAATATGCTCAGGATGGCACAAGTTCTTTGGCGCTAATCCTGATCCGAGGTATCTGGTACTGCAACAAATCTCTCTTTTAAAATAAATTAAACTACTTCATTTTAGAGTTATTTCTACAGTCTCACTACTGTCGTTAACAAAAAACTGTAAAAAGCTGTCAAATGTTGAGCAGCGTTCTACAGTCGCATATGAGGTTTACAGTGCAATACTGTAGCTAGGCCTGCTCGTTCATATCATGTCTTATGAAAAGTTACTCCTCAGTTTTCGTGCCAGCCGTACGTGTCAATTCCCACTGATTACATGCATACGGTCTTTTCAAAATAAACTTCCTTCTTCACAGGAAACTCAAGTTTAGGAATACATAGTGAACTACTTAGTTAGGTTTTTTTACCCACAAAGAGGGTTTGGGTTAAAATAGCTACGGAACTCACGTTACTGAAGTACACAAGTTTTGGACAAAAATATTAACGTTGACTTCTCGGCTGAAAGATCGCTGTTGGTTGGACCAACACCTCCCCTACAACCCGCCCTAGGTGTGACTTTACACTTCCTCATTCATGATTACGTGGATAACATACTAAATCATTTCGTGGGATATAAATGATCCTTTTGCTATGAATGCTGGATGAGACCAGCCTGGCCAGTGATGTATTCTACAGTGTTGTTACTGCAATCTAACTACTGAAAAGTTTACTCATATTAATAAAAACTACTGTAAATTGCCACTGTCGACACAAGAATTATCACGGGGCAAGGGAAGTAGTCATTATTGATTTTTTGCATCAGCTGATTTTCACAAGTTTACTTAATGCAGATCATGAAGCTCCACATGCAGTATGTGTTGAGTCAGCAAAGACTGGGGCAATAATCAAATATTGAAAGGACCTGCATTAGTCACACTATGATGCCCTAGTTCGATATTAATTCCCAAGAAAATGTGAGGAAGTATTGTTTTCAAAGAGCACCGTCACAACCAACACTGGCAGAGAGAAAAGATGTTTCTGCATCATTGCCATTCACTCTGGCCTGATTGGCCCCCAGCTGCCGCCCCCCCCCCCCCCCCCCCCCCCCGCCCATTTCATCTCCTCCTGTCCCTGATCTCCCCCATTTCTCCCACTGCTGGAGACTTTACAGCCGGCCATAAACAATAAGCAGAGAGAGCCTGTCAGTGTGCCCACCAATGCAGCAGCAGCTGTCTCCGGGGGTCATCTAATTAATGCAAGGGATTATTGCTGGGTCCCTGGGCCGAGGCTGGGCCCCGCTGTCTCTAAATAGGATCATTATGGGAGGTAATGAAGAGGGTGAGCAATGAGTTTTGGGCCGACTTGGCAAGGGGCTGCCTCAAATGTCAAAGCCACAATGTAATCATCACTTCGGTTGAGGCACTGGGGGTCCACTTTATTTGTTTTTGTGTAACTGGTAGTGTGGAAACTGCATAGATGGAGTCATGAATGGACACATCTGGAGGGACAAATGAGGTTTAGTTACTGGTAGAATCCCACCTCGTCGACAATGCTAATGTTCAAAGGGCCCACTGCTGATACTATAACTGGCTGCTGTGAGTCCTGGAGTCTCTCTAGGACTTCATCACCTTGTGATCCGCAAATAAAGTATCTAAAGGAAAAGTACAGCTTTTGGACTTCAAAGTATATTTTTGATCCACCAAAAAGGTGCAAAGTAGTTCCTAAGGGTTAGGTGCAAATGTGTTCGTTTGTGTTCCCACAGCATCATTCACATGATGAATGTAGCGCACAGCTGGCACCGCATGGATACTTTGTTTCTTTTTCTTTTTTATTACATCAGTGCAGAAAATGTGTTATTCATACAGAATAAGACAACACGGTTATGTCAGTTGGGGTGTGTGTGTTTGTGTGAGCTATAAATGTATTATTGGCAGGCAAAATATAAATGAATAGAATAAAACTAAAATAATTGAAATAAAATAAAAACATGGTTGGAATCAGGTTTGAAAGAAATGAATGAGAGATGACCAGATGGAGTTCTGTTGCATTGTTTATTACAGAGGAGGTTATATTTTCCATAGAGATGTAATCTATTATTCAGAATTCCCAGTTTGTGATATGAGCGGTGTTCCTTGATTTCCAGTTCACGAGGACAGTTTTCTTGGCGAGGAGCAATCTACGGCTTGTTTTGTTCAGGTGGATTGTTGATAATAATAATAATAATAATACTTTTTATTTATATCGCGCTTTAAAAGGCACTCAAAGACACTTTACATGATGAAAACAGAAACTATAAAAAACAATTATAATAAGAACAAATAGATGACATCATAACAGTACGGAACAACACAAAAAAAGAAAAAAGAAACATACATAACTTATTTTACAGGTTAAAAGCAGATTTAAATAGATGAGTTTTAAGTGCAGTTTTGAAAGTGACGAGTGACGGAGAATGTCTGAGGTGCTGGGGGGGGGGGAGTTCCAGAGGGAGGGGGCTGAGTTCTGGATGTATTGTAGTTTGTTGATGATTTTGGTGGATGAGCCGTACAGGATGCTGTTGCAGTAGTCCAGTCGAGAGGTGACGAAGGCGTGGATGAGTGTCTCAGCGGCTGTGGAGGAGAGGGAGGGGCAATGTTTTTGAGATGAAAGAAGGATTTTTTTGTGATGTGGTTGACGTGGCGTTCAAAGGAGAGGGTTTGATGAAAAATGATACAAAGGTTACGGGCATGTGTGGAAGCAGGAACAGTGGTGCCATCGATGCAGAGGGAGGACACAAACTCAAAGAACTCTTCCGAGGAAATTTTTTTTCCCCCTCCGACATATTGACTTTATTATTTATTTATGTATGTAATTTATGTTTTGTTTGAAATAGAAATACAATGCCTGGTTAAAACTGACCTGTGTTCTCAGTGGTTCCTTTACAAGAATTGGGCTCCGTAGATGAGCCTAGTATCTAGAAACATTAAAACTGGTCCATCATTTCCTTTTAACTTTAAAAGAAGATCGCACATGTTACACATGCACCAGTGTCTGACTACATATTACACATATTATTGTATATTACTGAGCTTGTAGACATTGTAAATCCCTGTAGTAGAATTCTAAATGTCAGCTCTAATAAAGGCTAGAAGACACAACTGTGCAAACAGATGCAGAATTCATGCAGAAGCGACTTGGCTTGAAATATTCATCAACACATGGTATGTCACCATATGTGCATGCATCGTAAACACACACGATTGCATCGCAAATGCATCTGTAAATGTCATGAAACGCCAGAGAGCTTTTCAGTATGAATCAGCTGTTAATCAGCTGATTTAGAGACAGTATGCTGGCATTGACATGGGATCAGTGATTGAACATATCTGTGTCGTATTCTGTTATTTTGAAGGCTTGGTTGGCGGCAACCACGTGACTCCTCAAAAAATGTGTCTTGTGTTTTGGGGCGCTCCGAGGTCTGTGCTTAAACTGCAGTGCACATTGTCAGCATCAGACAGAGAAAAACAGTGGTGCCTTGGGAGACGTATACATTTCCCACTGAGTGCTGTTGACTTGAACTACATCTTCCGAATGGAATCATCCGTTTTTATCTTTCATCACATTATCCCCTCTTTTTTTAAATGAGCAATGTGGAAACAAGCATATTAGTCTGACTCAGCAGTGCATTTACAAGTGAACCAATCAACATTTGTGCGCTGTAAAGCAAGCAGCCCAAATGTTCTTTACTCAACATTTTTGTGTTCTTCCTGGAACATCCCCAAGTGCTCCCAGACCAGCTGGGAGATGGAATCCCTTCAGCGCGTGCTGGGTCTGCCCTGAGGTCAGCCAGTCATGCCTGGAACACGTCCAAAGGGAGACACCCATGGAGAACGTGACTAAGTATCTGAACCACCTCAACAGGCAGCTCCCAGTGCAAATCAAGAGAAGTCAGCTGAAGACACAATCTCATTCATTGATTACTCACCAAATAAGCTGCCAAGTATGGAGCCCCAAAATGTTCAATATTGAATGAGTCAATCATTATTAAATACATTTTATATGAATAGACTATGTTAATTGAATACATTAAACTATACTTTGTGAAATGATTTAATTAAGACTTTTTTTTTCTTTTCATTTCATAATGATTCATAATAACTTAATTGTTGTTGACTGGACAACGCCGTGGTAGAGACCTGTCAATCACAGTAAGCCCGCCCTTAAGCATACCCTGCTTTATGGTCTATTTAACTCTAAATGGACCATAATTTACTAAATGAACATCACGCTGTATTGAAGAAGACTTGAAACTAGAGATTGAGACCATAAAGCAGAGCGATACAGGTAACCTACACATGGCATACACATTGGGGCTTAGCCAACTTGTCCGGGGGGACCCTCCCTTGCAAATGTTTTAGATAAACAAGCTCTATTTTGATGCTTTTTCATGAACTCTGGCACCTTATGTGACATGCAAAGTAGCATACATTTCTACAAATATGTGACTTTTTTTAGCTTTGCAGGCCTAGGTCTGCAATTTCTCCTCTACAGTAACTTGTGTGACTCAGCGCTGATCACCAGACCTACGCACACACACACACACACGCACACACACAAAAGGACTAATCTCACATTCAAAACATATTCCATACTCACTAATGTTACAAGATAGTTGAATGGATAAAGCTAATTCAACAATGTGTTGTGTTGTAAGTTGTCTTAAATGAGTCCCTTGTTTTCTTTTCTTTACATTAAAAAACAGTTAATAGTCATTACTCAAAAGTGGACAACAATTAAGGATTTTTTGCAAAATATTTTTATTTCATGGACACTTTATTTTAATTGTGTTTTGTTTTTAGATAATTATTAAGTGTATAAATTGTTCACTTATATTTATTGTCAGTGTTATGGACCAAAAAGCATGTGTGTATTCTTCAGCTCTAACAAACATGGTGGATGCATTTCCTTCCTTCCCTTGCTAAGCTGTTTCCTGACAATAGATCCCCTGAATGCTACAAACAGTTCACTAACAAGGACCACGCCAACAACAGTGTGAATTTCAATGAGTTTATTACATGATAAAAGGAGTGTTAGATTTGGGAAGGGGTAGAGGGATGGAGGGGTGTGGGGTAGGGATAGGTGTAGAGGGAGGAAGGGTAGGGATGAGGGTAGAAGGGATATAGGGTAGGGATAGGGGTAGAGGGAAGAAGGGATGTAGGGATGAGGAAACTAGGGAAGAGGGGGTTGTTGGAAGAAGGTTGGGGGAGCGAATGGCGGGCTGACGGTGGCCGGTGGGAACGGATGAGTGGAGACTGTTGGGTAGGGGCCGTCTCTTTAGAGCTTGCGGTGGAAGACCAACGACCGAGGATCTTAATGACATGGTCGGGAATGCCTTGGCTCGAAGCGGTGGAGGTGGCGCCAATGCGGAAAGAATGACCCGAGAAAAACTAGGGGGTTATCCCGGATCTGGCCAATATGTGGCGGAAGTGGTGGTGAAACCAGGACAGCGTGGCCCCTTTGCCCGTCTCTGTGATGAAAAGGGGATCTTGCGGAGAAGTCTGGCAGGCTGGCCTTGAGATTAAGTAATCGCGGATCAGTTCGTACGGACTAAGGTACGTATCTAGTCGGAAGAGGTAGATGGGCTGAGGCGGTCCGTATTGGTTGGTCTTGCTGCGTTTGAGATGATATATGACAGTGTCGGGAGGATGGATTGAGATGTCGGATATTGTGGCATGTAGTGACGGATTGTGGTCAGAGTTCGAGGCGGTGAACTCGGAGCAACGAAGGAAGCCGAAGAAAGCCAGCAAGAACATGGACTCGAGAGATTTGTCTATGAAGGGAGAAAGGTAGCCTGAGCGGAGTGTACGGATGCAGCGGATGAGGAGGTCCGAAGTGAGGGGGAGACGTTTAGGTACGGGACGTGGTTCGGATTTACGGAGACCTTTGAGAAGCATCGTTAAGTGTGAGTGGGTAGTGGCTGGGCATGGTGTTTAGTGAAAAAGTTGATTCCGCTTACGTATACCCGTATGGTGGAGGACTTTATCTTAAGGAGGGAATGGGCGAATGTAACGAAGGTCTTGAGGGCAAGGATGTTGAGTGATGGGAAAGGAAGGTTAAAGGAGGCGTGGAAAGCTTGAAGCGGTTCCATCCGGTGAGGTAAGATGAGAGTGTTTGAGGGGCAACGCTGTTGAGGATGGCGTCTTGAGAGGCGGAGATTAGGTGTTCCAGTTGAGGGGTCAGATGAAGATGGTGGCTGAAAACGGTGGGACCGGAGTCGGCAAGGGGTCTGAGGTTGGTGCTAATCATCTGAATTTCTGGAATGAGAAACGGGAAAGTGAGTAAGCGATGGAGTTGTAGTGACCTGGAATGTGGGAGGCTCGGATGATGAACTGGTGCTGGGCTGAAACCAAGGTTAGTCTCCGCATGAACAGCATTATTTGTAGACCGTCCTTTATTAATGATGTATACGATGGCGCTGTTGTCTGAGTAGACGGCAATGGTCTTTTTGGACCATTCGTGCCCCCAAAGAATGGCTGCTACGACTATTGGATACATTTCGGAGATTGCGGAAGGAGTAAGGGAGGAGAATTCGGGCGGCCATGCGGCTGAGAACCACTTGTTGCCATAGACGCCGCCAAAGCCGATGGAGGGTGCTGCGTCTGTGTAAAGCTGGATGTCTTTCGGCTTGGCTATTGTCATAGAAGAAGGAGATGCCGTTCCAAGAGGAGAGGAACTGGTGCCATAATTTTAGCTCCGTTTGGCATGCTTTGTCGAGTGTGACGTGGTCATGGAGCTTTGTAACGGAGGAGGCGACTGAAAGGAGGTGTGACAAGAAGGATCGGCCTTGAGGGATTATGCGGATGGCCTAGTTGAGGTGGCCTAAAAGTGAAAGGAGCTGGTGTTTGGTGCATTTGGATGCCAGGAGAAAGTTAGAGATGAGTAATGAAATCCGGTTGATTTTTTCGGTAGGTAGGGATGCTTGGAGTGAGACAGAGTCAAGGGTGCTTGGAGTGAGACGGAGTCGAGGGTGATGCCGAGGAATTCCAGGGACATACTGGGACCTGCGGTTTTCTCTGCTGAGAGGGGAACGCCAAGTTCCTGGAACGCGGAAGTTAGAGTGTGGAGGCTGAGTGCTGGGGGAGAGGAGGTCTAGGAGGTGGATGACGTACGGTAGTTTGTGAATGTTTATCAGGATCCAGCAGAGTGCTTCTGATAGGCAATCAAATCATTTTGGGCTGCTCTTGCACCCAAAGGTCAGGCGCACCGCGAAGTAGTAAGCGCCTTTCCAGAGGACACCGAAAAGGGGCCAGTAGTCGGTGTGGATGGGCAGTACTTTAAAGGCGCTGGTGATGTCTGCTTTAGCCAACCAGGATCCTGGACCTGCGAGGCGGATGAGGGATGCGGCGTGATCTATTGTGGCGTACTGCATGGAGTAATCCGGGCTGGGGATTAGGCTATTGATGCTTGGGACGGTGGAGCCGTGGGGGGAAGAGAGGTCTATGATGAGTCTCTTTTTTCCTGAATATTTCCTAGTAGCGATGCCGATTGAACTGATTCTGAATATGGGGAAAGGTGGGCTAATGAGTGGGCCTATCATGTGCGAGTCTTTGACTTTCTGAGCTAGGAGCTTGTCGACGGTGTCGGGCTTGGATATGGCGGATTGTACATTTTTGCCTGTGAAAGAAGATTCTGGCATGACCTGCACGCCTGGGTGGAAGCCGTGTGTGAGACCCTGAATGAGGAAGCTGGTGAACTGGCGGTCTGGGTGGTACTTACATTTTCTGTGCTTTGTTGGATTATGTGGGCAGGTTGGTCTTGCGTGGGCTCCCCCGCAGAAGGAGCAGGTGTGGAGGAAACGGCAGCTGGAGGATTGGCATCCTAAGTCGTTGAAGTTATTGCAGACCATCCTCCCGCCTTGGTAGAGGATTGGTCTACCTCTTTTGTCCGTACCTCTGTTGGGATGGCCGGTGGTGGTTGGCTGGTTGGTTTCTGGTTTGGGGGCGATGGATGGTGGGGGGATTAATGGGGGCAGGCTGCGGTGACCGGGCGGGCTTCGTTTACGGAAAGCTGGGGTGGAGGGCAGGGGTGCTGTGAGGATGCATGCGGTGGCCGGATGGGAGGGTGCGCTGCAGAGCTCGCAATTAAGGGAGGCGCGAGCTGTGAAAACTCTGCAATATAGTTCTGGGTCGAGTGTTCCCCAGTGTGTTCCCTGGTTGAATTGCTGCACGCGACCGGCGGCTTCGGATGGGAACAGGATGCGGTAGGTGTAGAACCCGTTACCGCCGAACCGCAAGGCTAGGTCGAGTATTTGTGACAAGTAGTCGTCCAACTCGGCCCTGCGGTCTGGGAAAACGGAGCAGATGATGTCACGGTACAGGGAGAAGGAGTAGGCGAATTCGGCCGTGGTGAGTTCCTTGGATCGGGTGGGGAGTGGCTGTTTGAGTTTGATGGGTCCGAAATAGGTGATTAATTCCCTCGGGATATGGGGATTGCATGTGGATGGGTGGATGAGTTGGGCAAGGTCGATGTAGTTACCTGCGAGAATCTGTTGCCTGAGCGTGTGTGGCACGGGGGATGGTCGGGCGGATATTAAAGGGCGTGCTGGAGGTAGTGGTGTAGCTAAGGTAAAGCTGGTGGGTGGAGGAAGATGGGTTGGAAAGAAGCTGGGGTTGGTTGCTGGTGGACCTGTGGAAAAAAGGGGTGCATTCAAAGAGGGATGGTTAGGTATATGTGGGTTATGGGGAGGGTGGGGGAGGAGAGTGGGGAAAGCAAAGGCAGGAGGAAAGGCGTAGTTTTGGCTGTTGGCTCCGCCGTAGTATGCTGCTGTTGGAGCATTCTGTGCAGCTAAAGTAGCTGGTATCAAGTTGGAAGGAAAGGCAGGAGCGAGGGAAGAGGAAATGATGCTGGGATGATGGGATGCGTGTGCGAGGGATGGTAGTGGAGGTTGGGGAAAAGAGACTGCTGGGTGAGATGTCCCTGGGGAAGAGCGAGTGTGGAGGGGGTGTGATACGACCTGGCCCTCTGGAGGGGCTGGTGTGGGTGGCTGGGCTTGTCTGGCGTCAACGGTGTGGCGCCTGACGCTGCGCTGGGGATCCGGAAGTGCTCTGGAGGCTCGGCGATCGAGCGTGATAATGCGCTGGGCGTCCGTAAGAAGTTTGAAAAGTTTAGCTTTTCTGTCGGACTGGGGAAAAGGGATATTGAGCTGGGTGAGAGCGAGCTTCAGGCGGGAGATTGTCCACTCCGGAATGCGGGATGTATGGGGGCTGTCGGAGCGTTGGCGTGGTTGAGGAGGCTTGCGGTGGTTTTGTCCATCGTTCGGGCGGCTGGATCTCGAGCGGGTGGAAGAGCGGCGTTGTGGGGAAACGATGTCCCTCGGACGCCGGAGTCGGGATCTCCCCCTGGGGTCGTTGAGGGGCGAAGGACCGATGGCTTCGGAATTGTCCGAGGATAGATGTCGGGAGCCGCGGGGGTCGTGGATGGATGATCTCAGCCGCGATTGCTGGCGGCGAGAGATAATGGGAGAAGGTGCCGTCCCCGGGACTTCTGGAGTATCGTCTTCGAACAAGTCGTTGTCGGACGGAGTGAAGGTGATCTCTGGGTCCATGATGTGGGGTACGGGGTTTCGGGCTTGGGAATCGCACGTCATGTGGAAACTGAGTCAAAGAGGGAGTGAACAGGTTCGTTGTGCTTAAATACCTGCGTGGCGGAAAGTACCTGTGTTCTGGGCGTGGTCCTCGCTCCTGAACTAAGTTTATAAAACTAAATTTAAATAAAAAAATTGAATTAACAATTGTTTAACAACAATTGTTTTAAATCCAATTTTGGTGCAGGGATTAGAGAAGTACGTAAATAAACTTAATCTATCCAGCATACTTTACAGAAAAATATACTCAACAATAAAAGAAACAAAACAAAGTTAGGAGACAAATAAAACCTAAAGGAATTGCACGCAAGAAAGTTGCAAGCCTATACAAATGGGTCTTTAAAGTTTTTTTTTCTAAATGTGGTACAGACTCAGCTGACTTTACAACGAGGGAGAGACAATTCACTAATGTTGGAGCTAAAACGGCACAAGCACTGATCCCCTTTTGTTTTGAGCCTGGACCATGGGAAATTGTCAGAAGATCTGAGTAATCTTGTTTAGCATGTTGGCTTATAAATTCAGAAATATAAGATGGTGCCATGAAGATGGCTTTGAATGGAATTCTTCATACAGGTTCAAATGTAAGGTGCCAGAATGAGGATAATATGCTTTCGTTGTTTAGTATTTGTCAAACAGTAAACATACGTACATCATAGTTTCATAGTTTTGCATAGAGTAGTCTAGACCCCTGTAAACTCACAGCAAGAGGGGTTCCAGGTTCTAGCGTCCTGGACGGCTTTGGCCCGTCGGTGTGCCGTTTGTTCGTTCTCCCCGTGTTAGTGTAGCTTTTCTACAGGTTCTCTGGCTTCCTCTTACTGACTTGGCAGGTACAGCTGTATGACTCTGAGGCGAAGATAGTTTAACATTTGGCGCCGCAGTGCGGTCAGAGTACCCACAGCCAATCAGTAAACGGTCTGTCACTCCTGTGACATGTTGACCTATTTTACAAAGAATGTGTATCCCGCCTGAAACACATGAACACACCTCCTGGTCGCAGAACAATGTAAAGATTGTTTTAATGTCAAAATGTAATTATTCCCAAGCCCCTTGAAATTTTGCTATCCCACGTGACCTGACATTTTTGTATTCATGATGACGTTGCTACATACAGTATACTATATACATACTTATAGACATTTTCCCTACAGTAACTTAGATGGCGGTCAGCACGCCTCTAGTTTGAAGAAAAAGACAGGAGTGCTGGCATGGAAGCTAAGCATTGTACTGCTGTGGTTAGCTGGGATCAGAAATTTACACAATAACCTACTAACAGATCGAGGAAGTGGTAGAATAGCAACTCCTGTTTTCTGCGTTTTTCCCCCTCAAAAAGCTCTGTCTGATGGCAAGGTAAAACCCTTTCAGTTGTTTCCCAATTTAGCACAGCTAAGGTTGACTCAGCTAGTGCTAGCGCTCAAATTATTCATCACGTCATTGATTAGCGTACATGGCAACCTAGGTCACTGCCTTTTGCTAACAGTTGAGTGAGCCAACCTTAAAGAAAACACATGCATGCTGAGAATGTGATCAAAATTGCAGCTTCTCTCAAATGTTGAAATTAAATCTTGATCACGCACTTCAAGAAGAGCGACATGCCATTTGCTTGAAAAAAGAAAGAATGATAAGTGATTTTCTCTCTCTTCCATTCAATTTCTCCTAAGCTCTCACTGCATTCCTTAATAGCAGGAGAATATAAGAGCAACTCTACCCTGATCTTTACTTTTGCTTGCTTGTAGTTTAGCAATGCTAATGAAACTCATTGTCTCGATATGATCTTTGTTGCTCAATGAAATGCTCCAGCTGAGTATGGAAAAGTGCAGCTGAGGCTCAGCGTTGTTGCTGGGGAACCATTGTGTTGTAGCATAGGGTTAGTTCTTCTGTGTCGGGGAACCTTCCAGTCAGTTGGCCTTCTGGGGCCAGGAAAGTGAGGACGACTGTCTAGTGCTGAAACGATACAACGCATTATGTAAATGATGTCCCGTATTCCACTGAGGCTGGTGTGACACGGAAGACAGACGTGAGTAATGTAAACAACGTCGGCAGATGCTAAGGTGGATGGTCCGACAAGACGGGAGTGACACATTCAAGATTTCATATTTACCAGTGAGAAATGAGTTTCCTTCTCTTGATGGTATTGTGTGCGGCTGGGTCTGTGTGAGTGTGTGTGTGTAAGCTGATAGTCCTGATATTTGGTGGAAATTGACTTTCCCTGCTAGTGAGTTTCTGTATTTACCCAATAAAGTCCCAAGGTTTATCACAGGCTTTCCAAAGATGTGTCCAAATCAAGATACTGGAGATACACATCATAATAAAGCAAAATGCATTTGATCGATATGAACATGAACATCCAATTTTTTTCACTGACTGGCATTGGGTGTAAATATATCGTTTCTTGTCCAATAGCGACATTATTCCTAGCATATGGGCTGCCATGTGTTTGACATGTCTGTCATGCTGCCATGTTTCAGCATGGCAACATTTTATAGAAAAAATAATTATGGAATATTGCATCCTAAACACATGATGTGGACTCAACTACCTTAACATCTAAAGTGTATTACAATATCATTCATCTTTAGTGTTCCTTGTTTCATTTTGAATCTCTCCTCTCCTCTCATTTCAGATCACTTCCCGCATATATGTGTTTACCTAACATTTCTGAATGTGTGCCTGATTAGTTTCACCTGTACCTCGTTAGCCCTGCACTCACCAGACCTCCTGCTCACCTGCTTTTACTTCCACAATCAGTCATTCACTACATTTACCAGACCAGTGCCTTTTGTTCTTTGTCATTTCTGGACTTACATTCATCTGGTTGACAGTAACACAACTCTAGAGGAATACTGTAAATAAACTGTCTGCTGGTAAGTTTGCCGTATCTACTTTAAGGTTAAGGTTAACTTAAGGTTATACATTAATGATACATTCATTACTTTTTTCCACTGGCCCCAGGTGGCCAACAATTGGGGCATTGTGTGTGTGTGTGTGTGTGTGTGTGTTTGCTTGTGTGTAAATATATATATATATTTACTCAGGAAGTCTCCGTACTTGAATATCACAGTGTAGGGGTACTGTACTTCTATTCCACTACACCTAGTTTATCTAACAGCTGCAGTAATACATTACTTTACAGAATATTGTTTTACATACAAAACATATAATGTGCTATTGAGCTCGTTGGAGATGAGCCAGTCCTGCGCAGAGTCGATCACCGGCGATCGGCGCACAATGCATGCTGGTTAGATTTGTGTCCGACTTGATCCCGACTTGCTCTGACGGCATGAACACGTGGTCATCGATGACCTCACAAGATCGAGGTCGGCCTCAGTTTTTAGAGCCAGGCGCCGCAATTGCTCACAATCGACTGCAAGACACAATGCATGATGGGAAACGCCTGGCTGTCTTCGGATCAAAGAGCTGATTGGTTCAATTGATTACAACTTTTTATCGCATGATTTTTTTGCGATTAATCACATTGTTATGCGCAAAATTCAATAATGAATTCAAAAGTAGTGTATTGCACACTTTTATTTTAAAAGTACTGCTATATGAACAAAAGTGCAATAATATTTGGTTTGCAAACACTTTAAACAAATAAGGTTTGTTTAGTATTCCCTTTACACAGTGTGACAGAACGATGCAGGGGACGTGTTCAAAAGGCACGGACTGCTCTCGTCTACTTTCCAGGGGAGGCACTGTACATCTTGAACGAGCCTAGTGACATTTTATTTTGTGTTGGAGTTCGAGGCAACAGTCCACCTACAACATTTATTGTTAAGACATACACCGTGATCAAACACAAAACAAATGTGTTCATAACACAAGATTTCGGAGAATGAGGCTGAAATTATCAATTTCCTTTTTTCTTTTTAGCTGGCTTTTAGCTCATCAGTTAACTCCGGGTGATCTAACTCCCAGATTCATTGAGTGCTCACACATAGCAGCATTGGCGTATTTACTTACACGTCACCATTTCAAGTGTCTCCTATCTGGTTAAAATCCAGATGACATTTAAATCCCTTTAATTTACACATCCAAAGTTGGTTTGAGCAATCTGATTTCAAAAAATGAATCTTGGATGCATGTACATGTAGCTTTTTCGATATTGGATATCTATCCCATCTGTCCAAGATGAATGAAGTTCACCGGTTCTTTCTCTTGCTGAGAACTGTTAAGCTGACTATGTGTTTTCTTGTTGTACCACAAATTAAAAACAAGAAGGTACTTGATGAATGTCTTTGGGCTAATAGCATGTGAGCCCTGTACTGTATGTGTGTGTGTGTGTGTGTGTGTGTGTGTGTATATATATATATATACACATACATACATACATACATACATACATACATACATACATACATACATACATACACCAATGGCTATGAGCTATAAGTTGCTAGTCTGACCATTCAGTGTCTTGCCCAAGGACACCTTAACACGTGTTCAAGAGGCCTGGGGACCCTACAAAAGGTGGGTGTTGCATTTTTTTTTTCATGAAAATGTAATGATACATGCAATATTTAATGACTAACCCAAATGGATGTTTTATTCATAAAAAAATGTCAGGACACACATGCATAAATGTACAAGCAAGCATGTACACACATACACACTGCTCTGCCATTCAGCAATTTGACCATTTGGAAAGAGACAAAAAGCAGTTGCACAACAAAAGACCAATATGGAATAGTAAATTCATTTTTTTCCTTTATACTCTCAATGTAGTTTCACAATATGTTTAGGAAAATAATATGTACCACACTGAACAACACAATGAATGAACATCAAATGCAGTATAAGTGCCCTCTTGGAAGCCCTTATGGTAGATTAAACATGATAAAGTGCACTCTAGCGTGCCCTTCCAGTCGAGAAGACATGATAAAATGACCTCTATGGTGCCCTTCCAGTGGAGAAAACAAGATGCAGTGCCTTTTACGGTGGCCTTTCAGTGGAGAAAACAAGATGCAGTGACGTCTTGGGTGGCCTTCTAGTGGAGAAAACAAGATGCAGTGCCGTTTAGGGTCTCTTTCCAGTGGAGAAAATGAGATTTAAGTTTGCCAAGGGTGTCCATCGTGTGGAGAAAACAAGATGCAGTGCCTTTTACGGTGGCCTTCCAGTGTTGAAAACAAGATGCAGTGACGTCTTGGGTCTCCTTCCAGTAAAGAAAACAATATGCAGTTCCATCTAGGGTGCCCATCCAGTGGACAAAGCAAGATGCAATGCTTTTTAGGGTGGCCTTCCAGTGGAGAAAACAAGATGCAATGCTGTTCAGGGTGGCCTTTCAGTGGAGAAAACAAGATGCAATGCTGTTCAGGGTGGCCTTTCAGTGGAGAAAACAAGATGCAATGCTGTTCAGGGTGGCCTTCCAGTGGAGAAAACAAGCTGCAGTGCCATCTAGGGTGGCCTTCCTGTGCAGAAAACGGAAAGAGGTTCACTTTATGGTGGCCTTAAAATGGAGAAAAATAAATAATGTGCCATATGGGCTGCCCTACATGCTATTTTTTGCTACTTTCTGCACACTGGTGCCTGTCCGCATGCAGCTGGTGCCCTGGTTACATATTTTTCCCCTGCCCAGGGATGCTGGAAGTCAGTCATAGTTGGCGTTGTTAACAGAAAGTCAATCAATATAATTACGCCATACTAAATGCTGCGTAGCATTCATGTCTTTTGCTATAATTTGAATAGCCAGGATCATTCATATTTAATATTTATTAACATTTTCCACAAATTTTCAGGGCCCTGATATCCAATATTAGTATCTGTATCTGTAAATTGCTCGTATGGATGACCCATAACAAGGTAACTATGGTTTATAACGATGCAGGACGGTGAAGATCTATTTCACACAGGAGACAAGCTGAGATCTACGTATGCGCATTCACCGAGCAGAGGTTCATAGAGTATATATATTCTATTGTAGTTAAACAATAGGCCTACAGAAAAAAACAGAGGGTGCTTCAAGAAGGTTGGTGGTTCGATCCCAGGCCTAGACTGTCTTCGGGTAGTCTTGAGCAAGACACTGTTGCGCTCCGGTTGCTTTTTACAGCTCTGTTTCGAAAATGCTTAGGATGGGTCAAATGCAGAGGTTAGATTCCATGTACATATATATATGACAATCATGATAAATAAGTATTTTTTTAAGCTTTTTTGTTGTTATTTCCTAAGATGCACATAGTGACTTAGTTGCTTCACTCAGTTTAGCCCTGACACTGGGCACCACTAGAAGCCCACTCCCACTTAACCTGAGAGGCCTGGCAGGAGTAATGTACAGTGTTTTGGTCCCACTCCATGTATTGATTCATGAAAAGCAGAATTGCCTTATATTCAATTCTGTGGCTGACAGGAAGCCGGTGTAGTGACTTATGACTTTTTGATCGCCCTTTTGCGGAGTCCTGTCAAAAAAACACTGCACTAGTCAACCCTGCTAGAAATAAAAGCCTGAAAGAGCTTTTCAAAATGAAGTCCCTGTTAGCTATATCTGTAAGATGATAAAAAAGCTGATCCTGTTTGTTAGATTGACTGGGAAGGATTACAAGTTGTGGCCACCAGTGGGCATCGGTCAGAATGCACTCCAGACAAGATGTTCCTTAGAGAGGTTTATTGACAGTCGTCAAACAAGCAACTGTGTGGTTCTGAAACGGATAAACATGAAATAAGTAGTAAAACCTCTACATAACGTAACAGTTTGTTATGCCATACAGTGTAACTTTACATATCAGTATAGATCCTAATATGAACAAATACAAACCAGAAATAAGAGAGTAACTAAGGCATCGTTTCTGAATCCTTTGTATAAACATTGCTTTGCTAGGAAGAAAAATGCAATGATAAGGCATCATGCTGAATAAGCTGTACATTGTATCTCCTACGGACGCCACTTAGCAAACAACAACAAATGAGCGGCTAAATATATCAGACTAGATTACCGTGCAAATGACACACTGTAAACCTGATGATGAAATTCAACACCAAACTTTACGTTTACTTACTGGTTGTTTGCCCGCACACAGTCTTGAAAGTGGCCGTCATTTTGCGCCGCCACTCTCGTCAAAGCCTTTTCACCAGCTCAATGCCGGTGATATTAGTCCGCGAGCAGCTGACCGCCGTCCTCTTCCGCAAGGGGCGTAGTGCGGTTGCTGCTCGGCTGCTTCTCCAAAACCCGTCTATAGAGGTCGTCCTTCGTCACACTGTTACTGCGACTAAGATCAGAGGCAGCAATAATGCTTAGGGGGGCACCACAGGCCATAGAGGTCTAATTAGTATTTGGAAAGTTTAACTTAGCTAAATTGTTAAATATATAACAAACATGCTCTTTAGTTGATTATTAAGTAAGTCATGTATTACATTTGCATTAAAAAGTGTGACTCTCAATGCAATACAAGAATGTATTACGAAATGCAGGGACATGTATTACACATTGTAATCAAGCTGTTTATAACACAATACAACAGATTATTGCAAAATGTTGATAGGTAGGACAAAGCCATAATCGAAATGATTAAAGGAGAGACATAATCACCACAGAAGAAAACATCTGTGGGTAGAAATGTCAACAGCAACATTATCACTTCAGGTTAAACGTCATTATCACAACAATATGTCACTTTGATTGAAGTGAAGGTAAAGACGTCATTAACAGTATCTGAATGGGCAGAAATGTCACACTGACGGGCGGAAACATGTCCATGGCTATAAATGTCATCTCTTTAGAGGACACAAAGATGTTTCTCCCCTTTTGTGGGTTCAAGCATATTTTCCACAGGTAGACACATCATCACCAGGAAGGAAAGTATGAAGGTATTATCGGAGAAAAAGCTTTTAGCACCTTTTGAATAGTGGAATCTTAGTGTATCAAGTCAAAGAGAAAAATGAAGAGAGTTGCAAACTTAAACCTTCTGAATAGACACAACTCCCTCAAGGACATGCAGGCTCCACTCTGTGAAGAGGCAACATCAACTATGAAAAATCTCAGCTTTGATGTAGATTTCTACCGCTGGTATATTGTTATACAGTTGCCTGGCTGCTATTTCATAAAATAAACAAGTTTTGGGGGTTACCATTATTTTTACAGGCAGATATAGTTAGGAAGCACTCACTCCCCTACTTTCTATCACTGGACTTTTTTATTGTTTTTTTTGGTTTCTGTCTTGATGCCAAGCCTATGTTTACAAATTCTCTTTTACACAGTTAGTGATGCTAGAAGCATGATTCTAGGGATGGCAGTGCCAACGTTCCACCACTTTGGTCCAGTCTGAAATTTCTCATTTCTTTAAGATGGATGCATTTTGTCGAGACATTCATGTTCCCTAGAGGATAAATCATACTGACTTTGGTGATCCCCTTACTTTACTTTTTGCACCGCCAGCACGTTTTACATTTTTCGGTTATACGGCAACTTTCAGATGGATTGCCATAACATTTGGTATTTCTCAACATCTACAGAATTGTAGCAAACTTTGGTACAGACATCTGCTGTTCTCAGAAGATCACTCCTTATAAGTTCGGCAATCCACTGACTTTTCCTTTAGTGCAGTCATTCCCAAACACTGGGATGGGACCCACAGGTGGGTTGCAATAGATTTTAATTAGGGTCGCCAATTTCTTTTATTTAACATTTACCTTTTAGCCCCATGAGGGAGCCTGCATGTTCGTTTTGTTTTTGTAATATTAGCCCAACATAGAATCCAGGACATGAAAAGAATAAGACAGCCTGTTAAGAGAAATGTAATCATTTATGACCAAATACCTGCTAATTTAAAGACATTCCCATAATCCTCAGCTGTACTTGGTGCTTGGACCTCACAAATAAGATGGCTGTCGACTCTGTTTTCAAATGCATAACCTTTTGTTTCACTTCATGTTTTTCTTTTCTACCTTAAATTTGCTTGAAAATAAAAGAAATTGAGGGTTGAAAAAAAGACATTAAAACATCAGTGGCACAGTTGACACCACGTGAGAGACATGTCAAGCCCGCCCTTACCTAGGCACCGGGGGCCTGATCCGTCTACTGCAGCTGTCATAATTCACAAAATACATGTAAAAGAATTCATAGCACCCTCAGTTTATTACATTTGGTTCTCGCAACCTCCCCTATGTAAATCTATCTAAATAATCAATGTACTCAGAAATGGACACTGTCCGATAACAAACACACACGGATCATTTTAGAATGGATTTGAACCGCAGCTGTGGGTTTTTTCAGCTGCCTTTCAAGTGTTTTGAGCATTTGACACTGAAATGACAGACTTTGCATGGAGTAGCACTGAAGGCAGCTCTTGCCATACTGCTTCTCTAGCAAATAAACAGCAGCGGCTTCTGAGAGCACTTCAGTGTCGGCGCAGCTTCAACCAAGGAAGTCTGCCAACCGCATACGAGTCAAGTCGGGGGAGATGAGGATGATAAACATCTGTCAACATCTGCGACATGTACTTACTTGTGTTTCAAGCACCCCACTGTGGCATGTATACCAAGCGCCTCAAAACACTACATCAACCAGTACACAGCTACGTCACACCACTACAGCTGCCTCTTTAAATAAGCATTTCCTCCAAACCGCCCCACTGCAAGTCACACACACGGTGGGAGACTTGATCTGTCTTGATGTTGTGCCGTACTCAGTAGTGGAACACAAAGGTTTCCGTGAGCTATGTTTGTCCTCACTACAGGGTACCTTCTTATTTACATAATTCCTGCAGAAAATGTGCCACAGCTTTGAAAAACAAAGGTGACGATAAAGGTCAAAGGAAAAATAGAAAAGCCCCGTGGTGCACTGCACATCAGACATTTGGACGAGGAGGTTTTATTTTACAGACGCATGTCTGTGTCTCTCTGGACTGCACTGTATCACAGGCATTTAGCATTCTTTCTCAGCATAGAGATGATTAATGCTCATCACCCCACAGCTTCATGTTCACGACACATTATATACTGACTTACATAGTACATCAGTGATTCCAACAATTGGTATTGCTACTTAGTTTTTGCGGTGTGTCCCACACCGTTGGCTCTAGTCGGTGGATTTTCATCCTTTTGATCATGTATCGTCAGAAAGGCTGGCAGAAGTGACTAAAGCAAACAAACGACTACAGTCAAGAGGGCACACACAGAAGGCCCCTCATTTCTCATTTTCATCAATTCTGATCATTCCAATACACAAATGTTCTTTAACAAAGACACGGCCATCTGGAATAAAGCTAAGCGGTAAGAGAGAGTGATGTGTAAATGCTCGGCAAACGCTGCTTTGTTTCACAAATGTATCTTAACGGCTTGTATATCTGCAGTCCTAGGTCTTCTGGGTTTCTTTTTTGAATGATGAATACAGACGATTGCCGTACGTGAACCTTTTAGGTCTAACAGGCGACGTGAGGTGATGCGACAGACGGCCTTCTTCGCCGCTAGTTCTTTGATGTTGGTACATGCCTTTCTCCACGGGGGGAAACACTTGACTAACACCTGATTAATACGATTAAATATTAAAATCAAAATGTATGTTCTGTTTACCACATCAGTGTGATGTGCATTGTTTGACAATGTTTGTTATTTTTCTTTATAGGCATTTTGTATTTGATATGGCAGTTTATTCAGTATTTTCAGGTGAATGTTAACATCCTCTGTTGCACCCAATAGTGTGACAGCGCCTGTAACGGACTGCATTCTGTCACATCCCGTTGACCGCCTCCCTTCTAAGTCATGAAATGTTTTGTTTTAGCAAGACATGTTTTGGCATCCAATTTCCTGTCGAGCCATTCTCTTTTTATTTCTGTCACGGTGCGTCTCTGTGATGACAGCTGTAAGCATATATCCACTAATACCAGCGCTGACACGGCTACATCTGCTATGTTTTAATCTGCTGATTTCAAACAGCAGGACGTCAAACTCCACAATGTGAACTTATTTTTACAGTCGGGGGACATGTTTTTAAATAAATCTTGCCCACAAATGTAACAGAACAAATAGCCTTATACAGCACTTGACGGGTGTCTATTATGACAATGATCAAATCTCATATATTCGTGCACAGCACAATGTTTTACCCATCCATCCGCCCTGGGCTTTCTCGCTCTTTATACTGACAGTTGCTCTAACTGTCTGCTACGGAAGCAGATGGGTTTACATCACATCATGCAGACGCTAAAGGGTGTCCTGCTTTCTGAGCGTTTGTAATTGACGAGTTGGGAGTGAGAACAGGTTGGTTCAGGAAAATAATGTAAAAATTGTCTTGCATTGACGCACATTGACTATAGAAAAAGATGCAATGTTTTAATTCAAAACAGGAGTTCCATTCAACTACCGAAACCTCAGACACTAATACAAGCTAGGAAGCTATCAGCTTGGCCAGATGCCACTAAAAGGGAGGAAAAAAAACTGTCTTTTTGTGCTTACGGTGAACTGACCCTTTAACATGCAGGGAAGTGACTGCTGTGTTAGATCAATGCAGGAGACCAGTGATATTGCTAACAGCTGCTGTCTGACTTCACAGGACTGGGGAGGACTCTGTCACATCTCCGGAGGCCCTCACTAAGTGGACGTCACCATCCTTCATGCGTCAGAGCAGAAACGGTCACTGACTGCTCAGGGGGCTCAGTCCAACTCTCAGCTGCATATGTTATGCATATGTTATTTCAACTGTTTGAGAAGGAAAACGTGTCCTGTACAGGCAGGGGCAGACTGGCAACGAAAAGCAGCTTGGGAATTTGCTGTCAAGTCGCCCCAATTTCATAAACCAAATTGTTTGTCGATTAAAAACATCTTTTCAGGTGTATCGCAGTGGCGGGCCGTGGATTTTATACCTGGGCCTTCAGTGCTGTCCTACTACAGTTGAATTGCCTCCTAATAACCTCATTATGACTCATCAATCCTGCAAACCTGCAGCGGATCCACGCATTCCACCACACAGGAGCACGAGCCATTCAAATATTATTCATAAAAGCGACACGATAGACAAACGAACAGTAGTAACGTTACTATGTAAACTAACACACGCAGTTTGTCACTTACCCAAACTTAAAGAGTTTAATCCCAGTACATCGTTTCAGTTCCAGTAAGAAGTCCTTCTGGATTTATGGTCAAGTGATGACAGTCGAGCCTCGTCAGTTGTATTTCACCGGTCTGCTGCTGCAGGTTCACAGCGGGCCGCGGTTGTGGAGCTGTTTCCCAGCGAACGTGTTCGTTGAGTTGTAGATCCACTCGAGTCTCTCCAAAAGTTTTCAAAAGCACCGTAGCTTGTGTCTTGCCGTGCTATGGCGTCCTCAGGTTAGCGTAGCGTAGCTCCAAACACCAGGAGCTCAGTTAAAATGAAACACATTTCAGCCATAAAATGTGCAACGCTTCTCCGACGCTGTCAGCCAGAAATACTGTTCATACAAATCCTTTTCCTGCTGAGTCAGGGCTGCTAGCTGTGGGGTTGACTGACCATTTCTTACGATGTCCAGCTTTTCCTGAAATGTCCTTTCTTGAGAAAGGCGTTATCAGTAACTCCGCCACTAAATCCGTTTCTCTTCAGTCATTGAGTGTTCAATAAACAAAGCTAGGTAAAAAATAAATAAACTACACCAAGCAAAACCCTACAAATGTTATAATTTCTTCCATATCCTTCCACTTGAACTCTGACTGCTACAAGCTAAGTTCTGCTAGCAAGCATAAGTTTCACTTTAGTCACGTGCTCGCCCACTGACCAATCACAGCACACCCTGCACTTCGCGGCAGAGCTGCACCTGGACATGTAATGATGACGTAGTTGTAGGCCGGCAAGTATGGGGGTAGCGGCTGCTGACACTCAAAGAATACGCCCAACATGTCAAACTAAAGATCTGATTGGTTGAACACGATGACAATCAACAATATCGTCCCCATTCACTTAAACTGCACATGGATTCACTTGTGAGTCTGCAGGCCTCGGGCCTCTCTTCTTACCTAGAGACACAGAGGGGAAATCTGATTGGATAAAAGCTCTACTTAAAACAAGCTGCACTGGAAGCAGAGCAACTGAGGAAGACAGTAGCTGTGCAATGAGAAAATAAGATAATGGGAAAAATATTTTTATAAATTATAATACATAAAAACATTTTTTTGTGATTCTGTTTAGGCCAGCAGAGAAGGCTTTGCAGGCCCTGACGGCCCGCCACTGGTGTATCGTTTGTTTGCATGTAAAATTATGTGTTTACAGAATTCAAAAATGCAAGGTTGAATTACTGTAATGATTACCTGTCACGTACTTTGACTTTAGCCTACTTGAAAAACTAAAAGTGTTTCAACACAGAACTAAATTAGAAGCAGCAGTCTCTATCTGCAGGAACACTATATTCACATTTCCAGACCACATGGCGAGGTGGCCTGGCTCACATTGAGTTGGGATCTCAGTGAGGTGTGGACAGCATGTGGGCACAATCAAGACACTTTATCAAATGTAGGTCTCAATCATCTCCCCCCCACACAGGAGTTCCTCTCCACAGGACAGCAAAGGGAAGAGAGGAGCTGAGACCTGCTGTCTGAGTTACTGCTGATGAAAACATACATTTCCTCATTTTGCTGCTTCAAAATTAAATGTTTTAATTAACAAGACTAAGGGGGAATTTTATCGTGAAGAATTTACAGGAAAAATGTGCTTATCGCTGAATTAACGGATTTTTGTTAGCGACTATTCCTCAATAACATACCTACTAAAACTGCAGGGAGGAGGAGTAAGCAGCATTTAATCGGGGGGCTTTAAAAAAAAAAAAGGATTTTTAGGAAATTAAATGTATTTTCCACTAAATTAGCTGAACATTGTTTGTGACTATTCTTCAATAAAACAAGTCTACTAATACTGCAGGGAGGAAGAGTAAGCAGCATAAATAACTGGGGACATTTATTGTGAAGGATTATAGGAAGGAAATGTGTTCATCCATTGTATCACAGCTGCTCCAACCCAAAATATCAGATCACTATCCGACCAGGCACATCACATTTGTGGACACAGCTGAGTTGCGATCTGGTTCATCCGATCACAAAAGACGCATTGAAAAGACGAAGTCAAAACCACGGTTAACACTCTTTACTTATGCAAGTCTCTTGGGCGCTCAGTGAATAACCTGTTGGAGCATGAGGCCCCCATACAGCATTGCAGTTGATGTTAAATGAAGCTTTTAGACAGCATTTACTGATCCCTTTGGACATTAGTCTAAGACCGGCCAGCCGCACCAGAAGCTTTACTCTCTGCATCATTAGAAATGTGATGGGCTAAAGGCAGATTTGATGTCAGAGTTTAATTAAGTCAAGTTGCATCAACATGGTGATTAAAAAGCATCCTGCAAATTAAGTGGTCAGTTTTCATATGAGTGCATTAAAACATGCAGCAGTGTATAATCTGTTTTCAAGGTATTCAAACATGATTTATATCATCCGGAGCTTCTGACTAAAATGCACAGAGACAAGCTTTGAGATGCAATGGTGAGCCAAATTCAAAATTACACTGATTCACCCGAGGGGGGTGGGACTGCAATTACAGGTCAAAGGGGGTCTGTATCATCGGTGGAGCACGACATGTTTACTGCTGCTGTATTTGAAGAAAGGCTTCAGGCATTTTGGGTTTTCTGGAGGGGCGTCATGTGGAGAAAAATTCAGGCCAGAGACAATTAGATCAGAGGAATCTGTTTTGTTGTGAGACTGGAAAAGGTGAAGCAGAAAGAGAGAACTTTAGTGGATCATATACTCCATGTAATCTAATTTTTATGACAGTTGGGGATGCCAACATAAACACTTATGCGAGCTGTTTGACCGTATGCAGGGCTGAGTGGGTTTTCATTAAATGCAGGAAAGAGCGTACGCTTTAATGCTGAACTAATCTTGTTTTTCCTGACTTTTATCTTAGTGAAAGACCATTTGAATGGTTATATAAACATTTGTGGAATGACGAAATAAAAGAGAAGAGACAGCAGAATGTAAATATGTTCTTGTGCGTTTTGTTTGGTGTCTTGCATATACATGAAGACTCGTATTCAGTACAGAGCAGTGTTCTGTGGCCACTCCACAGCAGGCAGCATGTTTCTGGATGTGGTCAGCAGTGTTGTTAGAAAACATGGCTCCCCTTGGGCTGGGTTTGTGGAAATGCAATAAAAGCGCTTACCATCTCAGTGAACTTTGTGCATGGTGTTGCCTGAGTACTGTCTTAGTCTGAGATAATGTGATACAGCAAATCTGTAATTTCTCCATTTTCCCTGTTTGTTTCTATCAGCATTCCATATATTTGTATCTTCAACAGTGTATATGATACAGTATTCATACCATAACAGTTCCGTGCAATTGTAATGCACAGCTGAATTTCTGACCATTACAAATTGCGTGGTGCTCGTTAATCAAGCCAATAACATAATCAATAGGGGAGGGCAACCTCTTAATTTAGTTTCGATCCAATACCAAGTAATACCAGGACCAGAATAACCAATAAGTCTTTATTACCTTTATTATTGAAAGCAACTATCCAACAGACGCCTGGTCAGTGACCCTGACCGCCTGATACCGACGTCCCGAGGAGCCCTTTAGCATCTGTTTGAGACACACTCTGCATTATTATTAGATCATCAGAGCTACTGATGTAGAATGAGGAGCGAGTGAGTCAGCTTAGTGCAGGTGAGGACTTGCTCCCAGGAGACCGCTGTTCGTGTGCTACGTGAAACAGTCAGCTTTGACTGATTTTACCATCGTTTTTTTATGTAACACATACTTAACTAACTCCAGTTATATAACAAACAGTGATTTTACGAAACAAACGCACAGATTTGAACCCAAATTACATTTTTCTTCCTAAGCCTTACCCAGTAGTTCTGTTAAGTAAGTAAACCAAAAAACTAAGCAAACCTATATTCATCGTATGCATGTGACAAATGGAAACTGATAAGCCGTCCCTGACACGTCCACAACTGACACGAGACGGGAACCTAGAGCGTCATACTTTGAAGATCAGGGCCACTGACCAAGTGTTGGTATTTGACAAGTTGGGAGTGAAAAGGTGTTGTACAGTCATGTATGTCAGATACATGTGTCATGATTTGAGGTCACTGCATCATTTATAGGCTATTTTTAAATACATTAAGCATTGTTTTCAATATCAATACCTGATCTAATGTGAGATGTTGCCATGTATTTGGTATGCTACCTTAGTGTTGTAGATGAAAGTACATTTACTCATGGTATTTTATTCTATTCCACAACCTTTCATAGAGAAATGTAGATTTTACTGCTCTTCATCTTAAACAGCTGTAATTAATAGTTTATGACAATAAAACATATGATAGTTTCTAAGTCAGTGTTTTTTCTAATCAAACAAGTGGTTCCCAACCAATTTGCTGACCCCTCACAAAAAAGTTAAAGAGACATTTCCCCTCTAAAAATGCTGACATTGTTTAATTGAAAGATGAAAGATATTTTTAAACCCAAAGAGGTCAAATTGTCAAATACCTCACCAAAAAAAGGACAGATTATAAAAAGTCAAATTTCTGCAAATTTTCCTCGAGCTCCACCTATAGCAGTATAGGTGGTTTAACTATTGTATACAATTAGCCGGCTTAGTGGTTCCCAACCCAGATGCCAGGCCCTTCCAAACAGTCATGACATAAAACTGAGTTCAAAGAAAATGTGTATAAATTTGAATTTTTTTGTTGTGCAGTAAAGTGTTACTTACACGTTGATGCATCAGTATTAACAATCTAATAATGTCAATATATCAGTGACAGGGTCAATGATACTGTAAATTACAGACTGTTATTTTTGATGATGATGATATTTTGCTGATAATAGTATGTTGAGTATATTTACATTGATGTATTGATAATTATTACATGAGAAAATGATCTGACTACTTCTTCACGACTGTCTAACCTGGTGCTACTATTGGTGCTTGAACAGGAAATAGTCCATAGTCTCAATACCTCGGGTATCAAACTACATACAACTACTAATCAACCTGTGTCATTTCTTTGCAGCCCTCACTAAAATGACATGCAAACTGTGATTCCAGCCTGGTGCACCTGTTTGATACATGTACAGCACCAGCAGGCGATTTGAAGCGGGATGCCATCCCCTTTGTTAGCAAAATGACAAAGTGCATGGCCCTTTGTCAACCTGCCATCCCCACTCTGCTTCCCATAGCGGCAGAGGGGTTGTCTAGTTGAATATGTTTAGTCTAGTCTGCCTGACTCATTGATCCTTTCTCTGAAAAAGCACTATTATTCATAATACTATATTAAATGAGGCTCAGTAAAGCCTAAACCACCCACAATCATAGCAAACGATGGCAGTAGTCACCCACAAAAGAATTGGAGTGAATAGAGTGAAGTAGGCCAGAGCAAGAGACATAAACGTACGAGAGGTCACGAGAGGTCGTCATTTGAGAAACAGCCTCTCCAGCTGTTCCATTGTACTTTTATAACTTAAATAACGATATATTTAACTTCCTTTATCCTTGTAAATGCACAATCTATCACATACAGCAGTTTGGAATCATTTTGGAGAGCTAGAACCGTCTCCAAAGCCTCTTGGGCCGCCGACTGACTGCTCCATGCGTTATAGCGGGTGTTTGAGTGGCCGTTTCTCAGCCTGTGGTTGGTCGATTTCTTACAATGACATCTCTATGCACGTGTCTGGATCTGGCCAATGGAATGGTAACGGAATTTAGTTTTCCGGAAAATGCCGATTTAGGCCGGAGGACCGGTGCGTAACAGCCCGAGTGTACCTAATGTGAAACGTGATCCCCCGGGCTTATTTGACCCCCCCCTTCTTTAAAAAATAACTTTATTAGACTGTAAACAGATGGCAGATGGCGATTCAGCTGTCGAAATGGATTTCTTGAGGACTTCTTTAATAATTTTGCTTCGAAATGGTGAGTGCAGAACCAGAATTGTGTGTGACTGGCTGCTGGGGGGTGCTCTTCCCCGGGTAACGTCTGAACTGTTTACCGGAGAGTATATCCGAAATGTACATTCAAAGCCGGGTCGGAAGCTAATGTTGCTAAGTATGTAGCTTTAGCTTGGACGGTAAAGGAACGTCTTTCGCTGAACTTTTTCGGTTGTGTATCTTGGGAAAATGAACGCGAAAAAGTGACGAAATTTAGCAGGAGGCTAGGAATGTTGTCGAAGATCGTGTTTTATTGTGTTTTGAGTGTGTAAAGTGTTACACATGCTTCTGTTCATGAGAAGTTGTTCGTTAAAACGGTATGCTACATTTTTGTAGATTCATTATATTTGTTACTGAAAATTGCTTTCTTCGGTACCGGCTCGGTTCTGCTCAGCCCACTAGAGGACCAATTGGTCCTCGCTCGGGCTCAAAGTTAACTACAACTAAAAATAGGAAATAGGAAAAGACACTTTTAATTTCTGGCTGTGTGTCAAATGAGAAACGCCTTTTTATCAACACAGTCTTGTGGCAAACAAAATAAGATACGTAGGTCAGACTGGGTGAAGGGTAAAGTACGCCGAAGGACGTGCTGGGGTTAGCCTAGTGAGTAAATTCAGACACATTTGGCCCCCTTGTGTCATTTAACAAAAAATCCAAAAATAGAAGAGCTGCAATGAATGAAACTTTGACCACACAGTGAGACTCATGCAGCAGCTGACCTGTAGACTACTGTCTCTACAGGACATTTTCAGACGAGCAGATAAAACCTTGGGGTAGTAGGAAGGTTAAAGGAGGCGGGAATAAAGAAACTAATACAGGGAGGGAAGACGTGAAGAGAAAGGTGGTGGAGTGAATGGTTCGTCGGAAAAAAATATATCTATTCCTGGAAGTGTTTGCAGAGGACAGAGGGCTGAGATTCAACCATGACAGAGAGAACTTGAGAAGGCTTCTTTGGAGAAGAAAAAAAAGGGGGAAAAAAGCTAAATGTAGCAAGAAAGTTGCCAAGTTGGCAACCCTGCTTGGAGTGGAGCTAACCTCTTTTATCAATTAAACTGACTGACTTGTGGCTTATAAGAGTTATATAATGTGTGAGTGTGTGTTTAGATATCAGTTGGCAATGTATTTATATTCTGGACCGTTGCATCGGCCAAATGTGTGATCTGATTCAAGGGAGTTGCAACAGCCGCGGGCCGTGTGATGTTTCCAGCCACCGTGGGCTCTCGCTATGTGTGGATGGGAAACATCACTCCTGAGGAACTACTGAGATGATCTACCTGGAGCCCCTGTCTTCATAGGTGGGCTCTTTGGATCAATTTCATCCATTATTCAGCGCTTTAAACTTCTGGCACATCAATCTGGAACACTAATCTCTGTGTTGGTTCCTGTACATGCTGAGTTGAATGAGTTACGTTCCATGATTGACTAATGATTGATTGATTAAGCCCAGTAGTGGTGGTAATGCTTTTGGAGTCCTCGATTTATATTTATTTTTTGTTTTATATTCATAACTAGAGTAGTCTGGTGTAGCTTTAGGTGAAAATTTAAAACTGACTTCACACATATAGTTAATTGTGTTTAACAACAACAGGACTGCTGTTTCAGCTGTTTGGTTTTCATTATTTTCAGCTCAGTTAGTGAAGTTCTTGTTTGTGTTTGGTTTCTTTTAGCTAGATCAGTGCAGCTCTTACTTTCAGAGCCCTCTTTGGTTATATTAATGTATGTGTTTCAAACAGCATCCACCTGCCCTTCTCTTTACCTTTTGCAGTTGTTTGGCCTTAATCGGAGCTCCTGGAAAATAAAATAACTTATTATTATTGTTTTTATGTTGCTTCCCTCTTCCCCTATCAAGCTGGGTCGTAACCAGTGTTGGGGTAGTTACTCAGAAAAAGTAACTAGTTACAAGTTACTAGTTACTTCTGAAAATTGTAACTAGATTACTTTACTAGTTACTGCATTTGAAAAGTAACTTCACTACTAGTTACTTTACTTTCCATTTTTTTAAGCAAATGCTATGTATGGTGGGGACATTCAGGTGGGTCAATCAGCAGTAACACATTATAAACAGGCCAAAAACAGGCTTTTGGAAACATGAGACCCCACTAAACCAAATGGGGGCCTACTCCTGAGAACAAAACTAGCTTGTTATAGGAATCATTGTAGTGGTTTAAGAAAAATAAATGGCACTTTTTCCCATAAAATAGAAACAGAAATGCACTTTTTCCCATAAAATAGAAACAGAAAATGCAATTAAATAAACAGAAAATCCACTTCATCATTGCCTAAATAAACAGAAAGTGCACTTTATCCCATGAAGTTTATAATTTTTCTCTATTCTTCAAAATAGCGATTGTATCGCATGAGTAAAAGTCTCTTGAATCTTTTATCCGACAGCCTGTTCCTCCTTGGGGTCAGAACAATACTGCCCAGGCTGAACATTGGTCTAGGTATTGGGAAAATGTTTTCCTGTCTGGCGTTGGCATGCGAGTGCTAGGTATTTTATCTAGTATTTTTCTAAACCATGGCGATTCGATAGTGGACAGGGGAAGCATGTCTTCCACGATGTACCCGGCAACTAGTTTGTTAATTTCCTTTTTGTGTTACCTTCTGCGCTCCAAGAGCAAGATGCTGGAAAATCTGAGCTTGTTTAGGCGGGGTCGGTTGGTGATGAGCGTCTTCAACTGACAGACTAGCGGGATCTTTCGCCACAAGTTTATCGCCACTGGCTGAACCCTCCTGTCTCCGTCTCCGTCTCATCCATTTTCCCGCTTCCCTCCTTCTACGCACCAGCAGCTACGTCACTCAAATCGGTCTCTGTGGCAACGGTGCCCAGACAAGCACACAGGCAGGAAACATGCACGCACCACTAAAAGAGAACTTTTCGGACTGGCAAAAATGGCTTGGGTAACGCAGGAAAGCGCTTTCCTGAGGTCTAGTAAAGTAGTGTAGTTACCAATATTTTTAGTGTAATGCGTTACTTTACTTCGTTACCTATAATAGTAATATCGTTACTGTAATCCATTACTTTGTAACTCGTTACCCCCAACACTGGTCGTAACAGCGAGACCAGATTATCACACCATGGTGGCCTACACCATCAGGCAGGGTTGCCCTGTTGAGAACCGATGGTTAAGGGCCTCAGAGCTCGTTTCTGAAGGTTCTCCACATTCCTGCGCCGGGGAAGTTTGCTGACCGACGCAATACCCACTGCCTGCTATAGCTCTCTCTGGCACATCAGTCTTTCCTCCGTTCCGTCTCACCCCTCCCTTGTTAGAGAGAGTGAGTCGGGAGCAGTATTCGGTCTTTCTCGTAGCCTCAGGGCCTTGGTATGCAGAAAGGTCTCAGATGATGGCGCCCCAGTCCTGGACCGCCACTCAGTCCTGGGAGGCTCCATTTCATGAGACTGGGGCAATAGGGGCCATGCGCATTCTTGGCTGTTCCCTTCATGCTTGGCTCCTGAGAGGGACATGCTCAGTACGGCTGCTCTGTCTACACAGGTTGTGCAGACCATCCTTGCAGCTTAATTAAGTGGCATCGATCCTTTGCCTGTTACAAGGCAAAGTGGTCAGGGTTCTTGTGCTGGTGTGAGGAGAGGTTGGATCCCCTGTGCTGTGCAGTGAGGTCTAATCACTCCTTGTTGCAGTATTTGGTGGATATAGCGCTGTCTCCTGCCACTGTAAAAGTGTATGCAGCAGCCATTTCGACGACAGACCAGTCTTTGGCCACCATCTCGTGGAACAGCTCTTGTAGTGGATCAGAAGACAATGCCTGGGGATTCATGCCTCCTCCCTGCAGTGGGAATAGCCTTTGGTACTGTAGGCCTTGGTGAAAGGTCTCTTTGAACCACTGAACTCTCTGAAGCTTTGCTGCTTTCACTGACATCGTCGTGGTCGAAACCTTGTCTGTTCATACAGATCTATTTTTTTATGGAAACATTTCCAAATATGACTAAATATAATTAACAGAGATTTTTCCTGAGACACATTGAGTTTTATACACTGTTGGAACTTTCTAATGACATCAGTATTGTTTTTTTACTTCAAATATTAAGCACTTCACATACTGACTGTGACCGAGTGTTTGCAGTAATATTTTATGTATTTCTTCAAATGAATCATGAACCATAAAACAAATTAATCTCGACATGTCTGCACAAACACATACAGACACACTTTACTTTTCTCTCTTTGTCACTTTCACACATCAGTCCATGGAACAAAGTCACTCACATACAAGTGCACGCTAATATCCATGTTGCAAAATGAATGAAAAACAGGATTGGCATTAATAAATACTTGGATGATAGAATTCAAAGTTAAACAGAACAACAGTAGAACAATTAGGCAGTTAATTATTAAGCTGCATGTGGACATACAAACAACAGAATAGATAAACATAGTTATTTTCAAAGGGCTGGTTTCAAAACGCCCTCTCTTAGAATCACCATTTATAATTGCATAGCCTGTTTAAATCCACGTTTATCAAGAAATCAGCCATTGAAACACCAGAATGATTTAGATAGAGGATGCCACACATATAAAAAGAATATAAGAACAAACCGGTAAGTGTTTGACCTTGGATCACTCTGTTGCTTAACTGGAAGGCCTCCAGTGGCATCGTCATGGTGACAGTCCCACTTCATTGGTTGCTGACAGTTGGCAGGTTTGCAATTTTTTCTGCCAAAAGTTATTGAATGATTTGAGTTCAATTGTAAGACATTTGGGTTCAGTAACTGCAGGAAAAAAAAGAACATTACAATTGAAAGATTGACACACATTTAGGAGTGGGGACAAGGACTTGTACAAAGAGGCAAAGTACAGGTTTAGTAAGGCGGTGAGAGGTGCTAAACGACTGTACTCTGAGAAACTGCAACACCAGCTCTCAGCAAATGACTCTGCTTCTGTCTGGAGAGGTCTCAGACAGATCACCAATTACAAGCCTAAAACCCCCCACTCCATGAACGACCTCCGCCTGGCAGACGAGCTGAAAGAGTTCTACTGCAGATTCGAAAGACAATGGGACAGTCCTGACTCCATCCCCCACAGCCCCATCAACCAGCCCCAGACCACCAGCCCCCCCTCCCCCAGCTCAGCAGGGGCTCATGACTCTGTACCACCCTTCTCAGCGCCTCCCTCCCCAGTGACGACTCTCTCTATTCTGGAGAGAGACGTCAATAGGCTTTTTAAAAAACAGAACACCCGCAAAGCAGCCGGCCCGGACTCTGTCTCCCCCTCCACCCTGAAGCATTGTGCTGATCAGCTGTCTCCGGTGTTCACAGACATCTTCAACACCTCCCTGGAGACATGCCACGTACCAGCCTGCTTCAAGGCCTCCACCATCATCCCTGTCCCCAAAAAACCCAAGATCACAGGACTTAACGACTACAGGCCCGTTGCCCTGACCTCTGTGGTCATGAAGTCGTTTGAACGCTTGGTCCTGTCCCACCTAAAAGCCCTCACTGACCCACTCCTGGACCCCCTGCAGTTCGCCTACAGAGCAAACAGGTCTGCAGACGACGCAGTCAACTTGGCTCTACACTTCATCCTCCAGCATCTGGACTCCCCAGGAACCTACGCCAGGATCCTGTTTGTGGACTTCAGCTCTGCTTTCAATACTATCATCCCGTCTCTGCTGCACAACAAGCTCTCCCAGCTGCACGTGCCCGACTCCACCTGCAAGTTGATCACAGACTTCCTGTCTGACAGGAAGCAGCACGTCAAACTGGGAAAGCACGTCTCAGCATCCCGGACCATCAGCACCGGTTCCCCCCAAGGCTGCGTACTTTCCCCTCTGCTCTTCTCCCTGTACACCAACAGCTGCACCTCCAGTCACCAGTCCGTCAAGCTCCTGAAGTTTGCGGATGACACCACCCTCATTGGACTCATCTCTGGTGGGGATGAGTCCGCCTACAGGTGGGAGACTGACCATCTGGTGACCTGGTGTGGCCTGAACAATTTAGAGCTCAACGCTCTAAAGACAGTGGAGATGGTTGTGGATTTTAGGAAGAACACAGCCCCACCAGCCTGTGTGACTCCCCCGTCGACGCTGTGGAGTCCTTCCGCTTCCTGGGCTCGATCATAACCCAGGACCTCAAGTGGGAGCTGAACATCAGCTCCATCACCAAGAAGGCTCAGCAGAGGATGTACTTCCTGAGGCAGCTGAAGAAATTCAACCTGCCAAAGACAATGATGGTGCACTTCTACACAGCCATCGTGGAGTCCATCCTCTGCTCCTCCATCACGGTCTGGTACGCTGCAGCCACAGCCAAGGACAAGGGCAGGCTGCAACGCATCATCCGCTCTGCCGAGAGGGTGATTGACTGCAATCTGCCGTCCCTCCAGGACTTGTTCGCTTCAAGGACCCTGAAGCGAGCAAGTAAGATTGTAGCCGACCCCTCTCACCCTGGACATGATCTGTTCGTGTCCCTTCCATCTGGCAGGAGGCTGAGGTCCATCAGGACCAAGACCTCACGCCACACAAACAGTTTCTTCCCGTCTGCAGTCGGGCTCATTAACAGAGCCCGGGTTTAACATGTTGTTAAACATACTGTCAAATTATATTTACTGTTGGTCAAGGGTAAGCAATGTTATTGCCTTTGAATCTTACCAGCATAATGTTTAGTTCTAGCTCGCTTCTATGAGCTGAGCAGACTAGAAATATCTCCCACCGCCAAGTTGTCTCTAAGAGTCAACCCCTTTCCTTTTCTCCAGGAACATGCATCACCTGAGATCTTTAAGTCTTCCAAAGCTGTAAATGTGGCCAGGAAAAGCACATGCACATTAATAGAATGTCCATGCACTTAATGTATATGAGGATTAGTAATATTAGTCCAAATTTATCTTGTATCTTCTCTTGTTTGTATCTTGACCGTCTGTATCCCATTCAAGGTCAACAGACATTTTTTTACATTCAGTGTGAGTTACACTCACGAGGAATATCTCTATTGCTGATATCCATCGCGAATAAACTTCAATAAATCTGTTTAATTACAGAAATAGATGCTCCATATAACTCCAAAACTTGCCTGAGAATCATTACATTTTAAAGTTTTCTTCATTATCAAAGTAATGAAGTGATAATTGTCCGTACAGCCATGGGTATATTGCGAAAAGAAACAACTCATAGCTAATTCAGCCTATTCAAATGAATCAAAGTTAAAATAAATATAGGCAACATAAAAAAACTGGGCTCAAGTTGTAGGCCACAGTTTAACTCACTGAATCCATGGCAGTCATTGTCAGGAATTAGTCCATTTTTCCTTCAACCCCAAAATTAAAGAATACAGGCATTTCTCTGGCAATTTAGTGGTTCCTGACAGGTAATGTGTTTTATAATCCAATTAATTTAATTCCCATATAGGTATTTTGTATATACTCTTTGTTTACACCTTATTTTGAAAACCGGACATAGTCGCATATCTTCTGCTAACTTTGCCAAGTTAGTCGCTACAGATGTCGCTGGGTTCATTTGACGTGATTGCTGAAGGGGTAAACGTGTCCGCATTGGCAAAATGGGAGGGGGGGCATTTGTTTTATGTTGTTGATTCCAAGCGTTAGCTGCAGTGTGCACCAACAACCACCAGGGGTCTGCATGCAGCTCTTGCCAAACCAAAGTTTTTCTCACTAACTGAAGCACACACAAGCAAGCGGTTGCACAGTTCTCCTGGCAGAGGTAATAATATAGATTCAGGCATTGAAAAGACCTTGAAGAAAGACTGCTAAAGTCTGTAAATCTTCTTCAGCGACACGTTATTTTTTGAAATGTTGCCACACCGGTGACTCGTGACTTATTTGTCAAAATTCAATAAAAACAACTACGTTCATATTGAATGTGCTGTGAAGTCATGAAAATCTTGAACTTAGTATTACTACATACATTGCAGCTTAATGTTGTTGATGAGTTCATTGTGCAAAATACATCCACTAATAACACATGAAACTGCCATGTTAAGACTTCCAAATGAAGTCTAGTCCCAGTGTTTGAGTTGCTGTGTATTGTAAGAATTCTTACAAGATTCAGCGTCATGTCAAGGCCATCCTTTCTCTTCATGGAAAGAGCACCTTGATCTTCCTCCCTTTCCTTCATCATGAAATCTCTCAGAGCACAACACAGCTATACATTTAGCTGAAATACAAGGAATAAGCAACAGAGTGAGTGAGTGGCCCGATATCTGATCTTGTGGTATGAACCTATGTGGATTTAGACAGGAGAACAATTGAAGATTCCTGTTTCCTCTTGTTTCTCTCTTTGTCCAATCTCAGTGTGTCTGTCATCACAGCAATGATGGGTTTGGATTTCTGAAATTGCACAGCCTTGTTCATTTTCCTGCATTCTCAGCATGTTTTCCCATATGGGCGAGACAAGCTGGGCAGGCTGATGACAATAGAGAACGAGAGGCAGGGAAACTCCGTCTGGCTCCGAAAGACAACGAGCTATTGGAGCCCCGCAGAGTTCAATCAATAGCATGTGTATGGCAATCTGCTCACAGTGTTTGTGCCCAAATATTGCTGCTCTCACTCTACAGTCTTGTATTGTAATGTCAGGGGTTCATATATCAAGTTTCCTTACTTTTGAAGAGTTTTACCAAACAGAAATGTTGATGTTTGACAAGATTGCTTGTGTCTGTGCACACACCCGAACGGATGCATTTGGGGAATTGTTGGTTCTGTATTTATATGCTTTTCCATTAATTCATTCACTAACAATGTTTCTTTCTGGCAAGCACACAAAGGAGAAGTTGATTACAGTCAGCAGAAGCCTCACAGTTCTATACAACCTTTATTTGTACTCTCTAAAAGGTTCAAGAATCACATCCATACAGCTATTGTGGTACGGCAATTTATTTTGAATTAGAATAATAATTAGAACTTGCTAATTTATTGCCCTGACTTATCTGAATGATAAAACATCCATGATATTCAGTTAAAAACTTAGTGGAGGATCAATAGGGAAATGCAATCAGGGCTTTGCCCTCTGAGGCAAATTTGTGATTTTGGGCTATACAAAAATAAATGTAATTGAATTGAGTTGCTCAGAATGGTAAATGATTCACAGTCATTGTGGATATTTCTTATTTCTTTAAAAAAAAAATGTAACCGTCCACCCACCCTTGTTTGACTGTGAATCTGTCATGATGGTGGTAGGCTAAGCAATCTGGCCGAGAAGTTCTTCTCCACTGCTTTGTCCTTCAGTTTCTCCAGGTGGATCCTATAAGGCCGCAAACCCGGGAAGATGCTGCACAAATAAAGCTCGATTTTAACCCACATTGGTCACCTCAGAGACATTTTTTTATTACATTTTAAAGATCAAGTTGCTTTTTGTCATCCAATTCAAGGGGGTCATGAAAACTGATGGTCAAAAATCTGTCTCTCGGATGAACGGTTGGATTTTTGCATTGTGTGCTGCTCGACCAGTTCGACAAAATTGAGGCCACCACCATCTTGTTTGAATAAACTTTATTGGACAAAACTGTCTGGTGATTCCACATCATTGATAGTCAATTAATCAGTACAGTGTGAGCCTAAAAGTCCCAGGTTCTGGTCATGAAGAAAGGCAGATTAAAACGTGAACCCAACATACAAAGTTACCTAGTAATACAGCCTCATGTTTGAGTTTACAACCATGTCTGTCACTTTATCATATAATCCTAGTAGACATTGTAGAGAAATTGTCATATTTAGCATAGGAATTCTTGAGTCATGGCCAACAACGTGTTTTGTGAGGTGACAATGACCGGGACCACAAATTCTAGTCAGGTCATCCTTGAGTGCAAGGGGACATTTGTGCCAAATTTGAAGAAACCTGGTCCAGGCATTCCCAAGATATTCCCAGCATGATATGAACATAAGGGCAATGGTGACCTTGACCTTTGACCCACAAAACCTAATCAGTTCATCCTTCAGTCTAGGGGAATGTTTATTCTGAATATGAAGAAATTCCCTCCAGGCGTTCCTGAGAATGGACCGGACAGACGGAGAAACAGACGGACAGAATAACCGAAAACATGCTTCTGGCAGACACGGAGGAATAATAAAAATGCACAGTGTCCGCCAAGCTTAATCCATCCAGTGTGTTCTGGGTCTGTCCTAGGGTCTCTTCACTGTTGTTTATGCCAACAAAACAACCAGTAGACTAACTTAGCAAAGGTGCAGTGTTTCTCCAAGTTCCTTTCAGATGCGTAAGCTCCCAGATGAGTCATTCTGCGATGGAAACCCATTTAAGCCACTTGTATCTCAAATCTCATTCTTTCGGTCACTCCTTAAAGCTTATGACCATAGGTGACAGTTTAGTCATCTGGTTAATGGAGAGCTTTGCCTTCAGGCCCAGCACAAGTCCTGCATGATGTTGATTGCGCACCAATCCACCCATTGACCCTGAGAAATTTAGCCTCCTTTATTTGGGGCATCAACTCCCTCTCAATACAGAGTGAGTAATCCACTAGATCAGTGATTTTCAACCGTGGGAAAATGTCCAATTTTCAAAATGATTTACAAATTGGCAATAACCTGCCAATACACAATTCAATAACAATTCAATATATTGTGATACTTCAAGCAAGGCAATATATTGTAACTTTTTTTAACCACATTTTAGTAAAACTGTCATAGTGTAAAGAACACCCTCCATATGAATAAAATCTGAATAAAAATGTTTACTTACAGAACATTGGGATCTGAATTTGCATATATCTCAGTCCCTGTTACATCCAACGTCGTAGCACTACTTTTTCTACAAACTGATCTTTGCATAAGCTATTGAGAAAGAAAAGACCGAATATAGTATGAAATCAGGCAGGATCAGGCATTTAGGAGTGGGGACAAGGACATGTATAAAGAGGCAAAATACAGGTTTAGTAAGATGGTGAGAGACGCTAAACGACTGTACTCTGAGAAACTGCAACACCAGCTCTCAGCACTCTGCTTCTGTCTGGAGAGGTTTCAGACAGATAACAAACTACAAGCCTAAAGTCCCCGACTCCATCAACGACCTATGCCTGGCAAACGAGCTGAACGAGTTCTACT
This sequence comes from Leptoclinus maculatus, assembly GCA_032191485.1. NCBI lineage: Eukaryota > Metazoa > Chordata > Actinopteri > Perciformes > Stichaeidae > Leptoclinus > Leptoclinus maculatus. The sequence continues at coordinate 18,869,991 of JAVDOI010000013.1, forward strand.
GTCATTTTGAAAGACAATGGGACAGTCCTGACTCCATCCCCTGACCACCAGGTCCCCCTCCCCCAGCTCAGCAGGGGCCCATGCCTCTGTACCACCCATTCCAGTGCCTGCTTCAAGGCCTCCACCATCATCCCCATCCCCCAAAAAACAAGGATCACAGGACTTAATGACTACAGGCCCGTCGCCCTTACCTCTGTGGTTATGAAGTCTTTTGAGTGCCTTGTCCTGTCCAACCTAAAAACCCTCACTGACCCACTCCTGGACCCCCTGCAGTTCGCCTACAGAGCTAACAGGTCTGTAGACGACGCAGTCAACATGGCCCTTCATTTCATCCTCCAGCATCTGGACTCCTCAGGAACCTACGCCAGGATCCTGTTTGTGGACTTCAGCTCTGCTTGCAACACCATCATCCCGTCTCTGCTGCACGACAAGCTCTCCCAGCTGCACGTGCCCGACTCCACCTGCAAGTGGATCACAGACTTTCTGTCTGACAGGAAGCAGCACGTGAAGCTGGGAAAACATGTCTCAGCCTCCCGGACCATCAACACCGGTTCCCCCCAAGGCTGCGTTCTTTCCACTCTGCTCTTCTCCCTGTACACCAACAGCTGCACCTCCAGTCACCAGTCTGTCAAGCTCCTAAAGTTTGCGGATGACACCACCCTCATTAGACTCATCTCTGGTGGGGATGAGTCTGCCTACAGGTGGGAGATTGATCATCTGGTGACCTGGTGCGGTCTGAACAACTTGGAGCTCAACGCTCTAAAGACAGTGGAGATGGTTGTGGACTTCCGGAAGAACGTAGCCCCACCAGCCCCCATCACCCTGTGTGACTCCCCGGTCGAGGCTGTGGAGTCCTTCCACTTCCTGGGCTCCACCATAACCCAGGACCTCAAGTGGGAGCTTAACATCAGCTCCATCACCAAGAGGGCTCAGCAGAGGATGTACTTCCTGAGGCAGCTGAAGAAATTCAACCTGCCAAAGACAATGATGGTGCACTTCTACACAGCCATCGTGGAGTCCATCCTCTGCTCCTCCATCACAGTCTGCAGCCACTGCTAAGGACAAAGGCAGACTGCAGCGTATCATTCGCTCTGCTGAGAGGGTGATTGGCTGCAATCTGCCGTCCCTCCAGGACTTGTTCGCTTCCAGGACCCTGAAGCGAGCAAGGAAGATTGTAGCCGACCCCTCTCACCCTGGACACAAACTGTTCGTGCCGCTTCCATCTGGCAGGAGGCTGCGGTCCATCAGGACCAAGACCTCACGCCACATGAACAGTTATTTCCCATCATCAGTTGGGTTCATCAATAAAGCCCGGGACCCCCACTAACTGTCATCCCCAGGACAATTCCTACCGATACACTCCCCTGGACATCCCTTCTGGGTTTCTTATTTAAATACACTCAACACTTTTACATTACACTTACATCTCACTTGTGTATAGTTCTGTTATCTGTTCGCTTCTGCACTTTATTTTATATTTCACTTTATTTTATATTTTACTGTAAATTTGAATATGTTTCTACTTTTTGCACATGTTATTGTCACGGGGCATGGTGAAGGACTCAAGTGCAGACCAGGCAGAGTAGCGTGCAAACGAATATTTATTTAACAAACAACACAGAAAACTCACAGGACATAACAGGGGATCCACAGACAAGACAGGAGACGAAGGGGATAATCCAGCAGGAACGGGCAGGCAGACGGGAAAACCGGGCAGGAAGGCACGAAGCACATGGGGTAATGATCTGGCGACGAGTGACTGAGAGGCAGGAGTTTAAGTAGTGACTGAAACAGGTGAGCAGGTGAGAGTAGTGAGCTTGATGAGGTGAGAGTGGAAGACAGGTGCGCTGAATGAGGGAGTGCTTGATTAGTAACCAGAGACAGGTGAAGGGAGTGCAGACAGGTAGAGTGAGGAGCTACAAAAAGACACAGGAGGCAAAGCCTAATCGTGACAGTTATGCACCACCCGCCATGTCAAATTCCTTGTATGTGCAACATACCTTGGCAATAAACGGTTCTGATTCTGCTAAAAAAAAAAGTATTGGAATACTCAACTTGATCAATATTTTCCTGCACCCTTAGCATACAGGGTACTGGCTAATCCCTGGACGATTAAAGCTTGTGCTTTTATACTCCGGGCAGGCACAATGGACTGACTAAAGCACACTATAGTAGGGCATCTCAATTAAATTAAGACCAGTTAAAAGTTCCTCACAGTGACTTTAAGTTCAGTTCAATGATGTTGTCACAGTTTTTGTCCATTGTGCCACACTTGTGTAAACCACAACACTTTATTAATTAAAGTGTTGTGGTTTACACAATGTGGATCTATATGACATTGAGGATTCGTTCAGGCTACGTTACAGAGGGCAGAGTTCTTCTTCAATTAATCTGCTAAATGAAAAAAATGAAAATCAACACTGAAGAAAATGATGTTGTCGTTTGTTGAGCTCTGCAGGCTTTTTTACAACCAAAGAGGTAAAAAGGGGCAGCTTATCTGCTCGCTGTTCTACAGATATACCTTTGAGTGGTCAAAAGACTAGAAAATCATTACACAAGTACAAGTCAATTTACCATTTACCTTCTTTGACAACACCGCTGTCAATCTAATGTTTTCTTTGCTTACAACCTTGAGTGAGAAAGAAAGGATACCCGGTGACTAGTTGATCAAGGTTCTTGTGGTGTATGCACATGGCAAGTCCATAAGCAGACTGACAGTCACGTTGCATCTATGTGGGAGAAAAGTTCTACAAATTGCAATGCAGTGAATTATAAATATTGGAATACCTGGGTTCCAGTTTGGGCTGCTGGTTAAGCATGACTGCTAAAATTCCAAATCCATGTCATTACAAAGCCTGCATGAGATTATTCCTCAAGAAGCAGTCAAGAGTGCTGTGTGAATAGAAGAGAGGGTTACAGAGAGAGAGAGAGACGAGAGAGACGAGAGAGAGAGAGAGAGGCTGACACACAATTTTCAAGGACATTCCTGAACAATTAACTTGCGGTTTTTGCTATCTACCCCATTAGTCTTGGGGGTTTGGAAACAGCCATTGATTTTGGATGTCAGCCACTCTCATTTTATGGAAATTGCACTAAATGGCAGGGAAACAAAAACAAATTGAATTTTCTGTGCTGTTACTTGTAATGTGAAATTAGATATGTGGCCATGTGTGACTGAACAAGCCAGCCACAGAGACAGAAAGAGCAATGGTGCAGTATGGGTAGGCTGCATGCCATATACATTTTGTTAAGTGCTATTGGGAAAATGTATCTGTAAGGTACAACATTTGAGCACAGGTACACAATTTAATCATTTATTGGTATTTTAGTGTTTTTGATAACAATATGTACTTGTCAAGATGTATTTGAAGCTGCCATACAATGTATGTTGTTCTGTAATTTCTGTCTGTATCTTTAGAATTTAATACATTTTAGGATGTTCAATTCCAGGTATTCAGTGACTTTTTCTTAGAGAACACACTGAATAATAATAATAACTTTAATTATATAGCACCTTTAAAAACAGAGTTCACAAAGTGCTTTGACAGTCAAAGCAGCAAAAACAAGGCAATAATAACAGAAAGCTCAGTGAGACCATCGGATATGTTAAAAATAAACTAAGAAATTAATTTAATTAAATAATCGATAAAAATAAGAATAAAATAGAAATATACATATATACATACACACATACATACACACATATACAGTTGCACTCAAAATGCTTCAACCCCCCACCGCAAATGAGGTCCATCTGCAAAATCTACAAACCCCCAGCCGCTCCCAATAAACAACCCAAAAAAGGGCAACCCAAATAACACAACCAATGCCACAAGCGGTCTCCCCAAATCCAACACAAAGTGCCACCACCAATGAACACAGCAGTCCCAAAACCACTCAACCCCCCCATGACAAGCACCTCCAGTACACGGCAGAGCACCCCTCCGCTGCCACGACCCGATGCAAACGCGACGCACAGCCAGACAACAGCACCCCCAAGGAATATCAGCCCACCCCGGGGCTAATGGGCTAAGATCCCTCAGGAACGCCGCCAGAACGCCTGGCCACGACCCACGCCCGCACCAGGCCACAACAGCAAAAGGGCGCTCCACCAAGCACCAAAGATGCCCGCCATGAAGGGACCGAACAACTCAGAGACCGCAGCAGTCATCGAAAGCGGCACTCCGCACTGTACCCACAGAAACCACCTGCAACACCTGCCGTGCCCAGCCACTCAAACTGCTCCTGTCCGAGCTGTTCACCGAAAACAGCCGAAAGCTTGCGAATCCCGCCAACAAACCCAACTCGCAATAGGGGCCGAATAATCGAGTGCAACTGCATTTATTAAAATAATTTAGTCAAATCAACAAATGAAAAGAAAACAACCTCACATAAAAGCCAGTCTGTAAAAATGTGTTACAGACTGGTTAACCTGTTGAAACCGGTTAAGAAGTGATTTTAAAGAGATTACTGATTCGGAGAGCCTTATCTCCTCAGGCAGCTCGCTCCAAAGCCGAGGGGCCCTGATGGTAAAAGCACGGTCACCTTTGGTTTTCAGCCTCGACTTTGGAACAGCCAGAAGGGCCCCACCCGCTGGCTCATAGGGGGTCAACATTTCCTCTATATATGTTGGGGCCAGACGTGCTTTAAAAGTGATCAGTAAAATCTTAAAATCAATTCTAAAACGTACAGGGGGCCAGTGGAGAGAGACCACTGGTGATGTCGTCTTTTAGAACCAGTGAGAAGCTGCTGCATTCTGAACTAGTTGGAGGCGAGAGAGTGACTTTTGGTTGATGCCAGAAAGAATGGAGTTACAGTAATCAAGTCTTGAAAAGATGAATGCATGAATTAGTTTTTGCAGATCAGGTTGAGAGAGCATTCCTTTGATTTTGGCGATGGTTCTAATTTCTAGAAAACAGGACTGGACAACTTTTGTGATTTGTGGTTTGAAGCTTAAATCGGAATCAAAAACTCCTCTTAAGTTTCTGGGAGTGGACTTTATGTTAATGGAGGGGGCCAAGGGCACTTTTAATGGGAGTGATAGGGTTTGGTGGACTAAATATTGTGATTTCTGATTTTGAGTTATTGAGTTGAAGAAAATGTTGTGCCATCCAACAGTTGATATTATTAAGACAGTCTAAAGAGCAGCTAGGCTTCTGGGGTCATCAGGTCTTAAGAGAAGGTATATCTGTTTGTCGTCTGCATAGCAATGAAAAGAGACATTATGTTGGATGATTTGATCAAGTGGGAGCATGTATATGGAAAGTACAATTGGACCTAAGATTGAACCTTGCGGTAATGTGAGATGTAGAGGATGCGTAATTACCTCTGGTGACCGAGTGGGTTCTCTCTAAAAGGTAAGAATAAAACCAACTAAGTGCAGTGTCCTTGATGCCAACTCAGTTTTTAAGACGGTTGATTAAAATATCATGGTCTATTGAGTCAAAGGCTGCACTTAGGTCTAAAATAATTAAAATCAAGCTCTCCCCTGTCGGCTGCTAAAAGGAGATCATTGGATACCTTGAGGGGGGCGGTTTCTGTGCTATGTAAAGCTCTAAAACCTGACTGAAACTTTGAAAACGTTATTAAGACACATGAAAGCTAAAAGGTTAAAATAATCCAGAGTATCATTAAAAATCAGTGACAAAAGTCTGTAAAGGGCAGCAGACATGTATGTTAAAATCACCTAAAATAAGAATTTTGTCATACTTTGATGTAAAATGGGATAGTAGCTCACCAAATTCTTGGATAAAAACACTGTTAGGTCTTGGAGGTCTGTAGATTATTAAAACGATCACTGGATTCTTACAGTTCACTATAAAACCAAGATGTTCAAATTAAGTAAAACACGTATATAAAATATGGGGGGGTTGCGTCAATTAGAGAACTACAGTCTCCCTGAGACAACCATGTCTCTGTGATGATAAAAAAGTCTAATTTATGAAAAGTAATAAAATCCTGAGCTAAAAAACGACTTTTTATTTAGAGATCTGATGTTTAACAGGCTTACAGTCAGGAGCAGGAGGTGGCAGAGGTTGCAGAGGGACTGTAAGTAAATAGTTCTGGTTAGCACCAGAGGGGTTAGACATACAGCGTGCTGCAGCGCGTCTGTGATGGGAAGTGATGGTGGTTACAGGAATGGGTTTCTCCGTCCTGTTTATGAGAGGCGAATGGGGTGCAGTAGTACAGGATGAAATAATTGACTTGGCATTTACTACCAAGAAGGACCTGTAGGGGGAGCTCTCATGTGCATCAGTGTGCTGAGGTTGTGATGAAGAGGAAAAGGAGGAAGGGGGATCTGTCTGATGGGTGTTTGTGTGACATGTTAGAAGTCATGTGAATGACTGCTGCACTGTATGCTGCAGGTTAGGCGACAGCATGTGGCTGCTCCTCTTGTTGGGATGGATCCCGTCTCTTTGAACCAAAGAGGCACATCCCAGAACAGGTTAAAATCAATAAAACCCATGCTGTGAGTCCTGCTGGTGGATTAGAGCCAGGTATGGAGGCTGAGGAGGCTGCTATAACATTCAGCTCCACGACCAAGTGTGGGGATAGGTCGTGATATAAAAACAGACTTCCCACAGTCCTTTAAAACGTCCAACAGCAAATTAAAATTGCTTTTGGTGAACTCAGACTCCCGGAGTGTTGTGTCATTTGTCCCCACATGAACTACAATTCTCTTAATTGAGGTCGGGAGTGAAGGCAGTAGATGCAGGAGTTTATCCAGCATGACGGAGACAGTTGCTCCAGGGGCACAGTGAGTGAGAGCGTTTATGAAGCGGATGTTCCTGGTTACTGAATCCCCAATAATTAATGTAATTGGGGGGTTAAAGGGGACGGAGAGGAGAAGCGTGTGGACTGGTTGGAGAGGACGATGGACGTTGAGTTACCTCCGTCCGCGCCGACGAGCAGGGGTGAAGAGTAGAGGAAGCCCGGGGGAGGCCTCCTGAGCGTCTGATTACAGCCTCCTTCAGCAACGTACGGCGGTCCTTCCCGGTGGCGGTGCGGCGAGTCGTCCGATCAACACTGGCCACAGGTGGAATAGACGCAGACGCAGCGGGAACGGTCCCAGCCGAGATGGAGTTTGAGCTGTTGGAGTATTATCCGACAGGATCGTGAAGCGGTTGGAGATGGTTAACAGGTTCCGGAGAAACCCCAGCTGGATTTTTCTGGCGGCCGCGGCGTACCACCTCTGTCCAGGATGGTTTGGGCCGTGGATATGCTGGATTTGGAGTGGAGTTATGGGCCGGGGCCTTGGTCCTGGCTCCAGTGCGAACCCCTGGCTGCTCAAGCACTGTTGTGGTGCCCAGATCGAGAGCAGCTGCTACCAGCTCGGGTTCGGAGGACTGGCTACACTCCTCGGCCGCAGGACCGTCCGGGCGGAGCGTCAAAATGCCGGTGGGCATTGAGGCCAGCCAGGGCAGAGTGTCTGCAGTGTCCGAGACGAGCTGAGACTCTACGGAGGTGGGTGATCGGGCTGCCGCGACAGCAAGACTGGAAGACTGCATATATGAGATATGCTTTGCCTGGGCCGCTGCTACAGACACAAATCCGTCAATCAGCTGTTCTTTTTTCCGGAGTTCAGACTTTAGACGGTGGAAATCGTCCCTTAACTGTGAGTATGCGACTTTGCAGTCCCCACACATAGCCATACTCGTTGTAGTCTGTGGTGGAAAATAATCTTTTTAACCTCCCGGTGAGAAATAATCGAGATGAGAAAACTCTTAAAATATAAAAACATATTTTTTTAACAGACACTAATAATAATTCAGCTGAATGGATAGAGCTCTTTCCCCACAGATGGTTCGGAGGTCTAACAACAATGAATAGACAAAACAGAGTATATATGCACGTTATCTCGTCTCCTCTCCCCCCCCTCGCAAATGTCGTCCTCCTCTGCCGCTGCACCCTCCAAGGCCAGGTTCCCAGCCTTTCCGTGAGAAGAGGGTTAGGTGGTGAGAATCAGACATTACAGCAAGCCAGAAATGCTAAAATACCTTCGATATGAGATTATTTATTATTAGGCTTTAAATTAGTCTGGTTGGCCTCATCTGCATATATGCAGGTTTAAGCGATACAAGTTATATCTAGAAGAACGATATGATAAATTTCCACAACATAGTTCAAGAATAAAAGTTTAAAAGTACGGTCGAAAAAGAGAAACTTAAAATACCATTTATAATACGACTTCATGGATGCGGGTGGGGAAATAAATGAATCAAGTTACCGTATATAACTGTGAAAGAGGTTATTTGGAATGCCGATGAGAGGGCACTTCAACATTTCCAAAAAACTATCTTGGACACTTTTTTCTAGCGCACCAATTGTAAGCTACAACGAGGGGTGGAACACCGTAGTTTGGCACTATTCGCACCTTTAACTAGGAAGCATTTAAAGGGACAGTGTGTACGTTTTAGAGGCATCGAGTGGTTTATAGCAGGTTGCAGCAAACTAAATACCCCTCTGCTCACCCCTCCCTTTCCAAGGGAGCCGGAGAACTACGGTGGCCTTCAGGTAGGGAGAGGTATTTTTTTAAAGATTTTAAACACAAATTCAAAACAGAATTAGAATTGTTTTATAATTTAGATATAACAAAATATTGTTTCTAGAGCAGCAACAGTAATGTTTACAACAACAAAGTCACTATATAAAGTAATTCATATCTGTTGGGGTCAGAAAATCTAAATGAATATCATATGTGTGCTTTGGTGTCCTCATGAGAAGGTTCATGACCTGCATATGTGTGAACTTGCTCTGACATTTCCTGCCTATGGTGAACTCGCTTCGACATCAGACTCAGCGGCTGCTAAGTCTATCAAAGTGTCGAAGGCCTGCTGAGGGAGGGAGCTCCCTCGGCACCAGGTCCTAAATCGGAATGACAACAAGGACTGTGGAGGCGCTGAAGATGTTGTGAGAACGTCCTGATTGCGAGGAGACGACCTTAGTGCCAGGGCAGACGCTTAAGTGAAGTAACTGATACACTTCACAGAAGCGGGGCGTGAACGCGATTTATGTGCGTCACCTCGGGTGACGAAGATCTCAACTTGAAACAATCCATGACCAATCATGTGCAGTTGTTTTGCAGTATATATGCAAGTGGCTCAGAGTTAGACCTCTGAGCAATCCTGACATGTTGTATGTATGTGATCAGCCTTACTCCTTCTTGTGCGCAAAGAATAAATGTCCTGTGATTAATGATTTTCAACCGGTCTTGAGTGAATTTTTCTAACAGATGGTCCTTCAAGAGCCGGAATCAACATCTCCGTCTTCTCCCCAGCGTGTCCTGAAACCGTGCACGGGAGAGTCTCTGGGACTCTTGCTTAAAGCCCTCCGCCCTATTCTCACACGAGAATAGTTTGGCATATTGAGAGGCCAGGAATCCACTGGCTGAGGGGGAGACGGAGTGATGATTACCTTGAACCAGACCGTGTTGGAAAGTCATTGCAGGTAAATATAAACCGTTATGTGATCTCAGACTGGGTCTACACGAGACGCGATAACAACCAAAGTTAAGTAATCTAAAAACCAAATTTTAGGTGAAAATAACACTTTAGCGAATCTGAGAAACAGAGGGAGTTCTACTTCTATTTTCACTAATTAAAAAGTCTGACGGACTTATTAAACCATCCAGTTCCGAGAGCTGGAGAAGAGGTAACCTGAGCATTCGAGGAATCCAAAATAGCTATCAGTCAGAGGACTAATAATCTTAGGTTCAAAATAGTAACCTTTGGTAACTGGGTACCATAAAAAACTATTAGGTACATTTGTAAATAGAGGTTCAGAGAACAAGAAACTTCTCACTGGAAACTTCTGAATGAAGAAGAATGAAGAACACAGACATCCGTGAGTATCAGTCATTCCTCCTGTCTTCTGTCCTCCTGTATTCTGTCCTCTGTCCTCCTGTCTTCTGTCCTCCTGTATTCTGTCCTCTGTCCTCCTGTCTTCTGTCCTCCTGTCTTCTGTCCTCCTGTATTCTGTCCTCTGTCCTCCTGTCTTCTGTCCTCTGTCCTCCTGTCTTCTGTCCTCCTGTCTTCTGTCCTCCTGTCTTCTGTCCTCCTGTATTCTGTCCTGTCCTCCTGTCTTCTGTCCTCCTGTCTTCTGTCCTGTCCTCCTGTCTTCTGTCCTCCTGTATTCTGTCCTCCTGTCTTCTGTCCTCTGTCCTCCTGTCCTCTGTCCGCCTGTCTTCTGTCCTCCTGTCTTCTGTCCTCCTGTCCTCTTTCCTCCTGTCCTCTTTCCTCCTGTCTTCTGTCCTGTCCTCGTCTTCTGTCCTCCTGTCTTCTGTCCTCCTGTCTTCTGTCCTCTGTCCTCCTGTCCTCTGTCCGCCTGTCTTCTGTCCGCCTGTCTTCTGTCCTCCTGTCCTCTTTCCTCCTGTCCTCTTTCCTCCTGTCTTCTGTCCTGTCCTCGTCTTCTGTCCTCCTGTCTTCTGTCCTCCTGTCCTCTGTCCTCCTGTCTTCTGTCCTCCTGTCTTCTGTCCTCCTGTCTTCTGTCCGCCTGTCTTCTGTCCTCCTGTCTTCTGTCCTCCTGTCTTCTGTCCGCCTGTCTTCTGTCCGCCTGTCTTCTGTCCTCCTGTCTTCTGTCCGCCTGTCTTCTGTCCTCTTTCCTCTTGTCTTCTGTCCTCCTGTCTTCTGTCCGCCTGTCTTCTGTCCTCTTTCCTCTTGTCTTCTGTCCTCCTGTCTTCTGTCCGCCTGTCTTCCTGTCCTCCTGTCCTCTGTCCTCCTGTCTTCTGTCCGCCTGTCTTCTGTCCACCTGTCCTCTTTCCTCCTGTCTTCTGTCCTCCTGTCTTCTGTCCGCCTGTCTTCTGTCCTCTTTCCTCTTGTATTCTGTCCTCCTGTCTTCTGTCCGCCTGTCTTCTGTCCTCTTTCCTCTTGTCTTCTGTCCTCCTGTCTTCTGTCCGCCTGTCTTCCTGTCCTCCTGTCCTCTGTCCTCCTGTCCTCTGTCCTCCTGTCCTCTGTCCTCCTGTCTTCTGTCCGCCTGTCTTCTGTCCACCTGTCCTCTTTCCTCCTGTCTTCTGTCCTCCTGTCTTCTGTCCACCTTGCTGCTTTCCCGGCAGAGAAGTAAAGAAACCATCTTTTTGCCGATCCTTCATGCTGTGCTTGTGTAAACTTAGCAACGGTGGCAGACTGAATTAGGTTTTACTATCTTTTCAACCGTCAACTCGAGTAATCCTCACTTCACCTGGTTCACTTCACAGCGGCCTCTTTGCTCGTGCTTTGTGTGTCTGTGTTTGTGTGTGTGTGTGTGTTTAGGAGGGGGAGGAGTGAGAGGAGAGACGATAATGGCGGGTGTAAACTCGTAAGCAATTACGTCACGCAATACTCCACAATGGCGACGAGGCCGCGATTCTTTAACGGGGGAATTAGACAGACAACAGAGGCCGCGCTTACACGCCACACGTGTATGAAATAGGCGTAAAGGCGTATACGTGTGTGTGTACATGCATGTGTTAGTTTGAAAAGAAAGTAAGAGAAGAAGTACTCACTGGTGAACTCAGCCGCGGCACTGGACCTTTAAATAAAGTACAGCTTACTGACTCTACTCGCCGTGATGGATTTAAACACAACAAAGCACAGCAGCGTGGAACAACAGTATTACAGCAGCAACAAGCACAACAGGTATGTTACACAACACTGAACGGGACTCAGTGGTTCGTAAAATACACACTAACAGAACCGGGGACCTTACTGCTCTAACGGCGGGTTAAAGGTGAGCTGATTCTAGTCTAGCGGCGGAGAAAACGATGAATGTCGACTTGAAGAATCCGGGAACTCCGTGATCTTTCTTCTGCAGGTTGAAGTGGCGGAGCACGGGGCAAGTTATCCGCTTCTCCTTTGGGATCCAAAAACAGTCTATTGTTCCTCTAGCGAAGTTTAGACTATCAACTAGGGTTTTTCTTTTAAGGCACCAACGTTGTTTCACCTCCTTTCAGCAACCTGAGTCACATGGACAGCCCAGAGTCAAGGTGAGCAGTGATTTATATAGCCTTGGTGACATCAGGGACTTGCGGTGGTTCCTGTGGCCCTCATCCAATGAGGGACCACTGTTTAGTTTGAACCAAATCTCACACATAGGTGAGATTTTGACGCCTGATGGGGCATTGTGCGGTTTCTTGCAGTTGAGGCTGTCCATTTCACATGCAGGCCTCTTCCTTTGTTTCAGCCACATGGTGAAGTCCCAACATAAATAAATCAATTCATAAATTCATTAAGAAATAAAGATGATAAATTAAATCAATCAAGCAGTCATCCATCCATCTTCTTCCGCTTATCTGGGATCGGGTCGCGGTAAACCAGTGAAAAACCAGCCAGTTTGTAAAAATGGGTTGAAAAAACAAAAAATTATATAAAAGAGAACTGATTCAGCGAGTCTTATGTCCTCAGGCAGGTTGTTCCAAAGCTGAGGGGCCCTGATTGCAAAAGTCACCTTTGCTTTAAATGATGAGTAACTGAAGGTTCTATCACTACTACACAGCAGTTCACAGCTTTCCTCCGACCCACATTGTGTGAGTGCGGACATATTGGGGAGCACATGTGTGTGTGTGTGTGTGTGTGTGTGTGTGTGTGTGGGGGCATGGATGTAATATTTACATCGGCCTGTCTTGCCAGATATGAGCAAGCCGAGCTGGTGATGTCAGTTTTCGCCCCTGGGGCCTCCGGGCCCTCCTCAGACATTCAGCGCTCTGACTGAGGCTGCAGGAGCTCTGCCACTCACTGGCCCAATTCTGTCTCTCCATCTTCCTTTTCTGTTCTCGCCTGCCAGAATCTGCAATGCACGGATGAATATGCATCACTCCAAACATAGTCACACATACACACATGGAATGCACATGTAACCAGGGCTTTAAAGTATCTTACATTGTAATAAATATGGTAGGATGGTAGCTGACTTGATTAATAAGTTAAACACTTGGTCTTCATATGAAGATTAAGATTTAGGGATAGTTCAAAAGTAGATTAAAAAGGTTGTAAAAGAGTGTAATGAATATGTTTTAAATGATACAGATGTATGGTTTTATTTTGAAGAGTTTGTATGGTAAAAGGAAGTAGGATTCGCGAATAAAGGTAATACTGGTTGTACAAGAATGCAATTATGAGGAATCAATTATCAAACAGTATATGAATGGCATTATTTTAGAAAATGAAAGTACAAAATACAGGCCTTAATCGCCTTATAGATAATTGTTTACACATCGTGGGCTGTCGAGCAATCAATATAAAATAAAACACAACAGCTACAACTTGCCTTAATATCTACAAGAGTAAGGGAAAAACTCCCTAAAAACTAGGGACAAAATGGAAGACATCACAAGACAGAATCCAGTCTTCCTGGATGGCCAGCATGCAATAGGTACTGAGCGGACACTAAAAGTATCAGCTAGAGTTGCAGAGCTGCAGCCACTCTCTTCCTATCCCCCTCTGTTGTCTTTTAAATAACAGAGGTCCAGTGGAACCAGAGACTGCATGGCGGTAGATTAGTAATCTAATATATTGGTGAGCATACAGAATTTACCCAGTCATCATGCCCATCTTTATTTGTCATTGGCCCTGCATGCATTCCCACATGCTCTGCATAGTTCTGACAACTTTTCTAACACATTACATGAGTGTAATTACTTTCTCAAAGACCCCTTACATATGATGATACATTGACAGAACAAAAGACGAACCTGAGTCAGTGACCAGCTATTTCTGTCCTCAACTGAGTGATAGCAGCCTCATCAGTACAGAAATCTAGCATCCCACTGGTTAAAATAAGCTCTGCAAACTACACAAGATGTGTTTAATCAGTAACTTTCAGTATTCAACAAAGGGTCAGTTGCACTTGCAGACAAGTGCCCCACAGGACGTTGAGTCTTGCTTATTTGGATGGCTTAAATCCACCGAAATATGTGGATATTTGTATGTCTCATGAAAGCTCTGTTGATTAGAAAAATAGTTTATTTTTGTAACCAAGAACATTTGATGACATTATAACCCCTGATGTATAACTTGCCTCGTCATATCCTTGCATTTGTTGAGATGATCTGGGGTTTCACCTAAAGGATCAACCTGCTTCTTCTTTTGGATAAATTACCTTTACAATACATTCAAATTCATGTAAAGTGGATTAATTATCACGTTCAATCCTCATGCTAGAGTACCACACAACAATCTGGACACTCCTACACATGGTTCTAAAAGTTTTCTTTATGGTAGTGAATGTATTCTCACCACATGTACACAGTGCCGTTTGTCACAGACCAGTCCTGTGAGGATATTGAAGGCCAATGGGTCAAGCTGAAAACATACACACATAATGAATGAAAATGCTTGTATCTTTAATAATAACAATAATACATTTTATTTATATAGCGCTTTAAAAGGCACTCAAAGACACTTTACATGGTAAAAACAGAAACAATAAAAGCATTTATAATGAGAACAAAATAGATGACATCATAACAGTAAGGAACAACACGGAAAAAAACGAAAAATACATAACTGACTTTACAGTTAAAAGCAGATTTAAATAGATGAGTTTTAAGTGCAGTTTTGAAAGTGGCGAGTGACGGAGAATGTCTGAGGTGCTGGGAAAGGGAGTTCCAGAGGGAGGGGGCAGCAATGGAGAAGGCCCTATCTCCCCAGGTCTGATGCTTGGACAGAGTAGGGTGGGTAAGGAGGTTGGCGTCGGCAGATCTGAGGTGGGAGCGTGTCGATGCAGGAGGTCAGAAAGGTATGAAGGGGTGAGGTTGTGAAGGGCTTTGTATGTGATGAGAAGAATCTTGAACTGGATTCTGAGCCAGTGGAGGTTTTGAAGGACTGGGGTGATGTGGTCTCTGGTGCGAGAGTGGGAGAGCAGACGGGCAGCTGAGTTCTGGATGTATTGTAGTTTGTTGATGATTTTGGTGGGTGAGCTGTACAGGATGCTGTTTCAGTAGTCCAGTCAAGAGGTGATGAAGGCGTGGATGAGTGTATCAGCGGCTGTGGAGGAGAGGGAGGTACCAAACCTTGGGGGACACCTTGAGAGACTGGGGCTGTGTCAGACTTGAATTTGTTGATGCTAATTGTCATGACCCGGCTCCTAGGCCACGACAAATACGGCAACGACACAACAGATGATGTTAACATAAAGTATTTATTTGACTAAATAAAGAAATAGTAAACTTTATGAAGTGTGTCAGTCAATAATATCAGTAGTGTCAATGTGAATGCGTGTGTGGTGAAGTGTGGGTGTTGTCAGCGAAACCAAAGGAAACCAACACCAAAATAACTGGCAGCAACTGGCCGGGATCACTCCACGCACGCCGCAGCCAAAACCGAGCAATGCTTTTATGCCCTCCCTGTTCCCGGACCAGGTGCTCTGCATTAGGTGATCTGCTCTCTAGGGATAAAGGGACAGAAGCATACTTGCAGTGATTAGAGACAGGGGCCGTCACACTAATGAACTGTTCACAGTCGGAGAGGTATGATTTGAACCAGGAGATCCTGACAGGTCCATCACGACTAGTTCAAAGGGTCAGTCACCAATGCAAACCAAACCTTAACACCAACAAGACTTGTTAAATAAATGTCTTCATTCACATCTATGGGTTTATATTGAATTTTCTCCTTTATAGATATGAGAAATACAAGTACTACTTCAGCAAGATGATGATGATGATGATGATGCTGCTGCTCATCTTGCTTTCAGCGGCACTGGTAATAAAGTTCCCCATCAAGGGATTACGTTGCATAAACTTTGAAATGACATTTAATAACTTGGTTACAAAAGGATACCATGCTGTTGTGTGGTTTGCCTTACTCATCAATTGGTAACTCTCTGGCCTTTGTTTGAGAACGTATCGCTTGTTTTTGTTGAAGTTTGAAGGGTAGATGTTTAGCTTGTAGTCAAATATTTCCTTCACTCTCTGAGGGTCCATCGGTGCTTCCTTTCTTTGTTTGTTTGCTATACGTAATGTAGTGTTCTACTGAACAAATGTCGTATTTTCCTTTTATATTGATGTTGCTAATTAACTTGACGTGATTGCTAGGTCCTGAGCTGCTAGTCTAATTTGCAATTCCACAGTGGAGTTTTTACGTCTGTTAAGCACTTCCTAAACTTGTGTGATAAGTAAAGAAAGTTTATCATCATTATTATTAGTCTGAATATTTTTTACAAAGCATGGGCGTGGATATTATACATTTGAAAAGCATGGCAGTATATATTACATATGTTGGGGTCTGTCTCTCAGTCATGGCTGACTAAGACCCTCACATGTCTCTTCAGACAAAGAGGCATCCATGTTTTCTTTCAACAAAGGCTGGTCTGGGGTCTGATAAGGCCATGAGGCCAGGAGAGATGGCCACACCCCCCCCCCCCCCCCCCCCCACCCAGCTTCAACCAAAACTGAATGCTGGCCCCTCATTGGCCAGCAAGGGTCATTACCTGGGTTTAAAAGCGACCGTGACTCCCAAATCTGCCTCTTCCGTCCAGCCTCGCGCTGGTGAAAGGAGGAGGTCCAAGGAAGTGCTTGCCTCATCAAACCCTATCAGGTCACAAGTTAAATTCGCTGGTTGAACAACAGACTGTGTTTTATAGTTTATATTTTTAGATCCTGTAGTGAGAGAACTTCTACGACCAGTTCTCCCATCTTTAGTGTACACATTGCCGGCAAAAGGACGCCGCATTCCCTTTTCTCGTCACTCAAGCTCTGCAGGGCTTGAGTTTGACCCCGCGCCACGCTCTGAAGCAGCGCACCCGAGTGTTTTCCAACTACTCGAAGGACTGATACTGATCCCACCGAAGGAAGCTCCTCACAGTAAGAGTTATCTGGTATCTGGGCTTAGTTAGGTCAGTTTGTGTTATTTCCTTTATCTTGTTTAGTTAAGACTGTAGCGTTTATATCGTGTTATTGCGCAAGCATCGCGGACCACGGAGTCCCGTTATCCTGTGTATTTCCTGCTGTAACTGTGTTTGCATTAGATCATCACCGCTAGGGGATGTGGAGGTTGTGATTTGATTACTTTAAAACTAAAACCACGGCGGCCGAACCTCGTTTCGCCGACCGAGTTTCGGGGTGATAGGAAAGCAACATTCGTATTTCACCGCAGTGATGAAGATCTGTTTTGTTTTGGGATTATTTTGTTTTGTTCGGTTTTATTCTCTCTTCCTTAAATCGGCTCCGTGAGTGGGATTCAGAACCGTAACTACCACTGTACAAACGTGGCTGGCCGGCTCAGAACTCGATCGCCGAGTCTTACGTGATAGATCAGCTGTTCTCACATCGTACGGCGGCGCAGAGTACCGTGCTCCAGAGCTCGGTTTTCTCTCTCTCTCTCTCCTCCTACGAACACGCACACACATAGTTAGATACACTGATTTTAGTTGACCATCTCAGACACGTGATTACGTAATCTATTGTCCCAACCCACATCGTGCGTAGATCCACGTGGTTACATACGTAGCCACGCCCCCGCCAGTTTGTCATAGTTCGCTAGACTCTGCCATCTTGGTTGTTGACCACCAGGGCCCGGCCCCTTTTTAGATTACCCCCCACCACTGTCTGAGTAGTTCCCTCCTCCTCCACACACACACACACACATTCAAATCAAAACAATTCCTCATATAGTTTTTAGGATGCATTCTTAACTCGATCATAGAAACAGTAATGCCTTGTTTGTATTATCACACAAAATCTATCAAATTGTAGTTATAACGCCACTAATAAGGCCTCCAAATATAGTATGTGTACACTGTGTGTCTGTAAAGATCCAATTTCAAATCCTCCTACATTTCTTCTTCTGTGGTTCCTACTATAGACTATTTTTGCTTTTACCTCTCCCTCCTCTTCTATTATTGTTATTTCTCTGCCAGGACGATAATGCGATTGATCACGTGTGTACGTGTGTGCGTCCCCAAGTGGCTGGGAGAGTGTGCAACTTTGTGTCTGTCCACAGCTAATCTCGCATTCTGCTGAAGCAAACTGCATAATGAGTGCATGCCCAGTTGTGGCTGCAGTCTTAAGAACCTCTCGTGGTTGCGGTGACTCACACTTTCTCAAATAAATGTGTGTTTTTCAACTGTAAACTGGTAAATAGGGATGTTTACTCAACCTTGTAATAGCAAGGTAAGGGAGATAAGATAATATGTATACTTTCTACATCTAAACACTGATATTCTATATGCAAAAGTCAGTTGCATCTTATTTAAGGCTGTGGTTCATTCATACATGGTTCATCTTTATTCATTGTTCTTATTTATTCATCATATACTTTATTCTTTCCATTAATTTTGTTCATTTTATTATTTATTAATTTATTTTGGTAACACTGTATAATAACTACACACTATGAAGCATTAGTTAAGTATGAGTAAACACTTTCATCATTTATAAAGCACACATTATGTCGTCCGGTAACCGCAAGATCGGCGGTTCGATCCTTGTCTGCTACATGTCCTATGCCGAAGTGTCCCTGAGCAAGACACTGAACCCCTAACTGCTCCCCGGGCGCTTCTCAGCAGCCCACTGCTCCCAATAAGCTAGGGATGGGTTAAATGCAGAAGTCAAACTTTAACTTTAAGACTGGATCTCTTTGCCCGCAAACAAAGGCCCTACAACTCGATTCCACCAACTCAGGCAGCCCTGAGAGAACATGCAAAGCGTGCTGCTTATCAGGCTGGGATCATCTGGGGCCAGACAACTATCTCCAGGCCAGACATCGGCAGTCCTACTGATTGGGGGTGGACACAGAAAGGAGAGAAATGGCAGGTATGTTGGTCGACGTTACCCCTCATCGTAAGTGTGGGGTCCTCTCGCTGTAGCTTAGCAAGGTCGCTAGGAATAACAAAATGATCGAATTCTAAAGGCTTCGACACCTGTTCAGCAACTTTTGTTCCCCTTACTCTGTCCCGTCTCCTCTGTCTCTTGCTTTTCCTTTCCTTACCGGCCTCAGTGTGCTCAACACTAGGCACTTCCTCGTTCGCAAACGGTAACTCCTCCCACTCCGCTGTTGAACTAGCTTGTTCTTGCTTGGTTTTTGACCTAGTGACAGCTAGCAAACTTTCACTGGTGCAGCTAGCTCTAGCCTCACAAGACTGCTTGGCTATCAGTTCAGCAAGGATAGGGAGATCAGAGCCTAACACAACCTGATATGGCAGTTGTTTAAATACTCCTACTGAAAGCAAGTAGTGTTGACCTTCAACCTGGATAGCTACCTCAGCTATGGGGTAACCTACTTTGTCACCGTGAATACAGAAAACGTCAACTGTCCCTCCACAAAAAATGACATCCCTCGGGAGACTGTCCTGTCTGACTAGGGTGCGATTACTTCCTGAATCTAGGAGAGCTACACAAGGTCTGTCGTCAATTAACACAGCTATTGTAAGTTCTTCATGTTGACATTCCGAGCCACTATTCCTCTCCAACTCACTGACAAGTAACTGGGGAGCAAAACACATGTAATTGTTACTAACACGTACATTAGGACAGTCTGCCTTAAAATGACCCTTCTGGCCACATGAATGACATGCTAAGAGGGCTTTGTTTCTCGGCTCATATGTAGCTGAGTTTGAGGGGAAGAAACTATGTCTTGTGTTAGCTCTAAATTCATTACCAAACGCCTTACTCGATGGGTTGGGTGGGCGGGACTTGGCTGGGAGGTACTCTTTTGATGGGCGGCGGGCGGCTAAAAAATCTTCAGCCAGTTCTGCTGCTTCTTTGGGAGTCTTTGGGTTTCGCTCTTTAATCCAGGTACAAAGGTCTGGATTCAGGATTTTGAGAAACTGCTCCATGATGATGGTGTCTCCAATTTGTTCCTTTGTCTTTACTTCAGGAGCCATCCACTTGCCGTACAAGTCCTTGAGGCGGACCTGCAACTCTTTAGGCGTCTCCTCTTCTCCTGGCACAGTAGAACGGAACCTTACTCGATAGGTCTCCGCGCTGATTTCAAATTTCTGCAATACAGCACACTTCACTTTTGCATAGTCCATGGTGTCATCAATGTCCATAGCTACATAGGCATACCGTGCTTTACCGGTTAGCAATGGAGCTAGGTGAAGAGCCCACTCATCCTGAGGCCTTTCCCTTGAAGAAGATCAAGGCTCGCCAGATTGTCAACTGCCTCATTCAGCTGTTTTCCAGAGTCGGGATCCCAAAGGAGATCATCACAGACCAAGGCACCAACTTCACCTCACACCTACTAAAAGAGGTGTACAGCATGCTGGGAATTCAGGGTGTAAAGACCAGCCCCTACCATCCACAAACAGATGGCCTCGTGGAGCGCTTTAACAAAACCCTCAAGTCTATGCTGAAGAAGTTTGTGAATGACTCAGGGTCAGACTGGGACCGATGGCTGCCATTCTTGCTGTTTGCATACAGAGAGGTCCCACAAGCATCTACAGGGTTTTCACCTTTCCAGCTGCTCTATGGACATTCAGTGAGGGGTCCAATGGATGTCTTGAAGGATGCCTGGGAGGGTCCGATGCCACAACAGCAGTGCAGTGAGCTCTCGTATGTCCTGAAGATGAGAGACAAACTGGACCAATTTCAGGAGCTTGCCAATGGTAATCTGGCTCAAGCACAGCAGCGACAAAAGAAGAGTTATGATAAAGCTTCTAAGAGGAGAGTTTTCCAGGAGGGCCAGAAAATTCTTTTATTGCTGCCAACGTCTGACAGTGGTCTCCTTGCCAAGTGGCAGGGGCCATACAAGATTACAAAAAAAGCTGGCCCTGTTACGTTTGAACTCTTTTTACAAGACCGTCGGAAAAAGCATCAAGTCTTTCACGTAAACCTTCTAAAAGAGTGGGTAGACCAACCAGAGCAGTCTTTAACCATGTGGGCACGCACAGTTGTTGATGAGGAAGAACTTCAGGAGCAGTATTTTCCCACGTCAACTGAGACTCCAGTGTTTCCAGATCTGAGTCATCTTACGGCAGAAAAACGCTGGGAACTACAGGCCCACATGCAAAAAGGGCTCTTCAGTCTAAAGCCAGGTTGTACAAACCTCATTGACCATCAAATTCGTCTGCATTCACCAGAACAGCGGCCAATCAGGGACACCACCTGCCGCATTCCAGCCAGACTTGTTCCAGGACTGAAGCAAGACGTGGAGGAGATGCTGGCTACGGGAATCATCGAGCCTTCTCGTAGTGAGTGGTGTAGCCCTGTGGTGTTGGTTCCAAAGAAGGATGACCCTAAACTGAGATTCTGTGTTAACTTTTCAAAGTTAAATGCTGTGTCTGCCTTTGATTCCTATCCAATGCCAAGGGTTGATGAACTGATTGAGCGCTTGGGAAATGCCAACTTCCTAACAACCCTTGACCTGTGTAAAGGGTACTGGCAAGTGCCCTTAACTGAATCTTCGAAGGACTTAACAACATTCAGGGTTCCCGGCGGCCTGTTCAGATTCAGAATGATGCCCTTTGGTTTACACGGTGCACCAGCAACATTTCAAAGATTGGTTGATGAAGTTTTGAGAGGAGCGGAGGACTACGCAGCAGCGTACATTGATGACATCGTTATCTTCAGCCGGACCTGGGAGGAGCATGTTCAACATCTTGCTGATGTCTTTCAACGCATCCACACTGCTGGTCTGGTCATCAATGCCAAGAAGTGTCACATTGCTAAGCCAGAAGTCCAGTACCTTGGTTATGTGATTGGAGGTGGAGGCATCCGTCCTCAGGTAGGAAAGGTTGAGGCGATTGCAGCTTCACAACCGCCTAACACCAAGAGGAGGCTACGATCATTCTTGGGGTTAGTAGGTTGGTATCGCAGACTTATTCCGAACTTTTCATCAAGATCTGCAGTACTAACTGACATGACTCGCAAATCCAGCCCAATAAAGGTAAAATGGACTCAAGAAAGTGAGAATGCTTTCAAGGACTTGAAAAACTGTGTGTGTCAAGAACCGGTTTTGCAGTGTCCAGATTTCACTCTTCCCTTTACTGTCCAGACAGATGCTTCTGGAGTAGGTCTCGGAGCAGTGTTATTGCAAGGGCAGGGTGGAAACCAGTTGCCTGTGCAGTACATCAGCCGGAAACTCTTCCCAAGAGAAATGAGGTATTCAACAGTGGAAAAGGAAGCTCTAGCTATTAAATGGGCATTGGACACCTTGAAATACTACCTGATTGGCAAAGAGTTTGTGCTTGAGTCTGACCATCGTGCATTGCAGTGGATCCACAAAATGAAAGACACTAATGCTAGAATTACCAGATGGTACTTGTCTCTCCAGCCTTATCGTTTTCAGATCCAGTATAGACCAGGACACAAGAATGTCATCGCTGACTTCCTGTCCCGTGACTCTGAGGAGTAACATCGTAAGGGGGGGGGTGTGTGACAAAGTGGGTGAGAACACACCATTTGTCCCCATATTACATCCATCTATATATCTAACCATGCATATACATTGTTTGTTTATTATACCCACCATGTGTTCCAGAGACTAAAGGGGGAGGCACCCGGCTATTTCCTCTATTTGTACACTGGATGATGTCATTGGGTCGGACCAAGTCTGGGAGGGGGGAGTCAGTAATTGGTGTCACCTGCACACCAATTACTGGAACTAAATCCTGCTGATAGGAGGCTCAATATAAGGAGATGACTTTGACTGAACAGGGGAGAGGAAGATCAGTGTGTAGCTGTGTGCACGTGATTATGTTATTTTATGATGAGTTGAGTTTTATTTAGTTAAGCTAAGTTAAATGTTTGTTTATTTGTTTGGTTACCCGTGTAGCAGGGCACTTTTGTAAATAAAACACCTTTTTGTTATTGGAACAAAGTCTCTCGTGTCTGCCTCCTACCACTTCAGAAGCCACTCCGGTCAGGCTTCACCACATTTGGTGGCAGTGGTGGGATCCCAAAGGAGATCATCACAGACCAAGGCACCAACTTCACCTCACACCTACTAAAAGAGGTGTACAGCATGCTGGGAATTCAGGGTGTAAAGACCAGCCCCTACCATCCACAAACAGATGGCCTCGTGGAGCGCTTTAACAAAACCCTCAAGTCTATGCTGAAGAAGTTTGTGAATGACTCAGGGTCAGACTGGGACCGATGGCTGCCATTCTTGCTGTTTGCATACAGAGAGGTCCCACAAGCATCTACAGGGTTTTCACCTTTCCAGCTGCTCTATGGACATTCAGTGAGGGGTCCAATGGATGTCTTGAAGGATGCCTGGGAGGGTCCGATGCCACAACAGCAGTGCAGTGAGCTCTCGTATGTCCTGAAGATGAGAGACAAACTGGACCAATTTCAGGAGCTTGCCAATGGTAATCTGGCTCAAGCACAGCAGCGACAAAAGAAGAGTTATGATAATGCTTCTAAGAGGAGAGTTTTCCAGGAGGGCCAGAAAATTATTTTATTGCTGCCAACGTCTGACAGTGGTCTCCTTGCCAAGTGGCAGGGGCCATACAAGATTACAAAAAAAGCTGGCCCTGTTACGTATGAACTCTTTTTACCAGACCGTCGGAAAAAGCATCAAGTCTTTCACGTAAACCTTCTAAAAGAGTGGGTAGACCAACCAGAGCAGTCTTTAACCATGTGGGCACGCACAGTTGTTGATGAGGAAGAACTTCAGGAGCAGTATTTTCCCACAGCAACTGAGACTCCAGTGTTTCCAGATCTGAGTCATCTTACGGCAGAAAAACGCTGGGAACTACAGGCCCACATGCAAAAAGGGCTCTTCAGTCTAAAGCCAGGTTGTACAAACCTCATTGACCATCAAATTCGTCTGCATTCACCAGAACAGCGGCCAATCAGGGACACCACCTGCCGCATTCCAGCCAGACTTGTTCCAGGACTGAAGCAAGACGTGGAGGAGATGCTGGCTACGGGAATCATCGAGCCTTCTCGTAGTGAGTGGTGTAGCCCTGTGGTGTTGGTTCCAAAGAAGGATGACCCTAAACTGAGATTCTGTGTTAACTTTTCAAAGTTAAATGCTGTGTCTGCCTTTGATTCCTATCCAATGCCAAGGGTTGATGAACTGATTGAGCGCTTGGGAAATGCCAACTTCCTAACAACCCTTGACCTGTGTAAAGGGTACTGGCAAGTGCCCTTAACTGAATCTTCGAAGGACTTAACAACATTCAGGGTTCCCGGCGGCCTGTTCAGATTCAGAATGATGCCCTTTGGTTTACACGGTGCACCAGCAACATTTCAAAGATTGGTTGATGAAGTTTTGAGAGGAGCGGAGGACTACGCAGCAGCGTACATTGATGACATCGTTATCTTCAGCCGGACCTGGGAGGAGCATGTTCAACATCTTGCTGATGTCTTTCAACGCATCCACACTGCTGGTCTGGTCATCAATGCCAAGAAGTGTCACATTGCTAAGCCAGAAGTCCAGTACCTTGGTTATGTGATTGGAGGTGGAGGCATCCGTCCTCAGATAGGAAAGGTTGAGGCGATTGCAGCTTCACAACCGCCTAACACCAAGAGGAGGCTACGATCATTCTTGGGGTTAGTAGGTTGGTATCGCAGACTTATTCCGAACTTTTCATCAAGATCTGCAGTACTAACTGACATGACTCGCAAATCCAGCCCAATAAAGGTAAAATGGACTCAAGAAAGTGAGAATGCTTTCAAAGACTTGAAAAACTGTGTGTGTCAAGAACCGGTTTTGCAGTGTCCAGATTTCACTCTTCCCTTTACTGTCCAGACAGATGCTTCTGGAGTAGGTCTCGGAGCAGTGTTATTGCAAGGGCAGGGTGGAAACCAGTTGCCTGTGCAGTACATCAGCCGGAAACTCTTCCCAAGAGAAATGAGGTATTCAACAGTGGAAAAGGAAGCTCTAGCTATTAAATGGGCATTGGACACCTTGAAATACTACCTGATTGGCAAAGAGTTTGTGCTTGAGTCTGACCATCGTGCATTGCAGTGGATCCACAAAATGAAAGACACTAATGCTAGAATTACCAGATGGTACTTGTCTCTCCAGCCTTATCGTTTTCAGATCCAGTATAGACCAGGACACAAGAATGTCATCGCTGACTTCCTGTCCCGTGACTCTGAGGAGTAACATCGTAAGGGGGGGGGGGGTGTGTGACAAAGTGGGTGAGAACACACCATTTGTCCCCATATTACATCCATCTATATATCTAACCATGCATATACATTGTTTGTTTATTATACCCACCATGTGTTCCAGAGACTAAAGGGGGAGGCACCCGGCTATTTCCTCTATTTGTACACTGGGTGATGTCATTGGGTCGGACCAAGTCTGGGAGGGGGGAGTCAGTAATTGGTGTCACCTGCACACCAATTACTGGAACTAAATCCTGCTGATAGGAGGCTCAATATAAGGAGATGACTTTGACTGAACAGGGGAGAGGAAGATCAGTGTGTAGCTGTGTGCACGTGATTATGTTATTTTATGATGAGTTGAGTTTTATTTAGTTAAGCTAAGTTAAATGTTTGTTTATTTGTTTGGTTACCCGTGTAGCAGGGCACTTTTGTAAATAAAACACCTTTTTGTTATTGGAACAAAGTCTCTCGTGTCTGCCTCCTACCACTTCAGAAGCCACTCCGGTCAGGCTTCACCACATTTGGTGGCAGTGGTGGGATCCCAAAGGAGATCATCACAGACCAAGGCACCAACTTCACCTCACACCTACTAAAAGAGGTGTACAGCATGCTGGGAATTCAGGGTGTAAAGACCAGCCCCTACCATCCACAAACAGATGGCCTCGTGGAGCGCTTTAACAAAACCCTCAAGTCTATGCTGAAGAAGTTTGTGAATGACTCAGGGTCAGACTGGGACCGATGGCTGCCATTCTTGCTGTTTGCATACAGAGAGGTCCCACAAGCATCTACAGGGTTTTCACCTTTCCAGCTGCTCTATGGACATTCAGTGAGGGGTCCAATGGATGTCTTGAAGGATGCCTGGGAGGGTCCGATGCCACAACAGCAGTGCAGTGAGCTCTCGTATGTCCTGAAGATGAGAGACAAACTGGACCAATTTCAGGAGCTTGCCAATGGTAATCTGGCTCAAGCACAGCAGCGACAAAAGAAGAGTTATGATAATGCTTCTAAGAGGAGAGTTTTCCAGGAGGGCCAGAAAATTATTTTATTGCTGCCAACGTCTGACAGTGGTCTCCTTGCCAAGTGGCAGGGGCCATACAAGATTACAAAAAAAGCTGGCCCTGTTACGTATGAACTCTTTTTACCAGACCGTCGGAAAAAGCATCAAGTCTTTCACGTAAACCTTCTAAAAGAGTGGGTAGACCAACCAGAGCAGTCTTTAACCATGTGGGCACGCACAGTTGTTGATGAGGAAGAACTTCAGGAGCAGTATTTTCCCACAGCAACTGAGACTCCAGTGTTTCCAGATCTGAGTCATCTTACGGCAGAAAAACGCTGGGAACTACAGGCCCACATGCAAAAAGGGCTCTTCAGTCTAAAGCCAGGTTGTACAAACCTCATTGACCATCAAATTCGTCTGCATTCACCAGAACAGCGGCCAATCAGGGACACCACCTGCCGCATTCCAGCCAGACTTGTTCCAGGACTGAAGCAAGACGTGGAGGAGATGCTGGCTACGGGAATCATCGAGCCTTCTCGTAGTGAGTGGTGTAGCCCTGTGGTGTTGGTTCCAAAGAAGGATGACCCTAAACTGAGATTCTGTGTTAACTTTTCAAAGTTAAATGCTGTGTCTGCCTTTGATTCCTATCCAATGCCAAGGGTTGATGAACTGATTGAGCGCTTGGGAAATGCCAACTTCCTAACAACCCTTGACCTGTGTAAAGGGTACTGGCAAGTGCCCTTAACTGAATCTTCGAAGGACTTAACAACATTCAGGGTTCCCGGCGGCCTGTTCAGATTCAGAATGATGCCCTTTGGTTTACACGGTGCACCAGCAACATTTCAAAGATTGGTTGATGAAGTTTTGAGAGGAGCGGAGGACTACGCAGCAGCGTACATTGATGACATCGTTATCTTCAGCCGGACCTGGGAGGAGCATGTTCAACATCTTGCTGATGTCTTTCAACGCATCCACACTGCTGGTCTGGTCATCAATGCCAAGAAGTGTCACATTGCTAAGCCAGAAGTCCAGTACCTTGGTTATGTGATTGGAGGTGGAGGCATCCGTCCTCAGATAGGAAAGGTTGAGGCGATTGCAGCTTCACAACCGCCTAACACCAAGAGGAGGCTACGATCATTCTTGGGGTTAGTAGGTTGGTATCGCAGACTTATTCCGAACTTTTCATCAAGATCTGCAGTACTAACTGACATGACTCGCAAATCCAGCCCAATAAAGGTAAAATGGACTCAAGAAAGTGAGAATGCTTTCAAAGACTTGAAAAACTGTGTGTGTCAAGAACCGGTTTTGCAGTGTCCAGATTTCACTCTTCCCTTTACTGTCCAGACAGATGCTTCTGGAGTAGGTCTCGGAGCAGTGTTATTGCAAGGGCAGGGTGGAAACCAGTTGCCTGTGCAGTACATCAGCCGGAAACTCTTCCCAAGAGAAATGAGGTATTCAACAGTGGAAAAGGAAGCTCTAGCTATTAAATGGGCATTGGACACCTTGAAATACTACCTGATTGGCAAAGAGTTTGTGCTTGAGTCTGACCATCGTGCATTGCAGTGGATCCACAAAATGAAAGACACTAATGCTAGAATTACCAGATGGTACTTGTCTCTCCAGCCTTATCGTTTTCAGATCCAGTATAGACCAGGACACAAGAATGTCATCGCTGACTTCCTGTCCCGTGACTCTGAGGAGTAACATCGTAAGGGGGGGGGGGGTGTGTGACAAAGTGGGTGAGAACACACCATTTGTCCCCATATTACATCCATCTATATATCTAACCATGCATATACATTGTTTGTTTATTATACCCACCATGTGTTCCAGAGACTAAAGGGGGAGGCACCCGGCTATTTCCTCTATTTGTACACTGGGTGATGTCATTGGGTCGGACCAAGTCTGGGAGGGGGGAGTCAGTAATTGGTGTCACCTGCACACCAATTACTGGAACTAAATCCTGCTGATAGGAGGCTCAATATAAGGAGATGACTTTGACTGAACAGGGGAGAGGAAGATCAGTGTGTAGCTGTGTGCACGTGATTATGTTATTTTATGATGAGTTGAGTTTTATTTAGTTAAGCTAAGTTAAATGTTTGTTTATTTGTTTGGTTACCCGTGTAGCAGGGCACTTTTGTAAATAAAACACCTTTTTGTTATTGGAACAAAGTCTCTCGTGTCTGCCTCCTACCACTTCAGAAGCCACTCCGGTCAGGCTTCACCACAATATACTTTATTCTTTCCATTCATTTTGTTCATTTTATTATTTATTAATTTATTTTGGTAACACTGTATAATAACTACACACTATGAAGCATTAGTTAAGTATGAGTAAACACTTTCATCATTTATAAAGCACACATTATGTCGTCCGGTAACCGCAAGATCGGCGGTTCGATCCTTGTCTGCTACATGTCCTATGCCGAAGTGTCCCTGAGCAAGACACTGAACCCATAACTGCTCCCCGGGCGCTTCTCAGCAGCCCACTGCTCCCAATAAGCTAGGGATGGGTTAAATGCAGAAGTCAAACTTTAACTTTAAGACTGGATCTCTTTGCCCGCAAACAAAGGCCCTACAACTCGATTCCACCAACTCAGGCAGCCCTGAGAGAACATGCAAAGCGTGCTGCTTATCAGGCTGGGATCATCTGGGGCCAGACAACTATCTCCAGGCCAGACATCGGCAGTCCTACTGATTGGGGGTGGACACAGAAAGGAGAGAAATGGCAGGTATGTTGGTCGACGTTACCCCTCATCGCAGCCAGTTGTCAGGAACTGGCCAAGTGTTCCTGTAAGAAACGTTGCCATGGGAGGTGCAAGTGCTTTCAGTTCGGACTTCCATGTACAGCTGCATATGTGAGCAGTAGCAGTTGGAAGATGAATGTGCCCGATGACCGTACCTTTGTGCGGATTACTGCAGACATTCAGATCGAAATGATACCCCCTGAACAGTGACATTAATGCACCTACATATTAGTTTGAGGCCAAGTCCTCAGCAATTGTAAGTAAAATTGCATTTAAAGAACTGAAAAACGATAAAAACAAAAAAGAATGTTCATGTTCCAATTGGTTATAATCACTTTATGGCAACAGCAAAATTGTTGATTTTCATATCAGTTCAGTATCTTACAGTGCTGTAAGATAATTAGTTTCCGTCCAGATTGACTAGTCTAGCAATGTTTCATATGTTATGTATAGTTATAATCTTGATAAAGAATCTCAACTACTTTCCAACGGTGCTGATATATCCTAGCAACTAGTCTTATAATGTTGTACATGTGAATTTAGCTGCTTTGATTTCGTGTTTAGAATAATATTGTAGATCTTATATGAATATGTAGCATCTTTAACAATGTTTAAAATGTGAAGTACAGTTGTTTCATTTATTGAAAGAGTTACAACTTGTTTACCGTCCATGCTGACTAGACTAGTCTGGGAATATGTTGTAAATTACACATTTATCTTTAATATCAAATGTATTATTGTTAGATGAATTAAGTGTCCAGTGCCATACAGTTTGTTTTGTCCAGTTTGATATCATATTCTTGTAATGTTCAATTTGAACATAGTTGAAGGAAATAATTTTAATAAAAGAGTTGAATTATTAATTTACACTTGTATTCGTTAATTTTTGCACTAAATGTCCAATTACATCAGCACATTCATTATTCTAGTGTTATAGTTGTGGGTAATTATTAAAGCATATTTTATTACCTACAAATAGACACCAAGATCATTCAAATTGGGGAAATACACATTTTTGGGAGGCCCAATTGGCGGCCATTTTGAAAAATAGCTGCCATCTTGGATGTTTGAATGGCCAATCAGGCAGGTTTGACCAGATACCTCTGGAGAACAACCACCAAATGTCATGCTTGTATCATAATTTGCACGATTAATCTACTATCTGCCCCACTACATTGAATCAACTGAAAACATTACACAATCATTTATATCAGTATTTTAAGAGGATTTATATATATATATATATATATATATGGTTACATATAGTTTCATTTCTTTGCCATATTTTAAGGATCATCAGAAATCATTACATTCATAAATTCAAAGATAAACATTCAATCTTGTATCCATAATAATGATGCAATCGAGGACTCCATGGATAGAATGGTGTCATGATGACGTCACGGATTCTTTGCCTTTATGACTCTTGGAAGTTCCGGAATTAATTTAGCTTATACAACTGTGCCTTTGCTCACACATCTTCATACAGTTATCAAGTAGTTTCAGAGACAAGTTGCATTGGAAAACTCACGTACAGTATTTCAAAGCACACATCAAGTTGTTTCAGACACACATTTGACAATTGCAATGGCAAGCTCACTGAGCAAACAAGCGCTGAAGGAGATGGATTTCAATTCCAAAGACGTTGAACCTCCAATGAATTTTTACCTAAGTTCACTGGAGGAACAAGTACGATGTGAACTGTTGGATAGCGTGGCGAGGCTCACCCAAACAAAAGCTAAGGGGAGAGTCCTCCTAGAAATTGATGAAGACTGTCTGCAACATTTTCTTGATGTTCTCCACGAAACCACGAAATCCACCGAGGGAAAGATGGAGATATCTAAGAACCTCTGTCTTGATGAACAGTTCGATATCAGCAGTAAGCTCAAGCTGGCTCTTGATGAGGCTGAGCAGGAGCTGAAAAATGGACTTCAACAATGGCAAGAGGAGAAGTCTTCCCTCAAAGCACGCCAGCAAAAAACCTGTGAATACCTTCAATCCCAGGTAAAACTTGTCACATCCTTTCGAGCACAAGACCAGGAAGCAGCTAAGCAGACTCTGGAAAAAGCCCAGGCTTTATTTCAAGCCCAGATGGACAAACAGAGAGCGGAGACAAACAGGATCGCAGCAGCTCTGAAGGAAACACAGGACCTGCTGGAGACTGAGCGTCACGTTCAGATTAAAAATACCACCGAGGAGATGGAGATATCTGAGAACTTCTGTCAGGCTACAGCTGATGACCAGTTAGATGTCAGCAGTAAGCACAAGCAGGCTCTTAATAAGGCCAAACAGAAGCTGAAGACTTTAAGTCTACAATGGCAAGACAAGAAGCCTTCCCTCGAACACCAGCCAAAAGACTCTGACAACTTTCACTCCCAGGTGCAGGACATCGCTTTCGTTCGAGCACAAGAGCAGGTAGCAGCAAAGCAGACTCTGGAAAAAGCCCAGGCTTTATATCAAGCCCAGATGGACAAACAGACAGCGGAGACAAACAGGATCGCAGCAGCTCTGGAAGAAACACAGGACCTGCTGGAGACTGAGCAGTACAACCGAAAACAGGCTGAAACTACCACAGAGGAGGAGATGGAGGTATCTGAGAACCTCTGTTGGAGACTTAATGAACTGATAGATGTCAAAAATAAGCTCAGGGCGGCTCTTCGTAGGGCTAAGCAGGAGCTGAACAATAGACCTCTACAGTGCCAAGAGGAGAAGTCTCCCTTCGTAGACCACTCTGAACTTCATCATACTCAGCTGAATATCATAGCTGATTTTGAAAGAAGGGAGAAGGAGGCTAAGCAGACGCTGCAGAGATTCCAGGCAGCCCATGAAGGCCAGCTGGAGGAGCAGAGAGCGGAGACAAACAGGATCGCAGCAGCTCTGAAGGAAACACAGGACCTGCTGGAGACTGAGCGTCACGCTCAGCCTAATATCATAGCTGATTTTGAAAGAAGGGAGAAGGAGGCTAAGCAGACGCTGCAGAGATTCCAGGCAGCCCATGAAGGCCAGCTGGAGGAGCAGAGAGCGGAGACAAACAGGATCGCAGCAGCTCTGAAGGAAACACAGGACCTGCTGGAGTCTGAGCGTCACGCTCAGCCTAATATCATAGCTGATTTTGAAAGAAGGGAGAAGGAGGCTAAGCAGACGCTGCAGAGATTCCAGGCAGCCCATGAAGGCCAGCTGGAGGAGCAGAGAGCGGAGACAAACAGGATCGCAGCAGCTCTGAAGGAAACACAGGACCTGCTGGAGACTGAGCGTCACGCTCAGCCTAAGACTACCACCGAGGAGGAGATGGAAATATCTAAGAACCTCTGCCGGGCTACAAGTGATGAACAGTTGGATGTCAGCAGCAATCGCAAGCAGGCTCTTAATAGGGCCAAGCAGAAGCTGAACAATTTAAGTCTACAATGGCAAGACAAGAAGCCTTCCCTCAAACCACCCCAGCTAAAAAACTCTGACCACTGTCAATCCCAGGTGCAGGTCATCGCTTTCGTTCGAGCACAAGAACAGGAAGCAGCAAAGAAGACTCTGGAAAAAGCCCAGGCTTTATATCAAGCCCAGATGGACAAACAGACAGCGGAGACAAACAGGATCGCAGCAGCTCTGGAAGAAACACAGGACCTGCTGGAGACTGCGCGTCACCGTTTCCAGGAACAGTCATCCCTCACGGCACACCTGGGAAAATACTGCAGGGACCTCGATCATGCCCAGCTGAAGAATATAGCTGCTCTTCAAACACTGGAGGAGAAAGCTATACAGATTTCGGAAAGAGACCAGGCGTCCCAAGCCCAGCTGGAGGAACAGAGAGCGGAGATTAACAGGATCAAAGCTGCCCGGAAAAAGACTGAAGATCTGTTGGAAACTGAGCGTTTCCTTTGGCAGCAGGAGAGGTCTGCCCTCCTTGAGGCCGAAACAGATCTTCAGAGCCAGATCACCAGCAAGCAGAAGAAGAAGAAGAAAATATTTTTCAAACTCTTCTAATGCCCAGCATTATACAACAAAAATAAATTGAATTTAATTGAATTGAATTGAATGTTTGTGTTTGAATTATGTCATGCTTGTATTTTAATGTGTAAATATACATTTTGATGTATAAATTCATGGACAATCACTGATGAGTTCTCATTTGCACCCAACAGCCTGAAAATATACAGTAAGTTGGCTCAACTGATTTGACATGTTGGTCCAAATATAGTGTCTTTAGTCTGTTGGTCATCTAAAGAGAATAATTCAATTAAATACACCTGAACATTACGTTTTGCAACATTTTGCTGGTTTAGTACGAGTCTAAAGTGGCTTGAGAACTTAAGGCAAGAAGGTTAATTTAATGTCACAGCACCTTTCAAACTGCAATTCAAGGTTTTATGGCAAGGAAATGCATTAGAAAGGTTAATATATCCAGCATCCAGCAGCAGAAGTGAGCAGAGGGCTGTAAAGACCCGCTGACGACATCATCAACTGTCTGCAGAGACCTGAAGCCCCGCCCACGCTGCTGCACAGAGCGCCAACGCTTGTATAGTATTAATTATCGTTAATATTATTTATTTATTCAGATGCATCGATACCGAAACATATTTCTGATATCATTCCAAAACTGACTCAAATAGCTGAATCAGCTATCGGTGACGACATGCAGATCTGGTATTGGATACCAATATTTAAATAATTAACAATTCAGTACATTTTTATCTATGTATTTATTCGTCTAATTTAGTTTTTCAAAGTTAGGAAAGCAATGTTTAAGTCAAGCCTGATTTTGCCTTAGACATAAAATAATGATCTTAGGAACTTCCACACAGTGAGGCATACAGCTTATTAATCTAACACTGGTATCAGATCGGTACTCGGTATCGGCCGGTACACAAAACCCAGGTTTCATTATCGGTATAGGGACGGAAAAAGTCAGATCCTTGTATCTCTATTTATTTATTTGTATATTTCATGTATTTATTTATTCATTACTGTGTTTATTTATACATTTATGTGTTTACATACGTACATTTAAAAACGTAGGTATCATATACTGTGTATATATATACACATAAAATTGTGAATCAATTAGTATAGCGGTTGATCTGCTGTTCAGAGGCAGTTTATAGAATAACATCGGCAGTGAATTAAAATCACTGGCAGTCAGAAGTGAGATCTGAACCCACGCCTCCATACAAACAAACACATACTAACTTTACACAGGTTCAGGTGGTTATATGTGCATGTAGGTGACTTTGGACCTACCTGACTTTACAAAGCTGGTCATCTCGTGGTCTTCAAACTGTGCTCCCTTTTAAAATCAGGTCCCACCATCGTTTGTCTTCGGATCGCTGGATCCACGATATAGGTAATGCCAATTTACGTCAACGTTCTGAAAGAGTTTTTACAAACAGTTCATCTTGCGTTGGTTTTGTGCAAATGTTACACACTGAATGATGATGATGTCCATTCAGTTTTCCAGATGGATTTATTGTGCTGTGAATACAACAAGACAGTCTCAGATGAATATCTGCTTCTGCGATCTCGACTGTCCTTTTTGGTCTAGCTCGCTTATCTTAGACAAGAATTACATGAATTGTGAACACACAACCTGAAATATACAGCCTAACAAACTACTGCTTATATCTGTCACAGGACACACCATTTATCTGTATATAACCTTACATGGGAACAATACAATTATCAGGCCAGGTTACTGATGTTACAATGGCGCTAAACCGCTAGCGCGCGAATAGCCTCGTTTAGCTAATGACGCTAGTGAAACCATTACAGATAATTATCAGAAACGCACCTCACCTCATCGTCGTTTTCGTGAAAAGAAAGGATAAAATCCTGGTAAATTCACTCAGATATCTGTTCAATGGATGTCCTGTTTGTCATAATTCTGTTTCCGTGAAGACAGGGGTTGAATTTGAGGGAGCTGGAGGTAGGGATTTTACTTTCGGCGTATCGGATTTTACGCTTCGCGAGAGACGGCGCGTTTTGGATTTTGACTGGCTAAGAGTGCTGTCAATCTTTGCCTCGTGGGGTTGGCTTAATTCTATTGGCTCTAACGCGTCGCAAGAGGGGTCATTCATTGAAATCGACCAATGGGCTGGTGACTTACAGGTCTGCATAGACACAGAGCAACAGGAACCAGCCAAGCTCCATGACGACAGAGACACACAGACAGGGCTCAGAGAGGATTCTGGCTCTCAAAATGAAGCCAAACTGCTGTATTTGGATGTATTGAACACCATTAGTGATAAAACAAGTGAAATATATAGTTATATAGTATAGAAAATTTAAATGGAACAGATGTTTCCAAAATGACCATTTTGGTGACCTCGTCTGACCTCTCTGTACTAAAACATTGTGCTATGATTTGGGAGAGGTTTTAGACTTGCAGCTGCATCATTCCAAAGAAATAATAACAATAAAAGTGCTTTTTTTTCAGGCAAACCTGAAACTTTTCTATTTGAGCTGTGTGCCATCTTCATTTACTCTTAACCAGTAACATATACACTGATATTTACACATCTGAACAAATCTCACAAGTGTTACCTTTATTATAACATCAAAATTATTAAAATAGAACTTGTAGTTGCAGAAATACTTTTTAGTATGGGTATGCAATTTTCGAGCAGAGGCTTAAAAATAGGGCTAGGGTTAAGAAGGTTAAAATGTCCAGGGTGCCACACAAACACATTGCTTAATAACCTTTCTAAACTGAGAGCCCCCCGACGGGGGGGATACTGGTACCGACTGGTGCCGACTGGTACCGAAGAAAGCCAAATCATAAAACGATGTCCTCAAACTCCTTTTAGACTCCTGTTTCGCCTTTTGTCATCCGTTTACAGTCTAATAAAGTTGTGAAAAAAGGAAGGGGGGGGTCAAATGAGCTCGGGGGACCACATTCCAGCGAGGCAGCTTCGGGCTTAGATCGACATTTTTCGGAAAACTAAAGACTTCCTGAAAATTCCGTTGACGCCAGTCAATTGGCCACATCCAGACACGTGCATAGATGTTTCATATGAAGAAATCGACCAATCAGGGGCTCTACACTGGCCCAATACACAACCACTATGGCGCAATTCTCCCGTAGGTCGGCGGTCCCGAGACGCTTTGGAGACGGTTCTAGCTCTCCAAAATGATTTCTAACTGCTGTATGTGATAGATTGTGCATGTACAAGGATAAAGGAAGTTAAATATATAGTTATTTAGCTTATAAAAGTACAATGGAACAGCTGGAGAGGCTGTTTCTCACATGGCGACCTCTCGTGACCTCTCGTGACCTCTCATAACGTTTATGTCTCTAACTCTGGCCTACTTCACTCTATTCACTCCAATTCTTTTGTGGGTGACTACTGCTGTCGTTTTCTATGATTGTGTGTGGTTTATAGGCTTCACTGAGCCTCATTTAATATTTAGCTTATGCTTTTTCACCATACGAATTTGACATTTTTCAAAGTGGAGCTGTGTTCCATCTTCATCAGCTATTAACCAGTAACATATACACAATATGTACACAATTCATATGAGCAAACCCTCCTCAGTGTTATAAATCCATTGAACATTTTCAAATAGACCTTGTAGTTAGAGAGTAAGGCCCCTTTGAGTATGGGTATAGTATTTTCGAGAATAAGCCAATCTCGTGACCTCTCATAACGTTTATGTCTCTAACTCTGGCCTACTTCACTCTATTCACTCCAATTCTTTTGTGGGTGACTAATGCTGTCGTTTTCTATGATTGTGTGTGGTTTATAGGCTTCACTGAGCCTCATTTAATATTTAGCTTATGCTTTTTCACCATACGAATTTGACATTTTTCAAAGTGGAGCTGTGTTCCATCTTCATCAGCTATTAACCAGTAACATATACACAATATGTACACAATTCATATGAGCAAACCCTCCTCAGTGTTATAAATCCATTGAACATTTTCAAATAGACCTTGTAGTTAGAGAGTAAGGCCCCTTTGAGTATGGGTATAGTATTTTCGAGAATAAGCCAAAAAAACGTCTAGGGCTCAAAAGGTTGTACACTGGTTGTGACTGACTACTCGTCACAGTTTCGTCATTACCACATTAGCTAAAAACATCGACTGTCAGAAGTCGATTTCAAACCTACAGCTCCAGAGGAGCATGAAACTTGAACGCAGCACCTTGGACCGCTCTGCCATCCTGACCATCGTGAACCAATATATCTATCTTTCTGAGACAGAAGCCTGTCACCTGCAACCCTGCTTTAAATCAGGTTCTATTGAGATTTGAACTGAGTTTTGTGAATTTTGGTAAGAACAAATATTCAGAACTCCTGTTTATTTACAGGAGAACTCCACACTGTAATTTGAGTACTTCTTACTGGACAGTATCGGGACCAAGTGACCACAGGCTGTAATGCTAATGCGAATGCTGTATTTGTATCCACACTGGTCATAAAAGAGTCCACGCTTCTTACTCTTCACAATTGAATCTTTTCCCATCATAGTGGAAAGCTTTAGTTTTACTGGTTCCATCACTGCCTGCAGCCTTTCACATACCTCCTGGTCAACAAATGTGTGAGTGCTCTGAGTGTCAAATAGGGCATACACCAGGGTTTCTGAATCGGGGGTGTTAGGTGCTGAGACGTGCTCCCACCTCCACTTCCATCCACGCAGCATGATAGTGAGGATGTATTTTCTTTGGCTTGCAGGACACCTTGAGGAAAGGATTTGTTTGCTGCGGGATGATCTTCATGCAATGGAGTAGGATGGTGCCTTTTGCATATTCCACACATGGCTTTGTTCTTACAGTCTTTGGAGTAGTGTCCTTTCCTCAGGCATGCAAAACACAGCTTAGTATCCTAAATGCACCTTCTCTTTTCTTCCACAGACATTTCCATCAGCATTTTGTGTATGGAGTGATGATTTTCTCCACAACACATACACTTGCCTGGGTTTGAGTTGTGAGCCGGTGAGTTCCATTTATTTGGTTTATTGGAATCTTCCAGCTTGAGCTCTTCTACATTATTGGATTCGATTATGATACTTGATGCATCCGAGTCCTTCACATTTGTGGCAAAGGCGTTTGCCTTTGAGCGGTTTGCTTCTCTAAATGGCTTTTCTTCAGAGGGCTTTAATGCATGCAACGATGACACCGGATTGCACGCTATGCGCGCTTCCCTTGAGATGAACAAAGAAAACTCTCTAAAGTTTGGATAGTCCTTGGCTTGATCCAGCTGTTCCGTGACATAACGATTCCACCTGGACGTTACCCAATCAGAGAGTTTGAGCAACATCTTCTGATTCTCTTCACAGTCGTTCAGTACCTGGAGACCCTTGATATAGGGCATAGCGTTGCTACATGTTTGCAGGAAATCACTGAATTCTCTTAGCTTAACATACTCTTTCCCACTTATCTTTGGCCACCTGTTAAGTTTATCTCTGAAGGCCCGTTGCACCACAAAGGAATGACCGTATCTGGCATTCAGCTTATCCCATGCTTGTTGATAGGCCTCATCGTCCTTTCTGTAGAAGCTGCCTTCAAGAGCTGACCTTGCCTCCCCACCAATGTACTTTTGTAAGTAGAACAACCTATCGGCAGGATTTGAGCATCGTCTCTCTATGAGAGCCTTGAAGCTTGTGCTCC
This sequence comes from Leptoclinus maculatus, assembly GCA_032191485.1. Lineage (NCBI taxonomy): Eukaryota > Metazoa > Chordata > Actinopteri > Perciformes > Stichaeidae > Leptoclinus > Leptoclinus maculatus. The sequence continues at coordinate 18,908,304 of JAVDOI010000013.1, forward strand.
ATTCTGTGAAGTTCAGTGGATCTCCAGAGAATACAGAGGGTTCGGGAACTGGAAGTCGAGAGAGGGCCATTGACTCCTGTAATCTCTGCACTAAGGATACTTCATTTTTTGTAAGTTGCCCTCCCTGACATCCTGCATAGGGAGCATGTGGAGTTGTATCGTTCACTTGACTGTACACAGGGCTGCCCACGGGACTGTATTTCTCACTTTTTTCCTTTGACTCCTCCTCAGTATACACTCTAAGCTTTGCTTCAATGACCTCAATGTCTCTTTGATTTTCAAGCCTTTTCAGTTGCTGACGTTGTGCTTCAATGACAGCTTCCATTTCAATTTCAGCTCTTTTTGCAGCCAACTGTGCAGCTGTATCTGCTCTCTTAGCCGAAATACTTGGTGACTCTGAGAGATGGTTGGAACGGTGGCTGAGTACAGTGACTCTGGAAGCTGTGGACCCATATATGGACCTAACGTGTTCACTGTTGAGCAGCATCCGTAACCTTGATTTTTCCACCTCAGGATCAAATTCTTCTCCTTCTTCAATCAGGCAATTTCATTAGTCCCAATAAATCTGCTGATACAGCTGAGCATGCATACATTTTTCTCAGAATTTCTTGGCTTGGTACTGTTTGGAGTCGTGTGTTGTCATATAACTGCTTCAATTCAGACTGAAGCTTCTCAACCACATCCATCGTGTCATACAAATCACTCTCAGGGCACTTGTGTTTTAATTTATTACGGACGTCCCTAACATGGGTTTTCCATTTGTCCTATGCTGACTTGAACTTCCTATCTCCTTGAGCTGATTCTTGCTCGTTGGTTCAAATAAAATTTACATCGGCACGCAATGCATCTCGGGATATGCTGGGCCGCGAAGGATCCATCAGATGTGAATCTGGGACCAGAAGGCTGCATTCGTCGGCTGCATTTGAAGGAGTCTTCAACAAACATGCGAATTGGGACAGTCTAGTCGCAGAGCTGTGACGTAACCGGTCTACGAACGCAGCCTCCGAAGGATGCAGCCCCTGAATTGAGACACAGCTATAGTTTAGTATAAAAAATATATATATAAAAAAATATATATATAAAAGAAATAAGAAACAAAACAAAAAACAAAACAACTGGCTCATATTTTCTTAATAATATTAGTTTGTCTGAGATATTGAAACAATACTTTTTCTTCTTCCTGTCTACATGATATTTTACTTAGACAGTGCTGGGAACACAAGTTGTATGGGGAAAGTGATGTCAGCTACCAAACTAGCGAAATATTTCTTTAGATATTCATTTTTGGGCCTCAAAATGCAATTATGTTTCAGAGTTATACGAAATCCGAATCAGCTTTATTGGCCAAGTATGTATGTATGAGTGTGTGTGTCTATCCTCCACTCTTTTTAGGTCCACAGTAAAAGTGGTAACACTCCTGCCTTAAAAGACTAAAAGTCTATTAAAAATCTCACTTAAGTTAAAGTCCAAAAAATTTTGCATCAAAATATTCTTAAAGTACCCATTATGTAAAATGGGTCATTTTAAAAACTTTAAACAAAACTTTATTGCAATCACCACATACATACGGGTGGTCATTTCAACTACTTTCTATGCTTCTGGGTAAATTAATATACAACAAAAGTTCATAATCTATTAGTTGATATATGTTTTATATTAAAAATCTAAATCTGCAAAGACACTAATGTCAAATAAATGTAGTAGAGGAAAGTAATAATATCTGTAGTGATGCAGAGAAATAAAGTACCATGAAGTACTTCCTTATATATATCCTCACCCCACATTTGTTCATTTGACTTTAGGTATTAGACATATAATTGTATGATAGTGTTTGTTGGTTTTGATATTATTTGATTCGATCATTTATTATTTGGATGTAATAAACTCTGTTATATTTTAAAGAGCAGTCTTCTGTGATTACTGGTGCATATGTGTGTAATAATAGCTGGATGTAGTGGCCTGTGCTCGAACTTAAACCTTCACTTTTACTCCGAATGTAATAGTACTCAGACTATTGACATTGTGAGTGAACGCTAATTATGAGACTTAGTTTTATCGTTTGGTTATTGGTCCCTGTCGGCAGGGTGGTGCCCCGTTATTATTAATTGTTACTGACATTAATAATTCTATTGATGTCAATAATTTAGTTTCTTAGATACTGATAACTCAAACACGCTCCTTTACGATCCCAACATATATATATGTGTGTTGATGTATATGTTTAGATATGTATTTGATACTAGCTAAACTATTAGTACCATTATTACTGCTGTTATTTTTTATCATGTGCTTTGTTTTTAGGTTGTATTTCAGGGACTGTACTATTTTGTTAAAATTAAAAAAAAAAAAATGACATGGAAGCAGTCAAAATACATAACTGGTCCAAAATGTTGGACAGACGGAGAAGCATCACCATCCATATGTTAACGAGATAAAAACAAGGTGTTTCTGTAACAGCACACACGCTGAAATTGTGAAGCCATTTAGACACACACAGACAAGCAAGGAGAGAAAATCTGAATGCCGGTGATCAATCTTGCCCTTTATAGAGGAAAACGCTTTGAGGAAAGTGTGTCAGCCTCAGTAACGGGGGTAGTGCGGTGTCCATACATCACAGGCAGCTGTCAGCTCCTGTGTCAGTCAGTCGCAGTGTTAGGAACGATCCATCCATATGCAACCTTTCTTTGCCGGTGGTTGACGCGTCAGTCCAGCTCGGCAAGGCTTTTGTCAATGCTGCCATTCGAATGAAAGCCTGAAATAACTCCTGACCAAACAACAAAGACGGACTGTTAACATGTTGAAAGGACAGATCCATAATCAACAAGAGGTGGTCGGATGGAAGTTGTGCAATGTGATTATCTTTTAGACTAAGCAGTGTGTATACATATATATATATATTTGATAAAGGCATTGATACACATCCTGTTGGCTTTCAAATATATATTAGATGTAATTATTGTATCAATTTTTTCATTTATTGTAAAAAGCTGTGTCACTAATAATTGTCCAGCAAAAAGTCTCCTACCTAATCCAGTCTTTGCAGTCCCTCTTTCTATGGCATTGGCTGTCATTTCCCTTTTCACAATTCATTTTAGCTGAGTGTCACAATTCCCCTGAGTTGATTGGAGGGTTATTCAGATCACCTGTTGTGCAGGGTGTGGGGACTGGCTCCTAATTAAGATTTGACAGCAGCTTGGTGCATTACCCTTCTTTCTCATTAAGGGTTCGACTACACCCTTTCTTAGGGGCTTCAGAGAGATGAGGAATTGCACACCCAGGACACTCTGATCCTTCCTCCACTTAATGCAGACCTCAATTTAGCAGTTCTGCCAGAAGCCCCGGTCTTTAGTCCCTTTTGAGACTTCTTTGCTGCTTTACTTTATCTGATTGAAGGTGATTTTGAACATTCTGAAACCTAGCTGGAGAAAACATCAAAGAACTAGGAGTATTAATAATTAACCGTGAACCGACAATAAGGTTGAATGGTGAAAAGAAATATTAAAAATAAAAAAGGTGAGCAAACTAAGGAGGAGCAGCTTGTTAATTAAAGTAGAATAGCTCCGCCTTAAATGCCAGCCCGCCGGGCTTGCAATACATTGGTGGACATCCGGACAGAGTGTGCCGGGAAGACAAATTGTTAGTGGAGACTGACTGGAAAAGTGGCTGCAGAACACAGCTGTTAATATCCCGTGTGAAACTGAAAGTACATTTTCGACATTTTGTCATGTGACTGGCTAGTCAGTCAACATCATGCTGTTGCTGCTGTGGTGGAAAATAATCTTTTTAACCTCCCAGTGAGAAATAATCGAGATGAGAAAACTCTTAAAATATAAAAACATTTATTGAACAGACACTAATAATAATTCAGCTGAATGGATAGAGCTCTTTCCCCACAGATGGTTCAGAGGTCTAACAACAATGAATAGACAAAACAGAGTATATATGCACATTATCTCGTCTCCCTCTCCCTTCACCACCCCCCCCCCTCCCCCTCGCAGATGTTGTCCTCCGTCTGCCGCTGCACCCACCAAGGCCACGTTCCAGCCTCTCCGTGGGAAGAGGGTTAAGATTTAAGCGATACAAGTTATAACTAAGAACGGTATGATAAATTTCCACAACAATTCCCCCTTTGGCCATTCCTATGGCCATTAAAGTATTTACAATTTATCGAAACATCAACACATATTACCCAGAATGGTTTACATATGCACATCATTAATCAATAAGGTTAAAGCATTAGCTGTTTTTGTGAGTTCTAAGCAACATATGTTGAAGCAAGCTAGATAATGTTAACATCAACATGGCAAAATAAATCTCCTGAGATGAGGTGAAACAGACATCGGACCTCCATCTCTGTTAAACTGTATAATGAGACAGTCAGTGAGTTTTATAATAAACAATAATCAATTTGTAAGAAGTTTTACCATCCAAGTATGTAATAAACATCCAGAATCACCTGTCAATTCAATTGATTCCTTTATCAAATAAAAGAAAGCACTAGCTGTTTTGTGAGATTATATTTCTAAAATAGCACGCTACAATAAACATAACAACAACACACAAAAATGTCACTTTCGTAGTCCTTAAGGGAGGAAAAAGTCAGATGTTGCAGAATCGGCCTTTTTAGACTAAACCGTGGAATGCGCATGTGACTTTGTTTCCAGTAACTGTTTCTTTAAGTCTAGTTTTAAAACCTGAGGTCTACAGATAAATGATGCTACTTAGTTATTCTCTGACTAATCACTACTCTATTTAAATACCCCTGCAGTATAATATATCAAAGTTGAACTAGGTCCAGTTTAGAGAGAATTTCCTCCTCAAAGGGTTACAATACAATACACAATGATGTCTAACTTGTGCTATGATTTAGTCCCATGTATATTGAAGTAGCCAACAGTTGTATTAATGTCTGTACGTAGCAACGGACTGTCAAATCAAATAAAGAAAGTTTAATTGAATAATATCTCAACAATATTTATTGCCCAATTTCAAATTCAACTGGATGAATTATAAATAATACATATTCTAATAAATAAATGTTAGAAAAATGTATTTAACTGAATTGTCCTGTCAGTTCATTCAGGTGTGAAGTGATGTCAACCAAGGAAACCACGATACTATATTTTCTTCATCTTCTAATAAGAGAAAAACCTCTTGTTTCAGCTCTATTCCTCTCTGTTGACCTCATTGTTGGTCAGTGAATTAACGTGTTAGGATTCTGATCATATCGGCTCTTAAATTGTTTGTTTTCTGTGACTTCATTTCAGATGTGAGTGGGTAAATTTGCTCAAAAAATGTTCTTAATTAAACATGTATACTAACTGTATCTAAGTGGTGTTCTTATTTGCTTTGATGAGACAGTTGAAGAAAAGGATTCAAACCTTCATGGGACATGTTACCAAGGTAAAGTATGTAGATTTAATCTAAATAAATAATAATAAAATTACATTATTCCTCCTTTTGCCAAGTTATCTCTGCTGTGATCTAATTTAGCGTAACAATAAAAGAGATCACGTGGCAATTGTCTAGGCCCATCCATACGTAATGTTGTAAACTGGGTTAGATGAGGCAAAACACTTTTGCTCTTTAGGGATAGCCAATGTCTGCAATTCTTGAACATCATACATCAAAATAACCTGAAAAATCAGAAACGTTAGTGTGAGCATCATATTTCATAACATAACACAGACAGTTTCAGGGAGCAGTATGGCTTCTAGCAAGTCGGCCACGAGACGGTGGTGAGAAATGGGTTTGCCGGATGATGTCAGAAAGCCTCTGTGTTTCCACAGGGCACCAAAGTCGTGCACTACACCAAAGGCATAGCGAGAGTCAGTGTAAATGTTAACTGTTTTGTCGACAGCGCGCTTTAAGAGCCACAGGATCTGCAGCTTGAGCAGAAAAGCTGCACAGAGTGTCATATGATGAGACTACAGCAAACCCAACCAACCATTCTCCCGTGTCCGGCGAGCGGGATGCCAAACCGTCCACTAACAGTTGTAAATCAGCATTTGGTGGGCATGTCTGAGGTCTCCGTGTGCAGATCTGTTCAAGAGAAACAACACAGTTATTTGGCTCTCCATCTGTAGTAGTGAGAAAAAGAGTAGCAGGATTAAGGATAGTACATTGTTTCACAGTAGTGTTAGGCAAATATAATGTATTAATCTAATCTAATGTGTGATACAGCATAAGGAACCTTGAGTGTGAGCTCTCCATAACCAACAATGTGTCACGTGCAACAGCACGCAGACACAGGAATGTCAGCTGCTGCAGGGTCTAGTCGAGAAATATGAAACGGATTTATTTTCTCCCATGTTCCCGAGTCAAAACTAATGTCATGTAACCGTCCCTTTGGTCAACGTACTGCGTGAACGGTGTGTCAAGTTTAGTGTCGGAGCTGACAGTAATGCACTCTTTATGTTATTAAAGGCAGCAGTCGAGGAGTCAGTCCAGGTCAGTTCGTTATGCGCAGAAAGATATTTACCATGAATCATGGAAGAGAGGAGTTGGGATCCATTGTCTATACTATGACGTCATTCCTATAAAGCTCATCATTTGTTTCTTAGTTTGTGGTTTAGGCACAGTTTGAATTGCCTGTATTCTCTTGGGAGAGAGGGGTTTGCCCTCTGCTGTGATGAAACTTTATCGAGACCGAATTGCAATTTGGACGGATAGCCTTGTGACCATTTGCAGCCAAAAATGTAAGTAGGATAACTGTAATTGTAAATTACTCTAATCTGCATTCTTCTGTGGGGCTGCAAATCATGATGTCATCAACATATTGTAACAAGGCAGAACCATTTGGTAAGTGTAAATTAGCCAAATTGTCTCTCACGGCACTGTTAAATACACCAGGGCTTTCTGAATATCCCCGGGGACACCGGGTCCAGATATAGCCTCTTCCTTTAAAGGAGAAGGCAAACCAAAATTGTGCACATGTACTGAAAAAAAAGAATGCATTGGCCAAGTCGATGACGGAAAAATGGGTCGTGTCTGGAGGGATGAGTGACATAATGGTGTGTGGATTAGAAATTTTAGGTGCTCGCGGGTGCACCGAAGCATTAACTGCTTGTAAATCTTGAACAAATCGTCACTCAGTCGGTTCCCCCATGTCTCGCATTTTCTTTACCGGAAAAATTGGTGTGCGCACCGGTGAATCACAACATTTGACTTTTACACCAGCCTTCAAATAAAGACTCAAGAACGGGTGTAATACCATCAATAGCCTCTTGTTTGAGTGGATATTGCTTCATGCATGGAAGGAAATCAGATTGTGGGTGAACCACCAGAGGTGTCGCCTCACCAGTGCTACGTCATATTTGTGCGCAGACCATAAAGAGGAGGGCACCTCGGACAGCTCAGCCATGTCGACAGATGGAACATTTTAAACCATGGTGTGTATGTTTTCTTATCAAACATAAGATGAGTGACTCTTTTTACCATTGGCAGTGATGTACATCTTGTTTTGTATACGTCGCCTTTCATACTGTACAGTTTATCAGGATCCTCTGTGGGACTGAAGTGAGTGAGTTCAGTCTGCCTATCCAGCCAGTCAGACATGTCCTTCTCCATTCCTGGGCCCCCATGCCAATGATACATGCGGACACACCCCCTGTAACAACTCAGATTGTGTGGGAGACAGAGAAACAGAGGCAGCTGTTGTGGAAATTCATCATATCGTTCTTTTAGATATAAGATTTTTTTAGATTAAACCTGCATATATGCAGATGAGGCCAACCAGACTCATTTAAAACCTGATAATAAATAATCTCATATCGAAGGTATTGTAGCATTTCTGGCTTGCTGTAATGTCTGATCTCACCACCTAACCCTCTTCCCACGGAAAGGCTGGGAACCTGGCCTTGGTGGGTGCAGCGGCAGAGGAGGAGGACGACATCTGCGAGGGGGGGGGGAGAGGAGACGAGATAACGTGCATATATACTCTGTTTTGTCTATTCATTGTTGTTAGACCTCCGAACCATCTGTGGGGAAAGAGCTCTATCCATTCAGCTGAATTAGTATTAGTGTCTGTCCAATAAATATGTTTTTATATTTTAAGAGTTTTCTCATCTCGATTATTTCTCACTGGGAGGTTAAAAAGATTATTTTCCACCACAGCAGCAACAGCATTTTTCCCCAATAAATGTCCATCATACATAACTTCTCACTCTCTCTTCCAAACCATACTTCCTCAAATCCCTCATATTCTCCAAGTAACACGTGTGCTGTGCAATGTAGTGAATCAGCCTGCATGTAACATTCTGCATGTGGTGAATGTTGTGAGGCAAAATCAGTTAGGTGTGATGCTGTTGTACCGCTTACAGATGGTTCTAAAGACCACTCGTAGATGTACAACAGATCTGTTGGGTCTTATTTCATCATTTGTTTGTATGATTCTTGTCTGCCCAATATCAGGCCATCAGGGCCCGATGTGAGGATTATTCCAAATACACACATCAAATCTCTTCCCAACAAATGTATAGGGCAGCAATCAGACAGCAAACATGAGTGTTTAACTGTGATATCATCTAATGTACAGGACAAGGGCTTTGTGTATGGCTCACTGATTGGTATGCCTCCTGAGCCAATGGTCCCGCAATACCTTCCACTCTTTTTGGGAGGGACAGGTAAAGCAGATGTACGGAAAACCTAATGCGTGGCTCCTGCGTGGTTTTCCTCTTTTGCCCCTGTTGTCTGTCCTTTCCTCCTCGCCTGTCATGGCTTGATTCCATTGTCAGCAGGGCATCCTCGGGTTTGCGCTGACGAAAGTCAATCTTTGCTTGTTGTCTGTTGTACTGCTCCTCAGCATGTTGCAGTCTTCCATGTCACACAACTCTCTTTGGTGTGATGTTTTCCAGGCTCACGGATGACGTAAAAGCCTCTTCACAAAGTTCAGTAAGGGCTGTCACTGCATGGTTATACGGCCAGTTTTAAGCATATAACACACTGCAGGTTGATTACAACTGGTGTGAATGCCGCAGATATTTTATGATAATGCACAAAGGAGGTAAAAGTTCTCTTGAATTCTGTGAATTTGCTCTTTGAACTCTCCACATGAGTCATGGCTTCTTCTTCTTCACATCTTCTCTCTCTGTTGTAATGTACTCTTTTTCTCACGTTCAGATAATCCAGGTTCATATTGTCATCAGTGTTCATGGACGAACCTGTAGTTGTGAGCGTTGACATGGTGCCTGTAGATTTTGATGAGTCTCGTTCGTCTTCTTCATCCTCGGAGTATTGACTGGTGGGTGTTGGTGGTCATGTTGTTTGTGCCTGGGGAGCATACGGCGGAGCCAGATCAGGATCCACTCGACCATGTACCTCGGATAAAATACAAAAAACAAAAACAAAGTTCAGCAGTAAATTTTCCTTTTTTTTTTTTATCAGTCTTATTTTTCCCTGTTTCTTCTTGTGTCTGTCTGACATTCATTCCTTAATCTCTTTCTTGTGTCAACATACTATATGCTTTCTAGTCTACTTTAAACAGTTCTTAAACATTTCTGTCTTTCCCTCTTGGACATTTTTCTCATGCTTTTCTGCTTCGCAGAAAAAAAACTGCCTTTTTCGAATGAATCGAATGATTCCTGACACGCAGCAGCCCAGACTAATTGGCTGGAGGGGCTCAACAAACTAGTGAGGGGCGCAACCACACTGGCAAAGTTCTTACAGAACCCCCGATAATACCCGCACATTCCTAGGAACCGGCGGAGTTGCCGCCGCGTCTCCAGCACTGTGAAATTCAGGATCGCCTGAACTTTGGCGGATAGAGGGCGCACCTGCCCCACCTGTCTTACCAAATTCACATTTAGCCAGATTTAACGTCAAAGAAGCACCCTCCAAACGACTAAATATCTCCCGCAAGGTATCTAAATGCTCCGACCAGGTGGAGGAATAGCACACAATGTCATCTAGGTACGCCTCACAGTTCTTAACACCCTAAAGAACCGTATTCATCAACCTCTGAAAGTGGCAGGAGCATTTCTTAACCCGAAGGGCATGACGGTGTACTGAAGGAAATGATCAGGGGTTACAAAAGCGGAGACCTCAGCTGCACGCTGTGAAAGGTGCACCTGCCAGTATCCCTTCAATAGATCCAATTTAGTGACAAACTTAGCTGATCCCACTCGATCCACACAATCATCCATAGGGGGAGGGGGAACGAGTCTGGCGTGGTAACTGCGTTCAATTTGCAGTAATCGTTACAGTAATTTCGGAAACCAGAAGCGAAGGTGAGCTCCATGGACTGGAGCTGGGCACAGCCAATCCATTTTCCAGGAGATACTCAACCTCTTTCTGCATGGCAGCCCGCTTCACTGGATTAACACGGTACGCATGCTGCTTAATGGGCTTGTTTTCACCAACATCTACATCATGCTGTAATACTGTGGTTTGAGTGGGTTTGTCACCAAATATCAAAGCATGACCACGAATGAGGTCACAAATATCACTTTTTGCTGGTTCTGACAAATAAGACAAATGCTCCTCTATTTTACCCAAAATTTGAGAGTTCTCTAGACAGGGACACGGCACCGAGACAAGGAGCTCACGCAACCCAGTTCTCCTCGGGACGGTATGGCGGTGACACCACAGTCACCACAGGGGATATACATGGCACAGGAACCGCAGATGGTATGGATGTTATCACGGATGACATATGATTTTAGCATGTTGACATGACACACACAGGACTTTTTCCTCCTATCCGGCGTTACATAATTACATAATCTGTATCACTTAACTTTCGCTCAACCTCGTAAAGACCACAGAACTTCACCTGTAGACAAGAGCCAACCACCGGTAACAAGACCAACACCCGGTCTCCTGGAAGGAAACTGCGACTGAGAGTTTTCCTGTCATATTTTATTTTCATTTCAGACTGTGCGAGGTAAAGGAAGCTGCGAGCTAGCTCGCAAGCAGTGTGCAACCTCTCCCTAAAGGAACTCACATAGTCCAAAATGCTGTGCAAGCCACTTCTCTTGCAGCGGGCCGCGCACCGTGTGCCCAAAAACCAGCTTGGACGGGCTAAACCCAAGAGACTCCTGTATAGTTTCCCAAATGGCGAACAGTAGCAATGGCAGGCCCTCATCCCATCCCAACACAATACTTACGAAGCATAGATTTTAACGTCTGATGAAATCTCTCCAGTGCGCCCTGACTCTCTGGATGATACGCACTGGAGACCTGATGCTTAACAGACAACTCTGACATAACCTGGGCAAAAACCTTGACATAAAGTTAGACCCTGGATCAGTTTGAATGCATTTTGGCAATCCAAACGTGGAAAATAACTTAACCAATGCTTTCACCACTGCTTTCGCCTTTAAGGTGCGCAACGGCACTGCCTCGGGAAAACGTGTAGCGGCGCACATCATAGTAAGCAGATACTGATGACCAGTCTTGGTTTTTGGTAAGGTACCTACACAGTCTATTATGATATGCTCAAAGGGTTCACCAATTACCGGGATGGGATGTAAAGGGGCCGGGGGAATAACCTGGTTTGGTTTCCCCATTAGTTGGCAAACACTACAGGATCGGCAACATTTTGTAACATCGGATTTTACCCCTGGACAAAAAAAATAACGGAGCACCCGATAGTATGTTTTTTTAATACCCAAATTAGATTAGATTAGATTAGAAAAACTTTATTAATCCCCAGTGGGGAAACTCATTTGCCACCAAAAACTCATACAGACGACACAGTCCACAGTACACGACAGACAAAAACACATTACAAAGGATAAATAACACCAGACAATGCCATATAAAACATGATTGACATCAGAAAGATAAAAACCTCTAAAGGTGTTCATTAAAAAACCGGACTGCTGCTGGAACGAAAGACCTTCTTAGTCGTTCAGTAGGACACTGAGGCATCCTGAGACTCTCACTAAATGAGCTTCAGAGTCGGCCTTCAAACAAGACAATTGTTTTTAACTTGGCCCTTGTTCGCTTTGCAACAGTGACTTCTAGTGAGTCCGGGGTTAGGCCAATCACTGAGCCAGCCTCTCTGATCATCTTATTGATCTTGTTTTTATCATCCACAGTGATGCCGCCCCCCCAACAGAGCACAGCATAAAAAAGAACACTAGCCAGGATCCCCTGATAGAAAACATGAAGAAGCTTCCTGCTGATGTCAAATGATCTAAGCTTCCTCAGGAAGAAGAGTCTTGACTGAGCCTTTTTAAAAACAGCATCAGTATTCTTTTTCCAGTTTAATTTACTGTCCAGATAGACCCCGAGATATTTATACAACTGGACAATTTGGACTGACCTGCAATTGTCACTGGGAAGACCTCCTCCTTCTTCCTTCTAAAATCAATAACCAACTCTTTGGTCTTTCCAATATTTAGTTTAAAAAAATGTTCATCACACCAGCTGACAAAAGAATCAACCTCCCGTTTGTAGGCCAGGTCATTGCCTCGGGTAAGTAGACCAACCAGAGCAGTGTCATCTGAGAACTTCTGGATGTTACAGGACACATGGCTCTGCCTATAGTCAGCTGTATCAAGTGAGAATAAAAAGGGGGATAAAACTGTTCCCTGTGGTGCTCCAGTTTTAGTTAAGATAGTGTCAGACAGTTTTTTATCACGCCTGACAAACTGTGGTTGAGACAGAAGGTAATCCAAAACCCAAGCAATAGTAGTATTGTGCAGTTTAAAAGTCATACGTTTTTTAGCCAAAAGGTGGTTGGATTGTATTAAAAGCACTGGAAAAGTCAAAGAACATGATCCTAACAGAGCTGGCAGTTGTTGAAAGATGACTATAAATACTGTGGAGCATAAAAAGTAGTGCATCATCTACCCCTACACCCTTCCTGTAAGCAAACTGCAAAGGATCTTGGAAGACTGAGACCTGTTTACTCAGGTGACCCAGGACAACCCTTTCAAAACATTTCATTATGTGTGACGTCAGAGCTATAGGTCTGAGGTTAGTAAGACTATGACTCCTCACACTGTTTTTCTTTGGGATTGGAACTAAGCAAGATGTTTTCCACATTACTGGAATTTTTGATGAAGACAGAGACAAGGAAAAGATCAAATGAAGGACTGAGCACAGCTGATCAGCACAGACCTTAAGGGTGCGTGGATGGACACCGTCAGGGCCTGCTGCCCTGATCAGGTGGTGATCATGTGCTAAACTTAATACCTGGGAACGGAACTCTTTTGGTACAACGACCTGTGTAATCACATCACATTCCACCCCAGACACTGTGAGCCATTTACGCAGCAAGACACCTTCATCATACCAGTAAGCCGCAGATTTTGCGTCACTGTTCTGCTCCTGAGCAGCCAACAATCAGGCAGTCAAGGTACTATCAGCTTGCTGAGCCTTGATTAGCTGATTTTTCTCTACTGCCAAGCACAAATTATCCTCATCTGGCGCCACCTCAACAACAACAGGCTCACTTTGAGGATGGGCTGACTACATCTTCAGATGTGTTCATAAACGATTCAGAGAGATTCGCAAACTCACCCGTTTTGCGAGTCTGGGCACGCGTTACAACACAGGCTGGAAAAATGGGTAGCGCGCTGTGTACGAAGTGGGGCCAATAACAGACATCAGCCTTAAGTGTTTCAGTTACCTCGGGAATAGTAAGAAACACTTTAACCCCAGCTAAATCATTCCCGAGAATGAGATCAATCCCTGCAATGGGCAACCGATCTCTCACAGCAACTCGCACTTGGCCAGACACAAGGGCGGAAGAGAGTGTAACTGCATGAAGCGGTACGCGTAAAACACTCAGTTTAATTCTCCACACCAACAAGTCAGAACCACAGTAAGACTGATCAGAGAACGGCACCGCCCCACGTCGAGCCACAGAATGTTGTTTCGCCCCGGTGTCTCTTAAAATGGTAATTGGGACCTTGTCCACCTCACGCCCAGTCAGGGAAAAGTAACCCTGTGAAATGAAAGGTTTAAAGGACTCATCAATCTCTTGCTTTGGTGATTCCTCTGATACTGACTAGTGTTCAACTCACCCTGAATTAAACCGACTGCAGAAGTCCTTTTCCTCTCCGATTGCTCTTTTTGTTGTAATACCGGACAGACTGCGACGAGGTGGCCTGGCTCACGACAATAAAAGCACTCACGGTTTTCCGTCCCGATCAAAAATGTATGTCGCTGAAAAAATGTAGGGGACCTTGTTTTATTGACTACAGGTACCGGGGGTTCCTTCACATATCCCCTCACACATTCAACCTGACTTCAGTGCACTCGTTCACTGAACTGAAAATGAGGTCATTGGACTACAAACAATAGTGATGAAAGTACTAATTTATCAGAAACATGATCCCTGTCAGTGTTTTACTATTATATATGGATATTACAAATGTATATTTGTTTGGATCATTATTCCTGCTGCAGATGTTTCAGGTGGAGTTCATTTGAACTCCTTGTTGTCTGTTGTTCAGTTTGGGTCGTTAGGAAGGGTTTGAAAAATTATAACGTGCAAAGTAACTAAAGCTGCCAGACACAAGTAGTAGAGTAAAAAGTACAATATCTCCCTCTGAGATGTAGTGGAGTGGAAGTGCAAAGTTGAATAAAATGGAAATACTGGAGTAAAGTACCTTGAATTTGTACTTGAGTACAGTACTTAAGCAAATATACTTAGTTACATTCCACCACTGATCATAACATTTACTCTAACCACTCACAGCTTATCAAAACCATACAATTTACTGCTTTTTATAAAGAGGTGGAATAATATTGAGGAGGATTGAGTTCAGTCTATTGGTCCGGCCCTCCACAACAGTCCCTGTTTCACATGTGGCCCCTTGGGAAAAATAATTGCCCACCCCTGACCTAGAGGCTCATAGTATGAAGCTTAGGAGCACTGACCAAGCTGTGGTATTTGACGCATTGGAGTGACAACATGTTGTCCTGGAAGTTTGGCTGACGGATGTATAGACATAACTATGTACATAGTTTTGCCAAAAAATTACTAAATACACTGCTTACGCCGAACATTCTGTTAAGACATTCAATTAGAAGCTTCAATTTCTGCAGAGATTTGGCTTTCTAGAATCACCCTAATACTTTCAACAGTCAGTTCACTATGCAGATCCTGGATCATTTTTGGATAGTTTTTAACACCTATGTGTACAGTATTGTGTTGTTGATAACAGCAATGACAAAGCATTCTACATTTGCTGATTCACACCTCTGGTTAGCTTCTTCTCCAAGCAATGGACACTGAGGCTCATGGGAGCTCTGGTATTTTTTTAGGGTTATTTATTAGAACCAAATAGGGATAATTTATAAACATTGAAGGGAGTTAAAGCAGCCTTGTGTTGAGGGGAAAAATAAGCTGAGCAAGGGCACTAACAGCTAATAATAATATTCATAGTGCATCACATTTTAAAAGATATATTTTGTATGAAATCTTCAATTCAGTGGAATAAAAAAAAAAAATAAGCATTAGATGAAAATACGAACGAGTACCCCACTTAATTAAATTAATTTATTTACTAGCAGTTCATGTCAGGGAAGAAGAGGAAAAAGATATAAATGATCAGTGTGAAGGATTTCAGTATTAAAAATAGTATTGGTAGGATTTTAGTATTATAATTAGTTTAGTATGATTATTAGCACCTCTTGTGGTGAATAGAAGTGTCAAAATAATAAGAATGTTACCATGGGTTGAACCTCCTTCGCTCTGCCTCCCCAAATTTGGTCATATAAAGCCCCCCTTTTTTTTTTTTTTAAATATTCAGAAAATTCCGGACAATACTACTATCTAAGTCAACTTTTAGACGCACCAAACACAACTGTACATAATCGCCATAAAGTACTACAATATCTGCCAAAAATCTGACCATGATTCAGCGATCTATGGTCTCCAATTAGATTTTTCGACTCGAAAGCTAGCTGCCACAGAGAAAAACAGAGCATGAACTAGCATTAGCTTTCCACCCCGGAGCCGGCGATGTTATCCACATTCCTGTGCTCCAAACCGTTCAAACGTTGCATTCACAAGCCACACTCCAACACTGCGAAAAATCTGAACCACTACTCACCTTGAGGTGCTTTTCTGGGCGAAAACGTTGGAAAATGATGATAATCCCATTGTAACATGTGCTCGCCTAACCATTATCTATCTACCCGTGTTAAAATGGACATTATGACGTCAACACATGAGCAGGGGGGAGGATTTTACTACCAGCATATCAGATCCTACTCTTCGCACTACGCGCAGCATTATTCATTTTGACTGGCTAACAGAGCTGTCCATCTTATCTACGTGTCAAGAAATCAATTCGATTGGGTCTAAGGCATCGAAGGAGGGCTCAACTATGTAAATCGACCAAACTTTCACAGAGATAAGCTCCTGCGCAACACATGCAGCTCTCACAGCACACATTCACTTTTTACGCAGCAGAGCTCTTCAGCGCACAGGTGAGTCGTGTGTCTACTCTTTGCAGTATTTTTCTAGTCAGTTTTTTTAGTCATTTCGCCAAAGATGTCTAAGCCAGGACCGAAGAAAATGTACACCACGGTACAAGTCTTGGAAATGCTGACTCTGGATCCTGGCAATGATCTGTGTCCTGAAGATTCGTCGTCGGACGATAGCGACCTGGTCCATAACGCGCAGGACACCCGTGACTCAGATTACGGTCCTCCATCATCATCGGAAAGGTATGAATTGTCTTATAAATATTATATTTTATCGATTTGTTGATGTCGAAT
Organism: Leptoclinus maculatus; assembly: GCA_032191485.1. Taxonomy (NCBI): domain Eukaryota; kingdom Metazoa; phylum Chordata; class Actinopteri; order Perciformes; family Stichaeidae; genus Leptoclinus; species Leptoclinus maculatus. The sequence continues at coordinate 18,924,987 of JAVDOI010000013.1, forward strand.
TTTCTATATCTTTCTCAGGGCAAAAGTTTTATGGTCGGATTGTATAGTGTGTGTGTGTGTGTGTCTTTGTGTCTGTGTGTGTCTTTATCTTTGTGTGTGTCTTTGTGTGTGTGTTCCACTGCACAGTGTGTTTATTTTGACCAAGTTCATTGCATTTATGTTTACATATTACTAATGAATGCATTTGTTTTTCTTCCACATTCTGGTTTACAGTGATGAAGACTATGAGCCTCCCAGTGCTAGTGTCCCAGGACCATCAAGGGCCCCACAGCCAGGCCCACCAGCACCTCCCCCCGCTGCTCTACACACCTGGCCTTTCACACCTCAGCCAGGCCCATCAGCACCTCCCCCCGCTGCTCTACACCCCCGGTCATTCACACCTCAGCCAGGCCCAGCAGCACCTCCCCCCGCTGCTCTACACCCCCGGCCTTTCACACCTCAGCCAGGCCCATCAGCACCTCCTCCCCCGACCACTCTGCGGAGAGAACGCTCCTCTCTGGGAGCTTCTGCTCCAGCTACCAAGCGTGGCAAGGGTAAAAAAAAAGTGCCATCTACAAGTGAGGAGGACAGGTAGCATAACCGGGAGGAGGAGTGCATCAAACCTGACTCTCTCAGGTTCACGCCGGCCAGGACCCCAGGACCCACCTTCGACACCACCGCAGCATGGTCTCCTATCAGCCTCTTCCAGCTTTGCTTTTCAACGTCTGTTGTCCGGAAACTAATTGACAATACAAATACCAACGCTGAAAAAAAAAAAAAAGCTGGAATGAAGTTGAAGTGGGAAGTGCTCACGGTCAAAGACTTTTACATCTTCCTCTCCATCATCCTCTTCACTGGCCTTGTGATGGTCCACCAGAGGTCTGATTACTGGAGGAAGATGTGGCCGTACAGTTTCCAGTTCCCCGGTGACAACATGTCACGGCGCCGGTTTGAATCCATTGTGTGGTCACTCCACCTCAGCGACCCAAAAGAGGACGAGGAGAATGAAAAAAAAAGGAACACTGCTGAGTACGACCGGCTGTTCAAGATCAAGCCGCTCTACACAGACATGGTGACCGCCTGCAAAGCCCATTTCCAGCCGTGTCAGAACGTGTCCATTGATGAGCGGATGGTCGCCAGCAAAGCCCGAATGAGCATAAAACAGTATATGAAGGACAAGCCCACAAAGTGGGGTTATAAACTGTATGTGCTGGCTGACTCGTCAATAGGCTACACGTGGAACTTTTTTGTCTACCAGGGCAAAAGTGAGTCCACCACAGGCCAGGGGCTGAGTTACTCAGCGGTGATGGACCTTTTGCCTTTTCCTCTCCTCGGTAGCGGCTACCATTTGTACACAGACAATTTTTATAGCAGCCCTGCTCTCTTCACCGATCTGTTAAAAAAGCACATTGGCTGTTGTGGGACCATCAGAAAAAATCGCATTGGCTTCCCCAAGACCCAGAACAACGACCTGTCCAGAAAGGCTGTGAGGGGAACCATGCGATGGATCCAAAGTGGCAGACTCCTCTTTGTGAAGTGGATGGACAGCAGAGAGGTCACGATGTGTTCCACAATACATCAGGCCTACAGTGGACAGACGGTGAAGAGAAAGCTGAAGGAGGCTGGGGTCTGGCAACAGAAGACAATAGCAGTTCCGGACAGCATCGTGGACTACAACCGTAGCATGGGGGGAGTGGATTTGTCGGACTCACTGATCGGCTCGTACAGCGTCCGCCACAAGACGATGAAGTGGTACAAGACTTTCTTTTACCACTTCATGGACATCGCTGTGGTGAACAGTTACCTCCTGCACAAAGAGCTTTTCAAGTTGAGGCACGACCCCACCCAGACGAAGCCCTTCACCCACAAGGTCTTCAGGGAGCAGTTGGCCAAGGAGTTGCTGGAGTTTGGTGAGGGTTCAGCAGCCCCTGCTCTCCGACCCCCACCCCCCACCACTACCTGCATGCCCATGATTTTTGCGAATGAGGCCAGGAAGCATTGCAAGAGGTGCCACGATGCTGGAACGCCGAGGGTGAAGACGTCCTTTTATTGCAGTAAGTGTAAGTTTCCTCTCTGCCTCACCTCAAAGAAGAACTGCTTCCAGCTGTGGCACAGTGAAAATGTCTGATGGATGGACCCCACCCAGACACTCCTCCCCTTTTCTTCTTTTTTTTTGTGTACAGACAATTTTCTTTCTTTTTTTTGTGTACAGACAATTTTTTTTTTTGGTGTACAGACAATGGACAATTGTGTAAATAGTTTATTGGTTTTACCTGTGTTTTTAGTTTGTTAAAAATAAATGTGTTTGAATTCAACATTCAGTTGATTTGTGTTTTTTGAATGGGAAAATATATAGGTCTGGTTGAATTTTCAAAAAAAAAAAAAAAAGCCAAATTCATCCTAATTCTGCTGTATTAGGATGTATTGAACACCATTAGTAATATAAAAGTGAAATATTTAGTTTGGTACATGAGAAAAGTCAAATGGCACACATGGTGCCAAAATGTGCCCAAATGCACATTTTGGAAATCTCGCCTAAACGCTCTGTACTAAAACCTTTCTAATGTTGTTCTGCTTCACTTTATCAAAGTCAAACTTTCCAGAGAAGACTGTTCACATGTTGTGCTATGTTTGGGAGAGGTTTAGACCTTCGTCTGCATCATTCCAAAGAGATAATCATCCTGAAAGTGCTTTTTAGTCAGGCGGAATTGACACTTTTCAGTTTGAGCTGTGTGCCATCTTCATTTACTATTAACCAGTAACATATATACTGATATTTACACATCTGAACAAATCTCACAAGTGTTTATTGTTTATTGTAACATCAAAATTATTCAAATAGACCTTGTAGTTACAGAGCTACACTCTCTTTAGTGTGGGCAGCACATTTTTGAGCAGAGGCCTGAAGATTGGGGAGGAGCTTAATTAAAGAGTTGCAATATATTTATCTATGAAATGTATTTTATGTTTACAGGAGGTTTAAAGATAGAGGATATTATATGTTACAGTATATTGACACATTGAATGTATTAAGCTTTATGTATTAAGCCATGAAAGTATTAAACACTGAAGTATTAAACACTGTAAGAGAAGAAGAATTAAAGGGCAGATAGAGTCAGATTTAGGGAATATCTTAGTGATTTAGGAACATCTTCATGAGGCATAAGATAGAAGCGTTGGAGACAGTAAGACCATAAAAGCAGCAGGAAGACAATGCCAGGGTGATGACTACAAAGGATGTCTCTAGCTGTGATGACTCCAGGAGCACAATGAAGGATGACTCCAGGAGGACAAAGCAGTGGAAAGAAGGAGTTGGCTTGAGGCCATATGTGGTAGTAATAAGCCAGACATTGATTGGCTCAAGACATTAGCCAAGATGATCAATGTATAAGTAAAACACCGATTGGCTCACCTCCAGTTTTTATGACGATCTGACCCCCCTGTCTTTTTTGCAGAATAAAAGCTTTGTTTGAGGGAACAGAGGGCAGACCCCACATGATCGCTTCTTCACAGAACCTCCTTAAATGTGAGACCTGAGAGAGTGAAAGTGTGTGATCTCTGTTCTCGAGAGCATTTACTATTGATAGTTAATTTAGTTTGCATTTGATATTAAAATACTTGTTACACTTTTAAAACCGGATCCAGTTCGTTTTTGGTGAGACCTCGCTGCTGAAAGTCACAGCAGCAGAGGCTCTGGGGTCAGAGGCCCACCCCCCTCTGTTCGTAACTTCTACCGATAACATCAGCAACCTCCTAAATACTAGGGGTAGAAAGTATTGATACTTTACTTTAATATTACCATTATATGCAACTGTGTACTTCTACTCCACTTCTGCTAAGAGGGATGCAGTCACTTTGTTTTTACTTAGTTTGGATGCTGATTTATCCATGCCCACCAAGGACATTGATTGAAAGCTCATGACATATTTTCACATTTATATTAACAGTAATAATAGGCTGATATATATATATACATACCAAAATAGGCTATATATCATGATTTATTTGGTGAAACCAAGCAATTCTATCTGAAATCAGACATCCAGCACCCCCATAGAGCCCGAATGGAATGATCCTTTCTTTCCTCACCACATTTTTCTGTCACAGCGATAATTGACTGAGATTTGCTGTCGAATCAGGTATCTTTGATCATATTGTTGAATAGTTACCCCTACAGTGTGGTATTGAGATTATTTTCCAAAAATAAAATCTGAGTACTTCTTCCACAAACTTCTAATACAGAAAATGTGACAATAAGGCATAATGGAAATTACTAATCACTAAATACTCAAACTACTCAATGCCAGTTCCAAATCTGGCCCCTGGCTTTTTTTCTCTGCCTAGGGTGACTAGATCCATTTTGTTCCCTGAAACGGCCCCTGGCCCCGACCTCCAGCGTTAGCAGTTAGCCCCTGGCCAGCTGTAATGCATGCCCTGCAGGAATACTTTATCCACCCCTACATCCCTGACCTTGACTAATGCGAGAGGTGCACTCAACCCAAGCTCCAAATCTGACCATCCATCAGACCGCTCTGGGGACTTCCATTAATACTGTGAGGAATTTAAGTTTTAAAGCGCTCCTAATTATGCATATTATGTGATACAGTATATTTACTTAGGAAGTTTAAAACCAAGGAGTGTGTTTGAGTGTCTGTGTCAGGTTAAGGAATGTGCTGAGAGCAGGGGTTGGAAAGTGGCTGGGTGAGGTGTTAGAGTAGGACAATGGGTCATCGGCCCAGGAGGGGCTTATTGGATGTCAAGCTGATTGATATGTAGTGTGAGACACTTTTCCAAGGAAAGGGGTTTGAAACTCTGGAGGAGGTCAGACCACCTCCTGACCATGGGGCAGACACAACAGTCTGTCGTGTGGCCCGGATGGGGCCTCACTTTCATGATATATATATATACATTTTGTTATTAATAGTGTGATTCGGTTTGTAACTGTTTTTATGTTTGTTGGATAATAAATCCATTAAGATTTTGACTTAAACCTGCTGTAGTGTTTTGGAGGCGATTGAGAGCACATGGCTGCAGGGAGGGGGGCGGTTTCTCTCGGTGTTCAAAAGTTACGGCCCTAACAAAATTGGCAACCATGAAGGGACTTGACGAACTCTAAGACGGCTAACGGGGACGTGGGGCCGCAGACACTTTCGGAGTGTACACGAACAAAAGGTGAGCAGAGCCGTTTCAATAAAAATCTGTGTAGGTAGATTACAGGAAATTTAGCTGAAGTTGTCCACGGACCGCATGGACCCTGAAGGCCGCATCTGGGCACAGGGAGAGACCGCAAAGTAACCTGAAGCTGGAAAAGTGCATTCTCCTGAAATTTAAGGTAAATCAAGAAGGTACGGGAAGACAGTTACAAACCGAATGCAAGTATTTGTTGTGATATTTAACTGTGTAGTCCAGCAGGTGTCACGGGAGTTCTGGATGAGGACCCAATAGCAGAACCACAGGAGACAGAGTCTGGTGAAACAGATTTTATTTCGCCCAGTTTAAAGGCGGGGATGTGTGGAGCCCGTGGTCCGACACAGGTGGGCAGGCAGATCACGATGTGAGTCCCGTGGCTCGACACCGGAGAGCAGGCAGATCACGATGTGAGTCCCGTGGCTCGACACCGGAGAGTAGGCTGGTCGGCGGTGTGATGTCCCGTGGCTCGACACCGCAGACTGGTGGCTCAGCAGGAATCCTGCACACGTAGCGGAGAGGAAATATGTTAGTCCAGAGAAAGTCAAGTCAAGACAACTTACTGAACGGTGTGAAGACTACCGAGGCAGAAGACGATACGGACTGACACCCCACGCCTGCAGGACCAGGGTTGATAAGGTGCCAGGTGGTGATCAGTGGGATCAGGATCAGGTGGTTACGAGCCAGATAGACTGCAGCTGTCCACCAATCAGGGGTGTGGCCAAGGGAATCGTCTGGAGGCAGGATCAGGAAAACAAACACCGAGCACATGGCAAACAACAACAAACAGGGGAATGACAGACACATGAGGAGAGGAGATTGGGGGGAAACAGAGGTTAACACACAATGGGTCAGACAGGGATCCTGACAGTACCCCCCCCCCCTCAACGGGAGCCTCCAGGCGGTCTGCCAGTCTTGTCTGGATGCAGTCGGCGAAAATCCCGAATCAGAGTGGGGTCTAGGATCCTAGAGCGGGGCACCCATGCGCGTTCCTCCGGACCATATCCCTCCCAATCAACAAGGTATTGGAAACCCCGACCCCGACGGCGAACATCCAACAGTCTGTTAACCGTATGCGCCAGGCCCCCGTCGATGAGCCGGGCGGGAGGTGGGGGTCTGGCCGGAGGGCATAGGGCACTGGTGGACACCGGTTTGATCAGTGACACGTGGAACGTCGGGTGGATCCTCATGGAGGAGGGAAGTTTCAGCCGAACCGCGGAAGGGTTGATAATGGCTTGGATCTCGAAAGGACCAATGAACCGGGGGGACATCTTCCGGGACTCGGTCCTTAATGGGATGTCCTTGGCGGAGAGCCACACCCTTTGACCGACTTGGTAAGGTGGAGCAGGGATGCGGCGGCGATCCGCCAATCGCTTATTTTGTTCCGCCGTTCGGAGAAGAGCGGCCCGGGTCTCCCTCCACACCTTCCTACAGCGACGAAGGTGAAGCTGAACCGAGGGAACGGCTATCTCCACCTCCTGGGCGGGGAACAGAGGTGGCTGGTAACCCAGGGAGGCCTCGAAAGGAGTGTGACCAGTCGCCGACGACGTATGGGAGTTGTGGGCATATTCCACCCAGGGCAGGTGAGTACTCCAGCTGGAGGGGTTAGATGCTGCCACGCAGCGGAGGGAGGCCTCAAGCTCCTGATTCAGTCTCTCTGTCTGACCGTTGGATTGAGGGTGGAACCCAGAGGACAGGCTGATGGTCGCGCCGAGAACCCGGCCAAAGGCTCTCCAGACTTGGGATATGAACTGTGGACCTCGGTCCGAAACAATGTCCACAGGGATGCCATGCAGACGGAACACCTGGCTGACCATAACGTCAGCCGTCTCCTGAGCTGAGGGAAGCTTGGGCAGAGCGAGGAAGTGAGCCGCCTTGGAGAAGCGGTCAACCACAGTAACAATGACCGTGTTCCCCTGCGAGGGTGGCAGACCTGTGACGAAGTCAAGGGCAATATGGGACCAGGGACGATGTGGCACCGGAAGGGGTTGCAGTAAGCCGGCGGGAGGTCGGTGTGATGACTTGTTGCGGGCACAGGTTGAGCAGGCGAGGACAAAAGCTCTAGTGTCTGCCTCCAGCGACGTCCACCAAAAGGTTCGCCGAAGCATGTCAATGGTGCGTCTGATGCCCGGGTGACAGGAGAACCGGGAGGTGTGCGCCCATTGGAGCACTTGGGAGCGTGCAGGCGGGGGAACAAACAGGCGGCCGGGAGGTCCACCTCCGGGGTCCGGCTGGTTACGGAGAGCGTCCTGCACCACTGATTCGATCTCCCAGGTGAGAGAGGCTGCCACACAGGTTGTCGGGAGGATGGTGCCAGGACTGGAGGAGTGACCCTCGGGGGAGAACTGGCGAGAGAGAGCGTCAGGCTTGGTATTCTTGTGGCCGGGGCGGTAGGAGATGGTAAAGTCAAAACGCCCGAAGAATAGCGACCACCGAGCCTGACGAGAGTTTAACCGCTTGGCCGTTCGAATGTACTCTAGGTTCTTGTGGTCCGTCCAGACCACGAACGGATGAACAGCCCCTTCTAGCCAGTGTCTCCACTCCTCGAGAGCCAGCTTGATTGCCAGCAGTTCCCGGTTTCCCACATCGTAATTTCTCTCTGCCGGGTTCAACCGGCGGGAATAGTAGGCGCAAGGGCGAAGCTTAGAGTCGGATTCCGAACGTTGTGACAGGATGGCCCCCACGCCTGTGTCAGAGGCGTCCACCTCAACGAAGAACTGACGGGTGTCGTCGGGCTGAATCAGAATGGGGGCGGAGGAAAACCGTTCCTTGAGGAGTTTGAATGCCAGACCGGCCTCCGGCGTCCATACGAACACGGTCTTGGAGGAGGTGAGCCCAGTGAGGGGGGCAGCTAGCTTGCTGTAGTTCCTGATGAATCGGCGGTAGAAGTTGGCAAACCCCAGGAATTGTTGGAGCTGTTTCCGAGAGGAGGGAGTCGGCCATTCAGTTACGGCTTTGACCTTTTCCGGATCCGCCCTCACTTGACCCTTCTCAATGATGAATCCCAGGAACTGAACTGTGGTCACATGGAACTCGCATTTCTCTGCCTTCACGAACAGCTTATTCTCCAGTAGGCGCTGGAGGACCATCTGGACGTGGCGCTGATGCTCCTGAAGATCCGCCGAATAGATGAGGATATCATCTATGTACACGAACACAAAACGATTCAGGAAGTCCCGGAGCACGTCATTTACCAACGCCTGGAAAACTGCAGGTGCATTTGTTAGTCCAAAAGGCATGACCAAGTACTCGAAGTGACCAAGGGGGGTGTTGAACCCTGTCTTCCACTCATCCCCTGCTCGGATCCGCACCAGGTGGTACGCATTGCGAAGGTCCAGCTTGGTGAAGATCGTGGCTCCAGACAGGGGTTCGAATGCAGAATTAATCAGTGGCAGAGGGTACTTGTTCCGGGTTGTGATGCTGTTCAAGCCCCGATAGTCGATGCAGGGCCGGAGGCTCTTATCCTTCTTGGCGACAAAGAAGAATCCGGCTCCGAGTGGTGATGAGGATGGACGAATGATTCCAGCCTTCAGAGATTGTGAGATGTAGTCCTCCATGGACGCCTTCTCAGGTCTAGACAGGTTATATAACCGACTGGAAGGGAGCGAAGCGCCCGGGTGGAGGTCAATAGCACAGTCGTAGGGATGGTGAGGTGGTAGGGAGAGAGCCCGAGCCTTGCTAAAAACCTCCCCAATGTCATGGTAGGCGGTGGGAACGGAAGCGAGATCTGGTGACGGCAAGGGGTAGCTCTGAGGATGTCCTTCCGGGGGTTGTGCAGATCTTAAGCAGTTAGCATGACAGTGGGGGCTCCATGCGGCAATCCTCCCGGCCGCCCAGTCAATCTGAGGGTTATGAGCGGTGAGCCAAGGGTGGCCCAGAACTAGGGGGTTTTGGGGAGAAGAAAAAACGTAAAACTGAAGTCTCTCCCTGTGATTGCCAGACAGAATGAGCCGAAGCGGCTGGGTTCGGTGAGTGACTCTGGCCAGGAAGCTGCCGTCTAGACCATTGACCACTAGTGGACACTCTAACGTCTCTAATGGAATCTGGGCCCGGGCTATAAATTCCGTGTCCATGAAATTTTGCTCCGCTCCAGAGTCCACTAGTGCCGAGAGAGAGAGAGAGCGGGAGTGCAGAGAAAGAGACGCAGGCAACAATAGTCTTGGTAGGGGGTTGAGAGAAGATTTGGGTCCGCTCACCAGTATCCCAACCATTACTGGCGAGCGCCCCCATTTGGCCGAACCGGACAGGAGGACACTGAATGTCCCAGGCGGCCACAGTACAGGCACTCACTCGCCCTAATCCGCCTCTCTCTCTCCTGAGGCGAAAGGTGAGCACGGCCGATCTGCATGGGCTCCACCTCCGAAGAGGGAGAGGAAGACGAGCTTGGGGCCTGAAGATTTATCCGCTCGCCCTGATAGGCTGACGCCAAAGCACGAGGGCGAAAGCTGGAGGAGGATGACGTCACGGGGGGTTCCCCTTGGGATCGGTAGTTCCTCTCACGTCGCCTCTCCCGCATCCGATTATCCAGATCAATCGTGAGTTTTATCAGTACCTCCAATGAACCGGCCTTATCACAGGTGGCCAATTCATCCTTTATGGCTTCAGATAGTCCGTAAATGAACACTCCCCTGAGCGCCGTCTCGCACCACCCGGACTCTGCGGCGAGAATCCGGAAATTCACTGAGTGTTCAGCTACACTCGCTTGGCCCTGTCGTAGACGAAGAAGGCGCTGAGCTGCATCCTCGGCATCCACCGGGTGATCGAAAACCCTCCTTAGATCCTCCACAAAGTCCACATACGACACGGAATTAGGTTGGTCGACACTCAATGTATTAGTGGCCCAGTCCAAAGCCCTTCCCCGCAGTAATCCAACCACGTAGGACACCTTGGATCTGTCAGAGGCAAAAGTCTGTAGCTGACGGTCAAATACCTGTCGGCATTGGAACAGGAAGCCCCGACACCTCCCCAGAGTTCCGTCATAGGGATCCGGAGACGGCACGGGGGATTCCCGACCCAGCGGAACGAGGACTGGAGAGAGGAGTGCAGGTGCTGGAGCCGGTGCGGAAGCCGGCGGAACTGTCCGAGCCAGCCCCTGCACGATGAGGCCAATCTGGGAGACCTCAGCTGCCATGGATCTCTGTGCTTCACGCATGTCCATGAGCATCTGTTGGTGTGCCTCAAGCAGAGCGCTATGTCCGATCAGCGTAGCTGCTCCTGTGGTTGCTGGATCCGCCATGGTCAGTCCGTTCTGTCACGGGAGTTCAGGATGAGGACCCAATAGCAGAACCACAGGAGACAGAGTCTGGTGAAACAGATTTTATTTCGCCCAGTTTAAAGGCGGGGATGTGTGGAGCCCGTGGTCCGACACAGGTGGGCAGGCAGATCACGATGTGAGTCCCGTGGCTCGACACCGGAGAGCAGGCAGATCACGATGTGAGTCCCGTGGCTCGACACCGGAGAGTAGGCTGGTCGGCGGTGTGATGTCCCGTGGCTCGACACCGCAGACTGGTGGCTCAGCAGGAATCCTGCACACGTAGCGGAGAGGAAATATGTTAGTCCAGAGAAAGTCAAGTCAAGACAACTTACTGAACGGTGTGAAGACTACCGAGGCAGAAGACGATACGGACTGACACCCCACGCCTGCAGGACCAGGGTTGATAAGGTGCCAGGTGGTGATCAGTGGGATCAGGATCAGGTGGTTACGAGCCAGATAGACTGCAGCTGTCCACCAATCAGGGGTGTGGCCAAGGGAATCGTCTGGAGGCAGGATCAGGAAAACAAACACCGAGCACATGGCAAACAACAACAAACAGGGGAATGACAGACACATGAGGAGAGGAGATTGGGGGGAAACAGAGGTTAACACACAATGGGTCAGACAGGGATCCTGACAGCAGGAGTATGGCGTAACCGTGTTAATAGCTTATTGTGTGGACAAGGGCACGGCGTAGCTGTATATTGTGTAAATTGGGAAAAGGGCACAGCGTAGCCGTATATTGTGTACGTTTGAATAAGGGCGTGGCCGTTATGTATTTCGTGTGAACCAGGGCGTACATGGGCGTACACTTACGTAGTTAACAAGGGTGCGACGTGGTCGTTATAAGTGTGTAGTTATGTATTTCGTGATAAATGTTGTCGCATTGTTAAAAGTTGTGTTGTAAGAAAGGGTAATGTACGGTGTGAATTAATTGTTTGAAGCCGGGAGCTAAAGGCCTGCTCCGGTGCTTAGCCCTAGATAAACTAGATAAAAGAGGAGATACACATGTGGTAGTCACATGTTTTTAAAAAAAGTAGAGAAGAAGAAAAAAACTTCGCCACCCAGTGTTTTGGAGGAGTAATTGCTTGATAATTACAGAAAACTCCATTACCCAGAGTCCCGGAGGTGTAAATACTTTAGTTGGTTTCCATTAATAGTTTTAATTTGAATTCGACATTTTAATGTTGGTAGTTTGTTTCGTTTTTTTTGTTTGTTTGTTTTTTGTGTAAACGTGGGATTTAAATTGGGGTTCCTTGAAAAAGACAGTTTGGGCCTTTTCGAAAAAATTGGATAAACTCGGAGAGTGCTTGGAGCAGAGAAAAAGGTGAAGCCGATAAAATGAATTGATGTCCAAAAGGGAAAGAAAGAAATGTAAACCGTTTAAAGCAGACTGGTGTTATGTTCAAAGGTTTCTCAAACAGAGGAGAAGAGGCCCACAGAGGAGAAGAAGCAGCCCCCCCCCCCTTGCTCTCTTTCTTCCATCAGCAAGCAGGGCCGAATCAGCTGGTTGAAGTTTAAATCAAAAGGAATTTAATATACTAATAAAAGCAAATGCAGTTACAAACAGTTACAAACCGAATCAAACTATTAATAACAAAATGCATATATATATATATCATGAAAGTGAGGCCCCGTCCGGGCCACACGACAGACTGTTGTCTGCATCATGGTCAGGAGGAGGACTGAGGTTCTTCCCCAATTCGAAGATCCTTTGTCCCTCCAAAGTTACATTCCTCAGGTCATCGATCAGCTCCCTCGATTGGCTGAAGTCCAGTAAGCCCCTCCTGGCTGTTGACCCATTGTTCCATTCCAACACCTCAGCCAGCCACTTCTTCTAACCCCCGCTCCAGCACATTCCTCAACCTGATCACACAGACACTTAATGCATGAAATGACCACACTCCTACAAGTAAATACACTAACACATAATATCCATAATTTGGAGCGCTTTAAAACTTAAATTCCTCACACTGGAAAGCATATGGTATGTGGGGAGAGAGCGAGACACCGTGCTCGCAGCAGCAGAAAGGGGGGTCACACACACACACACACAGAAATCTAAGAATTGGATTGTACATTTTTTTATTTTATCTCTACATGAGACAACATTGTACCCAACTACAGATTAGTGAAGATGTATTCTAACATTTACTGCTGAACTTTGGGTAGTTTTTGTTTTGTTTTGTTTGTTTTTAGTCGAGGTACATGGTCGAGTGGATCCAGATCTGGGGATTCCGCTTCGCTGCCGTATGCTCCCCAGCCACAAACAACTTGAACGACACCCACCACTCAACACGCCGAGGATGAAGAAGACGAACGAGACTCATCAAAATCTACAGTGTCAGCCCTGACTGAAGGCTTTCCGCCATCCATGAGCCTGGAAAACGTCACACAAGAGTTGTGTGACATGGACAGAGAAGTTTCGTCAGCACAGACGCAAAGATGCCCAGCTGATACTGTATCAGGCCATGAGAGGAAGCTGAAAGACGGGGCAGAGACTTTGACACACACCAACTGAAGACTTCGTGTGCCATAAATAAAAATGAAGCCAACACCTATAGATACACTAACTGCAGAGAATACGCCGAGACTGCGTCTCCTCTGCTCTGACTGCAGCTGGGACTGCTGCGCGAGGCTTCTGTGAGAGTACCCGCCTGTGTGTGCTTTGGGGCGGCGGAGGGGCTCAGCACCCAGTAACTGTAGAACGGTAGTGCTTTAACGTTATCGAGTCAAAACACCAGCAAAGTCGCTAGATTTGTTGCTAGTAGCTTTTGACAAAAAAAGTCACCATGAGGGTTTGGAAAGTTGCCAAGTTGGCAACACTGGCACCGTTAAATATGTCCCCAGAGCAACATAGGATGTAACAATGGTTCCTATCACATATAAAACCAAACAAAAATCCATCTTCATAAAAACAAGTTGTACAAATAATAATATACAAACAAGCATATTAAAGCTACTGCAGATGTAAAAACAAACGCATTTAACTTACCAGAGCTGCTGTTCACTATTTAAAGACAAAGTCCATCCTCCTTTCTTTGTTAATAAAGAGTTTAATCTCACGGTTGTTCAGTACATCCGTGCGTTTTAGTTCCAGTAAGAAGTCCTTCTCGATTCATGGACGCCAGTGAAGACAGTCGAGCCTCCCCAGTTGTATTTCCTGAATACGTTTTAATGCGTTTGAGGGCTGAAAATGTCCGCTCGACAGAGGCAGCAGATATTGGGATTGTCAGGCTAGCCCACTGACCAATCACGTATGGCTAGGCCAGCTAGCAGGCTCTGACACGTCAAAGAATACAACATGTCAAACTAAAGATCTGATTGGTTGAACTCTTATGACAATCAACAATATCGTCCCCATTCACTTAAACTGCACATGGATTCACTTGTGAGTCTGCAGGCCTCGGGCCTCTCTTCTTACCTAGAGACACAGAGGTGAAATCTGATTGGATAAAAGCTCTACTTAAAACAAGCTGCACTGGAAGCAGAGCAACTGAGAAAGACAGTAGCTGTGCAATGAGAAAATAAGATAATGGGAACATTTTTTTTATAAATTATAATACATGTAGTGTATTTAAGAAAAATTATAAAATAGCTATAACTTTGTGATTCTGTTTAGGCCAGCAGAGAAGGCCTTGCAGACCCTGACGGCCCACCACTGCATTTTGTTATTAATAGTGTGATTCGGTTTGTAACTGTTTTCATGTTGGATAATAAATCCCTTAAGATTTTGACTTAAACCTGCTGTAGTGTTTTGGAGGCGATTGAGAGCACATGGCTGCAGGGAGGGGGGCGGTTTCTCTCTGTGTTCAAAAGTTATGGCCCTAACAAAATTACAAAGCTCAACTCAACATCAGATCCCCTTCAAGAAGTCATTTTTAGTTAATCACTTTATTATTCCATGCAATCTGGATTCCATGCTTTTAACTGAAACACGGTTTAGATAACAGCCGCCGAGCAGCAGTTCTCTTTGAGTCAGCCCTTCAAATTTCAATAATATAAATGCTTCTCAAGCTGACAGGAAAAGTGGAAACGGGGCTGCTTCATTCTAAAACTCATTCCAATAAGAGTGTTTTCGTAATTAACTTTTTCTTTGTCTACTGTGCTCTAAGGCAGGTCACACATTTTTAAGACCTGTAAAACACTTGGCAAACTTTGCCGAACAGCTGCCAATTATCTCCACTGATTTCACTTTTAAAGGATTCAGTTACGTTACACAAGCCATGCAGATTCCATCCGTGTGCTCAAACTGCAGTACATGGAGATTGAAACGGAAGCTGTGTATAAATATTATTGCTTGGCTCATATCGAACAACTTGGAATTCAATTAACTTATTGTGTGAGTTTTAACAGTACTTTAACATACCAAACCAGATATTCAGTAATAAACCTACCATTAGTTCCATGCCCAATTTAAAACTAATTTACACTACAGGAGCGTGATAACATGTGACCACAAAGAGGCCATCAAAGTGTAAAAGGAAAACCCTCTAAAAAACACAGAAACCCATGTTGGAATGGTTCAACGTGTGCAGCTGATGTTCCTCTTGACCAAAGTTGGAAGCAGCTAGCATGCTGGCTAGCTTCAGTGAACTCATTTAAATTAGGAAAGAGGCCGGTTCCATAAGACCGTGCAAAATGAACTGGATAGACTATGATTGGTGTGTATATATATATATATAAACATTCTTTACTTCATTCAAGAATTGTAGGGTTCTT
The DNA here is from genome assembly GCA_032191485.1 of Leptoclinus maculatus. NCBI lineage: Eukaryota > Metazoa > Chordata > Actinopteri > Perciformes > Stichaeidae > Leptoclinus > Leptoclinus maculatus. Next base: position 18,940,129 of record JAVDOI010000013.1, read on the forward strand.
TACTTCATTCAATACATTCAATACTAGTAAATTATATAGTATTCATCGTCTTTTAGTGATAAAAACAAATCGTTAGGGTGCAATTAATTCCACTTTACAGCATGTTCCCATGTATTTGCCTCTCTCCACCAGCCCCTCGTTGTCTCCTTCAATGGAAGTAGCATCCACGTGATTAGTGTCTTAACGAAACAGACCCTTGCTGAAGGTACATCTGTCTCCCAGCATCATATCAAGCTGTGAGAAAAGTGTGCATCCTAGATAGTTTATAGAACACATATTGGCATCATTAGCTAGGTTTGTATCATCAGCATTTGTAATTCTTACACAAGGAAACAGAGACCAGAAGGATTTAATCAAATGTAGATTTCTAAATGGAGGTCCATATGTACGGTACAGTGAACAGATTCAGCTCGGTCCTCATACGCTGTTGTTGTTGTTGTTCTTTTTCAATTCGCACTTAGAAATAATAGGCTCATTCGAGATGAACTGTGCCTCCCCTGGAAAGTAGATGAGAGCAGGCGGCGGCAGCAGCAGTCGGACCTTCAAACAATAAACAGGAAGTCAAAGAAACAGTTACTTCCTGTTAGATCCGATCTGTAGGCTACTTGTAGTTTACAGACCTTGTTTGTAAATATATATTTATGTGTGTGCGTGTATCTGCAGTGTATGCTATCTTTTGTTCTTTTATGTCTGTCTTTATGTGTTGTATAAATAAGCTTTATTATTATAAATCACACAAGTTATGTTTTTAAATTAAACAATAATAATAGCCAATAATCTAGCGTTAAGTATTACGATTAAACAGAAAATTAGGATTTTCTACAAAACGTGGTGTTTGTTGTCAAATCTAAGAACCAATCAGCTCTTTGATCCGGAGACAGATAGGCGTTTCCCATCATGCATTGTGTCATACAGTCGGTTGTGAGCAACTGCGGACGCCTCGATCTCGTAAGGTCATCGATGACCACGTGTTCATGACGTCAGAGCAAGTCGGGATCAAGTCGGACACAAATCTAACCAGCATGCATTGTGCGCCGATCGCCGGTGATCGATTCTGATCAGGACTGGCTCATCTCCAACGAGCTTAATGCTTTATAGGAAGCACACATACATTACATCGAAAGGTTAGTTGGACAATTACTTTCCCATATGCAAAAGATATATACTTGTGTCCTTGGGCAAGACATTTAACCCCAAATTGTTCCCGCTGTGCCTTTTGGTGTGGTGTAAAGCGCTTTGAGTGGTCAGAATATTATAAAGCAGCTATATTAATGAGAGTCCATTTACTTGTTGATAATCCACAATGTCACTATGAATGAGAATATCATAACTCGAGCTGTGAATGCAGGATGAGGTGCAGCATACTGGAGGCATTACAAGGTAATATAACATAAAACACGTCCTTCTCGGCTGTAATGGGTTACATTTCTCAGGCCAGCCCAGTCATTTCACAAGGGCCAGATTTTTACACTTAAAAATATGATTTTTATATATTTTAAAGTCAAGTCAAATTGTATTTATAGCACATTTTAAAGAACCACAGTTGACCAAAGTGCTGAACAAGCATACGATGCAAATGAAGAAAAAGCAAAGAACAATAACAATATAAAAAAACAATGGAACAATAAACTTAATGTGAACATAATAGTAGTAAAATAAAGTCAGCACAACAGAAGATTAAGACAAGCTCAAATCAATCAGAAGAGGTTACAGGAAGAGGTGGGTGAGGAATGAGAAGACGAGCAGCTGCATTTCGTACTAACTTCAGACGACGAAGAGATGACTGTTCTACACCCACATACAAAGAATTACAGAAGTCTAACCCAGATTTAATAAAGGAATGAGAGATACCTTGGATACAAGTTTTTACTGGAAATAAAATAGTTTTGACAACTTAACTAATTTGTTTATCAAATTTGAAGGAGGTGTCAAAGATCATGCCAAGATTGTGAACAAAAGATTGATTCTGAGAAGCTGAATGTCACAGTTTAGGCTTTGCCCCTGTGTTCCTGTGTCTGTGTGTGTGTATGTTTCCCCTGATTGCACTCATCCTACTCACCTGCCCAGTCCACCCAGCTGCCGTCAATCTCCTAATCACCCCACACACATATATACTCCCCTGCTTTCCCTGTGCTGGTGGTGAGATCGTCCTTAATTCGTCCCCCTGTCTGCTCCATGTTCCAGCATTTGCTCATAGTTTGCCTTTTTGTCACTTTGCCTTTTTGTCACTTTGCCTTTTTGTTAGTTTTTGCTCGCTCCCGGTTGGAGTTGTTTTAAGTTTTTTGTCTGCTTGGTGCTCATTAAAGAACCCAGCAGTCTACTCAACCTCGTCTCCCGTGTCTGTCTGCGCTTGAGTCTCCGATCTGCTCCCCGGACGTGACACTGAAGGGCGAAGAAGACCAGCAGAGTCATCCAATGGGTCGGGATTTCCACACAATCTGACGTATTTTTGCAACCAGAAGAGTCGCCTGCTGCTGGCTATCCAAAATAATGAAAAGTGAAGCCAACGTGAAAGAGTTAAACTAGTGAATACATCAAGCGTCAACAGCCTTTGTTGTTGTGTCCCGGGGGATCCCAGTCCCCTACAGCCCTCTAGCCCTGACCTTGTGGTTAAACACCCGGCGGTTGCTTACTTTGCTGCAATAGTACCAGGGGAAGGCAGCAGATGAGGCGAATAAAAGGAAGAAGCTCATATATACTAAGCAGCCAAGGTGGAATAGAACAACTGGAAGGCCACAGTCCCCCTGGGGATGCTGGGAGTGTGAGAAGAAAGGGGTCGGTCAGGGGTTACATGTAGTCATGAATGCAGCTTCCAGAGAACCTGTAAATAATACACAGTATGGGCCTAAAAGTATAAACATTTCAACTTTTGAATAAAATATAAGTTTATGCACAGCACGACACAGACTATGGTAACAGAAGCAGGTAGTCTAGGATGTGAATATAGCCCTACTCTAAAGTAAGGGACGATAAAACAAGTAATCCAAAACACAGATCTAGTGTTGATCCTGTGGATAAAAACCAATGTATAGAAGGAAAGACCTCTCTAAAATGCCGACCTTCCAGGGATCCTCCCTTGGGGAGTTTAGAATAGACAAGACCGATTTAAAGAGTAAAAGGACCTTCCTTTCAAGGAACCACAGAAGTCAGAAGGGCGACTGTAACCACAGCCATGTGTTACAAAAATAAATAGTTTGTGTCTGAGAGCGACTGTCCACTTTGTGTTTTTTAAAGCCATGTTAACTTCACCAGCTACACGCTTATTATTCAATGCTTTCAGCCCGAAGCTACATTAGCCTCTACTAGCATATCACACCACGTATTCAGGTGAACTTTGGCCAGTCAAGTTGCATCGTTGATGATGTAGGCAGTAGATTGTGACAAGGAAGAAGAATGTGTATGATAAAAAACGATGATATTGATATTGTTCCTCCGATAGCGTTGGCCAAGTCCACTTTCAAAGTCCATCTGAAAATGTTTTTTTTTAATATGTTCTCAAAGGTCAAAAGTAGATATTGTTGACCTTATAATCACCTCATAGTTTATTATTGTTTCTTTTTCACTTTCATCTTCCTTCAACTGCTTTGATTTCTGTCGTGTTTCTTTATCACCATTTCTAGAAAAGTCAGGATGATTCTATGAAAATGCATATAATAACCCCCGAGCATTCAGTGCACTTCATCAGAAGCAGCTATTGTGCAGGTATATACATTCACAGTGCTGTGTGTGTGTATTGTTCACTGTTATGTGGCTCTCTGCTGTGAAGGTCCTCTTTTCAAGTAGTTCTCTTTGTTTTCCAAAATAATCATGAAACCCTCAGACATATGATAAATCAAGTCGGCACAGTGTACTGCTTTTATACCTGCAATAAAAACCCATTAAATCACACTTCTTGCATGTTATTTCTTGCAGTAACAAGCAAAACAAGGTAAAAAATAAAAGCCTCCGTAATTTATGTTGATCCAAAAACAATGAAAATGGAAAACTAAAAAGCCTGCATGAGTTGGCTGAAGTTAATTAATGCTCAAGAGAAGCAGAAATTTGATGGAAATATTCAAATAAAGTCTCTGTCACTTCTGCATCTTGTTTTGCATTTCTCGTATGCCTCTTTCCACAAAAGTAGAAATGCACATCAAATAACAGGAGAACCACACATCTCCTAAAGGTCTACATGGTCAGATTTGCATGTATAAAAAAACAACATGACCTTTAATAATTTAGTATCAACACACCAAGTCATGTATTTCATAGAATATTTATTAGAAAATGTGAAATACAACCTTTTAGTTATGCATTTATTAGGAAAAGAAAACTTGTTTCTTTTCCCATTACAGTCAAATTTTACCATCCCAAAATAATTACAGCCTTGATTCTGCTAAATGTATGCCGTCTTGTTCATTAAAAACCACACATGGTTTCGTTATTTGTTGCATGAGGATACAGTACACATGAGAGCAGGGATTCCTGGGAAACGTTTGTAACGTAGACTCAGAGAGAGACGCGTTATGTTCTCTAAACCTATCGGCAGCTATGTCATCAGCACAGATCCTAAAGGGCCACAGGGACCTAATCAACTGAAAGGAGAGGCCCCTAATGGATCCTCCCATCCAAACACTGCTGGATGACATCATGAATTAGAACCAACCATCAATCTCGCTCAACACAGAGAAGAAGTTGTTGTGCATTTAGCCTTACAGTAATTGAGTGAAAGGGTGTAGGTTTTGTTTCAACATGGGGGAGGGCACATATTGAATGGGGGGGTCTGGGTGTTCTCTCCTAGGAGTGTCAATCACTTCATTTCTTGCATTTTGACAATTTTCCATGCACCAATTTTTGGTGGAAATGTCTTTATTTATGTCAAGGAAAAACACAAAATGTAAGTGCCACGTGGAAATTCAAGATATAAAAATCGAATGAAATATAGTGTAGTAAGGCTCCCAGTCATTCTATATTACTTTCAAATGTTAATCTGTAATGGGTTTACAGGGCCAAGTGTGACATTGACTAGTGGAGTACTTGGCAGCCAATCAAATCACGCAAGAGGCGGGCTTTACGACTTCACCTCTGCCTTCCTGTTTCGATGCTGGTAGTTGTGTAGGGGCTAAGCTAGCTAGTTAGCTGTTGGGTGTTGAGAGAGAAGAGGGAGCGGGTCGTCCTTCATGACAGTTAGATTCCCGGCTGCTACTGTCCGCATGTCGAAGCGTTCTTGATCATTACACTGGACCCCAAGTTCCTCCTCACATTGAAAAACTAGTGTTCTAATTTAAAGGTCTGTGGTCTCTGTGCTGTACATAAAACCAAGATTGTAATATTTAAAAAGAAGTACCATTAATGTGGAAGTAATGAGTCAGCTCAATTTTATTCCAGGAAACTTACAGCTTGATATTGTATGTAATTACTGAGATGGAGTTGCTAAGAAAGCTCTTTCCTTTTACTGAAGGCCAGACAATATCTGTTTTACAGTAAAGTGGAGAAACACTTCACTATAGATAATGGTGGAGGGATCCGAGGTTGACCTGGTTGTGCAGTAATTTGACAATCAAATCATCACAAATGATAAAGAGATGTTCCAGAGGGCTCTTAAGAGGAATAACAGGGTTGATTATTAGTATTCACTGCTGCACACGGATGTTATATTCGTTCTAATATGACTCGGTTTGTCTGAGGAAATTAGGAAGGTAAAACAAATAGATTGATCAGTTTATTGATTAGGAAAATGTGAAGGCTAATATGGTTGGTGCTGGAAATCAGAAAATAAATGTCATGCTGCTTGTGTGATAATAGCTTTTATTATGGGGACTTGAGTCTGCACCTATTCTTCTCTAAGTTGTTGAGGACTTTCTATTCTTTTTCTTTTTCTCAATCTAATCCATTGTTCGGATCTGGCATGAGCGGGTTTACCTCCCCGCCCCTCCTACACCCACACACTCCCCTGACCACGGCTTCTTTGTTGCTTGTAGGTAGTGAGCTTGAAGTTGGATAATAGATGTTTGTTGATTTATAATATTATTGATTTTTGATCAATATTGTTAAAGTAAATAAACTCTGTTATAGTTTTAAAGAGCAGTTTCTGTGATCATTTTGGTGCACCGTGTGAGGCCATTCAATACCAGCTTTATTGCAGTATCTACCAGCACATTAATCCATGTGCTATAAAAGTACTATTCATGACAATTAAAAGAGCCGAATCAAGGTTTAATAGATGGCGAGACGACTGGTTGCTCAATATATATACTTTTTTTTTTTTTTTGCACCATGTGAAAAAGAATGAAAGTCTGCAAGTTTTAAGCTCAGCTGCGAGCATATTCCAATGCTTGATAGCCGTAAATTGAAAAAGCAGATTGTGCAGAGGCAGTGGGATGTTTCGGTCTGAGATTAGAGCAGATCAAGAGGTTCTGCTCAGATCGGAGATGAAAAAAGCTCTTTAATGGTGGAGAAGTAGTAAATAATCTTGAATACCAATTGAACTTCTGAAAGCAGAATCACATTTTCAAAATATTTATAATAAAATAATATGCACAGTTGGACTTTTCTTTCTGTAGATACACTTATGCCCATGCTAGTGGTATGTTGGTCATCCATCCTTCTTTTGGTCCAGTCTCTACAGGACATGGATCGCCCTGTAATGTAGTCCACACATTCCTGAACCCAGAGGACGAACTCCACAATGACTTCAGTCATCTGACGATCCAGCCTCATACATTTTGAGCATGTGTTAATAAACTGACATTACAAACTGCACCAATCATTAGCATGTCAACATGCTGTCTTCAATGGGCAGCAAGCTGTAAACACAACTTTTATATATTATCATCCTATAAAGTAGATACCGCACAACCATTTATTATATATTTTATAGGGACTATGCAATTTAACATAGTTCCAATAAAGAGCATCAACTGCTTTACTGTTCATTACTGTTGCCAATTAAACAACTCTCGACCCAATCACTTAATTTCCTGCATTCTGGTGACTTTGTATGCATCAATGGGGAAAATGTCTTCATTTATGTAAACGTAAATACAAAATGCAGGTGCCTGGAGATAATTCAAAATATATAAATCTAATGGAATATTATGCAGTGAGGATCTGGGGCATTCTGTGTTGCTCTCAAATATGTATTCTCCTGTAGATCCTTTCTCTTTTAAGGATATCCCTGCTGAGTCAACACACGTCGGCATGATTTACTCTCCTCCTTTGTATCTTTTGTTTTGGGGCGAGTAACCTCTGGGCGGCTGTGGCTCAGTAGGTAGAGCGGGTCGTCCCTGTTACCTGCTGAGGCAAAAAGATAACTTACAGCAGAGAAAGCATGTAGGCAAACTTTACAGAATAAATGCTGATGTTTGGTAGTAAAGTACAGAAATAAAGTCACTACAAAACTATAATGCCTATATCTATATAACTCTAAACTATATCCCTGTGTCTCTGGCTACAACATAATTAACATTATGCACAGTGACATGTGGACTACTGACTAAAAGTATGCTAATTACAGAATTTACACACATTTTCACAGCTGGAAAACGTAACTTGCAGTGCACGGTGCACACGGGAGAGGTTTGCCCTCAGGAGTTTCTGGCAGAAAGCCATTTCTGCCAGAAACTCCGCCCCTTTCGTTCAGTAGCGAACAGAATCAAAAACGCTTCAGCCAATTAAGTGCCCGTTCCCCTCGGCAGAAATTGGCTTCTACCGAGTGAAGCAGATGTGGAAGTGTCTTAAAACCTACATTCTCTCTAATGTCCACCAGGGGGCGACTCCTCTGATTGTATAGAAGTCTATGAGAAAATGACTCTACTTCTCTCTTGATTTATTACCTCAGTAAACATTGTAAACATGAGTTTATGGTCTCAATCTCTAGTTTCAAGTCTTCTTCAATACAGCATGATGTTCATTTAGTAAATTTTGGTCCATTTAGAGTCAAACAGACCATAAAGAGCTTGCTTTGTTCATACATATTTAAAGTATTGACATTATAGTTATCAATCTACAAAACACTTATTACTCACTGTGTAACTAAGCTACTATATCTGTTCTCACTTGAGAGTTTTAAAGTTAACAAGCTAGCTTACTAGCAAACCAATGCTTAGCTAGCCCCTTGGCAGTTGAAGACAAGTTTAGAAATGGCTTTCTGTTAGAAACTTCTCCTGTGTGCCTGTAGCGGGATGTTTACTGCTTTACTAAATGATGAAGAAATGTCCACCCAATGAAAGCCTTTTTTTTTCACTGATGTCAGAGACAATAGTGTGAGACTTGGGTCCTGAAGTGTTGTAATGCGTGCACTGTGCAGGGCAGCAAGTCATTTTTTTTTACTGTAAAATGTATTTCAAAGGTGTAATCCTGCTAATAATCCCCATTTTTACTAAATGGATAGGTTATCTGATTACATCTTGATTTTGTACTGTAAACTGTAATGTGTTGTACTTTTTATTGTAAACTAATATGTCACAGCGTTTCATGTATTCTGTTGCTCTCCAAGCCTGAGTGTAACGATGTATGATGTTTGATTTTAGATGGTGATGCTTGAGGCCATACTGTCATACAATATGAAAAATGAATTAATACCTGGGCTGCCTGAGTGAGTATGTAGTGCCAGATTAATTTAAAACAATCAAAGTTGGTCTTCACTGTTTTTGAAATTGTCTTTGAGCTGTGGACCGAAGAATATTCCTGAGAATAAAAATCATTGACCTCCATCTGTTCATTTTGTATTCTAATTTCAAAAAATGTCAAGTGAGTTCGGTTTTCCGGTTTATTTTCCTTTACAAATTAAATACAAGATTATTACATTGCAGCCACTGATGGACATCGTCCAAGTATGCAGTTAGGATCTAGAATCTACTGGGTTAGCCCGCTGAGCAGCAAATGATGGCTAAGGTGAGCCGTTCTTGTTGTGGCATAAACACTACCATTACGTTGTGGCTGAAATGAAGAGAATAGACGCAGTAGAAGTAGCAACCAGCGGGAAGTGTTTTAATCAGCCCAAGGCAACATCCAACAAGTCCAAAGTCTTAGTTCTTACGTTATTGCTCTTATACTCTAACTTCAGCCCCCTTATGCCATTTTCCACCAATGAAAACAGTCGGTTGAACCACAACCAAAGCACATCTTGCTCTCCAAATGAGGTATGTTCTTTCTGTCCATGTCTGGATCAGATAACAGACCAATTTGACAGAACATTTGGTGTGCGTACGGGAAGTGTTTATCGTACCCGCCCAGGTTTCCTGACGCTGTCGTTCTAGGAGCTACTGACTTTCTTATTTCAAGGAACTATCTGTTATAAAAACAACTGTGTGGTTTTCAGTATGGCTATATGATGTTTTTCTTTAACATCCTATGGGTAATTTAACCTCTGTTAGCTACATATTGTACAGTCATGATGTGGCAGCTACATCCAGGAGTTCATTGTAAATGTCTTGAATTAAATGTTTTTGTCTCGACAATGACTGAACAATCTGCTGTAGTTTTCAAAAGTTTGCCCCCACAAACCCCATTGAATGTGAAGAGAGACCTGCTTTACCATTAATCAAAAATACAATTTCATAAGGTATTCTCTCACAATAGTCAGATTCAGCCTTCATCAGATAACACTTAATTTCGGGTACAGCAATCTAGAAAGTCTATTTGAGTACTACAGTTATAATGCACATCACATAACCACTAGATGGCTCATACATAAGACAACAGGCCACTCGACAGTGTCTTATTTTAACAGAAATACAAACGGTATAATTCAGACACCTAATGTATTACATACATCTGAAATAGTGTTAGAAGAAGACAAATGATTCAAACTTCCATTTAGTCGATGCCTCCATAGTGTTGCATGGAGAATACTGTTGGAACTCGGATGTTCAATTGTTTTTCCACTTCAGAAAGGTGTCGGTGACCTTCGATCATTATTGAACCACAGCACTGCAACTGGTCTTTAAATATTGTGTCAGTCCGTTTTTCTTTAGGCCCTCTGCAGTCTAGTTAGATTGAAGAGGTTTAAACTGTGATTTGTTCAGCAGATATTCCAAAGTGATCAATTACCCTCTCATTGAAGTCAGTCATGTTCTTCACTAGTTCCCTCTCCATGGAAATCACGTTTCTGTTCCATTGCATTTCGCAGGACTGTCTTGATTCTCTTTAAGGTTGAGAAACACCTCTGAGCTTCAGCCGTTGGCATAGGAGAAAGTTTCAGGCAACTGTCCGTATAAATGTTCGACGTCTCATGTTGTTTTTACCTTCTCTGAGAGATGATGCATGTCAGTGACACACGTTGTCTATGCGCTGTCCGTGCTACCATCGGGATAGAACAGAATGCAGGGGTAGCAGAACACAACGTTAGCTACTTTGCATCCTGCTAGGACCTTTTTCCGCTCACACCAGCTATACGATTTCTACGTTTGTAGATAGTTGCTTGATGTTTAAATTTGGTCTTAGTGGTCCTAATTCTTTAGTATCATGTATCCTGATTACTACAATGACTGAACGGTAGTTCTCTTGATGACTGGTTCAATTTGCTTCTCTGAGTTGTAACGTTAGCCATGTTGATCTTTAACCCTCGGGGGTCTATGAGCGCAGTGATGCGTTAGCGGCGCTCACAGCGGTGCGTAAGCGGCGCTCACTCTATGTTTCTTTTAATATCTCCGTCGAAAAACGGCACAGAAAAATGTTTCGAAAATCTGTAGAAATCTGTAGATTCTCCACTTCCGTGTCCGTATTCTCACGAGATAGTACGAGACTCACACAGCGAGATGTGATGCTTATGACGAGCTTATGACGAGCTTACAGTTCATCATGTGACGATCTGGGGGACGGACTGTTTACATCGTGTAGTGTAGCTTGTTAGCTCGTTAGTTAGCACGTCTGCTAACGGCAGCGTTCTGAGACAGCTGTAGCTTTATGATTACAGACATGTAAACACACAGTTAGTGGAGTCTGCGTGACACACAGCGAGCTATGATGCTTATGACGAGCTTATGGACTGGGTGAGTTGTTTACATCGTGTAAGCTTGTTAGCTCGTCCGTTAGCTCGAGCGTGTAGCGTGTAGCTTGTTAGCTCGTCCGTTAGCTCGAGCGTGTAGCTTGTTAGCTCGTCCCCCTGGGGATGAATAAAGTATCTATCTATCTATCTTGTGTGTGTGTGGAGGAAGAAAGGACAAAGGGAGTGAGAACTTTACTTAGTAATGACTGTTCAATATTACAGAGAGGATTCACAGCTGCCAGGGTGCAGTGCACTACCAGGGTGCAGTGCACTACCAGCCCAGACAACAAAGTAAAGTGACAGTCCCTCTACAGGTGAGAGTAAATTACACTTACTCAAAAAACGATATTACAAAATTTGGTTTGAGACATTTATTATACATCTATCTACTATTTTATTCATATATTTCACTACTTGTGTGAACCTAAGACTTTAAAAAAAAAATTTCAAACACCAAAACAGTTTGTCCACATGAGTAAAGTAGAGATTTGAAGAATTTCAAAAAATTGGACTTCCAACTGTTCAGCTTTAGGGCCAAATTGCACAGTGCACAGTGCCTTAGGACAATTGGTGCCTCATTATATAGATAGCTGAGATTGTTCTGCACATTTTGATATAGGACATGTCTATGTAGCATATATGAAAGTGCCTTAAAAGGTGAGTTTAAGAAAACATAAAAAAATCCAAAAAATGGCCTAGTTCCCAGAGGGTTAAAGTGATCGCGGTGGCGGCGCTGGCTCTGCCATATGTGTTGTCGGAATAATCGGAAAAATAAGTTTCCGACTAAAATATTTGAGTGGAAATACCTTTCAACATGTTGTTTAAACGCAACACATCATCTTCTTTGTACCGCCCATGTTGTTTCCACATTACGACCTAAAGCTCATGAACACACTGAAGGAAGAACAACTTCCTAACTCAGGAACTGGAACCATCCGAGGAGCACGTGAATGCCGCAGGATATGTATGACGAAAACACGTTAGTGCTCGCCCACCTGGAACCCAAAGAGACTGCATTGCAGTGCTGGCAGTTCGAAAAAACAAGCCTTTAGACATCAGAGCCACAACTTGACGCTGCGGCTGATTGAACTATGATATTCAGAAGCAATACAAACAGTTGGTTTGCTCAGTTAAAAACTCCTTGTAGTACCTTTTATTGCAGTTCATCATATCTTATTTTAATTAATGTATGTACAAAACTGTGTCTAATTGTTCATTTGTTCAGGTGACCAAATGTTCTTTTCTTTTTGTTTCTTTTTAATCTGTGTATACTTTGACTATAAGTTATCCTGATGACATTAACCATTACATCCATGACACATCAGAAATACAGATCTGCGGTTGAATAAGAATGGCTTGGAGGAGTGTGAAAGGATCAATTTGTGCCTCTAAGGTTAATTAGTGCTAAATCTTGTTTTTTTTCCCTCTTGCAATTTATTCAGATTTCATAATTTGTGTGAATTTGCTTCAGGCTGTTCATCCATTTGATATTCCGCGCCCCGCTGCATCAAATGTGGCTTCCTATGGTTTCATTTATAGCTGATGAGGAGTCAAGCAGAGGTTCTGCTGAGGGCAGATGATGTCTCCTGCTCTCATGAAGGGATAATTCTTCCAAAAAAGAAGCTATAGCGCGTTTCTGCTGCCATCATGAGTTTGTGAGTGACGGCATGTCACGCGCACGATACGCAGTAGAGTGTTTCATGGATTGTCTGTGATCCGTAGTGTTGGGAAACCTTTGTGGGATCACAGCAGGGTTTGGGAGGGCGGGCTGCACAGCAAGGAAACAAAGCAGTCTCATTAATCCCTGCTGATAGAAGGTTAGCCATTATATTGCTGCAACGGAGATGACTGAGCCGTTGTATCAGTTCACAGTACAAGAGGAGCTCACAACCTCATACAGTCCTTATTCGAACATTTTTTTTCTTTATACATAATTTATACATTGGTTTGTGCTCTTCTCAGTCTCTAGATTGTGTCATGACATCACAAAACCAGCCTACTGAGGGATTTTGACACTCGGGTATAAAACGCTTCCAGTGAGCATTCAAAGCATTCAAACGGAAACGTCTTGGGATACAAAGAGAATGTTACCTGCTCAACAGCAAATGAATGAAAAGTTTCCGAACCAACATTTCAGTTACATATTTAAGCTGCTGAGGGGACTTTTTGTTCAGGCGATGGAATTATTAATATATATATTCAAGGCCTTTCAATTTGTTTGTATCTTTATACGCTGTGATCTTTCAATATACAGTCAACAGTATGTAAAGTCTAGTGCACGTCATGCATCTTGGGCAGAGCAGATCACTGGTATAAATAAATCCAAGGAGATGAATTGAAGCCCTGTTGTTCAAATCATTTTAGGGAGGTGGTTTGAAACACGTTCTAGTCAGATGGTGAAAAGGTGCAAATAAATCTTTTGCTCCAAAACACACAACTTTTAATGTTTTCTAAATCAGTAAGTGCTCTGAGGAAATGACCACCCAGCTATCTTTTGGTTTTTGATTTGGATGTGTTTGCCTTAGCTGACTTCTCTGCCCCGTCTTCCTGATTTTGGGTCCATGCAACACATAACAGGATCTGATTCTCTTCAAGTGATTGACAGTATATATACACTATAGTCACTTAATGCATATACAGTATAAGCATGTCTTACTGAATGAACATTGGGCGACCGTGGCTAAGTGGAGAGCAGGGCCGTCCTTCAATCAGAGGGTCGGCGGTTTGATCCCCCCGCTCCGCTAGTCGCATGTCGATGTGTCCTTGAGCAAGACACTTAACCCCAAAATTGCTCCCGTAGCTGTGCCTACGGTGTAGGTGATAGAATCTGAATTGCTAAATGACTGTAATGTAATATTATTTATTCCTTTTTTATAATCTCAGCCTCAGCACCAACAACAAGCCTTTACAGTATTTGGCCAGCAGAGATCTTAATGCAGTAGAATGAATTAAGGTTGCCGCACTAACCAATACTATACTATATAATATAATTGCATGACTACTCCTGAATGATGCTCAGGACCAAAGCTAAATGTGAGCACAAACTGTAGTCCACAGGAGGCTACTGCAGAGTTAACAGATGTGCAGCTGTGGTAACGAGGGCTGATCTCAGGCCAGCGGTGAAAGCCAAGCATTGATTTTACTGACGTAGAATTTCTTTTCTCTTTTCAAGCCTCTGATCAAGAACATTTATTTTTCGGTTTTTGGAGGATTTTGTGGAAAGAAAGTTGCCACATTGCTACAGCGGGTCTTAGCACTTACACATCTTAAATGAAGTCCATAGAGTCTTGGACAGTTGATGACATGACTCCAATAGAGAGAGCCGAGGGGTAAGTAAGAGACAGCATGTTGTTTGAACTTGGAAATTGTTGTGCTTTACAGTGTTACTATTTTCCCAACCAAAATATTGCTCTCATACAGTTTAGAGTGTGGGGTGTTGGGATATGTAGTTTGTGTCGACATTCAGTCGGGAATACTAGACGGTTTCAAATAAATGTTGCAGTTTGGCAACTGTGTGTCTCAGAGGGGAGAGCAGCAGCTACTTTGTATTCCAGAGTGATTTATTACACCAGAGATATAATATTTATTGCATCAGAGATAAAATAAATGCATTTCTGTGCCATCTACACACTCTGATTATAACAGAGTGCTGCTGTGAAATAGCAGGTAGCTCGTATTAGTTGGCCATACTTATCAGTAATGAATGAAATCTCGTTCAAGTGCTCCTTATTCAGAGCTCTTAAAATGATTTGTGTCACATATCGTGTCCATATTCCCAAACACTGCAGGCTTGTAGAATGTGTGGTGACTTTGAATGGGCCAATTGATTTTGTTTTTCAGACTCGGTGGTTACTTGCTCACAATGGGCTGCTATGGAAAAAGATAATCTATACATTTCTTCCTATATAGTCTTTAGGGTAGCCTTTCATACTTGGACATTTAGGTGCAGCAGACTAATCGGTGTCATAGCAGAAACACAAGGACAGAAGTGTTGTGGCTACAGCTGCTCTTGTAACTAGCAGACAAACACAGACTCACTGTTTCTGCTGTTCAACGTTTAAAAAATAAAAATAATCTCGCAGCATCTTTTCTCCTATAACGGGCTCCAGAATGTGACTCACAGACACAGGTTTTATTGCTCCAGAATCCCCGGCTCTTTTTGTCCTCTTGCCGGTCTTTTTTCTCTAATGATGAGCTCAGCTACCCTGCTGTGGAAACCCATTTTGGCCAATTTGTATGTGATCTCATTCTTTTGATCACTACCCAAAGTTTATGACCATTGGTGAGGGTTGGAGCGTTCATCGACTGGTAATTCAAAAGCAACCGCCAGTAGGCTCAGCCTCCTCAACACCCCATGTAGTGGCGGCTGTGGCTCAGAGATTCATGAATGACATGTAGTGTTAAAGCACTTTGACCATTTATGTTCTTGTCTGATCAACTAGCATCGGAGATGAATTGATCTCCTTCAGTTGTGACAACAACTACCTCCCAACCTAATGGGAGCAATCCATAGTTGAACATGAAGTTGCCGACTCTCATCCTCATAGATTCATGAACAAACATAATCAGCTATTATATACATTATTGAGCTGTACAACAAGCAGTATCTGTTTACGGGTCAGATTGCAATTGTATACTCTATCCCCAGGGTTATGGAGTAAGTGGTGCAGAAGTTATTGCATTTGGTTCAGACCGTGATGAAAATCATCTACCAGAAAGATGATCATAGTCTCTTATTGACCAGTGTGTACTTATACAGGTAAAGAAAATGCTCTGTCAACCATCCCATAATCTGTACTCTGTGTGATCTGTTATCGTCAGAGAGACAATACAGAGCTCAATCATTTTAAGAATACTTTGTGCCAGCATCAGTTGGAAGTAGCGTAGAATAAGCAGAAGGTACAAAACCACAAACGTATTGCCTCAGAGTATGTATTATTTGTATTGTATTGTATTTCTTTAATGTCTTCTGTTAGGTAGATGGATAAAGAAGTAAAGATAGAGAGATTGCTGATGTTCTAAGTGTATGGAAGTGCAAGAAATGGTGGAATAAATATGGTATAACAAGTACTTTATATAGTATTTACAGTAATGTATAGTAGATTAAGATGATTTAGTATTGCAGGAGCTTGGGAATTGTTTCTATATATTACTTGGCTGATATGAGCTCGTATGTGTGATGTCATATGGAAACAGTTGTTGTTGTTTTGGTGTACAGTGTTATGTAGTACCAGTTACAAGTTGAACAGATTTCGGGGTGTGATCCAAATCACACTGTGATTGATGTCCAGAGGAACAGACTCAACATTTGCTGTGTAAGAGACTTAAAGAGGTCAGAGGGCAACAAATAGAGATACCTCTTCCAGACAACAAGTAATGAGCAACTATGCCCATCTGGATTAAGTTTCATTGCCTCATTTGTCAGCAACATAAAAGAATGAAGAGTGCATGATATATCATTTTGCTAAAACACTGTCTTCATCTGTTGCCTTAGTGTGTAATCAGAGAAGCAGACTTTGGTGGCCCAAGGTAACATAGATCTGACCAAGGGTAGACTGGCCATCTGGCGTAGTGGAAGTTTCCCCATGTGTACCACTACACAATTTGTGCCACTGCAATGAAACAAAGTAAATAAATACACAGAGGGCTGTGCTGTTGTCACTGGCCCAGTGGGCTCAGGTGGGCTGCCCATCCAGTTCTGGTTCAGGGTTGCTGACATTTCCCTCGAGTCTATCTCCCTGTCCTGAGTCGCTTCAACCCATTCACCAGAAGAAAATACTGTATGTGAAAATATAACCAACAATCAGGGTTTCATTTTTGGTAACTCAAAAGTAATCTAACGATTTGCTTTTAATGTAACAAGTAAAGTTACCCAACACATTTTTTCCATATTCACATTGTTCTACAAATTGTGATTCATTTTTACTTACTGAATTCTTTGGATTGGTTGGATAAGAAAGTCCAATTGAGTGAAGATGTTATACTGAAGGCACCTTCCTCAATCCATAAACATACAGTTTATGATCTGCCACTACTGTGAAAGGAAGCGTTTCCCTTACTTCCATCACTTTCCTTTCTTCCTGACGTACCCGAGATTTCAACATAAGAAGAGGAAGTTTCAAATTGTTGTCGTCGCCATCACTATTTTCATAAAAACTATTTTTGATCGCACCAGATCGATCTTTAGCAGCAGATTCACCCACTGAATCATCTTGTGGAGAAGAAAATGATGTTACCTTTGGGAGTTTAGCAATTTGCTTCTTACTTGTTGAACTCTTTAGAGGGGCCTTGTGGGAGCATTTGGCTTTTGGGGGCCGCAGGCATTTCCCTGTTTGCCTGGAGGTATTGTAGATATATGCTGCAGTATGTAACCTTGTATGTGTGTAGGAATGGAGGGTGGCAGTATCTAGGTGTGAAGAGAAGATAAATCAGAGGGTTCGAGCACTGAGAGAGGAGAAGGAGCCGATTTTATCGGAAAGAAAGACTTCTAATGAATTCCAGAAGACCCCCTCACTCACTCGATGACCTGTGGAGCCTCCGACAAGCAGCTACAATATCTACCTTGATCTGAGTGATCTGTAACGTTCAGACACACCTCCTGTATGACAACCTCAGCTGACTCCCACTTCTGCTACGAAATGTATCTCGCTGGAGCCAGTTTGCCATTCATTTTGATCTTGAAAGACACAGTATTAAATAAATAAAGTATACGCAGTGGAACAGTGCATAATGCATAGCAAAAGTGGCATGAAGTCTGAACCCAACTCAAAGGGGTACTTGAAGAAGATGAGATAATAAGCCATGCACAGATTTGCACACACACACATACACACTGATTCGTGCAGAAGTTTGGTGGCCTGTAGCGTCTTCAGTGGCTTGTGTACCAGAGGAGCAGCCACCTGCTGTGAGCTAGAGCCGGTCTTATAGGAAGGAGATCAAAGACACACAAATGCACAAATAAGAGCCCACCTCAGAGTCTTATTTCTAAACTTTACTTGACAGATATTAGGACAAAGTTTTCCAAAACATTGTGGAGCACATTTTATTTTGACTGGCTTGATCCAAAGCTCATGAAATGTTTTGGAGACAAGTTCTTATATTACTGAAAAGTCTGAAATGTGAAGCCAATGCTGAATTGCCTTAAACTTGCATCATTTCTAATAGCCATCAGGGGGCAACTCCTTTGTTTGTATAGAAGTCTATGAGAAAATGACTCTACTTCTCTCTTGATTTATTACCTCAGTAAACATTGTAAACATGAGTTCATGGTCTCAATCTCTAGTTTCAAGCTTCAATACAGCATGATGTTCATTTACCAGCAGGTGAGGCTGGGAAAAATCACATCCAGCACCCGGACCATCAGCAGCGGCGCCCCCCAGAGATGTGTGCTCTCCCCACTGCTCTTCTCCCTCTACACCAACGACTGCACCTCAGAGGACTGGGTCGTCTGTTAGACTCATCGGCCTCATCGGGGACGGTGAAGAGTCTGCGTACAGACGGGAGGTTGAACAGATGGTCCTCTGGTGTGGTCAGAACAACCTGGAGCTGAACAAGCTCAAAACTGTGGAGATGACAGTGGACTTCAGGACGAGCCCCCCAACACTGCGTCTGCGGTGGAGACCTTTAGGTTTCTGGGATCCACAATCTCCCAGGACCTGAAGTGGGCCTCCAACATCAACACCATCAGGAAAAAGGCCCAGCAGAGGTTGAACTTCCTGCGCCAGCTCAGGAAGTTCAACCTGCCTCAGGAGCTGCTGATCCTGTTCTACTCGGCTATCATCCAGTCTGTTCTCTGTTCTTCCATCACTGTGTGGTTTGGATCGGCCACTAAACAGGACAGAAACAGACTACAACGTACTGTCGGGTCTGCAGAGAGAATCATTGGTTCCAGCCTGCCCTCCATCCTGGACTTGTTCACCTCCAGAGTCAGGAAACAGGCAGGAAAGATCACTGCAGACCCTTCACACCCTGGACACAAGCTGTTCCAACTCCTCCCCTCTGGTAGGCGCTACAGAGCACTGTACGCCAAAACCACCAGACACAGGAACAGCTTCTTTCCGCTGGCCGTCACGCTCCGCATGGGGTTCATGAGCGTCCACTAATCACAAGGTTGGCGGTTTGATCCTTGGCTACCACGTGTCCTGTGGCGAAGTATCCCTTAGCAAGACACTGGACCCCTAACTGCTCCCCGGATGCTTCTCAGCAGCCCACTGCTCCCTATATACTAGGGATGGGTTAAATGCAGAGGATATATTTCCCCACTGCGGGACTAATAAGAGATTGATTGATTGATTGATTAATCAGTCATACTGCACTATCACCTTAATTCCATTGGCACTGTTGTTGTATTGTTCTATAGGGTTATGTATATATGTATACTTTTGGATATATATATATATTGTACATAGTCCTTAAATGTTTGTGCTTACGTCTGTTCTACTTTTTTTTTTTTTTTTTTCATTTTTATATATTTAAATATTTTATAATAGTTAAAAATAGTTTATTTGTAAATTCTGTGTATGTACGTGGAGAGCAACAAAAAGCCGGCGTCAAATTCCTTGTATGCGTACGCGTACATGGCCAGTAAAGCTGATTCTGATTCAGTAAACGATGGTCCATTTAGAGTCAAATAGACCATAAAACAGGGTATGCTTTAGGGCGGGGCTACACAGTGATTGACAGATCGCTACCACAGCGTTGTCCAGTTCATGAAAGTTCATTGTCTTGTTCATGTCCTGCATGTGGTTAGGTTATAGTTATAGGTTTTCCCCCCTAAATGTTGATGACGTGAATAATCAGTCAAAAATTCAAGAATGTGTTGTGTTGTTGAACTTTGACTGAGTCAAAGAGTAAACTGCAGTGTGGGGGATCCAAACATATTTGCATATTTTATATCAGTAGTAGATGAGACTACTTTTTAAGAGGCAATGTTGCAGTTTTACTATGAAACACAAATATTGTCTTCACCGGATGGTTATCAGCTGATTGAACATGGCCTGTGTCTCTGAACACCACCACCTTACTATAGGTTTACGTCGGCACACAGCGACACAGACAGTAACTTCACAGCCACACACTCATACGCAACATGTGTTGTGGGTGAAGAAGACTTAAAGCTCTCTACTGCCGGTCCAAAATAAGCCGTGGAGGAACAACCTTCAAAATATTTGCAACAACTAACTCAATCTGATCATGTTGTAATTAATTCCCATCATGCTGCTCAAAGTAATCACAGCAACCAGTTCATCTCACAGATCCAAACCGCTCAGGTTAACAACGGTTACATTGACTTGCATCATGGTGCTCTAGTCAGTAAAAAAAAAAACTACAGTAAATTAGGTGAAGGTAAATTATGAAGATTTTGCTAAAAACTTGAATAAATCCAGTTGTTTGAAGGAGATGTTTTCACAGCAATATTAAATAGATATTATAGAGGCAATTATGACCTGTTTAACTTCCTAGCACTAACGCCGAGCAGCTTTTAATACAGAATTAAAACTACTTATGACAAAAGAAATGTTAAGTCTTGAAATAAAAATACTACAATTTGAATTGTGTGTTTAATGCAAATAACCACTAAAGATGACAATAACAAAGTAAAAGAACAACGTTTAGATTCATTGAAAGTATGTCTGGAGCCTTACTGTCAATTGTAGTTCTTCAGTTCTTAGATAGAAAATTGGTATCAGTAAAAATCAAAATAGACAGGTCAGACTTTTAAAAGATTTGGAAATGTAATCAGCCAAGAAAATTGCAATTGGTGCATCTTTAAACACTGATTTGGATCTTTTAGTAGTATGCACTGTATGGGGGGGATTTCTGTTTTTTTTTTACTCGTTGAGAGAGAAAGAAAAATCCTTTGTATCTCAGCCAATTACACATTTCAGAGACACACGGTCTATCATTACGAGTGTATATATGAACTGAAGAGCTTTCATCCAGTACATTGCACTGAACATTAGCACACTACATTATAAAATTCCAGATGCACTAACTTCCTTTCAGCTAATATTTCTTTTATTCATCTCTCAATCAAATCAAACTCACACACTCGTTTGCCTGAACAAATTGTTCTCCAGTATTTCACATACACACACACAGTTGCATCTTCAAGCTGACATGGTGTATCACCGGTCTCTTGTTTGCCTGTGATTATCAAACCCACTCATGTTCTATTTCTGCCATGCATTAACCTTTGAAATCATAGTGTGTCCCACAGACACACACACACACACACACACAGCTTTCAGCGGCATTAGAGCAATACAAATAGCATAGTTACCTCTTAGCACTTGGCAACATATAGTGTCACACACTCAACTTCTCCTTCATCATGCATTGCACACTAATTTGCTATGAGGCGACTCTTGTATGCGTTACTACATGACGGCTGCTACACGTGATTATAGGAAGGAAGAGGAAAAATGCATACATTAGATACAAGAAAGAAAAGATATGCAGTCAGAGGAAACAGATTTGACAGAGAAAATACGGAAACAGGTAAAGAAAAGAGATGAGTAGCAGATGTAGGTGCATCTCGAGTCAGACGAACATAAAAGGTTTGAAATATGAGAGGCAGGAGGAGTTCTAGAGAAACCAAAGGAGTAATGACAAGATGATGAAAGCCAAAAGTCTAAGGGACACTAGTGGCCCCTACAGGCTGCCACATGTACTACACCCCACAATGCAAAGTGTTAGACAAAACAAACAGCACTGATGATGTAATCAGCTATTTGATATTCTGTCAGGAAGTTGGCATATTAGAAACATTGTTGGAGTGTCCAAGATGGAAAGAGTTCATTCTCAGAATTTTCTTTTTAAATTGCAGAATAGTCTGTCCATTAGATTTTGCAATCTTTAGTGTACACTGTAGAATTACAGTATGTTGCTGGCATCTCTGCTGCCAGTAGTTTACTGTAGATTGAAACAATACAGAAATATACTGTATTCTACTTTTACAGTAATAGGCTGTAAAGTCATTTCACAGTATGAGTACTGTATAATTACAGTACATCTCTGCTGCCAGCACTTTACTGTTATTTAACAGAAACATTTGTTACAGTGTAGAACTAGAGGAAATTCAGCAGAAGTGAAGAGGTCACCAAAAACATGAGCACTCAACCTCTGTGGATCATAATCATTCACAGCTAAATCCATTGACATTTGGCGGTTACTTATTTTAAAATAGCTTGCCATGGACAAAAGTGTTCGCCACAAGGAACGTTAGATCTTTTTGCATCCTTGCATGGGTATTAAAAATGATAATTGTACTGTTCTTTGTACTCATTGGATCAGCACTTAGGCTGGGTTGCACCAACCAGGATTCATTTAAGTTCTATTCATGGACTGAATAGAAGAAGCGGAAGTAGTCGTCACCCAATGGTTTGTGGACTACCGTTTTGAAGCCCAGAGTTCTGTGTTTCGGCTGTCGACATCTTGGCTTTTTGCAACCAGTGAACGGCAGTGACCTGAAATAATGCAGCAAAATAATAGAAGGGAAAAAAGACAACAGCACAGTCAGAAAAACACATTGTTCAGAGTAAGGAAAACGAGATCATCCAGCTCCGTAGCAGTCTTCTTGCTACTATCCTGTGATAAATCCAGCAGCAGCATCACAAAGCTCACATGGGTTGAGTCTGTCCCTTGACTTTCTTTGAGGAACTCGATTATTTTGCTCAATCCATCTAAAAAAGGCAGCCATTTTAAAAGTCAAACCTCCTCAAATGTAATTTTAAAGTATATACTGAATCCCATTTTAAATTGGAGCTGACAGAACTGCACTTTAAAGAGAGGCTTAATTTAAAGTTAGTTTTAAAGCTTTAAAGTTTTAAAGCTTGGTGAAACAATATTTGAAGTTAAAGCATAAATGAAACGACCCCTTCCGCACAGCGTGATGCTTTAATGCTCATTTGTTCCCAACAAAATCATATTTATTTTTGCCTCTTAATTTGTGCGCTTTGTGTGAAAGTAGTTATGACAAAAACAACCACTCCAAACTCACACGGTAAATAAATCCCCCGGCTACTTGGGCAGGAACTTAAATGTAAAGGTCCAGGTGTCATGTTACTATGGCAACCTTCAGGGAAACAAAAATAGCCTTCTAGTAGTCTCCTTCCCACAGGATGACTACAAATATATTACAAAAAATGCACAACAAACTGAGGATGTTGGTGGACAAAATGATAAAGTTAAAGCAGAGCTAACCCAAAGAGTGTTGGACGGCCCTTCATGCTACATTACATTTACATTAACATTACATTACAGTCAGTTAGCAGACGCTTTTATCCAAAGCAACTTACAATTCAGATTCTGTCACATTTCTACACCACTACGCCGTAGGCACAGCTACGGGAGCAATTTTTGGGGTTAAGTGTCTTGCTCAAGGACACATCGACATGCGACTAGCGGAGCCGGAGATCGAACCGCCGATCCTCTGATTGAAGGACGGCCCTGCTCTCCACTTAGCCACAGTCGCCCCTACAGCGACATGACCCACCTCTGATTGGCTACTACTGGTTGACTTTATTGGTTGGTGTGGGCATTAGGAGTGAGATTGGTCATGACACTCACAGGCAGAACAGAGCAGAGGACCAGTAAAAACCATCTGTTCACAGTATATATGAAGTCTATATTTATAGAGCATGTCACGGACATGAACATTTTATTTTTTTAACTCAACCCTTCCCGTTTCAAAATAAAAGCCCCTGAGTGTCTTTCTGTTGACATAATCACATTTATTTGTTAACTCAAAGGCTTTTATTCTGAAAAATGTGCAGGACAGTTGTGGAAAATTCAGTGACAGTGAGTATTGGCTTTTAATTTTGGATTTGGTATTATTATTTACAAATGAGCACAGACTTCTTAACTATGTTAGTGTCTAAAATAAATATAATGATATTGATAATGAAATTAAATCAAACTTTCTGGTAATTCTGACTCTATGTAGAGAGAGGGGGGCTGGCAGCAGCAGCAATGCTGTCTGGGTGAGCAGCGTGTGACCGCTGCGTCTCTCACACTTGTGTTGTCCACACAGTCAGTGTAGCCAGAACGTAATGTGTGTTCACAGAAAACATTTCTATTGTTTGGGTTATTTTCACCATAATTTGAGGCCTTTGGCAGAAAGCCAGGTGGGTGATCATTTATCAACAGAGACAAAATTGAGGTTCAAAATTCAGAGCACATGTGTTCAATTCAATTCATTTTTGTACAGCCCAAAATCACAAATTTGCCTCAGAGGGCTTTACAATCTGTACACATAGGACATCCTCTGTCCCAGGACCCTCACATCGGAACAGGAAGAACTCCCCCACAAAAACCTTTAACAGGGAGAAAAGAGGAAGAGACCTTAGAGAGACCTTAGGGAGAGCAACAGAGGAGGGATCCCTCTATCAGGATGGACAGAAGTGTGATAGATGTCATGTGTACACAATGAACAACATAACTTACAACACACAACGCCATGGGTCACGATGGTGTTGTGACCCCATGCCACACTGAATGGCACAAAGCCAATTATTCAGTGTGGCTTTGTGCTACAAAGCCACACTGAATAAAATATTCCAACATTTGAACAATACCAATTAGGAATTTGGAGGCAACACGGTGCATGTACTGTCTGCACAAGGCACCAGTGTAGGTGTTGGAGGGGTTATGTGCAGACAAAAACTTTTTACAAAGCAAAATACAAAGTTATGTATCAATTGTTTTTCCTTCTTTCTAGTCAGCTCATTTAACTTCAATCAGGGAACAGATTACTTTGGACTTGCTTAAATCTCTACATCATTTACTGTAAATCTGTAGTTATTTAGGTTGGATTTTCTCAGTGCAGAACATTAATGGGTGTCAATGGCTACGTGGAAGGTTGTGAAATAATATCCCAAACAGAATGCTTTGGGAAATGGTAGAAACTGAACTGTACTTACAAGCTAAAGGTGTGGAAGCCTCCTGGCTTGACGTGGCCTGCCCGGCTGTTCTGAAAGGGCTGATGGGGTGTGTAAACAAACATGACAGCCGTCACATCGGGATGCAAATACTGTAAGCCAAAAATAAATATTTATTCTTGTCGGTTTTGAGGACAACAAAACCACAGTAATCTTCGCTGTGAGATGGAGCCCTTACATCAGTGCTGGAAGCCGGCCATCACAATGCAGCTGTTCCATTTGTCACAGCGAAACACACAGACAACAGCTCTGGGGGGAGAATTGAGTGGATGGGAAAAGAAAAAAAGAAAAAGATTTTCCTTGCGATCAGACATCTGTAATAGTGCATATTCCTCGTCTTTACATACGGCAGCTCAGACAACCCTCGAAGCTGTCTTTTTCCCAGCTCCATTTCCCTGAAACCTCATCTGAAAATCATTAACTAAAAAGGCCGTATTGTGCGGAAGTCATTTATAGCTACATTGTGTTGAGTAAATGCACCATAGCAACGGAATGGCCTACTCCATCTGCACAGCAGGTTAAAAGGAATCATTGAAAATGTATTGCATTTAATTTAGCTTGGTGCTATGAATGATTTATGTAAAAGTCCCATTACAAGAGGAACAGAGCCATATTTTCTGAATGCCTAACGACTGAAGTGGGAGCACATTTTCCATTAGTCGTCATACAACTGGCAAAAAAATAAAATGAAAGGGAGATTAATTTTTGTGTGGTAATGAAACCACAGTCTCCCAACAGACACATTTATTTGGAGCTTTTTAAAATGTAAGAGAGATTGATGGTTTGCTGTGTCTAGAATAATTGCCTTTATCGTGAGTTTATTAAGTGAAAGCAGAGTTGGCCCTTAGTTGTTGCAATCACAAAGGATGGAGCTTTTCCACACCTCAGTTGTTCTCAGTGACAAATCTACGGGAGGGGAACTTGTTCATAACCTGAACTCCAGTGATCAGAGAACAGCACTGTGTCTATGCAATTCAAACTAGGGCGGACTAGATGTTGGCTCCAGGAAAACTGAAGGGAGAAGAAAAAGAAAAAGGTATTGGTGCCACCGATAGCAACATGAAATGTGCATCATTTCCAGCCGCTATCTACTTCGTCTCAAGGTCTGATTCATAAAAGATATTGAGCCAAACACGGCTATGAGGTTTTGTGCCATTCATTGGGCACATTTACACACAAAGGCTCAGCAGCGTAACTTCATCGATTATTTAAATCTCATATTTTCAAAAATGTACGGGAGCTTTATTAATTTATTTTTCATGTCACAACTGTCGCTGCGTCCCAAAATAAATGAGTTTGAGCCGACAGCCCGTCTAAATGTGCTTCAGTTTCCACCAACTCTCTGAAGACAATAACAAGTTCTCTAACTGCGTGTGGCTATCAGCGCTGATCTGATCCGTGAAGTCTTCACAGTGAGGCTTATTGCCTTTTGGAAATGTGCTCCTGAATGTAATGACAAAAATAAATGCTCCACTTAAGTAAAAAGTAAAAACATTATGGTCTTATTGGCTGCTAGCACTTCTAATATGAGACTTGGTGGCAATTTGAGAACGTTTGATTGTGTTTAGACCACTATGCATAGAAAGGGCCCCTCAGCAAGTTGCAAAGGCATGGTCAAGTGTGTTAGTATGATTCATTGCCCTTCCCAAAATACTTTCAATTGGATACATTCATGTCCCATGATGCAGAATAGTAAAAAATAAAGATTTTGTTTTATATTAAGAGAGAAGGATTTTATTATATAATTGCTGTACTGTACTCAATAAAATTATTTCAACATATAATTGATTAACTTAGAGAGAGATAACAATTTGTTGGTGTGTATATATATATATATATATATATATATATATATATATATATATATATATATATATATATATATAAATATATATTACACACTATCCATCACAATTTGTATTTTTCTTTCATTAAAAAACAAGTATGACACACTAAAATGTCTTATTGCTAGAAATCTCTTCAGATATTGGGCTCTGGTTGAGTTTGACCTGCAAGGTGACAGACAGCCGACTGGAAGCCAGCAGCGCTTTGCTAAATGTCAGTCATTGTTCAGTTCATTTACGTGGATTGATTTAGGTCTTGCTTGCAGATCAACGCTGCAGGCGGGAAGAACGAGTAGAGAAAACGCATCAATATTTTCAATGCATTCCCAAAGCCAAGCCTTCAATCTCACCCCTGCCCCGTGGGGACAGCCAACCACGTCTCATCTCCATATCAGTTGGTCGCTTTGCTCGGCTCTGCCTCGTTTACCTGCCTAAATTTCAGCAACCTGGGATGGCATCTCATACAGCTGTGTGATGAAAAGGAAAGGTTAAGTGCCAGACATACTGTGGGTGCAAAATCACAAGATGTTTTCTACCATTGTTCTCCGAGAGAGGAATAGATATGATATTACCTCCGGTGCTGCCATGAAACTGAATTTGTATTCATAACCTGCCTGCCAAGCGCACACATGAAACAGATACAACAGAGGACATAATGGAATATTTTTGCTCTCTGCCTTTCAGATGGAATAATAGCAAACACTGAGGGCCGAGGAAGGAGTTTGAGGAGGGTAAATTCAATAGTGGGATTATAATATCTGAGAGAGAAACAGTAAACATGAGCCGCGCCAGTTTTCAGAGGCCGCCTGTGTATAATGTCTTTAATTTGGCACTTAAAAGAGCACAACTTCAAGAGGCTTTATATGGAAGATACCAACAGAACATGAATGAAAAGACGAGGGAATGCTTTGCCCAAATAAATCTGAGCAAATTTAAGGCAGAGTTGCAGATAGAGATCAATCCATTCCCTCGTGCTATTTTTCTCCATCTCTTTCATTTGTTTTGACAGGCTATTCCTCCACCATACTGTCCACAATCCAGTATGGGGAGGGACTGGATTGGCTCCACACAAAAAAAAAAAAAAGCTGTAGAATGCGCCATCAAAATTGCACTGGACACGTCAGGGTAAATGTCAGTGGTCTCTATTTCAGTAGCATTTATGGGGTTCACTCCTTGTGATCATTGAGGTTAAGGGTAAGATTAACTGTATTGAACCTTGAGGGGAGATTGTGTAGCAGTGTGACTTTTAATCCCTTTTAACCTGATGATGTACCGGTTTCAAGTGGAAGAAACACTTGTCCTCTAGTCCACAGAGGAAATGTGATTTCAAACAAGAAAGTTCATGTTTCAGTAACTGATGCCTTAATACAATTGTTGTCAAGTGTGAGCTGTAAAGGCATTTCAGAGGGGGGGGGGGGGGGGGAATGTGAAGTCCATCTCGAGTTAAAGGAATCTGGATTGAGGTTTACCAATAATAGTAAAAATGAAATGCATTATGACATTTCTTTGCACTGATCCTCCCAGCAATGGTTAATAAGAACTCTCCCTGTATTACAAATTAATATTGTTCATACTAATGTCTCTAATTGTTTAGCTTGGGCCGCTCACTCAACTTTTGTAGCTATTATGTGAATTCAAGCGTCCAGAATGTGTACCATGTCGTTCTCTTTAAAAGGGGAACTGTTTTTCTATACATTTTCCCATGTTTTTGTGTCTAACTGACTAAAAGGGACGATAATATCTGAAATTGGTCCAGTATTGAGGGAGAGCTCTGTGGACGGGGCTGCAATGTGATCTATCGGGGGAAGCTGGCACCGTGGTTTACGTCCACTAAAAGTCCTTGTTTTTGCCATGACAGACTCTGATTGTTATTGTTATGAGTCTGATATAATGGACAGAGTCTCACTCTCGAAGAAATCAAGTTCTGAAATCTCACACGGTGATGTGTTGCCAGACGACTTTGGTGGAAACGTTGCGATCCTAGCTGAGCTGAGTGTGTTGTGTTAGAGCACAGTAAGTGTAGCTTGTTCTTTAAAAGAGTTTCAATGTCGTGGCTGAATATTTAGTTCATTTGGTGCTTATTCAGATTTCTCCTTGAGCTAGACTTGGACAATGAAAGGTACAAACAAAACAGGGACCCACTTGTGAAAATATTGTTCCATCGCAATACTAGAGGTCAAAAAGCCCATAACGTGCCTTTAAGATTCCTTGTGGATGAATCCTATTCACTTTGGTTATCCCCTCACTTCTCATGTGGCAACACCAGCAGTCGAGGTTCTTCACTTGTTCTGTGAAATATCCAATGGTTAGCATTTGGAACTAAAGACTTTTGTGGTTCCTAAATGAAGAAAATCTATTAACTATACCAAGTTTAGTGATTCTCTGACTTTTCCTCTACTGCAACCAAGAGAGGAGGAATTTGTGGTTTTAAATGAGGTCAAAATTCTCCTTCGTCCAATATAAGCATTGGTTAATCAAAATAAAATGGATTCACAGTAAGGTGGGTGCCGTGATTTTTGATATATTTCCAAAGGGGTATCGACATTCTACATCGTTCTTACATAACAGTAATATCAACAATGACAGTGTTCAGCCAATGGTAGTGAACAGTTACTTAAACATAGCAATTATTGACAAACTGCTATATAAGTGGTCAATAGCAGAGGAGGTGCTGTAAATTGATGTTTTTTCATATTTTTTTTCAAAGTCACCCTAACCTCTTGTTGACCTCAGATCAGCCAAACAAATACTGTAACAGCACAACTGAGAAAATAACTGTTGCAGTTAAACGTATGATTAAAAATGTAGACTGATCAAATCAGCCTCATTTATTCACAGAGCCCGAGGCTGCGCATGATTGGCTGAAAACTAGCATCAAGCTATACTTTATTAGTGATGCCTGATGAGCTTCTTCCCTCTCATGGGGTGGGGATGGGGGGTGTTGTTGATTTGGGCTGATGAGCCTAATCAAGCTAATCAATGGTGGGGGGGCGGTTAAAACAATAAATAGAAAATTGTAGCTCTGTAGCTGGACTGGATTTCCTGCTAAAACCTCTAGATACAGCTCTGATAGCATGACTGGATTATGAGACATGCCCCCCCGGGGCACAGATATGCTCCTCCATAAAGTAAGACACACAGGTGGTTTGTGGTCATTTTATGTCTCTTTGTAGTTGCTTTTTTGTCTATTTGTGGTCATTTTGAGTGTCTTTGTTATTGTGTTGTGCGTCTTTGTAGTTGTTTTGTGTCTCTGTAATTATTTTATGTTTCTTTGTTTCATATATATTGTTAATATTGTCAATGTAAGTCTAAGCATGAACACTTTCACCTTTCACAGAATGCTACACGTTGCATTCACCAGCATCTTTATGATGGGTTTCCTATTTTTTTTTCTTTGAGCTGCTAAAGCTGAGATCCACATGAGGTTACGACGTCACCCTGAATGCACCAGTTCACCGAGCACTGCCCTCAATTGCATCCTTTTTTTAGATTTAGACACAAAATATGCACGATGCCCTTCCAAAGTCTCGGAGGAGCTTTGTTCTAGAAGGGAAACATTAAGAGCTTAGTGTTAAGTACCTAACCCGAGTGAGACAAAATAAAGTTCTTCAATTAACACCTACATGTTGATGTGTAACCTACATAATGTGTGTGTTTGATTTGGAAAACATTTGGTGACAGAGCCTGCAACACTGTTGTAGTTTACCATTATTTGCATAACCCGGTGTTTCATCGCCCTCCCTCGCTGTGTATTCTTCAAAGCATTTATTCTATCATGTCAGACTCAGGATGGTGAAGGGACCTCATCATGCCCCATCAGCTAACTCACTTTGGTAATTAAACAGTTTCCTTGGAACAGAATATTAGGGTCTGTAATAATGAGGAGAGGATCCTTCAAGTGTCAATCAAAGGTATGCCATCTGAAGAGAGGAGGGAGGTTTGATTGAAGGGGGAAAGTGTTCAGTTTCAGTTGTTAAACTCCTACTGTTGCATGATGTCACCATTAAAAGACCAGCAGGTATAACTTGAATAAAGAGAACAGTAATTTTGAGATCTTTGTAAAAAGAAGAATCGTTGATTTTACACATTAAGATCAGTTTAGTTTTACAACAATCCTTTGCAGCTCCGGAGAAGCTCTCTCATGCCTGAGGAAATATGTCTGATGATGTAATAAGGGTTGTCTAGATTTGGGATTGGACATTTTAAAAAATCGTAACAGAAAGCCTGCATTACATACTGAGAGTGTGGTGTTACTACACGGTGAGAGTCTCATGAAAGATGCGATCAAGTTGCATTATAGAAAAGTGGGCTCCTGTGTTGTTGAAGCAGGTTAAATTTAAATTAAGTCAACATGTCCTTTCTCTGGCTTCAAGTCCATGGCCCCAAGCCTGGTCCACTCACCCTTGGGCAGTAGGATACTAGATACCAACGCACGCTTCATCGTCTGTATGAGACCTACCGTTTTTTTCTGACTGAACTGAGTGGATGTGTTGCCTGAACCTAAGCGCCCCAGTTTCACAATGTTTACCTTGTGTTATATGTTAACGTTAACCAGGTCTGACCCTTCGGCGTGAAGATACTACGCAAAAGGCAACCCCCGAGGGTCATTATAGTGGCAAGCTTCAAAATATGATTCGTAGGGATGATGCTCAGGAAGTGCGCCGGGTTTTGAAGTACATTTTTGAAGTGGCCAAACTGTGGAATTACAACTTCCGTAACATGGTGGCATTGAGCCAAAAGGTCCCTAAGACTTTATTACAGACTTACAGAAAGAAAGAAAAAATGAACTTTCCAGTACGAACACTTAGAAAGGCCTTATTTATTTATTTTATATTATCAATAGGTCCTATAGCTGAATCCAGTTATTTTCATTGGCGTAATCAACATCGTCCAAGTGAGCAAGCCAAGACCGAGCAGCTGGTCCGCCGGGATAAAGGAAACCGCTAGTGCGCTTGATCTTTAGGCCACATGGATGCGTAAGATCTGGATCATTTTTTACCGTGCAGTCGGCCTTTATGGTTTCATGCACCACTGAGTGCCCAAACCTATTAAAAGTCAATGTATGCTGTTGTTTGCGACTTGCAGAGTGGATATTTAATTCCTCAAGCACATGTTTATAGGCAGAAAACTAATTGTACTGATAGTCAATATCAACCTTTTGCAACTTTCCATTTAAATGAATGAATTTGTCACCATTATGTTGATTAGAATAACCTAATTTGCTATTGCAAAATAGTTACAAAAAATATCATTTTGAACTAGGAAAAAGATCATCAAATATAAAATCATCAAATATTAAGGTATAAGTGGTAGAACCACTGATATAGAGTGGTACTTTGTGCAGGTCTGACTCAAAGGCATAGGGGAATTGTTTGTAATTACAACATTCAAAGTTGACCCCTGAACACTGTTGCCAGATCACAGCCAAGTGAACCACCTGCAGCAAAAAGTGAAAGCCAACCCCAGATTCACTCTAGTTTTAGAACAAGCTTTGTCCACTTTTTGCCGTATCGCCTCGCTTTTACATTTTCTTCATCATTGTGTCCGCAACACGCGGTGCTCAAAGGCTGACGCCCTTAAACATCCCTGATTTTAGGTAAATCTTGCATTTCCTGTGATGATGGTAACAGTTTGTCCGCAACCTGCTGAAAACCCGACCAACAAAATAAAAAAGTTTTCAAATGCATTTTATGACCGATATGCCAAACAGACCATCTGATTTATCCTTAGGCCCTGCTGCTAGCGAGTTATTACATAACGGCACAAATAAGGATGGAATACAGAGTGAGCTGTTGAAGTTTGATAATAATCCAGAAGATCAAGGTGAAAATGTAGGTGCATTCTGTTTCATGCTATTCTGCCAGATGAATGCAGAGATCAATCCTCCATGGTGAGAACATTACAGAAACCCTGTGTTGACTTAGCTGACAGATCCATCCCCAGTAGACATAATATGTAAAGTCATTTCCCTTGGTGTCACTTTCCAGAGATGTCACTTTGTAGGTTTTTGTTTTTATAATGAAAGAAACACTTTATCCCTCTTTTCATATGCTCACATCGACTAAACCTTTCAAAAGGAAACAGACATACTTTTTTACACCTTTTTTGACACATTGAGTCACAGCTTCATGTGAGGACTTTCACATTTCATAAGATCACCAGAGATAATGCATCAGTGAGACAGCAACACACACATGATAGAAGTCTACTTTTGTGACTGTAAGTGAATATTTTAAACACATCACTTCTGTATAGATTTAGATAGAACCCACTCGGTCACCATAGGTAATTACTCATCCTACAGCTCACGTTACCTGTGGTGTACCGCAAGGTTCAATCTTAGGTCCAATTTTATTTTCCATATACATGCTCCCACTTTGTCAAATCATCCAACATCACAATGTTTCTTTTCATTGCTACGCAGACGACACACAGATATACCTTCCCTTGAGACCTGATGACCCCAGAAGCCTGGCTGCTATTTTAGACTTTCTGAATGTCAACTGTTGGATGGCACAACATTTTCTTCAACTCAATAACTCAAAATCTGAAATCATAATATTTAATCCCCGAAACCCGATCACTCCCATTAAAAGTGCCCTTGGCCCCCTCATTAACATAAAGTCCACTGCCAGAAACTTAAGAGTAGTTTTTGATTCAGATTTAAGCTTCAAACCACAAATCAAAAAAGTTGTCCAGTCCTGTTTTCTAGAAATTAGTTAATTAATTAATCGTATGAAGGCAAATCAATGTCAAAATCCGAGAAACAGACCTAGCATCTGTGTCAGAGTGATATCCAAAGACTATCCAAAGACGAGGATTGTAACCAATTAGATGTAGAGATACAATGGAGACTGGGTCCGCCCACTTACTGTCAAAAAGAAAAACAACTCGCGAGCGAGCAGGTTAAAGTTCCGCGAGCGAGCAGGTTTCAGCTTCGCGAGCGAGCAGGTTTCAGCTTCGCGAGCGAGCAGGTTTCAGCTTCGCGAGCGAGCAGGTTTCAGCTTCGCGAGCGACTTTAGCTCGCGCGAGAGTGAATTTTGCTCGCGGAGTGTAAAAGCGCTCGCCAAAGTAAAATGCGAGCGCGCATGTATCTCATTTGCGCTCTCGGATTTTGACATTGATTTGCCTTCATACCATCGCCAAAATCGAAAAAATGCTCACTCACCCTGATCTGGAAAAAGTAATTTGTGCATTCACCTTTTCAAGACTTGATTACTGTAATTCCGGACTATAGAACGCACCTATATATAGGCCGCACCTGCTAATTTTTAAAAGAAAAAATAAATTGTACATGAATAAGCCGCACTTGTCTATAAGCCGCAGGTGTCCCCGTTGAAACATGAGGTATTAACGTGGCAAGATGTTACAGGAAAGATTTTTTAAACTTTGAATTAAATAAATGCCGGTAACATCCACAACTACATACATACCGCAAATGCTTTTTTTTCAGAACAGTGCTTTTAACAGTACTAAAGTCTTCTTCTTCAGTATCGGAATTGAACAGCCTGAAGGTATGTAATTACTTCGTCACACATTTTCTCGGCGAAAATACAGGAACCTACCAGCAAAAGTCATTGATCACTATCGCCATCATCCTCCTGTGCACTAAAACCATTGAAGTCCTCTTCTTCAGTGTCGGAATTAAACAGCCTCAGAATTGCTTTGTTGCACTCAGTCTCTCTTTCGTTTGCGCTCTCAATGTCACTTTCCTCCTGAGGCAAATTCGCCCTTGAGCTTACGCTGTCCTCCTCATCACGCAGCAGTCCAGCCTTTCGGAACCCGTTGGTGATGGTGGATTCTTTGACACTGCTCCACGCTGTTAGGATCCACTGGCAGACTTGAGAAAAAGTTGATCTTCGCATGCGGCCAGTTTTTGTAAAGGATTTCTCGCCGCTCGTCATCCAAGCCTCCCACTGTTCGGTAATTTCATTGGTCTGATATGACGAGGTTAAATGTGTTGGCGGCGGGAAGCTAGTTAGCCTATGAAAATCCATCAATTAGCCGCATCGTTGTAAAAGCCGCAGTCTCAAAGCGTGTGAAAAAAAGTAGCGGTTTATATGCCGGAATTTACGGTAGTTCAGAATGTAGCAGCTTCTCACTGGTTTTAACAGACGTCATCACATCACCCCAATCCTGGCTTCTCTCCACTGGCCCCCTGTTTGTTTTAGAATTGATCTCGTAGATGTGTGAGACTTTCAAGGCAACTTGTGTTGTTTCCAGTTCCCAACCTCTACGTCTTCCACTCTGTTTACTGGCAGATTACAGCGATTACGTCGTCTATACCGCCAACTACGCTTTGAGTATAGTTTATTCTCTCACAACCAGTTGGCGGAAATGCGGATTGGAAACACAACTATTGTCGCCCTTCAAAGAATATCTGGGTTCTGTATTCTAATATTCTGGTTGTTATATATTAATATTTAAAGTGCAGTGTATTCATATTTGGACTTCTGTATATTATATTTGGTGTGCTGTGTATATTATTATTTGGATGTATGTATATTAATATTGCAGGCTGGTCGCTTCCAGCGATCTTAGCTATATTTATGAAACATAATGCACCGTAATTCGTAGGTATCCCACAAAATGATTTTGTATGTTATCCACATAATCATGAATGAGGAAGTATTAAGACTGTAAAAGCCCACACATGGCGGGAAAAAGAAGAGTTGGATGGGATCCTTTTCAGCCAGGAGACTGCTGTTTATTCACCGTGTGAAACGAGAAGTCAACATTGATATATTTGTCACGTAAATGACTTCTTCAGTTACGTGAATTCTGTAGTTATTTCAACCCAAACAACAATATTTTCCTGAACCTAACAAAGTGGTTTTGTTGCCTAATCCTAATTTAGTATTTCAAGATATTTTTCTAACCTGGATGCATGTAGTTTTGTTTTATAAACCTAACAGTATTTTCCTATAAAGGAAACTTTTTGTAAGATATCATACAAATCTTTTATTAGGATACTTTGTAACATTGTGATATTACTTTGTTGTATATTTGCCAGCGAGTCTTCTCAGCTACATCCTTCCTCCTCCTGTTAGTATGTGCTGTATATTCATTCTGATATAGTCTCAGGTTGTGGTGCTGCTGGTCACCAACATTGCAAAACTTGGTTGGTTATGCCTGCTCGTGCTTGAGATCTAAATGCAGTTCAGGAATTTGTATAAAGCCTTGTTAGCTACCCTCGAGAGCTGCAATCCTCATTGCATCAAATAATATTAAATAGTAGGATAGTATGACCAACACTCTGATGATTTTGATAATTTATGATTTCTAAGAGGTTAGATTATCAACGGCGTTGACCAACATGTCTCTTAACGCAATTATAGACCCACAACAAATTAGAGCAACGAAACATGTGACATAGCGCTGAGCAACCAGTGACCAGGTCCGACCGGAGTAGATGGCCAATCACAGAAAAAATGTAAACGGACTACAACATGCAGCGATGAGCTGATGCGTCATGAGTTTTAAGATTTGACCAATCCATCAGAAGTACGGCAAACATATCGTTCTTCTCAATTTCTTTCAACACTGACACAAGGCTTCCACAGAATATTCCACATCAGCCATGAAATGACCTAACGGCTCCTCTTCATGGTCTTTGTCTCAAACACGCCCCTTATTAGATAAATGCTTG
Source organism: Leptoclinus maculatus (assembly GCA_032191485.1). Classification (NCBI taxonomy): domain Eukaryota; kingdom Metazoa; phylum Chordata; class Actinopteri; order Perciformes; family Stichaeidae; genus Leptoclinus; species Leptoclinus maculatus. The sequence goes on from JAVDOI010000013.1 coordinate 18,976,531, forward strand.
TGATTGGCCCGGCCCGTTACAGGCCGCTGGAAATTTGATTAAAGAGGAACGGGACCAGATGCATCTGCAAGAACAAATCGAACATGAGGTCGCAGATTTGTAGTTTTATGTTCTTAAGTTTCACCAATGTTTATCAATATAATTAGATCAATAATCAATAATAACTGCATTCCTGCATTGCTTCAGTATATTTCTGCACTCTTTCCATCCCTAATTGTCAGTCTGATTTTAGTGCTTTAGAAATTCAGATCCATACCTTCTTTTGTATTATCTCTCTGATCTAAAAGGCCTATAGGCTACCAGCAATATTTGCCAAATAAGATGTCTCAGGATTCAGCTCACGGGAGGTATTATGAAAATACATTGTGGAATATCATTTCTATCGAGCCAGGGGTCCATTAATTTGAGCTTAAAAGTGAATCCATTTGCAAAAGCCGCCACTACAGCTCTTCTCTGTTTCAATTCACTGGCAGCCATTTGTAATTGCTTTGTGCCGTGAGTGGAATGGACGTATGCTTATGATTGAATGCATAGTCAGCATTGATCAGAGCGGGAGATATCTGGGGTTGTCCCTGTGGAAATAATTCTTCAATGATGCCAACTTGGATAATTCCCAAAACTAAATGGTCAACAATTTAGAATACAGCTCTCAGCATTGACTTCCTGGTGTAAAACCGTTGAACAACTTGAGACAACGATCTGCTTGATTTTCCTTGGGGGGATTCAGTGCCAAATATTTGCCTCTGTATTGATATTCTGTGTATATATTTCTAGCTTGCTAAATTTGCTACTTTACCATAGCAGTTCTCATCTGCAATGATTACTTTTTGTGTTTTGGCTGCTGAAAGAGTTCTGTTAAGACACTGTGTAGTCGCATATTCTCTGACCATGTCAAGGTTAAGGTTCCTTTGTTAAGAACCAAGGACGACTGAACAAATCTGCTGGCTGATTCATAGGTTGCACTCTCGAGCCACACAGTCAAAGTAAAGACAGTTTTGCTGAAAGTGAAAGCATTGATCAAGGGCTTGATTTCCACTCAGGGAGTGGGCGACAGGTATCACTTTTCAAAATTGTATTTTTGTCCCCCCTACCTTTTATAGTTTCAGTTGATTTGATAAAACATGTTGATGACCTCATCTGACTCACGTACGATTATTACCACAAGCTCAAAATGTCTCATCCACAGACTGCATATAAGAAATGGACGTAGTCACAGTGACCCATTGGTTTGTAAACTACAGTTTTGAAGCCTGAAGTATTTTGTCTGTAGCCGTCTGGGTTTTCGGCCATCGCCATCTTGTTCTTTTAGAACCAGAAGTTGCACAAGGGTGTAGAGCTAAGTACAACTGCAGGCTGAATATGACACATTTTTAGGCTGTGAAAGGGTTAAAGTTATAAAATGGAAAACGTAGACATCTCCCAGACCGGACAACACCATGGTAACTACTCTAGTTGCTCTGTGTCGTCACTGCGAAGATGGTGGCATAGAAAAGAGGCAGCCAGCCAGACACGGAAGGCAATTCTCAATTCCCTGGACTGTAAATGGTAAATGGACTGTACTTGTATAGCAATTTTCTATTCTTCCGACCACTCAGAACGGTTGAAACACTACATGTCATCATTCACCCATTCACACCCATTCATACACTGATGGCAGGGGACCATGCAAGGTGCCACCTGCACTTCAGGACTCTAACTAACATTCATACAACATTCACACACCGTAGGCACAGCTACTGGAGCAATTTGGGGTTTAAGTGTCTTGCCCAAGGACACATCAACTGAGATGAGTAGCAAAACCTGTGTGTGTGTGTGTGTGTGGTAAACAGAATAATGCCTTCTCTTTTTTATGCAGGCAAGTCGTCTGCTTCCCTTCTTCAGGATCCAAAAACAGTCTATTGTCCGTCCAGCGAATGTAGAACTATTCCTACCAGTGGTGGCCAGCCAATAGAGGACGCTAGGGCGCCGCCCCCCCCCCCCCCCCCCCTTGAGCCACAGAAAAAAATATATATAAATCATAATAATAATAAATCATACAAATTGTCAATATTTGTGTTTTTGAAACATGGAATGCACCCAGTAATATGTGTACAATATGATATCTGCGCAAAATATATGCTTTTCCTGCTCGTCCTCTCCGCCTGTCTGCATGTCTCAGCAGCGCTGGAGAAATTGCCCACAGGAGTCGGGTCTGTGAAGCAGTTTAGCCAATTGCTGATTAAAGATATGAATGTGTGACATACAATTTAGCCAATCAGCGTCCTCAAATACATTCAGCATGGGGCAAAATTTGTATCGCCCTAAACTGCGTGTCCTCGTCAGGAGTAGTCTCTACAGGCGAGCGCGAGCACTACTCCTCCAAGACCCGTTTGAGGAGAACTTTGGCGGAGAAACTCCAGGTGAAAGAGCTGATCCCAGATCAGCCTGACCTCACAATCAGACAGCAGACTAGCGGGAAAGGGAAGCAGTACAGCTTCTCTACTAGCTGTACACCAGACAGGTTTGGCTAGCTGGATGCAGTCATGCTAGTAAAACACAAGTTTGTGTTTATATCGAGACCTCAGGGTGTGCCCCGTCTGGTAAACACATTTCCAACCAAAGCATATCATGTTTTTTTTATATACGTATCAAGCAGCTGTTAATTGTTCATCATTGTTAACAACATTACAGTCACGCTCAAAGCTTTAACAACTGTTTTCCTCCGTCCTCTGCACATTTCCTGAAACTGGCTGCTCACTACCTTGTTCTATAAAAGTAGCTGCTCAACAAATCTTTGCTGTAGTATGAAACTGCACTGAACCTGTTGTTACCATGGTAACCGCGGGAGTCAAAGAACCAGGACTGAAGTCTTCAGGATATCGCCTTGTAGTATGAAAATGACGTGTACTGTACTGAGGTCGCTGTGGCTCAGAAGGTAGAGTGGGTTGTTGGTTTAATCCCCAGCTGTACATGTCAAAGTGTGGTAGAAATTATTTCCAGAATCCAGAATTTAAAAATGTAACGACTAAATGTGCTGCTCATTAACTATATATTTTTTCATTTCATTTAGCTACTGGCATCCATGCAGCTCCATTATTCTGTGCCTGTCATGATTGATTCAAATATAATAATGGATTCAGAAAGATGTTTGATTCAATTGATTCCTGTCTGACTCATTTTCTTGTAGGACATACGTGATTGTGTACTTATGTAATGGATGCCAATAAAATGAATTGATTAATTAAAGAATGGAAATGTTGCACACATACTTTATTCATAACAGCCTCCCCAAGTTCCCATCATAAGAAATGGATAAGAAAATTGATGGGATTTTCATAACCAGTGTTATGGATTAAATTGGCATCATAGGACATCAATGATACATCATAAAAAGGTTTCCTTGTAGACTCATAAAAAACTATTTCTTCACCCTTTTTTAAAGAAAGAAAATATGCACATATGGTTTGTCATATCTGTGATGGATTACTCCTCTCCATAAACATCAGGCTCTGAGCCTACTTACTGTTGGATCTTTAAAGATAGAGAGCGGCCCGCCAAGTCAGCATCACAGATGTGGGGAAATGGCATCATCACATTTTGAGTTTTCAAATTCTGTAAGTTGTCTGCGTACATGAAAATAGACTCTGGTGTTGGAGCTGGCAGGAATCCAATATCATTATATTCCTCTTTATATTCAATAATATGCAGATGGCTGACAATACAGAAAACGTGTTAATGCATTCTTCCACATCTGTGATGTCTGTGATGTAAAGAACTGGCATTCTGTGATGTACCTCGTCTACTACAGCTGCTGCTGCAGCCCCGTGTCTACAGTGGACGTGTTCACAGTGATGCTGAGCACTCAAGTGTTTTGACAGAGCACACGGCCTTATGCATAATGATGTACTTTTAAGTGGACAAAAAATAGACATGAATACTTATTTTTAAATTTAAATTCAAACTACTCACAGCATTGAGATATTTTACTTTGAAAACATGTATCTGAATTCATTGTTCTCAAAAGAAATATGATATAGCTTTTGAAGGAGATAGGATCACACTTTTATGAGATTAAAATATGAGCAATCTATTGTAAGGACGTGTACACTGCCGCATGGGTTAAAATAAAAGCACATTTTCTCATAGGGAATAACCTATATGAGTGTCTTTCACAGATAACCCTGTATTCTGTATTCTCTCTGTGAAGGTTGCAGTGAAAATCATAAAAAAGTTTTGCACATCATTTTTGCCATCTGAATTTTACTGAAAAACACACAATTCAGTGATTTTCAATATCCTGTTACTTATAATCTACAGTATCTATAGTCTCCATTTACATCCCATCTCACAGCTGTTTATAATTTTAGTCACTGAGGCCTCTGCAAAAGCATAATCTTGGGCCATAATTGGAGAACTCGCAGCTGTAATTAAATGATAAGGTGTTTTTGCAAACATATCAGATTTTTGTTGGCGGCAAGATGGCAGTTGTTTGAATGAGGAGGTTGAGGTAGTACAGATCATTGATTAAATAGAGAGTCTGTTAGTGTCATCCCACTTGCTGTCTGTCTGTTAGACAGTCACTCCCTCACCTTATCAGTTTGGCAGATTAGCTGTGAAAGTAATACTGTGAATGCCATCAGATATATTATAACGGGAACTGTGGCAGCTCCTAATTCACAGCCAACCTCTACACCGATGCACGCACATGTAGGACGCCAGTGCTTTTGAATAGCTCTCATCAGTTATCAAATGATCTGCTCACTGCTCATTACCATTTACTCCAGCAGCAGTAATAATATGAATGGTGGTGTCAGTAAAGCAGCAGAGAGAACAGTGCCAGGAAATAATGGCTGAATGCTCATGTAATTATAAATGTAGGTCGTCTGAATCACCACATGGTCTTCAGAAAATGCAATTTTTTTCAAGTTTTTAAGAGTTTAACATAATTGCTTCAAAATGAATTGTGTAAAGTGGCTGTAATAAAGTCCCAGTGATCGTGGTTGAAGCTTTTAATCGCTTTCACTTGAGCCAGGTGGCTCCCTCTGGGTTCAAGAGGCTCTTTGTGGGAGCATCCATCTATGATGAGGCCTGTCTTGGACAAGGACTGCTTTAAGTGGTAAATACCTAATTTCATTTATTTCTGAGAACCCAGTGAAACCTCTGGCTCTGAAAAGTCCAACCCAGAAGTCCTAAAAACTGCAGTTCCTTGAATGGCCACTTGAAGTTGGCTCCAATGTGGAGTCAATCTCCATAGACCTTCGCCAAAATTTGAATCCCAATCAGTTTTTTAAAGATTGACAGCAACGTTATGATTGGCTTTGGGCGGCCGGAAGTAGGATAAGAAGTGGGATTGTTCTCCTCCTCCTAACATGTCCGGTATGTGAAATATAGATACAAATAATGAGGATGAATGTCTTTTTGTCACAAATCTTTGATTCATGTCGTTCATAACTGGACATTTATCTTTATTATCTTTGTCTGTAGGCTACAGCACAACAAAATAGGGAATAACAACAATTAAAAACTTACAAAAATGATTTGTCGCGTTAAATATCACTTATTTCTGTCATTAGTTGTACTAATAAAATAAAACCCACTCCATCTGCCCGCACATTTGTGGTGTCGTGTGTACACATGGTGCCGCTTCAGCTACTGTTGTCATGCTTCACTGTGATTGGCTCAGCTGTTTCAGAACCATGACGGCAACATGCAGGGTATGAAACTAACTCAAAATCAGTACTAGTCCCAAGGACTAGTAGGTTCATAAAACTACTAGTCCTGAGCAATCTTTACTAGTCCTTCATGAAGCTTTGGGGAATGTACCAATCACGGGGTGTAGGGATGTGTGTGTGGAGGAAGACTCTCCCAAGGCAATTATCTAACAGTGAAACCGCAGAGATGCAAGGTACTAATCAAGAGTTTTATTGTTTGTAACATTATGGCTGTACAAAGATTGATGCATGTTACATCATGATGTCGTGAAATTAAGACCAAAAACTGTTACTCCTGTTGAGATGGACAGGGGGTCAAAGTTGGTCATTTAAGATGTATTCCAATGGGAGCTCGAAATACAGGGGTGGTACCTTAACAACACAACGACGCGTTTTGTCCGATGTGCCCGTGTTTTAGCAATGTCGAACCCCGTTGCGAAACCTGTCCGCCTCGAAACTGAAACCAAATTATCGGAATACGGCATCTTAAAATCGCAAAATATGCTTATAATGGTTTGGGGATTGACAATTCTTGCATTATTTAGGCTCGTAGTGAAGATGAAGGTTAAGATCACGATTAAATATTGTACAGCAGTTCAAATTGCCAAGTTGAAGAATTCCGCTATGGAACGTACCGGCTAAAAATGTAGCTATATTCCACCGTGGGGAGTAACAGCATGTCACCACGGCAGTTTAAGCAGTGAACGCTCGGTGCCCAAAACAATACGCAGTCTATGAATAAAGCAGGCATTTGTTCTAATTTTAGATTAAGTATTTTTGTTAGATCACAAAAAGATATTGGGTGTTAGTTCATGTGCTGCAGTGATAAGAGCTTCACCATCTATATTTCTTCCGCGGACGAATCTTGGCGGGCTGCTGGTGAAACTGAAAGAGAGGCCCGGCCTGATCGATGAATATAGTGCCTTTCGCATTGCGTAAACAAAAAATTATAATCGAAACAAAATAGTCTAATATCCTCAACAATTTGGGGAATAGTGGAATGTTACTGTTAAAGTGACTGGGAAGGAATGTATCATTGTACTGGTTCATTACAGGTTGTGGCCACCAGGGGGCATCTATCAGAATGCACTCCAGACAAGATGTTCCTTTGAGAGGTTTATTGACAGTAGTCAAACAAGCAAGTGTGTGGTTCTGAAACAGATATCCATGAAATAATGATTAGTAAAAACCTCTATACAGCATTGGTTCCAAATTAGGACATACAGGGACAGAATACAGGCAGCGATAAACATGTCCGGGACTCCTACAGTCGGCACTTAGCAAACAACGAACGAGCCGCTAAATATCAGACTAGATTGCCGTGCAAATGACACAATATAACCCTTATGATGACATTTGACTAACACCAAACGTTACGTTTACTTACTGGTTGTTTACACGCACACAGTCTTGAAAGGTGAACTCCGAACATCCACATAAACTCTAATCTATTTACGGACACCTGTCATTTCGCGCCACTACTCTCGTCAGAGCCTTTTCACCAACTTAATACCGGTGATATTAGTCCGCGAGCAGCTGACTGCCGTCCTCTTCCGCAAGGGGCGTCGTGCGGTTCCTGCTCGGCTGTTTCTCCGAAACCCGTCAATAGAGGTCGTCCTTCGTCACAGTTACATTTACTTATCGGGAAAGTCTTTTTCCGGACATAAATAACGAATAAAGCCTCTCAAATTTCACTCGCCATGAGGACTAGTGAGAATGATAATTTAGGTAGTCCCTCCAAAAATCCACTCGCCTCGGGCTAGCGGACTAGCGTTAGTTTCCGACCCTGGCAACATGGCAACATTTCTGCGGTACATGCCTGCCAAATGTACTTGGTGCCTATATCAAGATTAGGACACCACATTTATAGCCGATGAAAACATTCCTACAATCAGACATAGACATCGCAATGCTATAATAAGTGCTGCCCCGAAGGCGATGGACCCATTCAAGTAATATATAAGCGTAACCTGCATGAAAATATAAAAAAGGGAACTATTCACTCTAAAAATACCATTAGGATGTAATGTAAAGGGCTTTTCATCCTTCTTGAGTGCAGGAAGGACCTGCACGGCTCTATTTATGCAGAGAAGAAAGTGTTTGAAAGCCTCGAAGATGAGCAGCCAAATCTAGTGTAGTGTGTTATATATGGGGAGTATATACATGGAGTAACATTAGTATTTGTCTGAAATCGTGTTTGTATCCATCTGGTGAAGTTCAATATTCCCTTTCCTTTTGCTCTTTGTCCGTCAGCTCTTAGGTGCTGGTAGTGTACAGTGAATTTCTTTCCGCTTTTTTGCGGCCTTAAAGTGATGTTGATGAGAGCAGTGGAAGTGGTTATCCTTACAAAAAGTAATTTAATTTCAATGTAATTTAAATTGAATCTAGGGTTATTCACAGTTCCATGTGCATCATTTGCCATCTCTATAGATGGACACATGGTAGATACAGGTGATTGTGTAATGGAGAACTTGAGATCAAGGCTGTAACTTTATGTGGAAGATCTTGGCTCAGGTAATGTCCCAGTTGTCTGTCTAACATCAACCCTCCAGTGTTTACCACCCTGAGAGACACGATGCGCTGGAGAGGGTCCACCAAACTTTAAAGTCCATGCTCCGTGGGTACTGCTTCTAGTCCAGTAAAGCGTGGGATGAGGGCCCGCCCCCTGTTGTTGCTGTCCATGAAAGCCTGCAGGGATCAATGAGTTTTAGCCCAGCTGATCTCGTCTTTGGACACACAGTGCACGGCCCATTACGCCTACTCAGGGGCTGATAAACCAAAAGCAACGCACAACATTTTAGATTACGTAAGCTCCTTCAAGGAAAAGTTGCATCATGCTTGTGAAACAGCTCCTTGGTCCCTTGCCTATGCTCAGTGTAAGATGAAAAACAAATATGACCAGAAATCTTTGATGAAAAAGTGCTAGCCTGGTGATGAGGTTCTGGTCCTGTTGCCAGTTGCTACTGGCCAACAAGCTAACATCTCAGGCCCCTATTTTGTTGACCGCCAGTTGAGTGACAACGATTATGTCATTAAAACACGAGTGTGTCACGTAAACATGTTAAAATGTTACTCCTATCACGCCAACAATCCGTCCCCAGTAGTCCCTGTCGTGGTGCTTGCTGCGCCGCCTCCCAGCAGTGAGGATGAGCTGAGTGAGAGGCGAGGTACCGTTCAATGTGCTCGCCTAAAATAATTCCGAAGTTTTGTCCAAATTGGATGAGTTTTTGTCACATTTGTTAGAGCCTGCTCATATGGATGTGGTTAGTCTTATCCAAAGTTATCCTGATCTTTGTGACGATATTGATGCCGGTGAGCATCAGCTCATAAAACAACATGCTTACAGAGTAAATCCGACAAAACGGGCTATTCTGCAACAGGAAGTTGAGTATCTCCTTCAGAATGACTTTGCTGTTCCCACTAGTCCCTAGGCCTGGAGTTCCCCGTCATTGTCATTGCCACCTTATGTCTAAGGTGCTTTCTGGAGTTCCAAATTGCGAGGCCTATTTAGATGATGTTGTGGCCTGCTCTTCTCTCGGTCTGAGCAAATGGCTACTTAAGCAGAGATTTTCAGCCGTTTGCGTGATGCTTCCCCCACGCTAAATCTGGCTAAATGTGAGTTTGGGAAAGTTTGGTGACATATCTTGGCAAGCAGGTTGGGGCAGGGTCAGGTGTGCACCATAAACGCAAAAGTGCAAGCAATTGTAGATTTTCCAGTCCAGACGGGAACTGTGTTGTTTTCTGGGGATGTGTGGGTACTTTCGGGGATTTTTCAGGAACTTTGTGGATTTAGTTACTACCCTGTCCAGACCCTTGAAACCATTTGTGTGCTCTTCGTGTTGCCAGGAAGCTTTTGAGTCTGCCAAGGCTCTTCTCTGTAGGGGGCCTTGTTCTTGCCTTCTCTAACTTTCTGCGCCCCTTCAAACTGGAGGTGAATGCAAGTGGTCATGGGGCGGTGCTGCTGCAAGAAGATGTGCAAGGTGTTGACACCCGGTCTGTTTATGTCGGCTCCATTCCTATGCCTGATCTTGTGTATTTGGACCACAATCCCTTGGTGTTCCTGTTCCGAATGCGCAATAACAACCATACGTTGGTATCTGCTATTGCAAGACTTTAATATTGATATTCGCAATAAGAGAGGCAAAAATAATGTTATAGCTGATGCCCTTTCTTGTTCCTATGACCCGTGATGTTGAACATTTCTTAGGAGCTGGGAAGAGGGGAGTCTCACTTTTAATGTTGCGCCAGGTTTTCCCCTAAGCCGGGTCAGAACAAACTTAAAAGACTTTAAAGAATGTCTTTGCTGCCTGTTCTGACAAACTATTCCTTGGTCACTCTCTCCCAGTCTCTTTCCAAAAATGTCCTCACTCTGTGGTTAAGAACTTGTTTCGGTCCTCACTATGTACAAGAGCACAGACACACACTTTTATTACACTATTTTAAACAAAATCACATTTCCAAATCTCATATGCTGCTGAGAATTAAAACCTGATCTCTTTTCCCCAACACAATATTGGACCTTTTCCAATATCTGTGTAGAAAAGCGATGGCTCAAGGAGTACAATGGACAACACAAACTCTGCTCAGCAGACCTGCAACTCCAGAATAACCTGTATGAATATTCCAACAAGTCTTACATAAACCTGAGTGAGGGAGATAAAGAGAGGGGGGGGGGGTAGGGAGATAGGGATATTGGGAGCCATTCCTCATTCAGCATGCTGTGTAGCATGTTAAGTGGTAAAGAGGTGGCGAGCCTGGTGCATGTTACATCCTTCACTGCCCTTGGTCTCTTCAACCTCTTCTTATTGATAATTCATAACTAATAGCTGCAATCTAAGGAGATCTGCTGTTAGGAGGGTGTGTTGTGACTCGTCTGGCTCTCCAGTGCCTCGTTACATCACACAGACATTGACAGTTCAAAGTATTCTGTCAATGGCAGGACAGAGGAGTTTTTTAGAAGTCACTCAGCCAGTCCCAAAAATGTCAACAAATGTTACTCTGCATAGGTTACTCCGGTGCATTTTTTGGTTTATTTTTCCAATTTTGACACGTAGTCGTTCTTGGCCCCGATTCCCATTATCAATCAATCTGAGAAGCTAAGAAGTCATTTCTAAGGCCGACTTAAGAGCAAAAGCACATGCTTCTTACCGTCGACTGTCTGTGGTGCTGAAGATGACGCTGAATACATAATAAAGTCAGTTATATAGCATATTTAACTGTCTGTAAGCTGTTAAAAATGCATGCATCACAAAGTGTGTAAGCATGTGTAAATGCTTTATACTTGAAATAGTCCAGTGTGAAAGCAAAGCCTCAGGTACCAGAAAACACTCCACGGCAAATCAATGACTTTGAATGTGTGTTAGTTTAATTGTATTCTCTGATTTCCTCTTTCAAACATTTAAACTCAATTAACAAAGAACATCAATGTTAATGACAAAACTATAAAATTCAAACAATAATTGAACAAGAAACAGTAAAAGTATGACACATGTCGATTTGTTAAGTGCTTTTGGGAAATGAGGCCTTTGTCTATAACTTTGTCACTGTTGAGTGACTGTGTGTGAATACTCGCCAATCAGCTGGTGGTTTACTCCTACTCTGAATAAAATTAAATAAAATGAGCACCTTCATATGACCAAGCTTTTACATGCACATCTAGGCTAGCTTGAGATCAGCAAACTAGCGTTACATGAAAGTGTTGCACTTGATGAAAAATACTTCAAAGATATACAGATACGTAAAAGCAAGTGTGTGATTCCTAAACTGTATGATTTACCAACTGAATCGTCAAATAGAGCAGGTCTACGCTGGGAACTCTGATGCTCTACATACCCTTCTAGCATTAGTTTTGCACGTGCAGTGCTGCCTGTAGTGGTCATTGTAATTAATTAAGATGGGAATAGAGGAAGACAGGTGACTTTATACAATTAGTCTGCATTAGGAGGAGGTCGGAAAGGATGAAACAAACGGGACGTTCACTCAGACTGTTGTTTGTGTCCTGTGTGAAACCATAAACGTCTTATTGTTGCGTAACGTACTTAACTTACATCACATATGTCACATACTTAGCTCACGTATGTAACTTAAGTTACTTACCAAGTACTTATTTTAACCCAAGTCATGGTCTTTTTCTAAACCTACCCAAGTAGTTTTGTTTTAATTCTGTAACCACGTGTTGAAGTCTATTGGATTACCGATATGAGTGATGAGGTGGGAGTGTGTTGGATTTACACCACTGCTTCTTTCCATGTTTTAAGACTTCAGACGTTTTAATTTAAGACACTTTAGCTTGTTGTGTGATGACTTAGGAATTCATTGTAAGCGACTGAACAATAGCCCGTTTTGTCGGATTCACTCTGGAAGCATCTTGTTTTACGGGCTGATGCCTTTAACAACCTACAAGTGGCCAAAGTCCATCTTCTGAAGAAGATCAGAGGATATGATTGAAGCTCCAGAGCAGCTGCTAAGTGGGCCTTTCAATCTCAACTTTCATCTCAGATTTGTTCAGAATTGCCATGCATTCAGATCAGTTGAATGCAGAAATGTAGAAAAGAAGGAAGACACAATTTAAAGAAAGAAAGATGGAGAAAAGATCGGAAAAGATGAAAGTGAAGAGGAGGAAAAGAAAAGGAAAGAAAAACATGTTGGTGATTTTTTTTTAGCTCAGCAAGGAAAGTAATTTAGTATTTCTCTCTTTTTTATACAAGCTTTTAGTAAAGCTTGATTAACAGACGGAACAGAATGAACATTTAGATGTATAGACAACCCAATTAGCCCAAATGCAAAATATGTGTATCCTTCACACAAGATTATACTCAGGTTTATAGTAGTCTTGGCATGCATAGACCACAAAAGTGGAGCAATTTGAGCTCTGATGTTGAATTTAAAATCTCGATGTACAAAGCGTAACACAAAATAACCCAGCCGGCACTACATTACATAACAGCAGGGTACACCGGCCACCGACTGTTTGCCAGGTCCCCTATCGCATGGCTGGCACATTGAGACAACCATTCACGCTCACATTCCCTCCTATGGGACATTTAGAGAAGCCGGAGAAAACCCACGCTGACACTGGAAGAACATGCAAACTCCACACAGCCCCACGGCCAGCGGGTCTGAACCCAGAGCGCTCTAACCTCTACACCCTCACGATACAGTCTATGGTTCAAAAAACAAGAGCAAAATCTATTTGATCTGAGTGAATTACCTCTTCGTCAGTGCCTAATAATAACTGTAACCTCAGCCAAAGAGAATCAGCCCGTCCACTCTCATTTGCTCCCATTGTGCCGCCAAGCCAATGCCCGCCAGCTCCAATCCAATTAGCAACAGTAGCAACTCTCCCTCACTTCCATTTAATATGCTTTCTCAACTTTTTGTGGGATGAGAAAGGGGGATAGACTGTGTAATGAGGGAGACCAAGCTCTGAGTTACTTAGAGGAGCCACTGACTGGCTGCAGTAGATCCGACACACATCCTGATGTGAACCAGACGCTGTCCAGCTGAACATTAGACGGAAATAAATCAGTTTGCATTAATGGAAATATATATATATATATATATATATATATATATATATATACACATACGTTTCTGTTCAAGTGATTACTTATTGTGTACAAGTGCAGTGGCCGTTCAGAAGGCGTGCCCTTCCGGATCGGGTTGGTGTGCATGCAATGTCGCCGAGAACCGCTCAAGTTTCGTTGTAACATGATTAAATCCAGCTTCCAAAAGCAAAAGTCTGTCAATGAGCCTCCATGCAGACCACAAACTCGACTCGGCCCCGACCCCCCTCCTCCACAGAGCTCTACCGCTTGTTTATTTGTCCAACACTGCACGTCCTTGGGACCCCAGCAATACATCCACAGAGTGTGAAGTAGATTGGATGTACTATTATATACGTATGTGAAGGACACATACATTTCAATTTCAGTTTTATTTGTATAGCCCAATATCACAAATCTGCGTCAGAGGACTTATGTACAGCATACAACATCCTCTTTTGAGACTTTTGAGACTAAAAAAAGACATAAAGCCAAAACATAAAGATTGAGATATGCAGATATGCAGACGAGGCTGGTCCATAGAGGCAGAGCAGGTTGCTCCTCCTCACTTTTTGAGAGGAAAATATAAATATTAAAAAAAATAATCGGTGGAAATAAACCATGACCAAATCTCAGTATCATTTATAAAACGGGACCTCTTCCCTCTTCTCTTTTTAAGCAAATCTGTGTTTGGGGAAAACCCGTAAAATGCCGCTCTGAGGGAAGACGTCCTCCCTCGTGTACCAATCAACAACCAGAACTAAATACTGACGTTGCGTTGGTCTAATGAGGATTTCCGAATGTCATTTTCTCTACCACTGCATTATAAGTAACCAATCGGTATTATAGCAATAGTTGATTCTTAGAAAATAAATTTCAACGTGCACATTTCAACTACTTCAACACATCACTAAAAGAAGAATCTATTTTATTTAGGTCGTTACAACAGAGACCAATTTTTCAGATTTACATTTCCCTTCTTGTTAACCGAGCAGCAGCTTGTTACTACAGTTAGCTTGGTAGAGCCCTGAAGGACCCGTGCAGCATGTCGTCGCCTATATCATCATTCATTCATGTTCAGTGTGTCCTTTTTACTTTGTTACTCGCCTCTCTTCTCGTTTCAGATAACTTCACTTCCTGTGTGTGCGTTTTCTAGCCGGTTATGATTATCTTCCCTGATTAGTTTCACTTGTACCTCGTTAACCCTGCAGTCACCAGACCAGAGGCCATTCTTAACTCCCAGCCCTCTGGCTTGTGACCCAGAAATAGATCTCAGCGCTCATTCTTGAAGTACATCCCAATTACTAAAAATGCATCTCGAGGAGCAATGAGCGAGGATACACCGGTGTGTCCTTTGAGGAAGTGTTTTTGGCACCCGTGACGTATAAAAGACATGTGACACACAGCTAGAATAATCTCTTTTGTTTTTGTATCTCTATGTATCTAAACTTTCTGCCGTTCAGTTTGTGTAGCGCCTCGATGGCGCTGTTCTAACCCTATTTCCTGATGCCATTCACCTTTATATTTTTATCTTCAATGTAGGCTAGATCCAATTCAACTGCTGTAATCGTGACATGGTGTCGTCAAATTATCATAAAAGATTCAGCACTAATTTGCTGTGTTTCATGTTCTCATATAGATAAGACGGAACTGTGTTTGTGTATATATATATATATACAGTATATGTATATATCACTACATTTTATGTCACTCTTTATTTGTATAGTACTTTTCATACAAACATTTGTAGTGCTTCACACAATGAAACATATGAAGCCTAATGTATGTGTGTGTGTTAATTAAAAATGTATTAAATACGTACATTCTTGTCACTTTATGCCACGTTGTAAATGGAAGGACTAGTAAATGTATAAGTTGTCATGACAGCGATCATTTTGTTGTACCGCTGTATTTTATGAACAGCTGATGCAGCTGTGTCACTAGTCGACTCACAATGCGCCTCCTCTCTCGTGTCTCTTCCTCGCCTCCTCCTCTCGCAACTCCCCCAGGCGAGACTAAGACGCGAGCCGAGGAAAGGAATCGAGGAGCCACAAAATCTGTAAATGAGAAGGACTCTGGCTGCTCACTCCCCCGATCACTCATCCACTGCATATACCAGCGCAGTTCCTTTGTTCATAGTCAGTTTGTCTTCATTTCTGTTGCCCGTGACCTTGCCTGCCGTTTCCTGCTTGTCATGCAAGCCACTTCAAATAAATCATACCATTGTTCCTGCTGCCTTCTCATCCTCTAACTGAGTTTGGGTCCTTTTGCTGCTGCCTGCTCTCCAAAATGACTTGGTTAGTCAAAGATGATCATGTTCGTGGTTAAAAAGAAACCAACACTTCTGACTGTCATTAAAGAAGTGGAAGCCAACGGGTCTGATACTTTGCTGGTCCATTCATCTAGCCTGACCTCTGACCTCAGTGGAGTCGCACTACTTTCTCCTTTACCCTCGACAGACGTGACTCATAAGTCCTATGGCCACTAGAGGTCTTCAAATGTGTCATTTTGATGAAAGGATTGATGCTGTTTTTCCATGACACACATGGATACAGATGTCTGGCACAGTGAGAGAGAAAGTTCATTTGAAAACATTTAAACCTGGGCCTGGCTCAGGCCTGTAGCTTTAGGCAGCTCTCCAAACCTTATTTCTTTATTGGGTCTGATTGTAGAATTCTAGCATGGGTTAAGATGGCATTTGTAACTTCATCCTTTTGGTGTAATTAAGACTGGTGGTGAGTCTGTCTGAGTGTTTGTTAATGTATATGTTCATGCTGCGAACATGGCTACTGGTCGTCTCGTTACAAATATTATTCAGTGGGTTTTGTTTTACCATCTTATGTTAGGCATTCCATTTTAATCTTATTTTATCAAGCCTGTTTTATATTTCATTGATTATAGCATTCTATCCCTGTTTTATGTCCATTCCATGTCTTCTTTTCTTCACTGTAAAGTACTTTTCGCTGCATTTCTTGAATGATAGATCTTCTTCTACTTATTATATTTTTGGGTGAATTTGTAATAAAGCAGAGCACAGGAATATCATTAATGGGAAGTTGTTTGTTTTTCTCTAATAAAAGAAGAGAAGGGTTTTGTTGCAGTTTCTTACTTAAACTTTGAACGGAACACGTCCCAGTAGCAAACCCTTCGACTGCAATAGCCAGCCTACTGTATGTTTAAGTCGTCCTTTATTGAAGTCATAAATAGAGACAAATGACTCTGAGCTATAACCAACATTAAACTACATTTTTTTGTCATTTTTTGTCTTGACAAAGTGTTTCATTTGAATGCCTAATAATCCTGAAACCCGAGCAGAATCCAGAGTGCAGTGAGTGCCCTCTCTTGTTCTTGTTCACTGCCTTGATGCTTGATGTCTGTGTGAGTGAACCAGGCTCTTTCAGATCACCAAAGTCTCTCTAACTTTGCTCTCACTGTGAACACAATCCTCCAGAGTGTTGCCTTGAAGAGGAAACACACAGCAGCTTAGACTTGTGCCTCTTTTTTTCAACAGCACATCAAAGACAAAGCACTGGCCTTTCAACATGTTTCATTTCAAAAGTGAACTCTGTAGTGTATTTAGCACAAATATTAAAGTAGCGATAATAAGCATACATATTCTGTGAATAGAACTTGCTAGTTAGCAAAGACTGCCACTGACAGAAAGTTATCAGCTGATGATTGGACACGCTGCTCCAGTGAGGATTGATCCTTCCTCCATTAGCATATGAAAAAATGTACAAAGTAAACATCATAGAAATAATTTGATAGATTACAACACAAGGAGTGATTCATATCTTAATTATAATACATATGCCAGCAGAGACGAAATAGGTTTAATAAATAGGTAAAGAGGCTTGTGGCTCACCTTGACAAGTAAATATTCAATAATATTACAACTATGGATCCCTTCTCTGGTCACGTGTACCGTGTGCTTGGATTCACAATCCATGCAGTAAGAAAACAGCTGGATGTAAACAGTTTCTGCAACTTGTCTTTGTGTTCAACAACATCCACAACCACTGTGACCCCTGATCTATTATGTGTTAATGTGTTGAAGATAATACGTTTATCTCTCTAATGATAATGTCCATATTTGAGGTTTAAGTATAGCAGTGTTGTCCGTGACCCAGTCAGAAGGCTACCACGACCAAAGCGTACAAATTCAATCATGTGTTTTTGTCACCATGTGACCCCAGAAGTGCACAGTATATTATTATTCATATTGACAAAGATAAATATGGCACTATAAGATGAACTGAAACAACATAAAAATAATAACATTATTGAGCCCGGTGACTCTCAGCTGACATGGCTAACAGCGTTAACAGTGCTGACATGGCTAACAGCGTTAACAGTGCTGACAGAGCTAACAGTGTTAACAGTGCTGACATGGCTAACAGCGTTAACAGTGCTGACATGGCTAACAGCGTTAACAGTGCTGACAGAGCTAACAGTGTTAACAGTGCTGACATGGCTAACAGCGTTAACAGTGCTGACAGATCTAACAGCGTTAACAGTGCTGACATGGCTAACAGCGTTAACAGTGCTGACATGGCTAACAGCGTTAACAGTGCTGACATGGCTAACAGCGTTAACAGTGCTGACATGGCTAACAGCGTTAACAGTGCTGACATGGCTAACAGCGTTAACAGTGCTGACATGGCTAACAGCGTTAACAGTGCTGACATGGCTAACAGCGTTAACAGTGCTGACATGGCTAACAGCGTTAACAGTGCTGACATGGCTAACAGCGTTAACAGTGCTGACATGGCTAACAGTGTTTACCTGGGTGGGCTCTATGCAGTTATCAACTGTTTTCGCCGTATGAAAGCAGTGCAGTTTCCGGAGTGAACTAGCCAGAGGGGCACGCTCACGTGCACTAACATGCACTAAAAGGCAAGCACAGCTGTGTCTGTTGTGTGTCAGAAAAGCTTGCGTTATAACACACACAGAGGGAAATCAACTCTACTCTGTTGAGGTAGACATTACTCCATTCTATCTTTACATAAAGAATAGTTGTTTGCTACTATACTAATGCTCTGAATATTGTATTGATTTCATAGAAGATTTTATTGTTGTCTGCAACATTTTCTTGTCAAGTATTCATCTTCTGTATACGCATTCTCCACCACATTTTAAACTGTCTATAAATCATCGGGTGAAAGACCAAATATAAGAAACACACAGTGAGACAGAAAATCACTGTTGCAGTGCTCTCTGTTGGTTTACCTCGGCACTAACATATCTGTTTTGACACACTGACCTATACTAAAATCAAATGAGCTCCACCCGGAGGCCCAGCTATGTCACAGCTGTTGTGCTGTTCTCTACCGAGCATCAGTGCTATTGTTGCGATGAGACAAAACCCAACCCAGCGAAAAGCCTGTTCCCCCTGCTGCCGTCTGACAAGAAATTAACCTTATACATTTCCATAGATCTGGGCTACGGTGGAATAGTCTTTGATTGCTTAGAAAGGTCCATAACTGAGTGAAATGATTCAGAATTATCGATTAGAGCTGGTCCACTTCTCTAAATGCTAAGGAAAGACGCTTCAATTCTTATCTCCTTTAACATAGGGTACAGTGGACCACTGGAGATGCCACGGTTCCAAATGAGACCAAACGTTTCTATGGATGACAGCCATGACGAAGGCCGAGCAGATTGCTGGAAAGGCCTTTCACTGCTGAAGCAGTTGTTGATTACGTGCAGTCAGAGGACAGTCAGCAGTGAATGACGATATGAGTCTCTGCTACCAAGAGAGATCCAGTCATAAATGAGCACAAAAACTATTGGCCTGTAGGCTTTCTAACAGAAAGAAAGATATGCACGCACAACCAAACGTATGATCTGCACACAGGCTTACGCCTATGATTTAACAAAACCTCATATGAAAAAAACATACAAAATATCATATGAATACAGAAATAAGACAAAATCAGGAGATGATACATGCAGAGCATGAAAATGGATCATTCATTCATAGATTATAGAAATGTATAAATGTTGGTTATAAATTATAAGTTGTATTAAAAGTTGTTATGGACAACTAATCCTATAATAAGAAGACTTAACATGACCATGACTGATGCGTCCGTGGGCAACAAGTTTGACGACACAGAATGATCCAGGAAATGATGAAGGATGTGATTATAATGTACCAGTGGTGGGCCGTCAGGGCCTGCAAAGCCTTCTCTGCTGGCCTAAACAGAATCACAAAGTTATAGCTATTTTATAATTTAATATTTTTTCTTAAATACACTACATGTATTATAATTTATAAAAACATTTTTCCCATTATCTTATTTTCTCATTGCACAGCTACTGTCTTCCTCAGTTGCTCTGCTTCCAGTGCAGCTTGTTTTAAGTAGAGCTTTTATCCAATCAGATTTCACCTCTGTGTCTCTAGGTAGAAGAGAGGCCCGAGGCCTGCAGACTCACAAGTGCCTCCATGTGCAGTTTAAATGAATGGGGACGATATTGTTGATTGTCATAGTGTTCAACCAATCAGATCTTTAGTTTGACATGTTGGGCGTATTCTTTGACGTGTCAGAGCCTGCTAGCTGGCCTACAAGTACGTCAGCGTTACGTGCAGCTCAGTTTTCAGGAGCAGCTCTGCTGTGTGGTGCAGTGTGTGCTGTGATTGGTCAGTGGGCGAGCACGTGACTATTGTGAAATGAAACTTACAGCAGAGGCTTAGTCTGAGTAGTGAGAGTTCAAATTGAAAGATATGGAAGAAATTATGATTTTTTTTGCATTTTGCTTGGTGTAGATTTAAATTTTTTTTAAATGTTTTTTAAAACTCAATGACTGAAATTGGAGGAGAAACGGATTTGTGAGTTGGGATTTAACTGTGGGATGAAACTCTTTGTCAACAAAGAAAGGAGGATGTGATCAGCATTTGGTAAGTCAACTGGTTCGTTTTTTTACATCTAATATCTGAATGGCCCATACCCTTGATTGTGTAGCAGAATGCTTGTTGCTGCTGTTGTTTTCCCGTGAAGCTAGTTAGCCTAGCCTCTCAGAACACTTGCGGAGCCCCAGCTGTTTTTTGTTGTGGTTTATTTTGTTCCGGTTCAGAGGTCACACAGCCCGTTGTATCCTAGTGAGCGCAGAAAACATTATATTTCCTACAATTTAAGCTAAATTTGTATTATTCAAACGTATCGTTCGGTTTGTAAGCCTCGTACCGAACGGTTTAATACGAATACGTATATGTTACAGCTCTAGAAACTATTAATAACCCTAGCTGTGGCGCCATCATGAGGTTATTAGGTGGTATTTCAGCAGTGAAGGCCCAGGTATAAAATGCACGGCCCGCCACTGTAATGTACAGTACATTTTATTGAGGTGGCATTAAAGCAGTGATGAAGCATCAACTCCAGGCTTGATGGATGTATATATAAGTTATTAACTTCACACTGAATAAAGGTTAAAGCAGGCGTCAAAGCTTTTCTCCTTCCCACATTACATCTGCTAAAACAGCATTTACCTATTTATATAAAAATGCAACACAAAAAGCACCAACCATCATTGATGCATATGTGGAATTTTCATGCACCATGAACTTACGGCCTGTGGTTGGAAAAAAAACAAATGTGTCTTTTTCTGTTGTTTTATAGTAAAGCCACTAGCCTTAGAGTTGTTTTTAAATTTCACATATAAATCAGTGACCTGCTCCCACTTTGCGTTTAAGCCTAAAATGTCTGCATATCCAGCTAAGCCTCTGGAGAATGAGTCTAGTCTTTTGCGTTTATATAATTAAATATTGATAAAATAATAAAACCATAGATCGGACTGAAATATGTGCATGACAGCACTTTAGTCTTATGCGTCCAGCCAAGGACCCTCACATGGGGATTGAGCTGAGTCAGGCTGCTGTCAGCCGCACGGTAATCCCTTTGATATTGTTCAAATCAAGGCTGAGTGTGGTGCTCATTCCCGTGCTAAAGTGTGGGCGAGGTGGTCACAACATGACAGAGAGAGAGAGAGAGAGAGAAGGGGGGGGTTCCCCTTTTCCTGGAAGGAAGGCACCTACAGCACATAAATCATTGCCCATGACATGTAGTGAATCAGGTACACAGGAAAAAGGTTAGGCATCATTTGATTCTGGGAAGATAGCTTTGTTGCATGCCAGCCCTTCTCTCGCTCCCCCATGTTTCCTGATTGCATCTTGACTGTAAAACTCTCTCAAAATTTGCAATACATTTAAATGGAAATCTAGTTTGTAATCACTTTCTTTACATTTTCATTTAAGAGGAGCTACTATGATAAAGGTTTGTGCCAGCTGCTAGCTACTCGTTGAGTACAATATTTTACTTTAATACAGTATGTGTCTTCCAATCGCCCACTCCTCATACTGTATAATGAACAATGCCGTCTTTAGGGGCAAGTAGGATTTCAGACTTTTGAGTCTTGTTATTATGCATTTTCTTTGTCACTAGGATACATTTCTTTGGGTCAGGCCTTTTGAAATAGACAGCTTGATCTTTGAGGATATATGATTAAATATGGAATAGAATATAAAAGTGAGGAAGGAGGAAAATAATGAAGACTCAGACGACAGGTTTTGAGTTCACCTGCCAGTGGAAGAAGGCCCTGTCTACCGTGTCCGTCAAGGTGAGATGTAACATACTGTCAGGTGGGTGAGCTCAGGACACACTGCAGGCTTTTCACTCATTTGGAGCATTTTCTACTAGTGCCTTTCAAGAGAAAGCGAGTGGTTATTTTAATGATAAGTATGTGTATAGTGTTTTTTATAGAACCATAATGACTCACTTCCACTACATATAAAAGAACACAGAGTGGCTTGTTCAGGGCACTTTCAGAATACATGAGTCTTTGCTCTTTGCTTGTGATCCCTCCCTACCTGGTTTTCAAAGGTAAGACATAAGCCCTTCATGTGTGTCTTCACTTGAATGTGATACCAATTATGCATGTCTGTCTCATGTGGGATTTTCTTTGGTCGGATAGTGTGACATTTACATTTCATTTTCAACACAAGCAATTCTGACCTGACTGCTGTGAGATTAACATACAGCAACACAGGGTTGAATATATATAGGGAGATTAAATGCAAGACTTTCTCTTTATTCAGAGAACTGTAATACATGCATCACTCTATTTTCATTCATTATGCGTTCACAGCATTGTCACTGACCCAAATTCAAATTGTGAAGTAGATTCTTCTCAGGCCAGATCAATCTATGAAAGCAAACTAACTAAACAAAACAAAATGAACTTCGGTCAACCACAATGCCAATCAAGACTGCTAGTTATGTATTGCAACTCTTAATTAAATGAGTATAGGTGTGGCCCTCTAAGAACTGTAGCTATTGGGTTCATACCTGTGCTCATGTGCAGTCATGCAGATTATTTCACACCCTTGTTCCCTGCACAGGCCCCCTTACTTGCAACATGTACCAGCTGTGCAACCATAATTCTGTTCCCAATTTAAACCCGCATTTCTTCAGCTAGCGTAGGTGAAGCTAGAGGGGCCGACGACTTAAAATGTGGAGTTACAATACTACTCATTTTCTTCACTGTATACGCCTCACCATCTACAATCGATCGCAATTGGGTTAAGAGCAAAGATGATGTAGTCTATGCCCCACTGTGACCCCTAAGTCCACAAGAAGACAACATATACCAGTTCACAAAGCGTAAATGTTGAACGTAATAAGGCAGTTAACACTATGTCAGCCCCGGAGAAAATAAGGGAGAGGTGACGTTGCATTCTTTACAAACAGCACTGCTGCTGCTGAAAGTGGGAAGTTGATTCTGCCATAATGGTCCCCATGCAGCCCACAAAGCTGTGATGATCGGATTGGAGGCGCACCCTTTGACAAGTACGTAAAGGCACCAAATCAGTAAATGCTTCATCTGCCATTTAACACAGTTAACGCTGAATGAGTAAGGGAAGACTAAGAATCATTTCACTGATAGAAACGGATAAAAGGCCACAAGGTAGCTCAGGATGCTGCTGCGCAGAGGTCTGCCACTGCCATCCCTCTGAATAGGGTCATGGATGAAGATAAAGGTCTTGTGGAGTTGCCCTGTGAAGCCTCCATTACCGCTGCACCGTAGGCTTGTGTGATGGCATCAGAGTGATAAACTGTTTTGTCAAGCTTTCCAAGTGTCCTGTGAAGTGAACGAACAGCTGCTGTGTCCGTCTTATGATAAATGGTAAATGGACTGTACTTGTATAGCGCTTTTCTAGTCTTCCGACACACTACTACTACTATGTCATCATTCACCCAGTCATACACTGATGGCAGGGGCTACAATGCAAGGTGCCACTGGCCCACCAGAACTCCAACTAACCATTCATACCAATTCATACACAGCAGGCACAGCCTACAGGAGCAATTTGGGGTCGACATAGATTTGCGGAGCCGGGGATCAAACTGTACAACTTAGGCACAGGGCAGAGTTTGTAAGACACTTTTTCTGCCTCATTCTGATGAGGCTGGGAAAGTACTAATTAAGATAAAGGATTCTCGACCAAAAGGAGTTAAGGATTTTAGGTGTAAAAAAGGGAGTTGGCGGTAAAGTAGCTGCGCTTCCGTCCTCTCTAATTGGATGTCAGGGCAGTGGAAGCAACACCGTGCATAGGTCATGCACTCTATTAGCTGATGTCAGGACATGGATAGGATGAGCGCTGTCCTGAGAGATCTGAGGAAATGACTCAAAAGGGACCCCCAAGAGCACCCAACATTAGCAGTAAATCTAACAGTGGTTCCTGTCGTTTGGGCGGGAAGCGGAGAGCTCGTCTGCCAGTTTATGCCGAAACCCACTGTTTGAAGGTGCTGTGGAGTGCAGCTTTATCCAGACAGAGGGCCATCAAGAGTAGGTCATCTAGATAGGACAAAACCCTGATCCCTTTCCTGCATCATGGCTCCAGCGCTGTTTCCATACGCAAAGTACACAGAGCCAGCGAATAGCCAAACTGCATTCGGTTGTACTGGTTTCTGTATACGCTAGAAGGAGAAGCAGGAACTTTCTGTGCTTGGGAATGACCGGAATGTGGAAATAGGCATATTTCAAGATGATTGGGATGCAAACTGGTGCATGTAGCTCTCGACACTTGCCTTGACATCCATGTATTCATGGTTAGCAAGCGGTGTCGCACAGAGCTGTGCTCCATAAGCGGGGGCGCGAACATCTGTGGAGCATCTCTTGACATAGTTTGCAGCCAGCTTGAAGTCTTCTCCACCGCTGTGTGAAATGAGTGTTCGTTCCCTACAGCCCTTGGAAGAAAAACGCATGACAGCAGCAGTTTCTTTGTATCCTACACCTGAGTCTGAATCTGGTTGTGCTGGGACTTACTCACCCCGATAGTGTTGAGGATTCTTTAAGGGTAGTTATCCACATTTTAAGAGAGGATTTGTTAACCGCCCTGAAAAGGGCGGTTGTGTTTCTGTTGCTGAGCTGGAATGTGATACGCATTCCCCGTTCGCCATCACTAATGCATGTGTTTGTGGGGGAGCTTGCTGGATATGAACTACCAGTGCAGCTTTTGCTGTGTTACTTTGAGCCATATTCAGATAAAGATCAGTGCTCATAGACATGACTTATACAGAGTATCAATCCAAGTCACTCTTTGTCAAGTGTTTGTACTGCAAAGTTGATTTGCCTAAAAAAAAAACTTGACTTACAGATACCTCTTTCCCAATTTAAGTCTATGGGAAAAAAGCCCTTTTGGGCCTGATGCCATAAAATGACGGACCCGAAGTTGTAATTCCACAGTTCGGCCTCTTTGTAAAATTTGCTTTAAAGCATTGAGCTCTTCCTCGTGGCTTGGAATGCAACCATTGGTTTATGGATTTGAAGCTTTGAGTTTGGCATCTTGGTTCATTGCAACCACAAGGAACAATAGAGAATGGGGCTGAATACAACTGAACACTGAATAAGACATTTGTAAGGTGACCAAAATGTCCAAACTAAAAAACACACTGATTTCATTTTAGATTTTTAACCCTTTTACAGACAACTCCCAAACCAGACTACGCCACGGTAGCAACCTGTCATTGACAAGGTCGCTCTGCCCTAAAGCACATCCTGCTTTATCATCTATTTGACTCTAAATGGACCATAATTTACCAAGGGCAAATCATGCTGTATTGAAGACTAAACTAGAGATTGAGACCATAAACTCATGTTTACTGAGGTAATGAATCAAGAAAGGAGGGTCATTTTCTCATAGACTTCGATACAAACAAGACTTAATTTTGCAAACCAGAGGAGCAGCCCCCTGCTGGACTTTACAAATGCAGTTTTAAGGCACTACTACATTGGCCTCACTTCTCAGAACCAGAGGTTGTGTGACAAGTTGGAAAACGTGCACTTTTATAAGTTAAGGAAAATAGTAATTTCATGGCCTATTGTGTTGAATGTGATGTGATTGAGAGGATCATTCATAGATAACTTGACGATTTACTGAAACCACGAGTCAAAACTCATCACACATGAATACGTGGTTGAAATAATAAGATTGTGTTTTCTTACATCGTTTGCTTTGTTTTGAATTGTGTAGTTTGAGAAACATAGTGTTAAACTGTGATCTACATAGTGGTCTTGAGTCTGAGATCGATTGCTTTGGTCTCCACCCACATATCTCGGGGAAACCGCAATCTTTTCCTCATTGCAGTAAAGTTCTCACTGAGGAAAAACATCATATCACTCTTGTGATTATTTATCCCCCTTTTGCAGGTATGTTGTGGATTTTAAACAGTGTTAACATGTCTGTATGAATCTGCTAACATGTCATACGATTTAAGAGAATGTTGTTACATTTTTGGGTACTTTAGAGCTAAGTTTTACAGAGAGTACTGTAGTGTGTGGAACTTACGTGAGTTCCCGCGTGTTGACGGTGTAATAGTAGCTGCGTCTACTGCCACCATTTTGTGAATTCACATGTACACAGACGGTAATATTTAGTAGTGATATTTTATTTGTTTTATCTGTATAATATATTTTATGCACTTTAAGAGAGTTTTAACAGTACTGAATGTAAGCTAGTTTGTGCTCGGGGAAATATCTCAAGTAATACTTTGAATAGTGTTTAACATACATAGCGTATGTACTCTACTCTCCTGTAAATCTCTTCCTGTGTCAATGATTGTATTTTTGTACAAACTGATTGCAGTAAAGTTCTTGCTGAGGAAAAACATCATATCACTCTCGTGATTATTTATCCCCCTTTTGCAGGGAGTGCAACAGTTGCAGCCTCTTCAACTAAATAAGTTATCATAACGCTCTATTGACTCACAGCTAAAGAAGTTAAAAGTACTTTTAACTTACATTACATTTTGAAAGAGTCAACCTGTATGCCAAGGTATCTGATGTGTTCAACTCTTTGCAGTGGCATCCCATCAAGAAAGTCTATAGCACATGAGTAAACTTTAGATTTCCAGTCTTCACTGATAATTGTAAAGAGATATAAATAAATCAGGATTGTAGCCGACTCCGTGCTACTCGCGGGTCCTCCTCAACACACCGCACCGTCTTCAGCAGTCAATGTTCACACAAACGTATTTTATTACAAACTTAAACAACAATTCACACTGCCGTGCGCTCTCTTCTACCGCCCGGCTCCTCGGAGCTCACACAGGCCAGTGTGCAGGAATCAGTCCGACTCTCGTGGGCTGGTGTTCCTCTTCCTCTGTCTTTTCTGTGTCTCACCATCATCCCGGAGGTACTTCAACCTAAACTCTCACAGCTCACTGTGCCAGCATCCACCTGTCAATGGATCACAAACTTCCTGACAGACAGGACGCAGCAGGTGAGGCTGGGAAAAATGTCTTGTAAATCACATCACGTGATGCAGCTCAGCCAATCAAATATGGGTATTCTGACAAGTTTCCTGACTTGAGTGAGATGTACACACACCGTGACACGGGGGAGAGACGAGGAAAGAGATCGCAGAGCAGAAACATTATTACGTAGTTTAGAGAAGTCTATTCACAAGACGATCTCCTAAAAGAGAAAAGTGTTCAGAGAGACCAGTCTTTAACCAAGAATGGACAGACTCGTTTAGGTGAATTCTTCCCACAGGCAGTTTAAAAACAGTGTCTCATTTGGAGCAAACGCATCCACTCACATCTGAAATGAAGACATAAAAAAACCTAAGAGCCGAAAATGATCAGAATCCTAACTCATGAATTCACTGTCCAACAATGATGTTACCAGAGAGAATAGAGCTGAAACAAGTGGTTTAATAACCACAGATAAAGTCCCTGCACACAAATTTCTCTTTTTAGAAGATGAGAACAATATAATATTGTTGCTTTTTTGATTGACATCACTTCAAACCTGAATGAACTGAATTTAAAGCTGCAGAACAATTCAGTGAAATGTATTTACTTTACTTTATGTTAAGATGCACATTTTTCAAAAGCTTTCTGTTATGTCAGTTATTCTTTAATCCAGCCATTATTTTACTTGAAATTAGAAGAACATTTATTTATGTATTTCTATATAGTATTTATAATCCATCCATTTAAATTTGAAAACTGAGAAGAATAATTGTTAAAATATAATTGATGTGTACTTTCTTTATTTGATTTGACAGTTGTTGACTACACAGAGACGTTACTACTACTAGACTTCTTGAATATATATATATATATATATATATATATATATATGGCACTAAATAGTGCAAGTTAGATATTATTGTAATGTTCCGGACCTTTGCACGAGGAGATTTTCTCAATCTGGACCATTTGGAAATTTAATTGAATACCCCTGCTCTACACCAACGACTGCACCTCAGAGGACCCATCTGTTAGACTCCTGAAGTTCGCAGACGACACAACGTCATCGGCCTCATCAGGGACGGTGATGAGTCTGCGTACAGACGGGAGGTTGAACAGCTGGTCCTCTGGTGTGGTCAGAACAACCTGGAGCTGAACAAGCTCAAAACTGTGGAGGTGACAGTGGACTTCTGGAGGAGCCCCCCAACACTGCCCCCCCTCACCATACTCAACAGCACTGTGTCTGCGGTGGAGACCTTCAGGTTTTCTGGGATCCACAATCTCCCAGGACCTGAAGTGGGCCTCCAACATCAACACCATCAGGAAAAAGGCCCAGCAGAGATTGTACTTCCTGCGCCAGCTCAGGAAGTTCAACCTGCCTCAGGAGCTGCTGATCCTGTTCTACTCGACTATCATCCAGTCTGTTCTCTGTTCTTCCATCACTGTGTGGTTTGGATCGGCCACTAAACAGGACAGAAACAAACTACAACAGATTGTCAGGTCTGCAGAGAGAATCATTGGTTCCAGCCTGCCCTCCATCCTGGACTTGTACACATCCAGAGTCAGGAAACGGGCAGGACCCGTAGACCCATCACACCCTGGACACGACCTGTTACAACTCCTCCCCTCTGGTAGGCGCTACAGAGCTCTGTACGCCAAAACCACCAGACACAGGAACAGCTTCTTTCCACTGGCTGTCACTCTGATGAACAATTAATCAGTCAAACTGCACTACTACCTCCATTCATCTTAATTCCATGGACACTGTTGTTGTATAGGGTTATGTTCATATATATATATATATATATATATATATATATATATATATATATATATACACTTTTTGGATATATATTTATATTTATATTGTACATAGTCGTTAAATGTTTATACTTACATCTGTTCTACTTTTCTCTTTTTTTTTATATATTTAAACACTTTTATTATATTATATTTTATTTGTAAATTCTGTGTGAGAGCAATGTAAAACCGGAGTCAAATTCCTTGTATGCGTACGCGTACATCGCCAACAAAGCTGATTCGGATCCAAAAAAGAGAAACTCTAACCCTACACCCCTAGAGGAGTGTGCTCTGCAACCTACAGGCATCATGTAACCAATGAGCACTCAGCCTCGAAATTATGACATGCAAACAACTGTTCAGAAGTCCTCACCAAGACCATACATCAGGCATGCTAAGCTGGTGGTTACTTTGGGCAGGTTGGAACGGGCAACTCATTCCCACACAGCTTTCCCAGGGGGGGTGTCGTGACATTATCAACAAAGGTGAAGGAAGAAAATGGATTCCCATTGTCAAGGAGTCCACCAAGCATGGTGAGCAAAAAGGAACAAGGAGAGTATCCGGATGTTCCTACTAGTCCTTGCTAATGGTTGCTTCTAGTGAGAAGCTGCTCTCTGTATTGCCTCCTGAGTAGTAAGAGACATTTAGCTGAAAACCGCCACCTGCTCCATCTAGATAGAAAAGACTAATACAAGTTGTGAGACAGGACCAAAACATAAATTGCGGGCCCTAAAACTATGAGCTGAAAGACACCAAGATGCTCTGTTGAGCAGAGGGTAACTGCGGAGTCGGGTTTCTCTGTGACTTTATTTAACATCATGAATAGTCATCAACTTAGTAGCGCTGTTGCTCCATCATTCGTTGAGTTTACACTTGTGTTGTTTGAAACAAAATATTGTGGTCTCTTAAGAGTAATGGCTGTGTCCTCAGAAGCTTTGGTTCCAACTGTGTCCTGTTGAAATCAATTATGCATAGAGAGAGTTCATCATATCTGAGGTTTAACTTTAACCCATGGGAGTGGAGCAGGTTTTACTTTTTACTGTAATATGAGCTGAATGATAGCCATGATGAAAGCCAGGTTTGCTGCTTATTAATAGGGCATATTGCCGTGTGATTGGGAATTGGAAATGTCTTACTCAGGGTACTGAACTACAGCTTCTTCTGGTAAAACAATAGCTCAAAAAGAGACAGAAACAGAAATACACAAGGAATTGATAGCGGTCACCAACGCAATTAGCAGCATAAGATGAACAGAAACCAACGGAAGGGAATGGTCTTAAACTTTAGTTACTCCAAGATGAACTATAAACATAAGAAGTACAAATGTGTTCTTCTCCAGTCCCATATCTCAGGTCTATGTCTTTCTATTGTCTTGTATAGTAGCAAAGTTTCAGTTGCATGCAAGATCACTGGTGCAAAGATTTAGGTTTGGAATTAAGATACCACCAATGGCTATGTTTGTAGTTAAGAATCAGCATTTGAAATGCTTACTGTTAGAATATATAATTTTTAGTTCATACACCCTTAACAATATGCAGCAAAGTATGGATACACACGGGAACGGTGCCTTATTCCACTGACTTCAGCAGTAAGAATCATTCATCAACTGTTCATCCAAACTAAGCCGCAGACCATTTGAGACATTAAGTACTATTTCTGTATAAACGTGGTCCCTAAAAGCCTGTACAAAACATCACATTTTCAAAATGTTTAATGGAATTTGGAGTGAAAAAGAGAGGCAGGGAAAGAGAAAAAAAAGAAAGGACTGAGAGAAAAAAAGAGAGCTTGAAACACGTGGCACCTCCCTGAGGAATTCTTTGGTTTTCTCTTATTGGTATTGACAAAGCCCGTACCATTTGGTTAATTTGGGATGAAACATGTTTTTTTGCATATGTGAGCTATTTGCAATATATATCAATATTCTTATGAAATTCCTTATGAAATTGATATCAACCATATCGTCCAGTCCTGTCACACCATGTTTACATATGGCAATCATGCTTGTGAACCTGTTTTACGGCCCTAGTGTTTTGAAGGAAATGTTCAGGAGTGAGAAAAGTACGGGTTAAGTTGCATTTCAAAACATTGTTTGGCTTTTAAATCTAATATTAATAACTGAGGTTTGACTCAAGTGGGTGTTTTAAGTATTGCACAGTTGTCAGGTGAAGCTTAGGGATGGCCGTGTCCATTTATTTGTGTTGTGAATCTTTGCTCCACAGCAGCATATCTTGGATTATATCTGGATTGTCATAATTTTTTGTAAGCGCATGATGTATAGAGAATAAACCATATCAAATAGATCATTTGATGACTTTTCCTTTAGCACCAACATGAAGCATACTTTTGTCTTGTACACAATAGCTAAAAATTGGTAGAGCAGATATTGAACCTTGTTAATTTTGATTATTTCATAACCAAAATGTCAGTTTTTTACCAAAGATATAAAATGTAATAACTTGATTTATATGATATTTCACTGAAAAATATTGTTTGATCTATGTAAAAAAATTAAGGCAACTTTTTGCATCAAATTATTATGTATTCAAACAGGACTGGAACAGACTACAACATCAGAACAGCCCGTACTGAAGATATCATATTTTTCAATATTTTTGCATTTTTTATTATTTATTTTATTATTTTGGCAGCAAAAAAAATAAAGATTTTACATGTAAATATGCAATTGTGCTTAGCTCATGGCTGATGATGACGATGAAGAAAAGCTAGCTCCCCAAAGTGGCAAAATTTGCCGCCTGATGAAATATGTTTGTATGGATGTGAATGAGTGACAAAGCAGGTCTTTCTGAAAATCTCTTTGCTAGATGTCCACCTTTCAAAACAGACTGCAGATTGGGATCACGAGTTCTAGCAATGTTGTTATCAAATGCATTACTTTGTGTAACACTGCAAATCTTTGTATAATAACAACGCATTTCATATCTGTGTCTACAGCCGGCTGGTGATTGAGCATGTCAACGTGAATTGACGATGGGGAGAAGTGCACTCCAATTTTGTTCCTTTCTCACCTCGGACACTCACCTGTGAATGGTCCTTTCCAATACATCATCGACACTTCAAATATAGTCACTTACACCAGGACTGAAGTGATGAGGGCCATAACAGGACGGGCGACAGAGCAGTGCATGGGCCTATAATCTGTTACAGTCCTACAGTCCACATCAGGTACAACAGCATGCAGTACAGATAAATAAAGAACGTAAACGTCAGAATAAACACTGCCATATTTTGTAACCACATTTTTGTTGATGATCTGGTCACATACACATGGATTTTGTGTCCTTTCTATTTCGGTGTACTGTATATGTGCTCATGTACAGATTGGGTTATAACCTGAAAATGAGTGCATCAATAGCACCCAGCACATTTGGAAAATTGACTGCACTATAAAATCCCTGAAAGGTTTTCAGTAGGGCATGTGGATCCGTTGGGAATGTATCATGTATGGACTCTCCGCACAGCTGGCTTTTAGAACCAGAGACAACACTTGTAGGAATAGGATGGAAATGCCAGGTGGAAAGGAGCTTTGTTCCTACAGAGATGTGTGGCCTCCAGATCATCTTCCATCTCATCCAGTAACTTCGGTATGGTGTGACCTCAGAGCTTGCAAAAGGTTCTTGCATTTTCCTCTTGTATGCCAAAAGGGGATACATGACTTTAAAACACCCTTTGCAATATCTCATGTAGATGGCAAAAGCAGCCATGATGACTTCAGCAACACATTTTACACCTCATATCACAAGCACAAGGGTCAGTCAGCAACAATAAATCTTTTACAGCTTTGATTCCATTCCCTCCTCCTGTATTTTGTTTTCCTACATATGAACACCGCTCTCTCTTTTGCTTCACCACTCACTTACACACACACAAACACGCTACGCACTGGCTCAGCTATTCTCCACATGACCTCCACTCTGGATGGCAATTTTAACACAATTGCACTCCAACACAGTAAAAATACATCCACATGAACATTTTATCATTCAGGTAAACAGTTTGAGAGGATTCAGTGTAACAAGTCCATTGCAAGTGGGGCACTGTCAAAAAGTTGTCAGTGCAAACGCAAAAATGTTGCAGTCCATTTTGTTGAAGTGTTCACATACAGCAAAAGAGCATAACAAACCCTGAAAAAGCATTAACACCAATTTTACAGCTTTTGACTTAATTTAAGCTCTGATGTGGCAATCTAGAGCAAATTAAACTAAATTTATCTCGACACAATATTCCCCATGACAGAAAATATACAGCAGTTTGACACAGTGCATATTATAATTAAACCACTACTCAAGAGTATTTTTTTTCATATTAATCAACCATTAAAAATAACAATTAGACAATGAGCTGGAACAGAAGCAAACGGTATAAAACAAGTTACCTTGTTTTTACTAGTTTTCTTTCTTTACTTAAAATTGTCCTGTCACTGGAAACTGGATAAACTCTTTTACTCAGTGAGCCACCCAATCATCACACCTGGCAGGAGGTCTTAACAGGCTACTGGGTCTTTGAGAACATTTTGCTTGATCTGCCACTCCCCCCTACTATCCTGAGGGTCCCCAGGAGCAGAAGAGTCCTCCCCGTGAACAGGTACATCTTCAGGTCGTGAGAGGTAACGCACTTCTTACCCCACTGTCCAAAACAGCACACACTTCCAGTTCATACACAAGCATGTGAATGCTCATTTCTTGACTTTTTGCTTTAATATGAAGCACAGCAGGCTCCAAACTTGGGCAGACTATCAAAGTTTGGGTTCGGGTTGCTTTACTTGGTGTAAATCTCTCGTCATGTGACCCAAGCCTGAACAGTTATGACAGTGAATCTTCTTCCATTTACAGTCTTTACAGCCTTTTTGTTTATGTGGTGTGTGGTTGGGGTCAGTAGTACAGGTTCTCCATTCAGTCATGCTGCCTGATTGATGAGACTGGGGACATAAGACACTTCCCGGTTGGTGAAGCTTGAGATAATGTTGCAGTTTCTGTACAATTTCTGCATCTCCTACAGTGTAAGTGAAAACGTTGACGCCTATGGCACGCTGCTCAGTCTCTGTTCTGTCCGGTGTAGAAACTCTTTATATTGTCATAGTCTTCCTCTCTCTCTCAGATAAAAGCTTGTAGTGTGCATTGGATGACTGGCGTGGACGCGACTTGGGCCATTCACAATTGGCGGATAGAGCCCCTAAACTGCAGTCTCACAATATCTTTGTTCTTGTGAAAGTTAATATATATTGTCTTTTATTGGGTTAAAGCTACAGGTGAACAGCACTGGGCAGGAGCATGGGGATAGCAGGGGAAGAGGGGTTAGCAGTTACAGTAGCAGCAGCAGCAGCTGTTGGCATAAGCATGTTGTGCACATTTTAATTTATTGCAGTTTGGATTGGACTGATTGGTTTTCCATCCTATTATATTCTACTCCACTTGTACTGTATTTTTTCACAGGTACTTTTTCACAGATAGTAGTTGAATTACTATTTCTTACTCCCTGGACATTTTAGTCTCACTGATTCTGTCTTGATGTGTGGCTTAGTCTCTACTGTCTGTTTTGTTGGTCACTGCTGCCTAATTGTAACTAAATTGCAAAAGTATTAAAGTTCTTCTTCCTCTGGTTATGGGGCAGTCAAATAAATCACCCCATCAAAATAAATATGTCATTCATAATCTATTGTTATCAAATAGAACTGCTGTTTGCTAAGTGTCAAAATAAATGACTTCTAATCCCCACCTGACTGAATTACAGTACATAATGATTAATTCAGACACAGGGCTAGTACTGGCAAGCTGGATAATGATCCAATCAGGTAGTCACTCTGTTTTCTGATTTGTCAGCTCCAATCCCATTTTATACTGTCACATTCTCACATCAAAGGTTAAGAGTTTACAGAGCATTTCCAAGTAGAGAAGGGAGTTCCTCGATATGATGAAAGGCTATCAGTCATTTTCATAGAGCCTCCAGCCTCAGTGACAGTACTCCGTCCTGTTTTATCTTGCATATAAATTCTCTCCAGCATCAGCATGTGGTGTTGGGCAGATCCATGAAGAGAGTGAGAGACTGAGGAAGAAAGAGAAATCTGCAGGATGCCTTTTGGGCCCTGTGGGGGGCCGAGTGGACTGAGCAGAACCGAGCCGGTTCCGAAGAATGCCATTTTCGGTAGCAAATATAATATTTCCACAACCATGCAGCATACCGTTTGAACGAAGAATTTCTCATGAACCGAAGCATGTGTAACACTTTACACACTCAAAACACAATAAAACACGATCTTCGACAACATTCCTAGCCTCGTGCTAAATATCGTCACTTTTTCTCGTTCATTTGGCCGAGGCACGCATCAGAAATAGTCTCTCAAAAGACGCTTCTCAACCGACCAGGGTAAAGCTAGGTACTTAGCAACAATAGCATTCGACCACGCTTCAAACGTATGTTTCGGATTTCCTCTCCGGGAAACACTTCAAAAGTTACCCGGGGAACAGCAATCACACTGCCAAAGAATTCTGGGTTGGTACTCACAATTTTGAAGCAAAATCATCAAACGGTGTCCTTAAACTCCTTTTTGACCGCTGATTCAGCTCCTACTAACCATTTCCGGTCTAATAAAGTTGTGAAAAAAAGGAAGGGGGGTCAAATAAGCTTGGGGGACCACATTCCAGCGAGGCAGTCTCGTGCTTTTAAGCTCCGGTCCTTCTGCTTAGATCGGCATTTTTCGGAAAACTAAAGACTTCCTGGTAAATCTGTTGACGCCAGTCGATTGGCCACATCCAGACACGTGCAAAGACCAAAAAAATCGACCAACCAGGGCTACAATGGCTTTGACATTTTTGACAAGTGGAGCTCCATCTTCATCAGCTATTAACCAGTAACATATACATAATATTTACTCAATTCATATGAGCAAACCCTTCTCACTGTTATAAATCCATTGGAATTTTTCAAATAGACCTTGTAGTTAGATAGTAAGGCCCCTTTGAGTATGGGTATAGTATTTTCGAGAATAAGCCACAAAAAAGTCCTAGGTAAGATAGGGTCCAGAAGGTTAACTGCACCTTTCTCCTCTGTGGTAGAGGGCAGGTGGGAAGAACTCAAATTTTATATATATGAAAAAGAAGACCATCATGGATCTTCACTACGTTTTTAGAAAACCAAGAGAAAGCTGTGAAACTTCAAAGAATAATATTCCTCCTTCCACAGATTGCCTGCTCTGACCATGTGACCAAAGTTTGACGCTCCCAAGGCTATGACTAACAATGAAAATTCTACAATGAAAATTCTACAGTTTGTAGCTAAGGCTAAAAACGTTTCCATTATTCTAACGCCAGAAATAAATTTGCTGTTAACTACCCATGCACACAACGATTCTCATGTACCTTGCGTCCCTTTGGAGCGTTGATTGTGTATGTAGTCCTAAATAAACGCAATACGATGTGAACACTTAGTTTACAAAGTGTCTCCAGTCTAAGCTTCAAACTCAAAACACAAGCCTTAACTCTCGGGGGTCTATGAGCGCAGCGATGCGTTAGCGGCGCTCACAGCGGTGCGTAAGCGGCGCTCACTCTATGTTTCTTTTAATATCTCCGTCGAAAAACGGCACAGAAAAATGTTTCGAAAATCTGTAGAAATCTGTAGATTCTCCACTTCCGCGTCCGTATTCTCACGAGATAGTACGAGACTCACACAGCGAGATGTGATGCTTATGACGAGCTTATGACGAGCTTACAGTTCATCATGTGACGATCTGGGGGACGGACTGTTTACATCGTGTAGTGTAGCTTGTTAGCTCGTTAGTTAGCACGTCTGCTAACGGCAGCGTTCTGAGACAGCTGTAGCTTTATGATTACAGACATGTAAACACACAGTTAGTGGAATCTGCGTGACACACAGCGAGCTATGATGCTTATGACGAGCTTATGGACTGGGTGAGTTGTTTACATCGTGTAAGCTTGTTAGCTCGTCCGTTAGCTCGAGCGTGTAGCGTGTAGCTTGTTAGCTCGTCCGTTAGCTCGAGCGTGTAGCTTGTTAGCTCGTCCCCCTGGGGATGAATAAAGTATCTATCTATCTATCTTGTGTGTGTGTGGAGGAAGAAAGGACAAAGGGAGTGAGAACTTTACTTAGTAATGACTGTTCAATATTACAGAGAGGATTCACAGCTGCCAGGGTGCAGTGCACTACCAGGGTGCCCTGCACTACCAGCCCAGACAACAAAGTAAAGTGACAGTCCCTCTACAGGTGAGAGTAAATTACACTTACTCAAAAAACGATATTACAAAATTTGGTTTGAGACATTTATTATACATCTATCTACTATTTTATTCATATATTTCACTACTTGTGTGAACCTAAGACTTTAAAAAAAAAATTTCAAACACCAAAACAGTTTGTCCACATGAGTAAAGTAGAGATTTGAAGAATTTCAAAAAATTGGACTTCCAACTGTTCAGCTTTAGGGCCAAATTGCACAGTGCACAGTGCCTTAGGACAATTGGTGCCTCATTATATAGATAGCTGAGATTGTTCTGCACATTTTGATATAAGACATGTCTATGTAGCATATATGAAAGTGCCTTAAAAGGTGAGTTTAAGAAAACATAAAAAAATCCAAAAAATGGCCTAGTTCCCAGAGGGTTAATAGGCCTATAACTTGAATTTTAACTTGGCTCAGCACTTTACCTATACTTTAGATTTATTTGTGACTTGCAAACATATATCCATTCAAATTACGAATTTTAGAGGAATGTGGCAGAAAACCTCAAATAAAAGATCCAACAATCACAGTTCAGCTACTGTAATTTACTTTTTTATTTATTGCAAGACAAGAGACAATACATAGACAAGAACAAGAGAACGACAAGAACAGTGGGATACAAGCCAGCAAACATCATATAGTCAGTGTATGGGAGAACGGTGTGTGTGTGTGTATGTGTGTGTGTGTGTCCTTGAGCCTTTTGAGATGAAAAAAACAAAAACATAGGAAAGTACATAAATGAGGGCAAATTACATAAATTATAAAATAATAACAAAAAAGAAAATGCTTTTAACGTAAACAAATTCAGGGGCAGTATCGCCCCGTCCACTGGCAGCAAACCACGACCAGGGCCCTGTTCCTCGTACGTAGCTAACTGAGTTCACCGGATAATTTTGAGGATAAGATTACACCAGTCAGGCTTTTCGGTTCCACGAAGCAAGTTCGGCAAAATCACCATAGCAACACATTAATAAGTTTGAACCTGCTCCAGAGCAGGTTCACTGAAAGAAGCTGGATAAGTTTGCCACTCCCCCGGAAAAATATGTCAGCTCACTTCCTCATCCCATTGATGAAGGAGCGATATTAGTTAGATTAGCGTTTCATAGGGAGAGAGTTCTTCGAGATCGGTCCGTGTACATTTTGATCATTTGTTTTACCGTTCATTCGATGAAACGAAAATGCGGAAATTTACGTATTTTAACGGTAAAACAGATGACTAAAATGTACACGGACCGAGATCGCCAAGATCCGTTATCACATCGTGATGACTTCATATACGAGCGCTATCGATTCTGCCGACAAGGAATCATTTATTTACAAGACCTTCTCGAGCCATACATTGTGAACACCACACGCAGCCGAGCATTGACTGTCTCACAGACTGTATGCATAGCCTTGCGCTTTTTTGCGACTCTGACTATATGCATCAATGAGGTATTGTCAGAAAAAAAACAACCTAAAGTTCCTTGTGAAAGTGTCAGAAAACCTGTAGGTCATACAGAAACAGAGCAGTGGGCTTTGAAGTCAGTACAAATTTAAGATTTTTGTCCGTCTAAAATAAAAAAGTATCTTTTAGTATAAATAACTGCCTGTGGCTGTATCTGTACAGGTAAAGGACAGTGTTAAGGCTAGAATATTCCGATGGAGCTGCAAGGCCGCAGTGCTGGTCCAGTTATTTGTTTACTACTTACTGCGCATGTGCACCAAATAAGTTGCTGAATTCAGGTTTCAAAAGTAAAACTTGTATTTAATATCAAATGCAAATTGAATTAACTATCGATAGTAAATGCTCTCGAGAACAGAGACCACACACTCTCACTCTCTCAGGTCTCACATTTAAGGAGGTTCTGTGAAGCGATCATGTGGGTCTGACCTCTGCTCTCTCAAACAAAGCTTTTATACTGCAGAAAAGACAGGGGGGTCAGATCGTCATAAAAACTGCAGGTGAGCCAATCGGTGTTACTTATACATTGATCATCTTGGCTACTGTCTTGAGCCAATCAATGTCAGGCTTTATTTACAACCATTTGGCTGTAATTCGACTCCTTCTCTCTCTCCTTCTGGAGCCTTCACAGCTGGAGACATCCTTTGTAGTTATCATCCTGGCATTGTCTCCTCCGGATTCCTGCTGCTTTTATGACTCACTGTCTTCCTGTCTCCTACGCTTCTCACTTTATGCCTCATGTAGATATTCCTAAATCACTAAAATATTCCCTAAATCTGACCCTATCTGACCTTTAATACCGTATTTTCCGCACTATAAGGCGCACTTAAAAGCCTTTAATTTTCTCAAAAAACGACAGTGCGCTTTATAATCCGGAGCGCCTTATATATGGATTAATTCTGGTTGTGTTTACTGACCTCGAAGCGATTTTGTGTGGTACACGGCGCTCTGTCAAAATGTTTTAGTACGACTTTGGTAAACTACAAAGCCGCACCGCTTGCAGCATTACGGCTACCGTAGTCAGGAGTCTCACCGGTAGTTCTGGACGAGGTGTAAGCATAAGCATGCATAAGTATCATAGCTCGCTGTGTGAGTCACGCAGACTCCACTAACTGTGTGTTTACATGTCTGTAATCATAAAGCTACAGCTGTCTCAGAACGCTGCCGTTAGCAGACGTGCTAACTAACGAGCTAACAAGCTAGGGGTAATCTGCCTCTATCTCTCAAGACACCTGCCCAGCTGTTCACTTGTTCTCACAACACAACTCAGTTTCTCACTGATGGCCATTATTTATTCTGTGTGTTTACATGTCTGTAATCATAAAGCTACAGCTGTCTCAGAACGCTGCCGTTAGCAGACGTGCTAACTAACGAGCTAACAAGCTACACTACACGATGTAAACAGTCCGTCCCCCAGATCGTCACATGATGAACTGTAAGCTCGTCATAAGCTCGTCATATGCATCACATCTCGCTGTGTGAGTCTCGTACTATCTCGTGAGAATACGGACACGGAAGTGGAGAATCTACAGATTTCTTCAGAGCGCCCGCGCCTTATAGTCTGGTGCGCTTTATATATGAAAAAAGATCGAAAATAGACCATTCATTGACAGTGCGCCTTATAATCCAGTGCGCCCTATAGTGCGGAAAATACGGTACTTCCTTTCTTACAGTGTTCAATACTTCAGTGTTTAATACTTTTATGGCTTATACATATGGCTTAATACATTCAATGTGTCAATATACTGTAATATATAATATCCTCTGTCTGTAAACCTCCTGTAAACATAATACATCTCATAGATAAATATATTGCAACTCTTTAACCCATGGTAACATTCTTATTATTTTGACACTTCTATTCACCATAAGAGGTGCTAATAATCATACTAAACTAATTATAATTCTAAAATCCTACTAATACTATCTTCAATACTGAAATCCTTCACAACAGTATAGGGCTGTAACTACACTATCAGTGAACACCTGCCTCAAATGTATTTGAAGAAGATAGGACAAAGTATGACCATTCTACAGTGTTCTTTCCATGAAAAGATTCATCAGAAAAAAACGCACGTGAAAAGTGAAAATTATGAACACGTTGGTTGACAGCTTATGTAAGAGAAGTATTAGGTTTCTACTATAAGTACTAGCCTTTTCTGAAGCCGCTAGCTCCATGGTAACATCCGCTAGTACATTCACTAGTAAATTCGGGTCTGTAATGTATCTTTCGCCGTTGAAATGCTGCAAGACCCGACTTGCAGCGGTCATGGCGACTTTGGACAGTGTGTGTTTGGGCCCCGTCACCGTAATTATAATATGTAATAACAGCAACATCACAACAATAATATATCATCGTCAGAGATAAACAAAAAATAAAGATAAATAAGAAATAAAAAACAGAACAGGAAAAAAAAAAAAAAAAGGATCTTCTAGAAGACCAGAATAAATATGAGGCAAGAAAAACAACAAAACAAAAATCAATAATAATAATAATAAATAAATAAAATATATATACTTATATGCTTATACAAATTGAAATATTAATAGGATGGGTGGTGTCACGTGTTGAGGCAATAAATATAAACAGGAGTCCAGCGCTGGCCTGGTTTGTTTACTAGTTACTGCGCATGTGCGCCAAAAATAAGTTCGCTGAATTCAGGTTTCAAAATAAAACATGTATTTAATAACAAATGCAATCTGAATTAACTATCGATAGTAAAATGCTCTCGAGAACAGCTTTCACACACACTCCAAACAGGAAGCTTGTTACCTGAAGGACGAAATGTAAGGAAGAGACTGAAATAATCATTTGAATCTCCTTTCATAGTCCGTAAAATATCTGTCTCAAATTCTATTGGCCTAAATCCAGCTGACTCCTCCTAGCCTTAGTCAGCTGACTCCCTCGTCGTCTCCTATTGGTCTCCGTCTGTAGCTCCTCCTTCTTGGGTCCCTCTTGGGTCCTCGCTCTAATCCTGGTGTCCTCTGTTAAAGCCCAACTTAAAATCCTGTCTATCCCTATCGACTATTCTTACAGATTAATACATTTATTAATAATACATCCAATAATTGTCTCTTATGGTTCAACACTCCTATAGTAAACATATTGTAAACACACTATACACTAGATAAGTATTCTGGTACTTCCTGATACTTTGACACTTTTTACAAGCATATGTGCGGCATTTCCACGATGCTTCCTATACTCATACTGTAAAGATAATACATCTCATAGATAAATATATTGCAACTCTTTAACCCATCGTAACATTCTTATTATTTTGACACTTCTATTCACCATAAGAGGTGCTAATCATCATACTAAACTAATTCTAATACTAAAATCCCACTAATTCTATCTTTAATACTGAAATCCTCCACACACGTTTGTAAAAACGTAGTGATGGATGACCAGATGGAGTGGTGTTCTGTTGTATTGTATATGATGGAGGAGGTTACATTTTCCATTGAAATATACTCTATCATTAAGTTTCTCCAGCGTGTGATATGTCTTTTATTCCTTGATTTCCAGTTCATGAGGATAGTTTTCTTGGTGATAGTTAGGGCTAAGAGGAGTAATCGGCGGTTTGTTTTGCTCAGATTTATTGTTGAGATGTCTCCTAGTAAGCACAGTGAAGGGGATAATGGGACAAGGCAGCCCAGGAAGACAGACAGTGACTCAGCTATTTCTTTCCAAAAGTGATTAACTGGTGTGCAGTGCCAGGTGGCGTGAACATAGCTATCCGGGGTATTTTGAGTGCAATGTGGACAGATGTCTGACGTGAATCCCATTTTAAAAATGTTTTGCCCAGTGTAATGAATTCTGTGAAGTATTTTATACTGTATTAGTTGTAAATTGGCATTTTTAGTCATGAAGTAAATATTATTGCAAATTTGGTTCCAGAAATCAGCATCAGGAGTGATGGACAGGTCTGATTCCCATTTTCTTGATGGTATGGATGATGTTTTGTCAGACTGATATTACTCTACATATTTTTGAGATTAACTTTTTTGAAGAGGGGATATTAATTAATTCTGAGGTTGAGAGGGGTAGTTCTAGGTTAGTGGCCTTAACGGATGATTTGAGTTGCAGATATTCCAAAAATTGATTGCTCCTGATGCCGTACTTCTGAACCAAGTGGGGGAATGAAACCATGGTGTTATTATTGAAGCTGTGTTTCAGATGAATGATGCCTTTGGCGCGGACCATGTGTGGAGATTTAGAGGTGTCTTGTGACTTAGAAATTCAGGATTGTTCCATATGGGAGTAAAATTTGAAGGATAGTGATTTTGTGGAATTTCCACCAGGCTGTCAGAGTTTCTGCTATTGTTAGTATTTTGAAGGATGGCGTTTGATAGATTGGCTGAAAAATGGTAGGTCAGAAATCTGAATGTCCTTACAAACTGTCTGTTCTATATCTAACCATGTGTTGTCTGATTGATTGGGGTGGATCCATTTAAGAATGTATTGAAGTTGATTTGCTAGAGTAGTGAAAAAAATGTGGAGCTTCAAGTCCTCCTTGTGTTTTTGGTTTTTGTAAAGTGGCCAGTTTAATTCTTGGTGTCTTATTTTTCCAGTGGAATTGAGTAATGATTGAGTCAAGCGATTTGAACCAGGAGTGGGTGGGTTGAGATGGTATCATTGTGAATAGGTAATTTATTTTAGGAAGTATTGTCATTTTAACTGTAGCTATTCTGCCCATGAGTGATAGTGGTAGTTTCAGCCAGCGGAGGAGATCGTCATTTATTGTTTTAAGTAATGGAGTGAAGTTGAGTGTGAACAGCTCTGACAGCCTGGGGGAAATATGTATTCCCAAATACGTGATGACACCTGTAATAAAAGGGATAGGTGGTTACTATCTAATGGAAGGATGAATGATTTACTCCAGTTAAGTA
The DNA here is from genome assembly GCA_032191485.1 of Leptoclinus maculatus. Classification (NCBI taxonomy): domain Eukaryota; kingdom Metazoa; phylum Chordata; class Actinopteri; order Perciformes; family Stichaeidae; genus Leptoclinus; species Leptoclinus maculatus. The sequence goes on from JAVDOI010000013.1 coordinate 19,019,907, forward strand.
GTCGGAGATATTAGAGAATGATTCAATGACTTTAATAGTTTCCTGTAGTGATGAGTAGGGGTTTTGTAGGAAAAGCAATATATCATCTGCATAGAGACTGATCTTGTGATAGGTGTTGAGTGTTTGAATTCCTTTTATGTAAATGTTCTGACGAATGGCTGCAGCTAACGGCTCAATGAAAATGGTGAAAAGTGAGGGAGAGAGTGGGCATCCTTGCCTAGTCCCCCTGTGCAGTGTGAAGCTTTGTGAGGTTTGTCCATTGGTGATGACAGTGGCTGAAGGTGAAGTGTACAGAATTTTAACCCAGTTAATAAATGATTCCCCAAAACCAAATTTTTGTAATGTGCTTGTGAGCCTGAAGGCTTTTTCTGCATCTAAGGAGGCTATGATGGTACCAGTTTGTTGTAATGATGAGTAATTAATTCAATTAAACAGTCTGCGTGTGTTAGTGGATGAATGTCTACCTTTGATAAAGCCGGTTTGATCTGGATGAATTATGAATGGAGTGACTTTTTCTAATCTATGAGTTAATGCCTTAGTGATGATTTTAATATCTACATTGATGAGAGAAATGGGACAGTAACTAGAAGGAAGAGTTGGATCTTTGTTTGGTTTGAGGAGGAGTGATATACTGGCTGTGTTCATGTTAGCTGGAAATTGCAAATTTGTTTTATTTCAGTTATCATTTTGTTAAAGAGTGGAGCTAGAATGAACCAGAAGTGTTTATAGAACTCAGCAGGGAAGCCATCGGGACCTGGTGCTTTGTTATTGGGCATAATATTGAGGGCAGTAAAAAGTTCGTCCTGTGTTAATGGTGAGTCAAGTGTTAAGAATTTAAGTATTACAAGTATTATTAGTAGGATTAATAGCACCCCTAGTGGTGAATAAAAGTGTCACAATAATAATAATGTCAAAAATATGTTAAGAGTCACAAATATATTTACTAATGGAATGTATTATATGTTTACACTGTGTTTACTATAGAGGATATATGTTTACAATAGGTTTACTTGTAGAGGTCTTAAAATATAATCATTGAATGTATTAAACTAAAGGTTCTGAGCCATGAGGCAGAGAGAGGGTGAGAGAGGCAGATAGATAAATTCTTGAGATAGGCTTTTCAGATACCATATAAGGGAAAGAGATGAGAAGCAGAGACATCGCCACGGACAGGAAGTGGACACAGACGAACTGGACAGATGACCAAGAGAGCAGGAGGAGTTCGGACAACTTCAACCAAACACTGAGATGATAACAGCCCGAGGCCAGGAGGGGCTATTGAATTTCGGCCAATCACAGAGGCTGATACTGGACATTTAAACTTTCGGACAGAGGCTTTTAAATATAAGAAAGTTCCAGAGGGTTTTTGCTTCAGTCCGCACCGTTACCACTCTGTAGTTGTCCAGCTGAGCTGGCCTATTGAGTGGGACGTGTGAGGACTCTGGCCTATGGGACATATTGATATCAATAGAGTAATACAGTTTGCAAATGTTATAGCTTCGCTTGTTTATTAAATACTTTTTGATTGTAAACCGGATCCAGTTAATTTTTGGTGAGACTTCGCTGCCGAAAGTTAGCAGCCGTGAAAGTCCAGCGGTCTGACTCTCATCTTTAAAGGTCCAGCCCCAACACAAGTATGTTGGTTTGTTCTTTGTTAAGCTGTGGTAGATCAATGCTGTTGAGAAATGAGTTGATGTCTTCTTGATTTGGGTTCTCTTTAGATGAATATAGATCGGCATAAAAACTTCTGAAGATTTTATTTATTTCATCGGGTGAATTTGTGGGCTTCCCTGCTGAGTCCTTGATGATTGAGATTGTTGTTTTTTCTTTATTTTGTTTAATTTGATTTGCCAAATATTTACCGGATTTATTGCTATGGTGAAAATGTTCTTGTCTAAGTCTGTGTATGAGGAATTGAGTTTTATTATTTATAATTTTGTTAATTTGGAATTTGTACTTTCTTAATTCGTTCTGGGTTTCCGCTGTTGGGTTACTTGCATTAATGATTTCGAGTCGGTTGATTTGTTGTTCCAGTTCAGCTTCTTGTTGTTTTTCTTTCTTTTTTTTGTAAACGGAGAATGAGATGATTATTCCTCTTAAAACTGCTTCCATGTTTCCCACAGAAGGGTTGATGATGACTCTGGGGAATCATTTATTTCTAAGAAGGATGCCCACTCTTTTTTAATGAGACTGTCAAACTGAGGGTCTTTGAGAAGAGATGTATTGAAGCGCCATCTAGTGATTGGTTTACATATGGTAATTCTGTTCCATATAAATGTTACGGGAGCATGGCCGCTAATAATGATAGGATGGATCTTCGAGTCTGAAATATTAGATATAATTGAATTGCTGTTGAGGAAGAAGTCAATGCGTGAGTATGAGTGGTGAACTGGTGAGAATAATGAGTATTCTCTTGAGTTTGGGTGCTGTAATCGCCAACTATCGCCAAGACCAAAATCGCTCATGAACTGTTTTATCGTGTCTGTGGATTGCCAGGTACGCTTATTATTTGGAATATTAGATCTGTCTACTGATGGGTCGATAACTGTGTTGAAATCGCCACCTATTATGACTGGGCAGTTGCAAATGTTTGAGAAGGATGAAAAAAATGTATGAAAAAAGGATGGGTCATCAGTGTTTGGGCCATAAACATTACAGATTGTGACTGGACTATTGTTGATGGATATGTTTATAATGATAAAACGGCCTTCAGGATCGGTGATGTGGAGTTATGGATAAATTCAACTTTTTGGTTAATTAAAATACATACCCCTCTTTGTTTTGTGTTGTAGTGAGCCGAGAATGAGTGAGTGAATTGTGGTGATACTGTAATTTACTTTAACCTTTTCGACCCACAGCCCCCTAGAGGTTGTTTTTTGGCTTTTTCTCGAAAATATTTTACACATACTCAAAGGGCCCTACACTCCAACTACAAGGTCTATTTGAAAAATTCCAAAGGATTATTAACACTAAGAAGGGTTTGCTCATATGAATTGAGTAAATATTATGTATATGTTACTGGTTAATAGCTGCTGAAGATGGAACACAGCCCTATTTTGAAACATGTCAAATTCGTATTGGTGAGAAAGCACTATTATTCATAATACTATATTAAATGAGGCTCAGTGACGCCTAGAAACCACCCACCATCATATCAAATGATGGCAGTAGTGAATAGAAAAAGAATTGGAGTGAATTGAGTGAAGTATGCCAGAATTAGAGACATAAATGTTACGCGAGGTCACGAGAGGTCGTCATGTGAGAAACAGCCTCTCCAGCTGTTCCATTGTACTTTTACAACCTAAATAACTATATATTTAACTTCCTTTATCCTTCTACATGCACAATCTATCACATACAGTAGTTAGAAATCATTTTGGAGAGCTGGAACCGTCTCCAAAGCTCTGCAGGCCGGCGAGCTACGGGAGGATTGCGCAATAGCTGGTGTGTATTGCGCCATTGTAGAGCCCCTGGTTGGTCGATTTTCGTATTTTTTTTGCTCTGTGCACGTGTCTGGATGTGGCCAATCGAATGGCGTCAACAGAAAAAATTACGATCTAAGCCGAAGACTCTGCGCGTCATGACGCGAGACTGCCTCGCTGGAATGTTGTCCCCCAGTTTATTTGACCCCCCTTTTTTTTCACAACTTTATTAGAACGGAAGTGGTACAGAATGAACTGAATCAGCGGTCAAAATGGAGTTTAAGGACACGGTTTGATGATTTTGCTTCAAAAACGTGAGTACCGACCCAGAATTTTTTGGCAAAGTGATAGTTGCTGGGGGCTGCTGTCCCCCTGGTAATGTTTGAAGCGTGTCCCGGAGACGAAATCGGAGATATACGTTCGAAGCGTGGTCGAATGCTATTGTTGCTAACTACCTAGCTTTACCATGGACGGTTGAAAAACGACTTTTGAGAGGCTGTTTCTGATACGTGTCGCGGCCAAATGAACGCGAAAAAGTGACGAAATATCGTACGAGGCTAGGTCGTAGATCGTGTTTTATTGTGTTTTGAGTGTGTAAAGTGTTACACATGCTTCGGTTCATGCGAGCTTCGTCGTTCAAACGGTATGCTGCATTGTTGTGGACATATGATATTTGGTACTGAAAAATAGCTTTCTTCGGTACCAGTCGGTACCACTAGCTCCCCGGTGGGGGGGGCTCTTGGATTACAGTATGTTGTACTAGAATAACTGGGTTTTTACTTTAATTTTACAGTATATACCAGCATGTTACCGTTTATTTACAAAGGGTAATAAAATCTGCTACTTTTGCATTTAATTTCCCAAATGACAAAAAAAACAGGATTCCCATACATTACTTGTCCTCAATCATTTTTACAGCTGACTTTGTAAGGCAAACAAATTTAGGAACATTTGATTTCCAAAACTGAAGAGGTACCGCATGTTTAGAAGAAAAATAAATAATTACACACACATTTTACACAAGTTAATGTGACCTGCATGAACTACATGCAAGTGAAAAGGTGAAAGGTGAAAGAGAAGAGTGGGAGAAAGAGAGAGCCAACAGTGAGAGACGATTTGACTGCCTCACTTCTTCATCGTCTTAGAGACACACTGTGGCAACTTCAGGTCTCCTCTCCCTTTTTCCTTCTGGTTTGCGGTTCTACCGACGGCTCTTTAATAGCACAAATAAACACAGTTAGGTAACTAACGTTACATCTTAACATTCACTTTGCTAGCTATGCTGTTAGCTAGATAATGTTACTACAGCTACTTGACCAGGAAGCAGAGTTGTAGTCTTACACACTTCTCTGAGCTTCCATTAGAGCAGCTACTTACCCAAAACCATATAGAGACTGTGTCTGCCCCACGGCCACTTAAATTAATTAATTCAAAACTAAACAGTCGAGGAGTTATATTAAATAATCTAATCCAAGTTAAAACTAACGCAACAGTGCAACAACATAGGATAATTAAATGTGGACTCTTAAATATCAGATCTTTGTCATCTAAAGCTGTATTAGTGAATGAGTTAATATCAGATAATCATATTGATTTATTTTGTCTTACTGAAACCTGGCTGTGTAATGAAGAATATGTCAGCCTAAATGAATCAACTCCTCCAAGTCATATTAATACTCATATTCCTCGAGGCACCGGCCGAGGAGGTGGAGTAGCAGCCATCTTTGACTCAAGCCTATTATTGAACCCGAAACCTAAACTAGACTATAACTCGTTTGAAAGCCTGGTTCTTAGTCTTTCACACCCAACGTGGAAAACAATACAGCCAGTTATATTTGTTATAGTGTACCGAGCCCCAGGTCCGTATTCTGAATTTTTATCAGAGTTTTCTCAGTTTCTGTCAAGCCTGGTCCTTAAAACAGATAAAGTAATTATTGTAGGTGACTTTAATATTCATGTGGATGTTGAGAATGATAGCCTTAGTACTGCGTTTATCTTATTATTAGATTCGATTGGTTTCTGTCAGAGTGTACAGAAACCCACTCACTGTTTTAACCACACCCTTGACCTGGTTCTGACTTATGGCATCTTAATAGAAGATTTGGTGGTCTTTCCGCAGAACCCTCTCTTGTCGGACCATTGTCTAGTGGCTTTTGAGTTCCTACTAACTGAGTGTGCGCCATTAAGCAAGAGCTATTACACTAGATGTCTATCTGATGGTGCTGTAGCTCAGTTTAAAGAAGCGATTCCATCTTTATTCAACTCAATACCATGCTTTGATGTAACAGAGGACTCCTGTGATAACTTTAGTCCGACCCAGATTGATCATCTTGTTGATAGTGCTACTAGCTCACTGAGAAGGACACTAGACTCTATTGCTCCTCTAAAAAAGAAGTTAGTAAAACAAAGGAGGTTCGCCCCATGGTATAACCCTCAAACCCGTAAATTAAAGCAGACATTGCGAAAACTTGAAAGGACATGGCGTTCCACTAACTTGGAAGAATCTCGGTTAGTCTGGCGAGACAGTCTTAAGATATATAAGAAGGTCCTCCGTAATGCCAGAGCAGCCTATTACTCATCGTTAATAGAGAAAAATAAGAACAACCCGAGGTTTCTCTTCAGCACTGTAGCCAGGCTGACAGAGAGTCACAGCTCTGTTGAGCCGTGTATTCCTATAGACCTCAGTAGTAATGACTTCATGAACTTCTTTAATGATAAGATCATAACTATTAGAGAGAGCATTAACAATGTACTGCCCTCGACTAGTACCGATCTTTCCTCAAATAGGGTACCCTTAGAAACAGCTGCAAACCATGATATATGTTTAGATGGCTTTACTCCCATCGATCTTGATAAATTAACTTCAACAATCTCTAAGTCTAAACCTTCTACCTGTCTCTTGGATCCTATACCGACTAGACTGCTTAAAGAAGTGCTACCAATAATTAGCACGTCTCTACTAGATATGATCAACCTGTCTCTACTAACAGGCCATGTACCACAGTCCTTCAAAGTAGCTGTAATTAAACCTCTTCTTAAGAAGCCCACTCTCGACCCAGAGGTGTTGGCTAACTATAGACCGATCTCCAACCTTCCATTCCTCTCTAAGATCCTTGAGAAAGCAGTAGCTAATCAGTTGTGTGACTTTCTACATAACAATAGTTTATTTGAGGATTTTCAGTCAGGATTTAGAAAGCATCACAGCACTGAGACAGCTCTGGTAAAAATTACTAATGACCTTCTAATTGCATCAGACAAAGGACTTGTCTCTGTTCTTGTCTTGTTAGACCTTAGTGCTGCGTTCGACACCATAGACCATTATATCCTGTTACAGAGACTAGAACATTATATTGGTATCAAAGGAACCGCACTGAACTGGTTTGGATCCTATTTATCGGATCGATCTCAGTTTGTATATGTAAACGATGAAGCCTCGATGAGGACCAACGTTAGTTATGGAGTTCCACAAGGTTCTGTGCTTGGACCAATTTTGTTCACCTTATATATGCTTCCTTTAGGTAATATTATCAGAGAACACTCCATAAAGTTTCATTGTTATGCAGATGATACTCAATTGTATATATCGATTAAACCTGATGAAACCAACCAGCTCACTAAACTGCAAGCATGTCTAAAGGACATAAAAACCTGGATGACCTGCAACTTCCTGATGTTAAACGCAGACAAAACTGAAGTTATTCTACTAGGCCCAGAACACCTTCGAAATCAGTTATCTAATGACATAGTTTCTCTAGATGGCATTGCGCTGACATCCAGCTGCACCGTAAAGAATCTTGGAGTCATTTTTGATCAGGATTTGTCTTTTAATTCTCAGATAAAACAAATTTCTAGGACTGCCTTTTTTCACCTACGTAATATTTCAAAAATCAGACACATCTTGTCTCATAGCGATGCAGAGAAATTAGTTGATGCATTTGTTACCTCTAGACTAGATTACTGCAATTCCTTATTTTCAGGCTGCTCTAATAAATCTCTTAAATCTCTCCAGCTGATTCAGAATGCTGCAGCTCGTGTACTAACAAGAACTAAGAAAAGAGATCATATTAGTCCTGTATTAGCTTCTCTGCACTGGCTCCCCGTAAAATCTAGAATAGAATTTAAAATTATTTTACTCACCTACAAAGCCCGAACTGGTCGGGCACCATCATATCTTAAAGAGCTTATAGTACCATATTATCCTACTAGGGAGCTGCGCTCCACTAATTCAGGGTTACTTGTAGTTCCTAGAGTCTTAAAGAGTAGGATGGGAGCCAGAGCCTTTAGTTACCAAGCTCCTCTTTTGTGGAACAAGCTTCCCGTTTCAGTCCGGGGGGCAGACACACTCACCACATTTAAGAGTAAACTTAAGACTTTCCTTTTTGATAGTGCTTATAGTTAGGGCTGGCTCAGGTTTGCCTTGGACCACCCCTTAGACAAACTGGTATAGGCTTAGATTACAGGGGGACTTCCTAGGATACACTGAGCTCCTCTCTCCTCTTCTTCATCTCTGTCTGTATGAATTGATGTCCCATTAATGCTCACTACTAACTCTACTTCTTCCCCGGAGTCTTTGTGCTTTCTCGCCTCACAGGTTCCCATGGATCGTGGTTTCATCTGGACTCTGGTCCTTCCACCCGCCATGGCCCTGCAGATACCTACTACCTATTTTATTATTAACATTATCAACCATATTACCGTTACCACTAAATGCACATTACTGACTTTGTTTCTTCCCCGGAGTCCCTGTGCTTTCTCTCCTCACAGGTTTCCATGTATCGTGGTTTCATCTGGACCCTGGTCCTTCCACCCGCTTTAACCCTGCTGACTCCCACTAATAAATAACACTCTTATTATTACTTACATTACTATTTCATATTACCGGTCCCATTAATGCACATTATTGACCAGCTTTTTCACCAGAGTATCTGTGCTTTATCGCCTCGCAGGTACCTCTGGATCCGGGTTGTACCTGGACCTGGTCTTTCCACCTGCCGTAGTTCTGTCATACATTGAATGTGTTGAAATTACATTGCATGTGTTGTAATTTTGTTATGCTGTTCAACACTTGACATCTATTGCACTTCTGTCCATCCTGGGAGAGGGATCCCTCCTCTGTTGCTCTCCCTAAGGTCTCTTCCTCTTTTCTCCCCGTTAAAGGGTTTTTTTGGGGGAGTTTTTCCTGTTCCGATGTGAGGGTTCCGGGACAAGAGGATGTCATGTGTACATATTGTAAAGCCCTCTGAGGCAAATTTGTAATTTGTGATTTTGGGCTATACAAAATAAATTTGAATTGAATTGAATTGAACTTGAGCACAAGCTTGCTAACGTTAACTTTGCTAGCTATGCTGTTAGCTAGCTAATGTTACTACAGCTACTTGAGCACAAGCTTGCTAACATTAACTTTCCTGGCTATGCTGTTAGCTACCTAACTTTACTACAGAGCTTGTTCGCCAATTTTAGCAATGTGATGTAATGAAACTTAATGAAACCAAAATAAAACGTAACAGTTTAATAAAGACAAACCAATATTGGACTCACTTTACCTCGGCTCCTTGGCTGATCTCCACATGGCTGTACTCAGAAGGATGACTACTGAAGTTTGCTGTCCAAAGTCATGTTCTGGAACAGCCGGTCACGTTTGTCACTCAAAAAAATATTATTGGGCTATGAGCAGTTGAAAATGTGCTATCATCATAGCACAACAGTACGATGTAGTTCTCTGCCGCTGCGGTTAACTGACGGCATTAACTGTTAATTTACATGCGGAGGATGAACATTTTACTGTATGTTACAGTTATTAGGAAATACTGTTGTAAATCCACTGTTTACAGCAATTAATTACAGTAAAGTGACTGCAGCCAGTGCAGTGATGTTGGCCTATTTACCTCGGAGTCATTCCCTGAATTATGTTATATGAACACCCATCAATTCAGATGGCTATCATATCTGTATTAAAAACAGATGTGTGCATGTTATAAATAGTAAAATGGATCAAATTTCCCATTTAATTCTTGCCCTTCAACAAAGCTACTATTTTATTTCATTTATTTATTTATTTTGCAGGGACAATGCACACCAATCAACAGTTGAACTGTAAGTGAGCCAGAGTTAGCCAGAGAGGCTAATTTCCATCTGCTGTCCCCGGCCAGATGTTTCAAGGCAGCCTAAAATAACAAAATCTGAAATGGAAACGGAATTAAAATTCATAGACAAACGGACAGCAACGTACGTATAGACAAAACCAATTCACAGCAAAAGAGAAGTGTACGACATTAAAGCAGAACAGACATAACAGTCTGCAGAATGCGTCAGGCAGAACAAACCCACCTACAATACAAGCACATATACAGTATAACACTGAAGCACATAACATACACATCAAAGAATGGAAAATAGCCACACTGAACAAGACAAATGCACATATGGGTCATTCTACAGAAATGGTGGAATCTAGGCAGTACAGATCTGCTGAAATGTATTTCTCCTTAAAAACAAAAAACGTATTGTATAACATCAACCAGTGGCGGGCTGTGCATTTTATACCCAGGCCTTCACTGCTGTAATGCAGCTGAAATACCACCTTATAACCACATGATGGCGCCACATCTATTATTTGTTTCTAATGCTGTAACTATGTACGTACTCATATTAAACCGTTCCGTACGAGGCTTACAATACGTTTGAATAATGCTAGAGCATTTGGAAAATGCAGAAGCTTAAATTCAGGAAAATATAATGTTTTCTGTGCTCATATAGAACAGTGGTTCTCAGCTGGTCTGGCTGTGGGACCTACCATCATCCCTTAACGACAAGCCGCGGCTGATCCATCTCTTTAGGAGACCGTCTTATGATTTTACTTTCACAACCCAAACGTTAAACGTACTGCTCTGCAATCTCTTTCCTCGTCTCAGCCCTCTGTGTCACGGTGTGTGGTAATCTGCTGTTAAGTTTCGTTTCACGATAGTCACGTGCTCGCCCACTGACCAATCACAGCACACCCTGCACTTCGCGGCAGAGCTGCACATGGACATGTAATGATGACGTAGGTGTAGGCCGGCAAGTATGGGGGTAGCGGCTGCTGACACTCAAAGAATACGCCCAACATGTCAAATTAAAGATCTGATTGGTTGAACACTATGACAATCAACAATATCGTCCCCATTCACTTAAACGGCACATGGAAGCACTTTTGAGGCTGCAGGCCTGGGGCCTCTCTTCTACCGAGAGACACAGAGGTGAAATCTGATTGGATAAAAGCTCTACTTAAAACAAGCTGCACTGGAAGCAGAGCAACTGAGGAAGACAGTAGCTGTGCAATGAGAAAATAAGATAATGGGAAAAATATTTTTATAAATTATAATACATAAAAAAAAAATATATATATATTTTTTTGTGATTCTGTTTAGGCCAGCAGAGAAGGCTTTGCAGGCCCTGACGGCCCGCCACTGACATCAACTAACATCTAAACTTAATGATTCCACAAAACATTGAGCTTAATGTATTTTTATTTTTCATGTCTTTCTGCAGCTTTTATGTTCATTTATACAGGAATGTCACTGGTGTTACCAGGAGGAGTAACACCAGTGACTGTAACTCTAATGACAATATAGAGAAAAACTTACAATTTTAACAAAATGGCTGCCATGTGTCAGACCACATACTTTCAGGCAAATCAAAATCATTAAACTGTTCAATATAACCAGTTATAATGTTCCGTTTCTTACCCCTGCGGCCAATACATGAGTAACACAAATGACAGACTTAAAAGCTTCGCTCAAAATTCTCACATATATCATGGTATTTTAAACAAATTAAGTAAGACATCTGACTTATCAAATGCCTTTGCCCACTGCACTTCCTCCAAGGACCTCTTGATCCAGGAGGAACCTCAAATGGTCACTGTAGTATTTCAAAATAAGAGTGTTTTGTGTAGCAGTAACACCAATGACGTAATTCTGTATGACTGGTATTTATTTGATATTAATAATAATAATAATAATGTTTTTTTTTATGTCAATGTTCTATTTAATATATGTAATGTTCAATGTCAATGAATGAGATTTAATTCATGAAAAAAAAGGTTTTGAATAAAAAGTAAAGGCTCCACTTCCATGTATGATAAAAGTGACAAGACAATTCCTAGAACTTTGCCTAGAAAATATTGCCAAAATTAAACATTGTACATTAGATGAATACATTTAGTTGTATCATTGCAAGGACAATCTTTAATAATTGAATATGTATAATTTATGTGATTATTAATTTAACTTAAAGGAATTTACTGTCTGCAAAAGTAAGTGACAGCACTTCCACCGTTTTTGTAGAATGACCCATATAGGTGAAACAAGCAGGCAGGACAGAAAGCACATCAATGCTTGCATACCTGATTGGCAACAAGCCATTCCTTAAGGTTATGCTTGAATGTTTTGTACGTGTTTTGTGCGCGTATGTGTGGTGGCAGAGCATTCCACGAGTGAGCTGCCTTCACAGAGAATGTAGATTTGCTAAACGAGCTTGACCTATGTGAAATGACACAATCACCTCTTGAAGCAGATCTAGTGAGTTTACTGCTTTGAGTACTTTGTTTAATAAAATCACTAAGCGGAGGCGGGGCCATACCATGTCAAATTTTAAAAACCAGACACACATCAGTGAATTTAATGAGGTTCTCCCAACTCAGGATATGGTGTTTGGTGAGAATATTGCAGTGATGGTGACTTTTGTTTTTTTTATCAAGTGTTTTTAGGGTTTGTTTATGGAGAATATGAATAGATTGTAATGTTGTGCTGCTGGCTTGTGCCCAGCTGGTTAAGCAGTAGGTCAGATGGGGGACAATCATTGCATTAAAATACAATTTTGCAGCCCGCATGGTTAGACAGTGTCTTATATATCTAAAATGCATGAGATTAAAGTTTTACATGTTTTTTAAAAGAGAGATTAGAATCAATAAAAATTCCTAAATATTTAAAATCTGACACTACCTGTAGCCTCTCACCAGCAACATAAACATCTGGCTCCGGTGACACTTTGCAAGCCCTCTTTGTGAAGAACATACAAATAGTCTTTAACATTCAGGTGAAGGCAGGAATCTGCAAACCATTTAGTTACATTTGTCATTGTGGACGTGAGTTTAAGTGCAGCTTGTTCTTTGTTCTTTGCGTGCACATAAATCACTCTATCGTCAGCATACATTTGAATGTCACACCCATCGCAGACACTCTGCAAATCATTAATGTATAAACTGAATAACAAAGGTCCCAAAATAGAACCCTGGGGTACTCCCATGTTAGATCTTAGAGTAGATGATGAAACATCACCCACTCTGACAAACTGGGTTCTTCCTTCAAGGTAGGATTTCAGCAAGGCAAGACACTCTCGGGAAAAGTAAAAATTTGACAGTTTATTAATCAGGACATTGTGATTAACCGTATCAAAAGCATTCTTCAGGTCAAGAAAAAACGTTGCTACTACACCCCCTTTATCTATTTTAAGCTTCACATTCTCTAAGAGGAAGCAGTTGGCTGTTTCAGTCGAATGTTTAGCCCTGTAACCAAACTGCATAGGATGCAGCTGATATGGAGAGCTGTTGAGATGTTTTATAAGTTGCTCTGCAACACATTTCTCAGCAATTTTGGAAACAGCAGGGAGAATACTGATTGGCCGATAACTACATCATGCTGTTCTCTGTTTAGCAGTTGTTGAGATGGGGATTTATTTATGAGGATGAAGACTGCACCATCACATTCTGTGGAGTGGACCTCTGGGCAGGATTAACCGGTTATGCCAAAAGACTAGAAATTAATGACTCATCAGTTGAATCCCATGGCGAGGTTGCTTTTTATGGAACTGAGCACAAAGGTAAGTGTGTGTGTATGTGTGCAACCATTTTTTGGTGTTTGGCTCTGTGCATGCTTATTTTCACCCCTCAGAGAACCTCATCTATTTACATTATATTGCGCCCTCAAAACCTCAACCTGCGCTGCCTGACCTGACTCCTGCCATTGTGAATGGGCCAGAGCTTCCCAATGGAGACTGCATGAAAATTACATTAATGAGATAAAACATCAGGTCCAGTGAGCTCGGAGCTGCTAAATAATATAGTGGTATGCAAAATTAGATGTAAGGATGTTAATTTTTCTCTACCTGTACAGTCACTAGTCCTTGGTTCTTTTTCAAACTTCGTTCGGTGTTTCACTATGGAAATCGCCTCGGCGTGACCAACTATGGAAGCTCCAATGACACCACGTCTGTCAGTGACAGACAGGTCAACTGTGGGAGGGCCCCGGCCCCGCCCCTACCTATTATCACAGCCGACTGCCTCCTCGCAAATCATTCTCGCTTTCTTCCCGTGAAGAAACTATAGCTCCCTCAGCTCATCTAGGCTAGCTTGGATTTCTGCTCTACAGTTCACAGACAACCCGTTAAGGAATCCGTCGCCGAACGCAGTTCCGGGTTTTAGTCTGGAGTGTGCTGAGTAAGTACTTCGGAAGAAGTATAATTTAGACGTTACACAGAATATTAGAGCAGTGTCTGCGTCAAGGCGAGCTGTTCCCCGACTACCCTGTATTTGTTTACCGGTGTTGTCGGTGACTGTGTGACATTATTTGCTCTGGCTAACGCGTTACGGCGAGCCTACCAGTTTTCAGTTAGCATTAGCTTGTTAGCCGAGCTGGGTACCCGGGGTTCAGCTAACGTGTCATGGCGAGCGAACTCCTTCGGTACGCTATTAGCCCGGGCTAAACCCTGTGTGCTAGCACAATTGACCGACAGGCTAACGCATTTGGCGTGCCTTGTACGGCTAATTGTTTACGTATTTCCCTCGCTTTCCAGTCGCCATGTCGAAGGCCGCTACCCCCACCAGAGGGTTGGAACCGAAGACCAAAGAGGCTGTATCCCGCCTGTGCCCTGCGTCATGAGGGGCGTCCATCTCAGGCAGGGACCCTCATCCTATGTGCATAGCTTGCATGGGCGATAAACACGCTCATGCAGCGCTGGCTGACCCCCAGGCATGTTTGCACTGTGCGTCAATGCTAGAGAAAATCCTGGAAAGGAGACTGAGAGTGGTGGTATCCAATAAGCAGGACCCGTGCCTGTCAGGAACCACCACGAAAGCCACCCATCTGCCGCGAGCTACTGCGAGCTGGGCGGACATGATGGAGGCTGAATGCAGGGAAATACCTCCACTTTTCGAGGAGCTCCTCGATGTGGAGCCGGGCTGTGAGGACGCAGAGGGCAATGCCAACTCTGACTTCCTCGGCATGGACGACATAGAGGAAGAAGAGGATGACTCCACATTTCCTCTCCAACAGCCCAGACCCCTAGGTCCAGTCCATTTAAGAGTAGGCTTCCCACCAAGGGCTACTCAATGCTGGGAATTGAGGGGATGGAGGAACTGGGTCTGGCTGAGCCCCCAGCAGTGGAGCCTTCAGTGGCTTATCACCTCCACCCAAACCGGCGCTCTCTCTCCGCTTCCTCAAACATCTCTCTGCCAAGTAAAACAGATCGCCTCACCACCTCCGTTTTCCAGAGAATGTATAAATATGCAGCACAGTCTGTGTGCTCGCTAAATGCTATGACTCTGCTATCTGCATACCAGGCAGAAATCCTGGAGCAGATGGGCGGTCAGCTGAACTCGGGGGCACCGGACCCAGTCCTATGGGATGAGATATGTGTGGTGAACGATCTCATCCTATGCTCCTCATGTGGTGCAGTGCAAGGCTGCGGTTGTGTAATGGGTCTGGCAGTCTCAGTTGAGAGAGCCCTGTGGCTAAATCTTGTGGCGGCGGGGCGTGTGTGGGCTCACTGCAGGGGGGGGAGTGGTTCAGGGAAGGGTGCCGAGAAGAGGCTTAATTAGCCGCAGCTGAGATCAATCTGGGATTGTGTGTTTCTGCCCCATATAAACACTAGTAGGGTTGGAGCGGGAGAGAAGTGCGGACAGGAGACACAGGCTGGAAATGGACTGAGAGGACGACAGATCCTCCCGACGAGTCATACCTGGCGAGTGCGCTCGGAGGCTATGCAGGAGAGCGCACGGCCGTGACCAGCCTGAACAATAAAGTCCGAAATAAAGAACATTAAACAGTACGATCGGTGTGTACTCGTGTCATTGTGCTGGGAGAGCCCACGGTGGTAACACGTTACTGCTACAATCTCTCAGGCCTCAGTGATGCTCAGAAGCTAGAGGTTATGGATGCTGCATATGACCCAGCCAAAGGTCTGTTTGGTCCAGCTCTTGAAAATATGAGAGAGACCAGCACCCTCAAGAAACAAGAAGGTGAAGCCTTTGACCTCTGCTTACCCCGGAGACACATCCCTTGTGCCCCACAGGGACCGAGGGCTGGTTTTGCTGCTACACCCACAGCAATGAGGGGGAGACAGGGAGATGCCAGACCATCAGCACACTAACCAGCAGCCTCGATCAGAAAACCCCAAACCATGGGGCAAACACTCCTTTGCGGCAGTGGCAAGAGAAGAAACGTATGACCTAACCAGCCTTGCTTCTCCCTCTCCTCCGTCCAAGAAGAGGAAGGAGATAGAGGGGAGACAGAACCCCCAAGTTCATATTTCAGGAGGGGAGGAGCATCAGAGGCAACAGGTAGTACAGTGTCACCAAGCACTTCCACCCAGTTCACCAAACAAAGAAATAAAGTTAGCATTTTTTCAGCCAGGCCAAGAGCGAAATGCTCCCCCAAAAACAAAATAAAAACAAAACCATGTCATGGCCCCATAATCCCCGCATGTGTTCAGCCCATTCGCTGTCCAGGCAGGTCAGTGGCGCGCAGGCGCAGTGTACCCATGGGTTTTGTCCACTATTTCTCGGGGGTACAGACTACAATTATCTATGAAACGGGGTGTTAGTTTCAGTAGCCAAGGGGGATTCAGCTTGAGTCCTGCAAGACAAGATAGCATCCCTGGTAAACAAACAAGCGATCAGAGCCGTCCTGAGCGAGGAAGCTCAGCGAGGCTTTACCCCCGAATAAGGGGAGCTCATCCCTCCGCCCCATTTTAGATCTCTGTGTGTTAAACAAGCACCTACGCAAATACATGTTCAGGGTGTTAACACACAGAGTGCTCTGTCGCTCAATTCGTCCGGGAGATTGGTTTGTAACAATCGATCTCTCGGATGCTTATTTTCACAATGCCATTTATCCCGCACACCGGAGGTTTCTCAGGTTTGCTTATCAGGGCAGAACCTATGAGTACCTAGCCGTTCCTTTCGGGCTTTCTTTAGCCCCGAGGGTGTTCATCAAGTGTGTGGAGGCAGCTCTGTCTCCGTTAAGGAACAGCGGCATCAGAATATTCTCGTACATAGACGACTACTTGATATGCTCCCACTCACGGGAGCAGGCATTCAGAGATTCCGCTACGGTAATAAAACATCTCACAGATAGAACCCAGGCAATGTACAGAATACTTGGGTCTCAAAATAGACTCGCTCTCTTATCGCGTCACGCTGTCGGAGGCGAGAGTAGTGCAGTCAGTGTCTATTCCTCTTCCGGCTGGGGAAAGCCGTGTCGTTCGGACTATGCCTTCCCCTGCTCGGCTTAATGGCGTCAGTATATCTGGGGTACAGTTAAGGCTCCTAAAGATGAGAGATTTCAGCGATGGGTCGCGGCGTTACGCCGTCACCTCAACCGCAGGGTGAAAATATCACCAGCGTGCGTAGTAGCGCTCTGCCCGTGGGGGGACTCAACGGCTCTCATGTCAGGTGTTCCGCTGGGGGTGGTGTCATCCAGGGTAATCAAGGGTTGACAACGGATGCCTCCCTCTCAGGGTGGGGAGCAACCAGGTTGGGCAGAACAGTGTTCAGAGGTGGACCTGCTGTGTCTCTTGCAATAATTAGTAGATGAGGGTAAAGCCATTTTCTACTATTAAAGTTTATATAGCGGCTATCTCAGCCTGTCATTTAGGCTTCGGAGAGAAGCCTGTGGGGCAGTGTTGGGGTCAGAAAATCTAAATGAATATCATATGTGTGCTTTGGTGTCCTCATGAGAAAGTTCACGGCCTGCATCTTCTGGTGAACTCGCTCTGACATTTTGCTCTGCGGCTGTTGAGTCTATCAAAGTGTCGAAGGCCTGCTGAGAAAGGGAGCTTCCTCAGGTCCTAAATCGGAATGACAAGGACTGTGGAGGCGCTAAAGATGTTGTGACCCGACCGTCCTGATTACGAGGAAACAACCTTTGTGCCAGAGCAGATGCTTAAGTGAAGTTACAGATACACTTCACAGACTACGAGGAGTGAACGCGATTTGTGTGTGTCACCTCTTGTGATGAAGATCTCAACTTGAAACAACCCATGTACCAATCATTGTGATTGTTTTATAATCCATGACCAATCATTTGCAGTTGTTTTGTAGTATATGTACCAGTGGCTCAGAATCAAACCTTTGAGCAATCCTGGCATATTGATGTATGTGTCCAGCCTTACTCCTTCTTTGCGCAAAGAATAAATGTCCTGTGATTAATGATTTTCAACTGGTCTCGAGTGAATTTTTCTAACAGGCAGCATCCTTTAGTATGTCATTTCATGAAAGGTGCACGCCGTAAGCCCCCGTTTCCAGGCCCCTGGTTCCTCTGTGGGATCTGCTGGTGGTGTTGGAGGCCCTCTCTCAACACCCATTTGAGCCTATGGAGGCGGTGGGGATGAAGTTTATTAACTTAAAACAGGGTTGCTCTTAGCTTTAACCACAGCAAAGCGTGTGAGTGATTTACATGTTTTATCCACTCTCCCTTCCTGCTGGCAGTTTGCTCCAGGGCGGGCTAAGGTCTGTATGCGGCCCAACCCGGCTTTTGTGCCCAAGGTGGTGGAGTCGACCTACAGATGTCCCACGGTGGAGCTTTCAGCTTTTCACCCACCTCCATTCTCCTCAGAGGAGGAACAAAGGCTTAACACGTTATGCACGGTACGAGCACTACATGTGTATGTGAGTAGATCGGCATGTTTCAGGAAAGGGGTTTGTGTCCTGGGCCACTCCCCACAAAGGCAAGCCACTGTCCCACCAGAGGCTGTCCCACTGGATTGTAGAGGCTATATCTCGAGCCTATAGTTGTAGGGGTTTGCAGCCCCCACAAGGTTTGAGGGCTCATTCTACTAGGAGTATGGCCACTACATGGGCCCTGTTCAAGGGTGTTTCAGTGAAGGATATTTGGCGCTGCAGTGAGCTGGGCGACGCCGCACACTTTTGTAAGGTTTTACAGGCTCGATGTCTCTGGGCCTTCCTTGGCACAGGCTGTGCTAGAGGCAAACGCGCCAGAGTCCCTTTGATAGTCATTACCAGGCTGACAATATTTGGCTTCGGGTAGTGTCATGCAATCCGGGAGTGGGCTATATCTCCCATAGTGAAACACCGAACAAAGTTTGAAAAAGAACTTTGGGTTACTTAACGTAAACCCTGGTTCTTTGATAACAGAGTGAGGTGTTTCACCGTCACAACCCTCCTTGCATTTACACGGAAAAGAAATCGGTCTAGAATGATTTGCGAGGAGGCAGTCGGCTGTGATAATAGGTAGGGGCGGGGCGGGCACCTCCCACAGTTGACCTGTCTGTCACTGACAGACGTGGTGTCATTGGAGCTTCCATAGTTGGTCACGCTGAGGCGATTCCCATAGTGAAACACCTCACTCTGTTATCAAAGAACCAGGGTTTAAGTTAAGTAACCCACAGTTTTAGTCGGTGATTCTTCAATGAAAAATGAATGCCTTTCTATTTATTATATCTTCTGACAGTAACTTTCTGTATCAGTGTCCCATGGCATTGAACCCTGCCAATGAAAGCCAGTGACATTTGAAAGTGCTTGAAGTTTAATAAAACATGTCTATTGAAAAGGTTTATTGATGGAAGGCTAGTGCCTGGTGTGGAAATGTTATGTGAGCAGTACACGCTCGAAAAGCCCTTAAAGATGGATGAAGATGGTATGATATGAAACAAGACGACTTAATGAATCAATTCAAACCAAACTTGTCATGCTACGTTGTCGAGAAGGGGGATGGATAACGCTCCAAAGGTGGGCTAAATTTTGGAGGGAAAACTGGCACTGCGTTTTTCGAAGGGGGTCCTTGACCTCTCACCCTATGATTGACAATGGGTTCTATCAATACCCACAAGTCTCTCATTTACATGCAGGCATGCCGACTTTATGCTAATCCCATGGAGTTTGACAAAAACCTTGCAATCTTTGGAATGCTGTATAAATGTTATTTTCTCATATTCTAAAAATGGTTTCTGCATAATGGCGTCCCCAAACAGTCTTGGAATCGCATGCATTGGGTATGACTGGAAAGCTGGTGATCCAAAGAATCAAAGTGTATTCATGCGTGAGTCTTAACACATAACGTTTATTGAAACTCAACGGCACTATAAAAAATGACCTGTAGTGACGTCTAGGATAAACAGCCTCATAAAACTTTACAATCACAAACTAGAGACCTAGGTTATTTAGAGATATATTAACAATGAGGTGTTTTTGAACAGTTACCGGGACAGAAGAGCTCGCCATCCAATTGCTGAAAATTTTTATTCTTGCCGTAATCTTCAAATTTTAAAAGTTTAGTACTAAATCATATCACGTCTTCTATGGTTTTCTTCAAGGTCTTGGTGTCTTAATGTGGTATTTTAAAGACATTTTTTACCATTTTCTATCTATTTTCGAGTGGCCAAAAATAGTTAAAGGACCAAATCTGTGTAACAATGTTATCAACCCAAAAAATGCTGCAACAATTTACGAGACATAAGTGAGCATGTGAAAGGCCATCGTACTATAGCCCCCCTATAGCACCTTGCCCTGTTTTTTGCATTTTTCCAAAATTAAGCAGAATTAAGCAGTGGGACGCGGAAGCCTATGTTAAACAATTGGGCTGTACAAACAGAAGGCACTGCAGCATATGGTCCCGCAGCCGGCTTGCAATCTTTAGCCATGGTTTCGGCCAGTGGCGGCTGGTCCATAGAGGGCGCTAGGGCGCCGCCCCCCCTAGAGCTACAAAAAATAAAAATAAAAATAAAAATAAACTATACAAATTGTCAATATTTGTGTTTTTGAAACATGGAATCACCCAGTAATATGTGTAAAATATGATATCTGCGGTAAATATATGCTTTTCCTGCTTGTCCTCTCTGCCTGTCTGCTCTTCCTCTCTGTGTGTGCGCGTCTCAGCTGGCTGGGGCGCTGGAAAAACTGCCCCAAAGAGGCGGGTCTATAAAGCAGTTTAGCCAATGCTGAGTAATGATATAAATGAGTGACATACAATTCAGCCAATCAGCGTCCTCAAATAGATTCAGCTTGGGGCAGTTTTTTTCCTGCCCCAAGCTGCGCATTCTCGTCAGGAGAAGTCTCTACAGGAGAGCGCCAGTGTGAGCACTACTCCTCCAAGACCCGTTTGAGAGGAGAACTGAGAGGAGAAACTACTGAAAGAGCTGATCCCAGATCAGCCTGACCTCACAATCAGACAGCAGACTAGCAGGAAAGAGAAGCAGTACATGAAGCTTCTCTACTAGCTGTACACCAGACAGGTTTGACTAGCTGGATGATGTCATAATAATAACTTATTTATCTTTTTAAAACAACGGGGACAGAACCAGCATGGACAGTTAGGGAGTGAGGGACATGAAGCACCTGTCTGAGAAATGGATATATATATATATATATATATATATATATATATATATATATATATATATATATATATATATATATATATATATATATATATATATATATATATATATATATATATATATATATATATATATATATATATATATATATATATATATATATATATATATATGTGTGTGTGTGTGTGTGTGTGTGTGTGTGATATTATAGTGAATATTATTATATGACATATATATTATTATATTATACAGAATATTATATGATATATATATTATTATATTATACAGAATATTATATGATATATATATTATTATATTATACAGAATATTATGATATATATATATTATTATATTATACAGAATATTATTATATGTTATATATATTATATTATACTGAATTCCCTGTGAGGGTGACTAAAATAAGATGTCCTGACGTGTTTGTGAAAGTGTTATTTACTGCTTTTTTTCGTGTTGGAATAAATGTTAAATATTTAACTGCAAAGTAGTAATGCGCGTTTGATACCTTAATTTGTTTGCATTAAATCATTCTGGGATGTTTGCTGAAATTGATTGGATGTGGCACAGCCCTACCAAGAACATTTTCCACCAGCCGCCACTGGTTTCGGCATGTTTTTTCCACGTGCAGCGAGCTAATCTGGCAGGAAAACACACTGACAATATACTATAAACAATACAATTTGTATTAAATTAGGTATTAATGTTTATTCTAGCCAACGATATTGTCACGGGGCATGGTGAAGGACTCAAGTGCAGACCAGGCAGAGTAGCGTGCAAACGAATATTTATTTAACAAACAACACAGGAAACTCACAGGACATAACAGGGGATCCACAGACAAGACAGGAGACGAAGGGGATAATCCAGCAGGAACAGGGAGGCAGGCAGGCAGACGGGAAAACCGGGAACAGGACGGGAAAACCGGGAAAACCGGGCAAGAAGGCATGACGCACATGGGGTAACAAGAAGCAATGATCTGGCAGTGAGTGTGTGTGAAGCAGGGGTTTAAATAGTGACTGAAACAGGTGAGCAGGTGAGAGTAGTGAGCTTGATGAGGTGAGAGTGGAAGACAGGTGCGCTGAATGAGGGAGTGCTTGATTACTAACCAGAGACAGGTGAAGGGAGTGCAGACAGGTAGAGTGAGGAGCTACAAAAAGACACAGGAGGCAAAGCCTAATCATGACAGATATATAGTATATCAATGATCTACCCTTATGAATGATAAAATGCATACCACGCACACTTTTGACTTTCCTTCCGTCTCTCCCTGCTGTTCTCACTGAGTTTTAATTCCCCTAATTCTCCTCCCACATTATCAAATTTGAAAATCCATCCAGTATATTTATCACAAATAGCCTCGTGTCACTGCTGTGTGTGATTGGGGTTTTTAAATTCCACACTTATTCCACATATTTGTCTGTTGTTTCCAAAGAGAGCTAGTGCGACGAGCAGACGGACAGAGATTAGCTCTGTGGAAAACAGTGCGGCAGCAGATCGCTTGTTGACTGGCGCAGAGAAATGTGCTCCTGCTCCCCCAACTACCGATGTAGCGCTTCAAGTGTCCAGTGTGAACCAGGTGTCCAGACCTGAGGATGAAATTACACTAGTTTTCACTTTTCTATAATCTTTGCTCACTTGTGAATAAAATTGGATAGTATCAAATATCAAACAGTGCAAGAAGTTTAGAGAGAAAATTGTTCTTTAGTGGACCAATTGATGAGCTAAAATAAAATAATCCTTTATTAGTCCCACAGCTGGGAAATTTGCTAGACATCTGAAATGTAGAGAGGAGCAGTTTGTTGGATTTAGTGACATTAAGGGGGACTGCTGTCAGTAAAACAGGACTATGAGTCACACTGTTAGCATATGGATGTGAATCCCCTCAAGTACCCTCAGAGCTGAAAATTAGCACTTCAACCTCATAGTCACTGTTTCATTTCAAATCCAATATGCTGGATTACAGAGCCATAATGAAAACACATCCCTGCCATCATACACACTTGAAGCCAAGGAGCTGTTGTTGAGCTCAGTCTGTCTTTGCTTATCTGGAAATAAGTCAGCAGCCTCACTTTCCCATCTGAGCCGCTCCTCACAACAACAAGTGTGTGGGCGCCAGACGACTAATGTCTTTTGTCTCTACTTTGTTTTTGCAATGAAATAATATGAAATGAACCAACAGTGCTGCAGTTGGAACCAGGGGGATTAGAAATGGTTTATAAGGGAAAGTGTAATCTCAATGATAATTGTCACACTGATGCTTCAGGGCTCTGATTACCAACTGGTCCTTCTGATGGAGCAAGAGTGTATCTTCAGGCTGATTGCATCTCAAAGTAGATTACCGTGTCCTGGGAGATCACGAGGCTGCCACTGATGATGCTTTGAAGGCGCTTTGTTGAAAACATCAAGAGAATGACGTGCATACCTAACATCCAAAATTATTTTCATGTTTTATAATAGTTTGAATTCCTGTCTGAGATTAAAGTTGTGCAAGTTTGAACATTGCTTTGTAATGAGTACATGGTTTTATCAATGTTAAAGTATTAACCCATCTAAAAACATGTATGTATTTTTCAATCAAGTCATAAACCTACAGCCAGACATTGGACCATGGGATAGATGAAACATTTTGATGTGAATCTCCAGCATGTGATTATGTAATGTCTCCAACATAATGTCATCATGTAATGTTACAACCCGGCTCAAAGGCGGCACCATAAATGGGAGACTTGACGAGTTAAAGGTATGAAATAACCACATTTATTTATAGAATACCAATAATCAAACAAAGAAAACGTGGAGAGTCAGTAATCAGTAATGTCAGCATGTGTTGATGTGTGAAAATGTCTGGCGCAAACAAAACTGAACAGCAGCCGTGTCAGCCAAGGAAGAGACCAACATGTTCAGGTGCTGAGCTGATGATCAACATCCTGAAAGACAAAGAAGAGCCGGCAAACAGGACACAGACCCATTCAGTGCATTTAAGTGCCATATTACATCCTGGGTTTCAATGCTCCAAAATAACTTTTTTTTAACACTGTCCCCAAAAATAATATCAACCATCCTGTAGTCCGTGTAATCCAACCAAAAACAACATTTTACAAGATTACATATGAACACATCATGATAACGTGATCATTTGTCTTCGTCCAATACTCATTTTTACTGAATAAAGCTTGGAACATAATAACGAGGTGGAAGCTAAGCTAATGCAGCTAGGACCTGAGGCTACTCCACTACGCCAGCATGCTGCTGGCTATATGATGCCCGATCGCAATAAAATAAGATGGATGAAAGCAGCAGGGGGTCGATGACTGTTGAGCCCACATCTTCACGGAGACCTGGATCCTTCGTTCATCAGGATCAAGTTGCACTTAATGGGAGGACATCAGGACAGAGAGCAGGACTCTGGTGGGACCAGAGGAGGTGAACTCTGTGTTCACATCATGATGCTTGGTGCTCAAACATCAGTCAAAGCTGATGGACAATGTTTTCCTCATGTTGAATTTTTTATGTCAGCCATATTTTCTGCCCAGAGTATTATTGTTGTTGCTGCTGTTTATATTCCTTATGAAGCACATTTTTAAAACGCACTACAGGAATGTGCTACTGTTTTTGTTTGTTTGTTATGTGTTTGTTCTGTTATCAATGGGCTACAACTGAATGTCGCTGTGCATCCCTGTGTTGCAAAATATATTTTCATAGCGCTGTTTACAAAATTGCTTTGTCACTAATTACAAAGAAACCCACATTTCACCCCGCCACCATTCAACTCTCTTTTCACATATAGCTCTAGTTATGAATGGTAATTAATACAATTTGTGAAGTAGTCATAGCACCTGTAAACATATCATTATGGTCTATTATCTCTGCTTTAAGGTCACTTTTTTTCTCGTTGTTTTATTGAACTGTATGTGTATGTACAGTTTTCTTTGCGTAGTTATATGGTTGAAGCTTTGTTATTCTTAGTTTGGTATATTAGACTTTGAATGTGTGTAGGCGACTGTGCTGCTGACTATCACCTGTTTGATAATCCATATAAGATAATGATTGCAACATGCCAAAATATGTATTTTTTTGCATTATGGCCGTGGGCCGCATTGGTGCTGTATTAAAATTAGATGGATTGTGATGTTAGATAGATTGATGGATTAGGCGGAGGGAGATTGCACATAAGAGTGTGAGAATATGTATTACCTATTATATAGGGCCGCTGTAGTCTACAAGTCCATACATGGCAGTGCCGTGTGAGAGATAAAGTATGTTTTATTTATGTATATATATCATCTATATGTTTAAAATTATCCAATCCAACGGTTTGCAAAGCCCCCTCTACATCAGACTTGAAAGCCACAGTGTAATTCGAACCCTGCGAATAATGTGTCATCAGTTTTGTTGCCATGGTGACCTGCTTAATGTAGCTTGAGGACTGATTTAGAACAGTAGTTAGTGGTTAAGACGTGTTTACTGGTCGAGAAACAAATGGACAAGGATATTCTCTGTGGCGGTCTCACAGGTGTCAATGCAAGCTGCAGATTATTACACAATTGACAGGAGAAAATCAGCAGCACAGAGGCAGTGTGTGTGTGTGTTCATGTTCAGCACACCTTATTTAGAACTTGAGCAAAATACAACAATAGCCCTGATGTATTTGTACGGTTAGTAGAAGTGCACCACTGCTGAGTTCTTGCATTT
This sequence comes from Leptoclinus maculatus, assembly GCA_032191485.1. Classification (NCBI taxonomy): domain Eukaryota; kingdom Metazoa; phylum Chordata; class Actinopteri; order Perciformes; family Stichaeidae; genus Leptoclinus; species Leptoclinus maculatus. The sequence goes on from JAVDOI010000013.1 coordinate 19,045,649, forward strand.
GCAGTTATCATCTCCTCGCAAATGCCTGTTGGGTATTACTCAGCATATACAGCAAGAACACTTTTTTTCACAAATCCATGCAGTAATTGTTAAGAAACAGTCACTGCAGTTACGTTATTTAATACCCAGAAGCTGTTTCCAAGTGATATTCAGTTTCTGCGTGTCTGTGTGTCTCAGAGGAAATCCCATGACAGCAATAAACTGTTTATGCTATTAAAAATGAATACAAAAAATGATATACAATATGTATTAACTTTTCAGAAATTGTATTGTAAAACATAAAAAGGGGAATTTCCAAAAATGTGAATAATTTATTTTGCTCTTTAAATTGATGAGAACTCTTTTCAAGACTGTGTGTGTGTGACTACTTACCTTCATATCTAACAGTGGACTTAGGTGTCGTTACATAGTCACCAACAGGGGACTGAATCGCAAACGGGACATCTTGGAAGTCCCTTGATGGTCATGCTTTAAATCAAGCTAAAATCATGTGTAAAACCTTCTGGTTTTTATTTTAGCCAAGTGGGGACTTGAAAGTGTGTGAGTGTTTAAGTCCATGCTCAGCACTGATCCTGCAGGCTGAAGCAGGTGTGTGTGTGTCTACATGCTGTGTTTGATTGACATCGCCCTCATTCTAATGTTAGCTTTGTAACACATACAAGTTACACCTTATTACTTATTGGAACTCGGAGCTTAGTTCAACTCAATGTTCATAAGTCAGGAAATGTCATGGTACTGTTTTTTTATTAAATGTTTCCTGTTTTATTTAGAAAGTTACTCTCCCCGTGTGTCATGTTTGGTTTACTTCCTGTTTTTCCTACTTTTTGCCACACCTGTGTATCAGTAGTTAATCAGTCCCTTGTATTTAGTCAGCGTTCTCCCCTTGTCTTCCATTACTACTTACCTGTGGGCTGTTACCTGCCTGCATCTTAAACTCTTTTGTTAAATAAATCACTGCATCAGTAAGCTATCTGCATATAGGTCCGTCTTCCTGCTACCTGCACTTCAACCACAACAGAAATACTGAACTGTGTGGGTGTGAAGGTACTTTAAAGTGGTGAATATGATTTTGTCTCTTCCATCATTTTGTTTTTATCATTAATTCTAATATCAGTTCAGTGAGTGAGTGAATTTTTATTTTCACGCACTTAACTCTAGCTACCTGAGCATGAGCCAGGTAAATTAGCTTATATTAAAAAAACTTAAAAAAATTAAAAAAACTTTTACAAGGCTTTTGCACGTTATAATTACTTGCAATTAACAGAAGTAGTTCTGTCTAACAGTTATGAAGCAACAGGTTCGCCCAATGGAGAGCTGCAGTATGCTAGGTCACGTTAGCTAACTAAGCTAGCGGTCAATTGGCTAATCTGGTTATTTAGTAGCACTTGTCTGGTTAAATATTTGATTTGGTTTTTATCGTTACTTAACTCAATAAACTATAAAAACAACAGTGTGAGAATATGACTCAAGGGAGGATTTATCTGTTGAAAAACGAGCTTGTTTTGTGCATAAAGTAAATGGTGAAAGTGGATGGCAAAGGGACATTTAGATGACACAATGGCAATTTCAATAGGCATGTGCAAGAGCGAGTCCGTCATTTCTTAACTACCATTAGTGTGTAAATTGGTTGCCAGTCAGTAAGTGGATGACACCTTTTGCTAGATAGATAGACTGACCACTTATTAATGCTCAGATGCACTAAACTGAAACCACCAGCAGCATCTTTTTGATCTACAGTGGTCTAAATGTGGCTGTTTAACTTATAAATCATTTTTCAAAGTGAAGTCAATATTACAGGATATATGGTTACATTAAAACTGCATTGTGTTAGTCGCATGAGCCGCTAGTCGCATGTTGATGTGTCCTTGAGCAAGACACTTAACCCCAAAATTGCTCCTGTAGCTGTACCTACGGTGTAGAAATGTGATAGAATCTGAATTGTAAGTCGCTTTGGATAAAAGCGTCTGTATGACTGTATGACAGTCAAATGACTAATGTAATATGTTTGATCATAGGATTGGCTGCAAGGAGACGCAGGCAACCTCCTGTAAGGGATGCCATAGAACATGCTGTCAATGCCCTCGACAAGACGGCAGAATCGGAAGTAAAATACATCAACTCTTTTAAAAGTATGGGGTGTTTGTTTTCATTACTGTGTTTTTAATGTAAGGTAAGATGTTGAGTTATAGCAGAGCTTACCTCTTACTACTCAGGGGCTTGTTAAAGAAAATAAATGTAAAATTGCATAGAATAAAGTGGTGCACTGTGTTGTTGCACCCACAAGACCAGATAGTTGTCTTTGTATTGGAACACAGTCCTTAGCCCAATGTAGTGTGCCAGGAGGATGCACAAGACAAACCAAAGCAAACAACTTTCACCATTGTATTGTCATGTGGTTATCAATGTGTTATGAAAATAGTTCATATGTTCAGCTTCTAGGGATGTTAAAAATATAAATGTAAAGCTGTGTTTGTGTGTACTAGGTCAAGGTGTGTTTCCCAAAAGGAGACTTTGAAGTAGAGTATAGAGAGGAATTTCAGAAGAATCTCAAGAGGAGGAGTTGGATATATTACAGTAGATGTGCTGTCTTCATGTTCACTGGCGAGAAAGAGCATGGTGGTAAGGACATTTACAATTTAATTTGTTTCATATCCCTAACAAATGTTTGATTATTTATCACTCAGTTAAAACAGTCACTGAGTTAGTAACTATAACAATCAGTAATGTAGCCTGAGTTGCACACCTTTTTCCAGATTAGTCCTCATATTTATGGATAAAAATCTTTCTACTTAAAGTAATTTCACTATCGAGAGCTGGGCTTCGTTACTCAAAACCCCCCGTTGACAAATACAATCAATAATTTGATTATATGAAGCTTTCTCTATGATTTGTTATCCTTTTGAAGTGTTGACGCAGCTCAAGACGATGGCAGTCTTTGAAGACTAGTCAATGATGACCACTAACATCCAAACTACAAGATGAAAAAGGTCATAACAGGGGGCAAGCCACACTTCTTTCTCTTTGCTCTGAAGGACATTATTGCCAGAGACGAGATAACGTATGACTATGGAGGAACTGACTGGCCTAGGAGGAAACAGGTTTGTCATTGAGTTGGTTAAAGATAATTGATTATGCATATTTTCCCAAATGTAAACATCAGAATGGTCCAGTTTTTTTCTTTCCTCTGAATTAAACTAATGCTGGTGTTGCTGATTATTATTAGGTTTGCTAACTTCTGTTAAGATCTCTATATAACTCTAGATAAGACTCAAACACACCTGTCTTGTCCTTGTGGGGTCTACGCTAACTGAATAATATATACACATTTAATCACTAGAGAGAGAAAAAAATCTTACAATATTTTGGGGTTGTCTTTGTGTACACCGGATTCAATTCAATTTATTTTGTATAGCCCAAAATCACAAATTTGCCTCAGAGGGCTTTACAATATGTACACATGACATCCTCTTGTCCCGGAACCCTCACATCGGAACAGGAAAAACTCCCCCAAAAAAAACCTTTAACGGGGAGAAAAGAGGAAGAGACCTTAGGGAGAGCAACAGAGGAGGGATCCCTCTCCCAGGATGGACAGAAGTGCAATAGATGTCAAGTGTTGAACAGCATAACAAAATTACAACACATGCAATGTAATTTCAACACATTCAATGTATGACAGAACCACGGCAGGTGGAAAGACCAGGTCCAGGTACAACCCAGATCCAGAGGTACCTGCGAGGTGATAAAGCACAGATACTCTGGTGAAGAAGCTGGTCAATAATGTGCATTAATGGTACCGGTAATATGAAATAGTAATGTAAGTAATAATAAGAGTGTTATTTATTAGTGGGAGTCAGCAGGGTTAAAGCGGGTGGAAGGACCAGGGTCCAGATGAAACCACGATCCATGGGAACCTGTGAGGCGAGAAAGCACAAAGACTCCGGGGAAGAAGTAGAGTTAGCAGTGAGCATTAATGGGACATCAATTCATACAGACAGAGATGAAGAAGTGGAGAGAGGAGCTCAGTGTATCCTAGGAAGTCCCCCTGTAATCTAAGCCTATACCAGTTTGTCTAAGGGGTGGTCCAAGGCAAACCTGAGCCAGCCCTAACTATAAGCACTATCAAAAAGGAAAGTCTTAAGTTTACTCTTAAATGTGGTGAGTGTGTCTGCCCCTCGGACTGAAACGGCAAGCTTATTCCACAAAAGAGGAGCTTGGTAACTGAAGGCTCTGGCTCCCATCCTACTTTTTAAGACTCTAGGAACTACAAGTAACCCTGAATTAGTGGAGCGCAGCTCCCTAGTAGGATAATATGGTACTATAAGCTCTTTAAGATATGATGGTGCCCGACCAGTTCGGGCTTTGTAGGTGAGTAAAATAATTTTCAATTCTATTCTAGATTTTACGGGGAGCCAGTGCAGAGAAGCTAATACAGGACTAATATGATCTCTTTTCTTAGTTCTTGTTAGTACACGAGCTGCAGCATTCTGAATCAGCTGGAGAGATTTAACTCTCGGGGGTCTATGAGCGCAGTGATGCGTTAGCGGCGCTCACAGCGGTGCGTAAGCGGCGCTCACTCTATGTTTCTTTTAATATCTCCGTCGAAAAACGGCACAGAAAAATGTTTCAAAAATCTGTAGAAATCTGTAGATTCTCCACTTCCGTGTCCGTATTCTCACGAGATAGTACGAGACTCACACAGCGATATGTGATGCTTATGACGAGCTTACAGTTCATCATGTGACGATCTGGGGGACGGACTGTTTACATTGTGTAGTGTAGCTTGTTAGCTCGTTAGTTAGCACGTCTGCTAACGGCAGCGTTCTGAGACAGCTGTAGCTTTATGATTACAGACATGTAAACACACAGTTAGTGGAGTCTGCGTGACACACAGCGAGCTATGATGCTTATGACGAGCTTATGGACTGGGTGAGTTGTTTACATCGTGTAAGCTTGTTAGCTCGTCCGTTAGCTCGAGCGTGTAGCTTGTTAGCTCGTCCGTTAGCTCGAGCGTGTAGCTTGTTAGCTCGTCCCCCTGGGGATGAATAAAGTATCTATCTATCTATCTTGTGTGTGTGTGGAGGAAGAAAGGACAAAGGGAGTGAGAACTTTACTTAGTAATGACTGTTCAATATTACAGAGAGGATTCACAGCTGCCAGGGTGCAGTGCACTACCAGGGTGCCCTGCACTACCAGCCCAGACAACAAAGTAAAGTGACAGTCCCTCTACAGGTGAGAGTAAATTACACTTACTCAAAAAACGATATTACAAAATTTGGTTTGAGACATTTATTATACATCTATCTACTATTTTATTCATATATTTCACTACTTGTGTGAACCTAAGACTTTAAAAAAAAAATTTCAAACACCAAAACAGTTTGTCCACATGAGTAAAGTAGAGATTTGAAGAATTTAAAAAAATTGGACTTCCAACTGTTCAGCTTTAGGGCCAAATTGCACAGTGCACAGTGCCTTAGGACAATTGGTGCCTCATTATATAGATAGCTGAGATTGTTCTGCACATTTTGATATAAGACATGTCTATGTAGCATATATGAAAGTGCCTTAAAAGGTGAGTTTAAGAAAACATAAAAAAAATCCAAAAAATGGCCTAGTTCCCAGAGGGTTAAGAGATTTATTAGAGCAGCCTGAAAATAAGGAATTGCAGTAATCTAGTCTAGAGGTAACAAATGCATCAACTAATTTCTCTGCATCGCTATGAGACAAGATGTGTCTGATTTTTGAAATATTACGTAGGTGAAAAAAGGCAGTCCTAGAAATTAGTTTTATCTGAGAATTAAAAGACAAATCCTGATCAAAAATGACTCCAAGATTCTTTACGGTGCAGCTGGATGTCAGCGCAATGCCATCTAGAGAAACTATGTCATTAGATAACTGATTTCAGAGGTGTTCTGGGCCTAGTAGAATAACTTCAGTTTTGTCTGAGTTTAACATCAGAAAGTTGCAGGTCATCCAGGTTTTTATGTCCTTTAGACATGCTTGCAGTTTAGTGAGCTGGTTGGTCTCATCTGGTTTAATCGATATATATAATTGAGTATCATCTGCATAACAATGCAATTTTATAGAGTGTTCTCTGATAATATTACCTAAAGGAAGCATATATAAGGTGAACAAAATTGGTCCAAGCACAGAACCTTGTGGAACTCCATAACTAACGTTGGTCCTCATCGAGGCTTCATCGTTTACATATACAAACTGAGATCGATCCGATAAATAGGATCCAAACCAGTTCAGTGCGGTTCCTTTGATGCCAATATAATGTTCTAGTCTCTGTAACAGGATATAATGGTCTATGGTGTCGAACGCAGCACTAAGGTCTAACAAGACAAGAACAGAGACAAGTCCTTTGTCTGATGCAATTAGAAGGTCATTAGTAATTTTTACCAGAGCTGTCTCAGTGCTGTGATGCTTTCTAAATCCTGACTGAAAATCCTCAAATAAACTATTGTTATGTAGAAAGTCACAACTGATTAGCTACTGTTTTCTCAAGGATCTTAGAGAGGAATGGAAGGTTGGAGATCGGTCTATAGTTAGCCAACACCTCTGGGTCGAGAGTGGGCTTCTTAAGAAGAGGTTTAATTACAGCTACTTTGAAGGACTGTGGTACATGGCCTGTTAGTAGAGACAGGTTGATCATATCTAGTAGAGACGTGCTAATTATTGGTAGCACTTCTTTAAGCAGTTTAGTCGGTATAGTATCCAAGAGACAGGTAGAAGGTTTAGACTTAGAAATTGTTGAAGTTAATTTATCAAGATCGATGGGAGTAAAGCCATCTAAACATATATTAGGGTTTGCAGCTGTTTCTAAGGGTACCCCACTTGAGGAAAGATCGGTACTAGTCGAGGGCAGTACATTGTTAATGCGCTCTCTAATAGTTATGATCTTATCATTAAAGAAGTTCATGAAGTCATTACTACTGAGGTCTATAGGAATACGCGGCTCAACAGAGCTGTGACTCTCTGTCAGCCTGGCTACAGTGCTGAAGAGAAACCTGTGGTTCTTATTTTTCTCTATTAACGATGAGTAATAGGCTGCTCTAGCATTACGGAGGACCTTCTTATATATCTTAAGACTGTCTCGCCAGACTAACCGAGATTCTTCCAAGTTAGTGGAACGCCATGTCCTTTCAATTTTTCGCAATGTCTGCTTTAATTTACGGGTTTGAGGGTTATACCATGGAGCGAACCTCCTTTGTTTTACTACCTTCTTTTTTAGAGGAGCAATAGAGTCTAGTGTCCTTCTCAGTGAGCTTGTAGCACTATCGACAAGATGATCAATCTGGGTCGGACTAAAGTTATCACAGGAGTCCTCTGTTATATTAAAGCATGGTATTGAGTTGAATAAAGATGGAATTGCTTCTTTAAACTGAGCTACAGCACCATCAGATAGACATCTAGTGTATTAACTCTTGCCCAACGGCGCACACTCAGTTAGTAGGAATTCAAAAGTTATTAGATAATGGTCCGATAAGAGAGGGTTCTGTGGAAAGACTATTAAATCTTCTATTGAGATGCCATAAGTCAAAACCAGGTCGAGGGTGTGGTTAAAACAGTGAGTGGGTTTCTGTACACTCTGACAGAAACCAATCGAATCTAATAATGAGATAAACGCAGTACTAAGGCTATTATTCTCAACATCCACATGAATATTAAAGTCACCTACAATAATTACTTTATCTGTTTTAAGGACCAGACTTGACAAAAACTGATAGAAATTCAGAATACGGACCTGGGGCCCGGTACACTATAACAAATATAACTGGCTGTATTGTTTTCCACGTTGGGTGTGAATGTACAATACTGTTCAAAACGTTGAAATCTTAGGGAACTTTTTTTTAATTATTGTTAGTATTATTCATCATGAAAGCAATTGATATGACTTTCTGACCATTTAAACATGACCAATTAAGTATGAATCAAATTGCAGTTTTATCTGAAAATTGTGTGACATGTTAGTCCACCTCTACGCACCCCCATGAAGTCCAAGAGGTGGTACATGCGACTGTTTGCTTACTCCATTGATATCAGCCTCACAAATGCCTGGCTTATGTACATGCGGGACTGCAAGGCCCTTGGTGTCAAAGGCCTGCCTCTGAAGGATTTCAGAGTCACGGTGTTCAGGGCTGCCAGCAGCCAGAGACCAGCCACATCTAGCTCCAGAAGGAGCTCATTGGCCTCTGTTGACAGCCTGACCAGCATTGCTGACATCCCTAAACCTGTCCGGGGACACCGCAGCCACACCCCAAATGATGCTGAGCGGTTCAAACTGTCCCTCTTCCATGTCCCTGTCTATGCCAAATGCCAGACCTGCAAGTACTGCAGCCGGAAAGGCAACATAATAAGATCGAATGTGGTTTGCAGGGTCTGCAAGGTCCACCTCTGCATAAATAGTGAGCGTAACTGCTTCATCAGTTACCATGAAGAAGTGGCCTAATGTTGTTGATGTGTATGTTGACTGTTCCAGTACCAGCACGTGTTTTAATCTTTTAATCTTCTAAAAGTGATGTTATAATGTTATGAAATACATATTCCTTTCACCTTGTATGTGTATTTCTTGTATTTTTTTTTTTTTTACCACAAACGGGCAAGGAACCAAATACAATAACTTTGTTGATTTTCTACATGAAAATAAAAAAAAAATGTAAATGTCACAACAGTAAAAAGGTATTTTTATGTCCTCCAATAGCACTCTAGGGTTGACATTTTGAATTTCAAAGTATTTCAATGAGTGCCCTATAAAGGGTTAATAGTCTCTCTTCCAGTAGTAGCAATTTGCAACAACTGTAATGTGTTGGCTATATATTTAAATGCATTTCCCCTTGCTGAATTTAACTTTTAGTTTTTATGAAAAATAAGCTTTTGTCTCTGTGATTCAAAAGTTTCGTAGTTCCTAGTTGATGTGTATGGGGTCACCATAAACAAATACAGGCCAGCTCGTATTTGGCCAGGAGAAAATAACAAATGTGAATTAACTCCTGGTGTCCAATGTCCAATAACCATAATGCATGTTTTTGTCACTTTAATTTAATAAATTCTACAATATAATCATGCTATTTTCAACATTTTAACCGAGCAAGTCACTGAGTTTTCCACAACACCTAAAGAAATGAAGGGATTCTGTCCCCTGAAACACTCAAGGGCTTTGAGTTTGAAACCAATATATGAAGTATTGAGGTTTTTCTTAACAGCATAATGCTGTAATAAGAATATAACGGGGCAAAGGGGAGCATATCAGATAAGAAGGAAGCTTCATATTAAAATATGACCAAATATATTCATCAAACAGAATAAATTAGAAACTAAGGTCTGTTTCAAATGTAATCCTGCTTCAAATAAAGTCCTGGTACCCTCTGCAGCTGACATAAATAAAGGCCCCAGCCACTATTTGAGAAAATACTGCATGTAAACATTTTGTGTTTTTCTTTTATCGTACCTATATTTCTTTAAAATGTATTTGATATTGTATAGGGTCAGATGGATCAGAACCCCTTCCTCCAATGAAAATAGTTGGAATAAATCCCTCCCTTGTGAACGGCATAGAGGATGATGAGTCCATGCAGAAATCCTGTCCATTTTAATAATTGTTGTCATGTATTTTTCATCCTAAATTGTTTTTGTACACTGGGCAAATGCAAATTATATACTTTTCCTTTGGACAATCTAGACAAGGACTCCAAGTTCTGACTCTGAAGCGTTAGCCTTGCCGAACCGAACCAAGATTCTGTCCCAAGGCTGAGGACCAAAAGCACACAGGTAAGCAACACTCACAATGTAGAGAAATATTGATGCATGTGCTTGACATGCTCTTTATTGATAGTCCGCATCTTGTGTGAAGTAAAGTGTGCATCGCAAATGTTTAATAGTGTGCGGACTTTAATTTAATTAATATTTTCTTTTCTAAAGATGAGCTTTTTGACCCGTACTCAGACGACAGTGGAGAGGAATATATTCCAAAGACTAGCGAGGAGGATTCTGACGGTACAGAAACAAGCGAAGTTATTGAGCCCCTCAGCCTGCCAAAGAACTGCTCAAATGCCTAAACTCAAGGAAGATAGATAGCTCTGGTATGAGATGTAAAAGGCAGCTTTCAAGCAGTGAATCCTGTCCTACAACGCAAACCAGTGGCGGCCGCTCATCGTAACAGAGTGGAAGGGGAGAGCCCTGTTAGAAAACTCTAAACCTGATCTAGAGCAAAATCTTCCTGACAGGACCTCTTTCCCACTTACAGAAGATGGAGGCGGATGGTTAATTTTTCATACCGGCTGTCTGTAAAAAGGAGAATGGGTCAAAAATGTACAACAAAAAGCAATATTGTTTGTACTGCAAGTTGGGAGTTGTAAAAATCAAAAGGCATTTGGAACGTGCCCATCACAACAAGCCAGAGGTTGCCCGGGCTGTGTCCTTACCAAAAGGCTCTAAAGAAAGACCAATGCATCTGGAACATTTGAGAAATAGGGGCAACTTTGAGCACAATGTTAAATGCTAGTGTTGGAAATCGTGTTCCTCGTAAGCAACCAAAGCAGGATTCTCAAGTAGAGTTTCCTGCATTGTGTTTATTGTCAAGGCCTTTTTGCAAAGAAACTCCTTTGGAAATACGTGACAATTTGCTGTACCTCTGTAGCGTAGGTTTTCTCACAACTAGTCAAAAGTGCACGTTGGGCTCCAGACGGGAGAATAGTAGAAATCCCACCCTGTCAATTTTATAAAGAAATAGCACTGCGAACCGTTGGAGAGAGAGAACTAACCCGACTAGCCTGCGAACCCGGCTACAAAATGTAAAGTAATCAAAACTCAACCAATAAATGTGTTTCAGTTAAGTCAATTATAGTTTACTCAAAAATCATAAATCAAACCAAAACAGTTTCTTTCTAAATACACAATTATACACAAAAAGATGCATTAAATCAAATACACCACATGACCGAGTCCAGATATAGAAATTAAATGTCCATGGAGTAATAGAAATGAATGAGGACTCCAGGTGAATGTGTGTGTGGGTGTGTGTGTGTGTGTGTATGGTTGGGGGGTTGTAGGTCCGTTCCAAAGCTAAAGGGATATCTGGCAGTTCACTGTTTGTAGTATGGAGTTAATTCAGTTCCGTTCAGTTTATTTCAGGGTGTGTAAGTGTTTGAGGAGAAGAAGAAGGAGAAGCCTGGAGAGTTGCAGTTAAAGGGACTTAGCTTGATGAATCCCTCAAGTTAAGGAGGCCTCAAACTGGTCCAAGCTGTAGCAGAACACGATTCCTTTTCCACCACCTGCTCCCGGGATCAGCACACCTCCAGTAAGGCCTGGTCCTCAAAGAAAGCTCTCCGTATTCAGTCGGTTCATGGATCCTTGCTGCTCCAATTTAGTTTATTTTCTTTGTCGACATTTTCTTAGTTTAAGCTTTCAGGTCCAGAAACTAAATTATACTTTCTTTAACTCCATTAAAACTCTCACTCCTCTCTTGTTGCTCCTCCATTCAGCTTTGGTGAGTTGATTGTTTTTTTCCCTTCCCCCAGCTCACAGGTGTGTCTAATTTATAGCCTCCCTTTCCCCACCTTCTTTTCCTGTCAGGTGGGAAAAGGGCTGTTCTGTGCATTTCTGTTCTGCTACAACCTCCACCACCTGGTGTCAAAGTTAAGCAACATGGTTCAAGATGATGTTTATTCTGCAGTGAAATCTGATGTCTGTATTATGGAGTATGGTAAGCATCTTTATAACAGGCCTGGATATGATGTTGGCAAACATGAATACATTCATCAGAAATTGAGAGAGCTGAGGAGGCTTCTGATCTGCTCAAGGAAAACCACTCCCTTGAAGACCATTCAAGACCACGTCACACCTGCAAATTTCATGCATGTTGTGCAAGCAGTGAAACACGTGGCGGGCTTTGACAGTGAAACAAATACATACAAGAGCCCGGGTGTTGCTCTCAGAATTTGACATGTCTTGACAAAGATTTCACAGCTTGTTGAAAGCCGTGCAAACGTACAGAACAACTACAGTGCAGCAAAAGATGCTCTTACATTCCGCAGTGTACGAAACAAGATGGAATGAACTAGTATCAGCTGCCTCACTGAGAACCCTTCAGGAAGCTAAGTGGAATGTCCCTCTGTTGCTTCCATTCACAAAAGACGTCCAGACTCTCCATTCTTACTTAGACATGCAACAACAACATAGTCAGAGTGACCTGTCCAAAGAGGCATCCCCCCCAAACATGGGTACAGCTGGCAAAGATCACTTTGGCACAATTCATTTTGTTCAACCGACGAAGAGCAGGGGAGGTGTCTAAAATGCCCCTCTCTGCATATTTGTCTCCAAATCCATCAGAACCTCAGGAAGATGTGAAGAGGAGATAGAGGAAGATGTCTCAGAAATTGAAGACAACATTGATCCTGATTTCGATCCGGACTATTATGAGACTGACCAGTCAACAGATGGCGAGGAAGTGGCACCAGAGGAAGAGGCACCTGAGGTGACATTCCAGTCCAAGGGTGGCAACTTGCTCTGGTATTCATCCTCCCAGGACAGAGGAGGCAGAGCGAGAGTTGAAAACATAATGACGCCAGGGCCAACACGATATGCAACATCTCGTGTGGATGACATGAAGTCCAGCTTCCAACTCTTTTTACCAGAGTCCATTGAGGGTATTATACTGGACATGACAACCCTGGAGGGGAGGCGTGTGTTTGGGGACACGTGGAGAGCATTGGACCAGGTAGATCGCCGAGCCTATATGGGTCTGTTGATTCTAGCAGGAGTATATCGGTCAAACAATGAGGCTAGAAAAAGTCTGTGGGATGCGAAGTCCGGGAGGCCTATATTCCTGTCAACAATGTCCTTACAACAGTTTCATCTAATTTAGCGATACATTTTCAGTGTCTATTCTTTGTATATTCACAGCAGTTATTCATGTAAACCACTAGTCTGAGACATTGTTTACAGCTTAAAAGGATGTTAAATAAAATTTGGTGATGATTCATGTTTTTTGTGTTAATGTAAAGCAGTTAAACCAGACCGGTCAAATTTGACCGGGAACACTAAAGTAAGGGGAAAGAAACGAACACGACAGGAGGGTTAAAGTGATATCTCTGTTTATGTCCACTCAAAGATAATGCCTGATTCTTTTCATTATTGTACAATCTTCAGAAAGGGTGGTCCCCAGAACTGATGTCAGGCGGCCCCATAAAGACAAGTATGTATATGTGTGAGCTATGTGAAAGGATAGGAAAGACAATAAGAAAGTAAATACATAGCAGAGCAAATAACATGAATTACAAAAAAATAAGGTGCGTTTAACACTAAAAATAACAAAAATATTAATAAAGTCAGGGGCACTGCAAACCCATCCACTGACAGCGAATCACGACCAGGGAGCTCCAGAACGGGTCAGGCAGGGTCAACCGGGTTATTGGTTCCTTATTGACAAGAACTATTATCTTTTTTTTATTTATTGTTTCTAAATGTAATTTGTGCATTGTTGTTGCTTTTTATGTTTTTGGACTGATTGGTCCAGCTTTAGGTTTGCCAACAGACTGCTCATAAAATGATGAATATTCTTTTACAAAACATCTTTAAATTTCATAGCAGATTGCACCATGCGAGTAACTTGTGATACTGCTTCAAGATGAGCTCACCATGATCTTATAACATTATTTAGTAACATAAACCTGTTTGACACCAAAAACCTAAAGAGTTTTTTTAATTACTGAAATGAGACTCTCTACATCTCAAAATATTTGTTCTAAGACTGTGAACCCCTGAGAATACATGTGGGTGATGATAAGGTTCAGGGACCCCTCGGAACTGTGGGAGAGCCACACGTCTGCCGGCCGTGACAAACACTCAGCCGGTTCAAATTATGATCAATGGTATTTAATTTTACAGAAGTTAAAACAATTGCAAAGTGAATCACACTATGTACACTATCGATAGAAATATGATCCGCGGAAAAGAGTTCACACACGCTCCAATCAGGAAGCTTGATACCTGCAGGATGGAATGTGATGAACTGAAAGAATTATTTCTTTGAATCTCCTTTCATAGTCCGCAAAATGTCTGTCTCAAATACAATTGGCTTAAGTCCAGCTGACTCCTCCTGGCCTCAGTCAGCTGACCTCCTTCGTTGTGACCTATTGGCTTTGGTCTGTTGCTCCTTCTGCGTGTGCGTCCCTCTGTTAGGCCCAGCTCTCACTTCCTGCTCTGGTCCTGGTGGTCCTCCTGGTGGTCCCTGAAATGCCTGTCTTAAAATCCCTGTCTGTCCCTATTGACTATTCTTTACAGTTTAATACATTCAATGATTGTCTCTTATGGTTCAACACTTCTATAGTAAACATACTGTAAACATATTATACATTTGATAAGTATTCTGGTGACATTTCACATACTTTGACAGTTTTTACAAGCATAACGTGGCATTCCACATGCTTCCTATTCACCACTAGGGGCGCTATACATCCTAATAAAAAACACTTCTAACTCTAATTCCTCACAGTGATACGTTGACCTTGGATAGATCTGTCTTCACTGACCTTCTCTTTAAACAGCTCCTTCTCACCAGGATAATATCTTATAGTAACATGGTGAGGTAATCACTTTGTGATCAGTCTTTTATCAGACAGACTCAGAAAATAGTGTCCAACTCGACTAATACCCTCTGCTTCCATTCCTCCTGAAAACAGCTGGTTGAAATCCCTACAGAGCTACATCAGTGGAACCAGAATGTGGTTGATGAGTTGCTAACAAATGGCTCTTGTGTGTGCAATCAGTATATACACAGCTGTTCATTTCCCTTATGTGTTTAAGACTGCTCTGTAATGAAGATTAAAGCACTGTGTGAATGCATCATTCTCTCAATGAATCCTGAACCTTAGGGTCTTTTACCATAGACTGTATATAAAAAGTGGACATATTCATCGGGACTTCACCCATTGGTTTGTGGACTGCTGTTTTGAAGCCTCGAGTTCGACATTTTGGACCACGCCATTTTGGATTACGGCTGTCGCCAGTTTGGCTTTTTTGCAACCAATTAACGGAAGTGACGATATTTGGACGGCGGAAGAGTGATGTACGTATACGGCTCTGGCAGCGACCTGTCAATCACTGTGTAGCCCAGCCCCAAAGCCTACTCTCCTGTACTGTCTATTTGACTCCAAATGGACCATAATTTACTAAATGAACATCATACTGTATTGAAGAAGACTTGAACTAGAGATTGAGACCATAAACTCATGTTTACAATGTTTACTGAGGTAATAAATCAAGAGAGAAGTAGAGTCATTTTGTCATAGACTTCTATTACAACCAGAAGAGTCGCCCCCTGATGGACATTAGAGATAATGTAAGTTTAAGACACTTCTGTATTGGCTACACTATCTCATTCCAACTCGTCACACACTGACATACTGAGGCTTTGTCAGGCAGCTGTTTAACGCAGCAGGTAGCCCAGCACACAGTCACAATAAATGCATGGTTTGCATTGTGAATTCAGACAAAAACACTTGCCTAGGTTTATGCATCAAAAAAAAAAAAACATCTTGTGTCTTCATGTCTGCCTGTGGACCTTATTGGACCCCCTTTGGACAAATTTGACCCAAGGCCTTTCATATGAGAACCTGGATTTTAGTGGACATGAGAAGAAGCCGAGCAAAGTTTTGAGCGTGTGCAGGTTAATGAGAGTAAAAATGTGTACTGAGAAGCAGGCAGGAAACTCTGGATCTGAAAAGTGAAGCCATTGCAGAAGTACCTCAAACATACGTTCTCTCTAATGGTCATCATGGGGCGACTCCTCCCGTTGCGAAAACAAGTCTGGTTGTCTAGAACAGAGGTCTTCAACAGGGGGTCCGCGGAGGTACTGCAGGGGGTCCGCGAAATCTTTGGTAGATTAGACAATTTTTCATATTTTTTACATATTTTTATTTTCCACAAATTTAAATGTCTTTAAATGCACATTAACATGAATCCAACATATTGTAGCGAATGGATAAATGGAGACAGAAGATGTTATCTTTCAGTCAGAAATGCACACATTCTGCGACACACAGGAGCTCTCTCAAGCTAGGCACTGGTTCACTCACAACATGAGACAAGCCTGGACCTGTCCCTCCAAGCCCCCTGCACACAAAGAGGAGGACCCGCCCCTATCGCTGCTGTGCGAATTACGAGGCCGCATGTTACATATATATATATACATATATATATATATACATTATTATGCTAAGTGTATGGACATTGTTATGAGCGACAATGGATCATTTTGTAACTCGACCAAAAAACTCCACACGCACAAGAGAGATACCCTCCACCTCAGAAAACACCGGTGAAAATGCAAGTGGCGAGGCGGCACCTGCTGCTGATGTAGCAGCAGATAAGGGTAAGCGCAAACGAGAGAAGACCCGAAAATATACAGATAATTATCTGAAGTTTGGATTTACCTTCAAGGAGACAGATAGCATTGAATTACCAATATGTGTAATTTGCTCTGCTGTGCTGTCAAACGAATGTATGAAGCCATCAAAGCTGCAGCGTCACTTGGAGACAACCCACAGCCACTTAAAAGACAAACCTGTTGAATACTTCCAAACTAGTCTCCAATCCCTCCATGGTCAACATACATTGATGAGAAAATCAGGCAAAGTTGGTGAGCTAGCTTTGAAATGCTCTTATCAAGTTGCTCTTCGGATTGCCCAGAAGAAACAGCCATACACACTTGGAGAGGATTTAATATTGCCTTCAGCAATTGACATGTGTAAAACAATGTATGGGAATGATATTGACATTAATAAACTGAAAACTATTCCAGTGTCGGACACAACCATTGCTCGCCGTATTGACAACATGGCATCTGATGTGAGGGTGCAACTGATAGAGAAGCTGAGGTTAGCAGATGCATTTGCATTACAATTGGATGAATCAACAGATGTGTCAAAGAACGCCCAGCTTCTGGCGTTTGTGCGCTTTGTCGATCAAAATGAAATGCAGGAGGAATTTTTGTTTTGTAAACGTTGTTCCTGAACGCACAACTAGTTCTGAAATCTTCAAAGTGATTGATGTTTTTTTCAGAGAAAATTACATTTCTTGGGCAAAATGTATTGTGCTGTGCACCGACGGTGCAAGAGCCATGGTTGGTTTAAAAAGTGGACTAATGTAAAGGATGTGGCTCCGCAAGTGATTTGGACGCACTGCATGCTACACAGGGAGGCACTTGTTGCCAAAGACATGAGTGCTGAATTGTCAGATGTCATGGACTCGGTCGTGAAAGTTGTCAATATAATCAAGAAGATTGCTTTGCAAACGCGTCTCTTCTCTAATCTCTGTGCTGCTGAGGGAGAAGAACACACTGCGCTACTGTACCATTCTGAGGTTCGATGGCTTTCACGTGGAACAGTGTTGTCGCGTGTGTTGGAATTGTGCACGTCTATTCTATAGTTTTTACTTCTCCAAAAGCGCACAGAGCTGGCTGCACTTTTCAGTGACGGTGTCTGGGTCACCAAACTTGCATATCTTACTGACATTTTAGCTGAGCTAAACAAACTTAACAGTTCTATGCAAGGTCGCAATACACATGCCATTCAGCTGTATGACAGAATGGAAGGCTTTATCAAGAAAATCAGAACATGGATTGAGCGTGTCGGGGAAGGAATATTTTCCATGTTTCCTTCAGTGGATGAGCTGGGAGATTCTGCTGTGCTCTCCCCTCCCGTAACACGCGCAATTCTTGCGCACTTGACGGTCAATTCAGGAACTACTTTTCTGAGGCTGACTCCTGGCGCAGGGACAAGACATGGATACAGTTTCCATTCAGAGACAATGCAGCAGTCAGTGCATGCCTGACAGTGACAGAGGAGGATCAGCTCATCAAACTATCCACTGACAGTACGTTCAGAAACGTATATGAAACTAAAACACTCACCCAGTTCTGGATCTCTTGCCAAAAATACTTTCCACAACTGGCAGCAAAAGCTATGATGAGCCTTTTGCCCTTTGCAACAACATATCTTTGCGAAAGTGGATTTTCCTCACTCACCTACCTGAGAAACAAATACAGGTCAAGACTGCAGCCTGAGGCTGATATGACCCTCTGCCTGGCAACCTCCATCCATCCAAGGATAGATAAGTTGTGTGCTAAACATCAGGGTCAGACTTCTCACTAATGTGGGAATAGGCCTATGTGTGCCATCCAATAGCAAGGTATGTTTATACATGGCACTAGGCCCAGTTTAATATAAAACACAATTTTATACAATATATAAAGTAGGGGGTCCCTGCTCCATCTCTCTATCAGTTTGGGGGTCCTTGGCCTATTGAAGACCCCTGGTCTAGAAGTCTATGAGAAAATTACTGTACGTCTCACTTGATTTATCACCTCATAATCATTGTCAACATTAGTTTATGGTCTCAATTGCTCTAGAGCAGTGGTTCTCAACTGGTCTGGCTGCGGGACCCACCATCACCCCTTAATGACAAGACGTGACCCAAATCGAGGAAAATGTTCAACTTCTCAAATGTATTTAATGAAAAGATGGTGCAGTTTGAACCTGAGCTGAAAATGTCCTCTGCAGTCATTGTAGTAGGGAACTATCTTGTGCAGAGAAATTGTTCCTGTCAGTCCCCGTCCCACACATGTTTCACGTAAACGAGTAAAACTCCTTTGTTTATGTCTGTAGATTCGTCCATTTGTAATGCAGAATGACCACTTGCCTAAATTCGAGCTGTGGTCTGTTGTTTGATGTCATCCGACATGTCTTCAATTTGCCTACTTATAGTGTCATTTGACAGAGGTATAGTTTTCAGTTTATCCCCTGCTGATCGATCCAACACCTCTCTCACCATGTCCATGGCTGCAGGTAAGTGAGACACTTTTGTGACGTCCTCAGGTCTTGAAGTCGTCTTCAAAAGTACTCAACAGGTTTATCTTTGAGAGAAGGGTGTTTTGTTTCCAAATGCCGCTTCAGTTTTGACGGCTTCATGCTTTCTTGTGCCAGAACCTCGCTGCACAAAACACACTTAGGTTTTTGCCCTCTTTTGTCCTCAATGTAAGAAAATCCATATCTTATGTAGTCGGTGTCGTACTTGCGTTTCGCTCAATTAGCATGAAAACAAACTTTGTGGGTGTTCTTGTATACTGTGAAATGGCAGGTGTGTATTAGCATTACAAGGTATTAATGCCAAATACTGTTAAGGAGTGTGAATAACTCCGCTGCATAAAAAATCCCCTTCAAAATAAAAGCACAGTATTTTATTTTTTTATTTTCAGGCAAAGGTCCGCGACCCACTGAGTTGAGAATCACTGCTATAGATGCTACCACGGCATTGTGCAGTCTGGGTGTTGTCCATTTTAGTACTTTAACCCTTTTACAGTGTGTTTTCTGTTCTGAAAGTTAGTTGTACTATTTTTGGTCAACGAAAAATTAAACAGCGTTTGGTCGTACTTAGCTCCACCCTATCGTACCAGCTTCTGATTCCATCAAACCAAGATGGTGGCGGCCTAAATGACGGACTGAAGGCTTCAAAATGGTGGTCCACAAACGTACAAATGTACAGTCTATGGTGCAAATTCATGTGAAGGTGTGATGATCTTTACATTTATTTTGAAGCCATTAGTAAAGTGCTGATTGTGCTTTGCTTCTCATTTGGACTGAGACAGTAGCTGTGTCCCCAATCCAGCGGCCACATCCTTCGGAGGACGCAGCCTTCGCGGTCCACGTCAGCCGCGACCTTTGAGGACCGCGAAGGCTGGACCGAGCGATCTCCGAAATGAGACGGTCTGATCTACAGAGGACTTCCTGTTTGCATCACCAGCTGCCCCCTCCTCCCCCCGCTCCCATGCCTAGAATCCCTGCTCAGAAGGATTTCATATATATATATATACTGTAAAGGTTTTAGTTTTAATCACTTTTTGAATCATATATTCAATAATTCATTCATAGTTCTTTTTCATATTGTTTTTCTAAATTAATAATCAGTTAATATTTCAATCAGTTGATATGTTAAATAACACATTTTCAATAATTTATAGTTTGTGTAAAAAAAATAAACAATGTATTTATCAATAACTTTATTTCATTCACACACATAGAAGTTGATTTTATAATGCCCCATAGCTAACGTTGTCGAATAATTCATAGTTTCAGTAAAAGTACAATATTTCCCTCTGAATTTTAGTGAAGTAAAAGTATAAGAAACATCAAATGAAAATGGCCGGTACCTAAAGTTGTTAAAAATATATATATTTTTATCCCAGTACAGATGGGCTTCTAACTGAATCTCTGTGGTGTGAAGTTTCCTTCCACTTGTTAAGTTCAAAAGTTTCTCAAACAGAGGAGAAGAGGCCCACAGAGAAGAAGAAGCAGCCCCCTCCCCCCCTCTGCTCTCTTTCTTCAATCAGCAAGCAGGGCCAAATCAGCTGGTTGGAGTTTAAATCAAAAGGAATTTAATATACTAATAAAAGCAAATGCAGTTACAAACAGTTACAAACCGAATCACACTATTAATAACAAAATGCATATATATATATATATATATATATATATATATAATGAAAGTGAGGCCCCATTCACACCACAGGACAGAATGGTCTGTCTGTCCCATGGTGCGGAGGAAGCCTGAATCCCTCAAGGGATTTACAGTTCTTTGTTCTCCAAAAGTTACATTTCTGAGCCTATCGATCAGCTCTCACGATTGGCTGAAGTCCAATAAGCCCGTCCTGGCTGTTGTTCTACTCCAACACCTCAGCCAGCCACTTTCAAACCCCCACTCCAGCACATTCCTCAACCCCCTCACACAGACACTAAAACACACTCCTACAAGCAAATACACTGTATCGCATAATATCCCTAATTTGGAGCGCTTTAAAACTTAAATTCCTCACACACTCTTGTGTGAAGCTTCACAAAATGGTACAATTGATGTGGAGTCTGTGTTTGGTCCTGGACTTGGTAAACTAAATCTAGTTGCCAGACATTTGATTGTGGCATCAAGGGTCCTTTGCCATGAGCAGTTACAAACAAGTTCCACTCTGCTTCCACACCAGTCTTCCAAGTGGAGGCAGAGGTTCTGGATGGCTTTGGAGTGTTTGCACTGTGCTGTGCAACGATCGGAGAAGTAGAGCATTGTCCCCTGCTTTCTTTCAAGGGACCGTATGACATGCCTATGACCGAGATGGACAGCTGTGGGTTTGTGAAATACCAAAGGTAACAATAGCTATAAAACTGTGTCAGAAGCCAGTAGCATAAATAATCTGTCAAGCAGTCATACATGATAATCAGGTTAAATGTTGTAATGAATGATCTACAGCACAAATTAGATAAACAGAAAAGGCTAAAATGAACAAACAAAACTTCTGAAAATGAATGTTGACAATGTCTGAGTTAAGTATTTAAGTAAAAGTAAATTCACACTACTGTTCCCTCTCACTCTCTAAGTTCACTGTCTTTCTCTGAGACTCCTCACTTGTCTCTCCTGCCAACATATATTAACATTTTTATGTCATCGTTGTGTTTGAGTTTGCATCATTTTGGATTTGAATTATAGAAATGTGTAGGTGGAAAGAAATGGAAGCCCTTTGTTCTCCCTGCTGGAAAAGGGCTATACCATGAAGGTATATTTGTGTCTTTATTACGCAAAAAAAAAAAAAAAAATGTTGTGAGAGCAAATTTCTCGCACTGCAATCAAAAATCAAGTTTGTAAGTAAAAATATATGAACTGAGAATAAATTAGTTAGTTTTGCTTATGAAACTATAATTTTTGGCTGCAAATCAAAAACCTTTGCTTTAAAAAAAAAACCTACGTTTTCCAAAAAAAAACCTACGACTTGAGTTGTAGTGGGCGGGGCATACGCTGCTGAATGAGCCAGCAGTTTCTATTGGCGGGTTTGACTTGGATCCCGGTATCTGCTTCCACTGTAAACTCTGACGGGAGGTTACTGTGATGACCTTACTGGGAGCTTATCAAGGGCGTAGGTTTGGTCTCAGCATTGGTAGGGACACTGCCACCCCCCCCCCCCCCCCCATATGAGAAAAACTTTGTTGATATTATGTAACAGGCAAACTTTATTAAAATATATTAATATTTGTGTAACTTGGAACTGATTTGGATAAAATAACAGTAATAAAACCTTAGTTTAAATACAAAACAGTATTCTGCACCAAATAAATAATAATAATAAATAATTAAATAAAAAACGTTCTGCTAAAATGCCAATATACAGTAACAGTATATTCTATATCCAAAATATATATAAAAAATGTTCCCAGTTGTGCAGCCCAAAAAGACAGAAAAAATAAAAAAATGTAAAATGAATCTATTCTGCAGCACTTAATAGGTTATAAATAAAGTGCTTTCCTCCTTTATGCAATTATTAGTAGTGCTGGGCAATGATTACAATTTTTAATCGCGATTTAATCGCATGGATTTTTTGCGATTAATCGCATTGTTATGGCAACGTTCAATAATGAATTCAAAAGTAGTGTAGATAAAGAGGCAGCATTTAAAGAGTGTTAACTATTAATGAACAGGATTCAGTCTGAACGACTACAGCGTGTACAGTACAATGCTATACTATGACGCACTAAACAATAATACACACCACTTGGACTTCAGGTGCGATGCTGCGTGTCCCTTTGGTCTGAAAATGCTGCCTCTTTATTTGGAATTCAATCGGCTTCAGTCCCTTAACCCTTAACTAGAACGCACCCTGATCAAATGTTAGAATATATAACGTGTATCATTCATTAACATGGAGGAGAATGTGCTATGCTGATGTTTTACACAGTGCATTAGTGATGTAGTGACTCTTTTTACCAGCTGTACTGTAAATACAGGTTTTATTCATCTCAAGAGGAAGACTCACACATGTATTGGATTGACTCATACTGCACCATAGAGGACGTTTTGACATGTCGCAGTAGGTGTATGTAGTCAAATGAAGCACGGCTGTGTTCCATTCAGCTGCTTCAGTTTCAGGCTCCCGTATTGTGACTTTTGTCACTTTTTTAGTGTGAACACACAAAATACTCAAATAGCATACTGCTATAGGCTCTGAAAGAGGCCCGTTGTAGTTTGATGCCAGCGTAAAGCTAAAGGTGAAGTAATGAAGGCTACAGACGTCCCAGCATCCACCTGCTATCATCACCAAAGACATTTAGGGTTTGTTTGTGTTTTCTGTCCTTTCTCACTGTGACCTTCTTGTCAAACCAGGAACCAGTCAAATGTCCGTCGGATGCACACGGCTGTCAAGCTGAACGAGGTGGTGGTCAACAAGTCTCAGGGAGCTCAACTGGTTCTGCTGAACATGCCCGGACCGCCCAACAACCGAGGAGGAGACGAGAACTGTATCCTTGAAGCAGCTGTGACCTGTGCCTTCATGCCCTTTTATTGACCAATGACAACAAAGACCAACGTTAATTCTCATGTTTCATCTTTATTGAAATAAATTAATCTGGAGTTCAGCCCACATCTAAAACTAAACTCGCTTTTGCTTCTGCTCATAAACTTTGTTGTAACCTGCTGACATTTTTCCTCGCAAGTTCCCCGACCGGTACATTTGTAACTCTCAACCGAGGGGAGAAGGAAGTGAGATGGCTCATTCCTCAGCTACTTCCTACTTCAGCTCCGGAAAGAACGAAACGTTTACCAGATGCTCCATCGGGTTAGTGAGTTGCTAGATCTACTAGCCCGACGTGGCATCAAGTGGGCAACTCACTGTTGAGCCCTGCATACTGGATCATTAAGAGTCAGATATTTACATTAGACCAGAAAAAGTGCTAAAAGAGATTGAATACTGGACATATTCATCAGACATAAACACGACTGAAGGCTAGTCCTGGCCATGTGTAGTAAAGCTTGCTCTCAGGTTTGTATGTATAAGAGGATGATATGTTGTTGTTACTGCAGGTTAAATTACTACCGTGTGTTCTGTTTCTTAACTGCCGTCTTCTCAGACATGGAGTTCCTGGAGGTTCTCCTCGAGGGTCTGAACCGGGTCCTCCTGGTGCGAGGCGGCGGCCGTGAAGTCATCACCATCTACTCTTAAAAAACACAAAAACAAGAACTCTCACGCCCAACCCTGCACACATGGGCTGATGCCATGGTTACCGTTCACCGGGCGTTGTCGGGGAGGAAGCCTCATTTTGGTTTTGATGAAGGGGGGGGGTGGGGGGGGGGGGGGGGGGGGGTTGTTGGAAGGCGGGACCACTCATGATTGACAGTTGGTTTGAAGGACCCCTGGACGAAGGACTGGCTGAGAGAGCGAGCCGCAGACCCCCCCCCCCCCCCCCCCCCCCCCCCCCCCCCCCCCCCGGATGTGGAAGATAGAGCATAGAGACACTTTAACATCGTTCATTTAACGCTGAAAAAAAAGAAAAAAAACTTGTTATGTTCTGTTGCATTTTCGTGTTCTTTCCCTCTTGTGTCGATGTCGTCACGTTCCTGGCGCTCGCCGTGTAAAGAGAAGCCAGGGAGTGAGTGTGTGAACCTTGTGTTGCACTCTGGGAAGGTGCAGCGACGTTTCGCCGGACCAGAGAGGACAAGTTCTAGAGAGGTTTTGTAGACTGGATATGTTTAATACTGGATCAGATACAGTTCGGTGCCCTGCATGTTCTGCATCACCGTTCGTGCTCCGCGTTCTCATTTAAAATGGCTTCACAGAACAAGGGTCACACCTGTAGTTTAGAGGTGGTCCCTTCAGCAGCGTCTGTAGTCCTAGTGTCCCGTGGGCGTTCGCCCCGTCAGTGATTTAGTGAAGGACCAGCCGGGAGGACGTGCACCACATGTTGGATCACCTTCTGCTTCAGATATATGGTACTGAAAACTTGTTCCACATCTCCGACCCTCGAAGAACACTATTGTTTCAATAGGGAAAAGAGCCATAGTCAGTACTCTAGGACCTTTTGTCAGCTTCATAGAATGACGTATGAAATGCACATGTATACATATTTATGGTGACTGAAGCTGAGCTCAGTTGGGAGATGTTTTTAATCCCAGGGCTGTTTGACAGCGTGCTGTAGCTTAATGAAGAAGCAGATTGGCTCACGTTAAATCTGCCCTCAGACTTGTCGGCATTTAGCAAAGTGTAAAACTTTGTAAAAAGCACAAACTGACTCGTGCATCGACGCAACTCTCACCATATCGCCGTAGTAACAGCACTGTTGACTTTGCACTACGCACCCCTCAGCACTTATTTCATTGCGCACTCTCAACCCGGTTCTATGGCCTGCAGTGACACTTCCTACACCACGTTCTTCTATATCCAAAATATATATAAAAAATGTTCCCAGTTGTGCAGCCCAAAAAGACAGAAAAAATAAAAAAATGTAAAATGAATCTATTCTGCAGCACTTAATAGGTTATAAATAAAGTGCTTTCCTCCTTTATGCAATTATTAGTAGTGCTGGGCAATGATTACAATTTTTAATCGCGATTTAATCGCATGGATTTTTTGCGATTAATCGCATTGTTATGGCAACGTTCAATAATGAATTCAAAAGTAGTGTATTGCGCACTTTTATTTTAAAAGTACTGCTATATGAACAAAAGGGCAATAACATTCGGTTTGCAAACACTTATTAAAACAAATCAGGTTATTTTTAACAGCAGTATTCCCTTTACACAGTAGCGATCATATCTCTTCACTATCTGTGCTCAGTGTGCTGACTGTATGTGAAACGTTCCACTGCTGTGCAACAGGAATAAAATGTTTCAGCACGTTTCATCTAAATGTCTGTCTTCATCACAGTCAGAGCATGTGAATGCTGCTCTACTGTTCATCAATATAATGCTGTAACTCCGAGGTGATGGTTACCCAGCGATCAAAGAATAAAGACACTTTACGCACAATTTAGGTGCATTTTCCCTTTAACTCACGAGATGCAGGTAGCATGTTTTATACTTAATGTGAATATAATTCATACTTTGTTGGCATCTTATTCTGAAAACGGGATGTTCTTCTGAAGAAGCCGGATGTTGTCTCACGTTAATCTTTCCGCTAACTTTCAAAGTCCTTCGCTCACTCCCGATCTGTGCCGTTTGAATGCGTTTACCGTGAATTTCAGCGTATAGGTGCACTAACATGTAAGTGTCTGCTGAGTTGACCACGGAGATCTGAGTGTCTGCTGACTTTACCGCAGCGATGTCCAGTAGTCTCCATTCCTCCACCGCTGCCAGTGAGCAACGGACTTTCAAAATAAAAAAAAACGCGCTATAAAATAATTGTCGGCGTTAATTAATGAATGCGTTAACGCGATAATAACGCTCTAACTTGCCCAGCACGAATAATAATATGAATGAGTTTGCAAATATATTGTGCAAAATCATTTTTTCTAACAGGCAATTAAAATTAACAAAATATTGGTGGGGACAATTGTGTCTTTCCCAAACTTTGGTCGTGACTAGTCCCTATGGACCCTATGCAAACCTACGCCCTTGGAGCTTATAACATCACGTTTGTTAAAATGATCGGTTAAGTTACGTGACATTTGTAGCTGACAAGCTAGCTAACGTTAGCGGCAGCTCTTCTGCCCGACCGTAGTTAAGCCTTGGAAAGTAACTTTTAATGCCTCACTTTCAAACTTCATAGGTTGACTAATATCTTACTGATATTGTTACAGATGATTTATACTTCATATTATGTCCATTAACGGACCAACGTGAGCTTAGGTAGACAGGTTGTGAATATGAAATGTCACTTTTAAGTCCGGTAACGTTACAAATTAATTACACGGATAAACTGAATTTGAGTATTTTGCTAATTCTGTTTTGTGGTGTGAAATGAAACTAACTCTACTCTCTTTTGTTTTGTTACAAGGAGCCAGGAGCTGAGGGGGGAGAATGACGGCCTCTTCACCGGGGACAAACATTCAGCAACCATAGCTTGGAATTAAGACTTTAGTCCATTTGTAACATCTCCATTTGACCATCCTGTACTTAAGGCTACAGTTAGATTAACTCTCATCCTATATAAAGCCTTCACTAATAGGACAAACAGTAGAGAGGACAATACACTTCTGATGCGTTATTGTTGCTGTCACACAGATGACAGTTGTGACTGTCACTTTTTTCTTTTATTTATACATCCATGTAAATGATTTCTATGTGAATTTGTGTATATTATGCTGTGTAAAATGTGTCAATCTTCTAAGTTTGCATTCTTGTGTGAACATTATTTATAACTTTCTCTTTTCATCAGTTTCTCAATGTGATTTGGACAATTTTGGAGAAAATAATCCTACAGGGGAGGGTGACTGCCTTTGACTATATAAAAAATATAAAGTATGTGCATATGTGTTACTGCAAGTTAATAAACGTTTGCTGACATTTGTTTTGCTGCTGTTATTTTTGTTAAGTGTCCTCTGCCTTAGGATTGCAAGTATCAAGGCTGTTTTCTCTACTAGAAAGATTCATTGAGAAATAAATAAATATATATGTATATATACAATGATGAATATACATTTATTTATATATATATATCTGTATTAATGGGGACGGCTGGTGACGCAAACAGGAAGTCCTCTGTAGCATAGACCGTCTCATTTCGGAGACCGCTCGGTCCAGCCTTCGTGATCCTCAAAGGACGCGGCCGACGTAGACCGCAAGGGATGGGTCCACCGATGGATGCAGCCGCTGGGCTGGGACATAGGCAGTGTTTACAGTGGAAGCAGATACCGGGATCCAAGTCGAACCCACCAACAGAAACTCCTGGCTCATTTAGCAGCGTATGCCCCGCCCACTACATCCAAACTCAACTCGTAGCTTTTTGTTTTGAAAGCGTAGCTTGTTCGTTTTTAAAGCGTAGTGGGGTTTTTTGAAAGCGTAGGTTTTTGTTTTTTTTAAAGCATAGGTTTTTGATTGGAAAGCAAAGTTTTTTGATTTGCAGCCCAAAATTCTCGTTTCATTAAGCAAAACTAACAAATAATTTATTCTCAGTTCATATATTTTTACTTACAAACTTGATTTTTGATTGCAGTGCGAGAAATTTGCTCTCAAAACATTTTTCTTTGTTCGCGTAATAAAGACACAAATATACCTTCATACTATACATTATAAAAAAACAATAATAATATGAATTATTATTGGGCAGTACCTGCTTTTTCTCTGTCTCCTCATCACACACACACACACTGAAGCATTGACGGTGAACAGATGAGCATGTCGGTAATCTTGGCGTTGCACAATATCTTTGCTGCACCAAAGTGAAGTCAGAAAACACGGAGGTACAGACCTCTGCAACATCATGCAGCATGTGGAACATGCTGAGATTTTCCCTCACTGTCCCTCCAAAAACAGACAACAGGATGAATGGTGGATTGTGACTGCCAATATTACTTTTTTCATCTATTTTCCCAAATAAAACAGTTGTTTCCCCACCTGTTTAAGAGATGAAAAAAACCCAAACAAGCGTTTTTTTCTACCTGTTCTTAAGTCATAAACACATAAGAGAAGCAATTTAGATCAGACTTTTTATTCAGAGCTATTTTTCTCACTGTTGGGCTTCTGTTGATTGTGGTCCTGAGCCACATAAATAACTGAAATTAAATTATACTAATTCAGGTCATTTAATTTAACTTTGCCCTCTGACACAAAGACAAAAGCTGTGTCCCAATTCAGGGTCTTCATCCTTCGGAGGACCCAGCCTTCACGGTCTACGTGGGCCGCGTCCTTTGAAAACCGCAAAGGCTAGACCGTGTGGTCTCCGAAATGAGACGGCCTACCTACAGAGGACTTCCTGTTTGCGTCAACAGCTGTTCTCGCCCCGCCCCCTCTTGCTGCTCCCATCGCCCTGCTCAATAGGATTATATATATATATATATCTTTTTTTTTATAGTGTATATACCTGTATATATATTTATAGTGTATATATATATATATATATAATACCTGCTCAGCAGGATTATATATGTATATATATTTATAGTGTGTGTATATATATATATAATCCCTGCTCAGGATTATAAATATATACACATAAATACATTAAACTAAAATATTTTCAGTATATATACTTTGAAGTTTTTAGTTTAGTGTTTTTAATCATATATTAAAAAATTCATTCATAGTTTATTTTCATATTGTTTTTCTAAATTAATAATCAGTTAATTAAATCAGTTACTATGTTAAATAACACATTTTCAGTTATAGTTCTTGCAATTAAAACAATGTATTTATCAATAACTTTATTTCATTCACACATACATATTTACATGTACATATATATATATATATATATCAATCCTAAGGCAGAGGAAATCAATCAAGACAGTTAATATTAACAGCAAAACAAATGTCAGCAAACGTGTTTATTAACTTGCAGTAACATGTGCATATTCTTTATATTTTTTAAATCAGTTTCATCTCTGTGACAGCAATATTAACACATCAGAAGGATCTACTGGTTGTCTTATTAGTGAAGGCTTTGTACAGGATGAGAGCTAATGTAACTGTAACCTCAAGTACAGGATGGTGAAATGGAGACATTACAAATGGACTAATGTCTTAATTCAAAGCTACGGTTGCTGAATGTTTGTCCATCGTTCTCCCCTCAGCTCCTGGCTCTCTGTAACACAACAAGAACAGAATCAGCAAAATACTCAAATTCAGTGTATTCGTGTAATTAATCTTAACGTTACCGGACTTAAAGTGATATTTCAGGTTCACAACCTGTCTACCTGAGCTCACGTTGGTCCGTTTATGTACATGATATGAAGTATAAATCATCTGTAAAACCATCACAACATCAGTAAGATATTATTCAACCTCTGAGGTTTGAAAGTGAAGTTATTAAAAGTTACTTAAAGTCTAACTACAGTCGGATGCAGACAGCCGAGCTGCAGCTAATAGCACAGCGGCTAACGCTAGTTAGCTTGTAAGCTACGAACGTCACGTAACTTAACGGATCACTTTAACACACATGTGATGTTATAAGATCTCTTATTTTGCTTTAACATTAGTATCGGTGACATTCGAGTGAGTTGAAACTCAATACTTACATTTAAAAGTGAATCCTGCCGCTTCTCCAGCTCTCGCATCAATCGCCGCCATGTTGGTTCAAATAAAATCTTCACCGGCACGCAATGCATCTTGGGATATGCTGGGCCACGAAGTCTCCATCAGATGTATCCTCCGAAAATGGGTGCAGAAGGCTGCATTCGTCGGCTGCATTTGAAGGAGTCTTCAACAAACATGCGAATTGGGACAGCCTAGTCGCAGCGCTGTGACGCAACCGGTCTACGAATGCAGCCCCCGAAGGATGCAGACCCTGAATTGGGACACAGCTAAAGAAAACAGGATCAACTTAACTATGACAGGATAATTGAACCTGGTATTTATTTTTGAAATGATGTCAAAAAAGAATTCATGTTTTAGTTAAAGCAGAAACGTATGTATTTCTGAAACAGTTTGAAACACCATACAATACGTAGAATTGACAGTCTAATTGGAAAATGACACATTTTTGGCAGAGGGATTATTATCCAGCTGAGATATGATTATGGTGCCTGAGCATTGTTTTATTCTTTGTGGAGAGCCCTGTAATGAGAAAAATCGCACAAGAGAGAGGGGCGTGGGTGGATGTGTGGGTGTGTGTGTGTGTTTGCAAATGTACTATGCAGTAGAGTCCTATTAATCACTAGATTACATGAAAATTAATAAGATTGTTGTCTCCCTGCTTGGCACAAATCGAACACTTCATGTTTCCTTGCCACCTGCAATACTACAGTTGAATGGCAAGCTCACTGCCACCATCAATAACACAATAGTTTAGCCTCAGATGAAAATGATAAATGCACTGGCGTTCCTTCAGACCCTGATTCGGCCGACCATTTATTTTAATATTTCAGCAACTACAAGGCGCTATCGTTAATCACTGTTAGACTGCAGATAGGCAGGGAGGAATCACAGAGAGCAGGAGAGCGGAGGAGCTGAGGTGGGGTGACGGACGAGGGGGGAGGAGGACGGAGGGCGGACAGAGGAGGAGGAATGGGCTTGGGGAATGCCACTTCTCATTGGGGAAGCTGTTGCTCATCTGTCGTGGGCTCGTTGGGGCATGGCTAAAGGCTCCCGTTCAGTCAAACTACTCTCCTGTACGCATGACATTTCAATTACACAGCCAGCTCTCATAGTTCCTCTCTACAGCCAGATAAGCCCATACGCCAAATGCCACACACAGCATGGACACACACACACACACACACACGGAGGCACATGCCCCACAGGGGTTGTTTGAATGGATGTCATTCTTGCTGGTGACAGGTGAGTGCACTGTGTGGAAACATTACCGGAAACCTGACTAAAATAGATATTTGAATGATGATTCAATTTATTTGAATCACTTCTTATGTGCAATATACACTGTATAATGTAAGATGATAAGACCGTGTAACTAATAATAGGTATGACAGATGACACGTCCGAGGAGAGAGGATGGATTTCAACATAATGAGACAGTGCCAAAGACAGCACAGGACAGATGACGTTAAAGTTCAGAAACTAAAAGAGTTGAGAAGAGTGTATGACTGGGGAGATCCAATTAAGGGGTTCCATAATGAATGATATCGGCTGGTGTTGGGCAAGCATGAATGTATGACTAGATGTAAGGATACAGGACAATAATTAATGTGAGGAAGAGGAGGCGAAAAATGCCACAACGTGAAACTAACCAGGTCTGTGAGAACGTTCTGGAGAGCTAGTGGAATGCTATTGAAACGAGAGAACAAACATGTTACTCATTGTGGTCATTCTTTTCAAGGCTACAATGTTTTTAGCATGCTTTTATGCTTTAATAGAGTATATGTGGGATTGCAGCTGTTTGTGATGGCTTCATGTTACAGATTGTATGCCATAGGTGACTGTCAGCAAGCTTCTTGTTGGTCAGCGCCACCTCAGCATGGAGTTAATCAAGTGTTACGGTGAAAATCACAGACGTGTGTCAACAATACAACAGTGTTTACAACCCCTGATGGGGTAATTAATGTAAAGCTAATTTAGATATCATTTAAAATATGTGAATGGAAACTCAAACAAACACAGGACTTTGATCCAGAAGGTCACTGTTTGTGTCCAGTGTGAAATCAAAAGTCAAAGTTGACTAATTTCTATTTATGTTCGAGCCTCAAAGGCTCTGAGCTTTTTTGTCAACAGACCGAAATGTGAACAAAGAATTGAGGTGCCTTGTGTGCTGTGGAGACACTCTGGGGACAGAATGGCTTTCTGGGTCACGTGATTGATGAAACTAGACAAAGGCATCTGAATCCCTTGGGATTGTTTACATGACGAGCAAGCAATTAAAACGAAAGCAAAGTCCTAAGATAACAGCACAACTGGTAGAGAAATGGACAAAACCTTTCTGCTGGAGCTGCATTTAGTTTTTGTGGTACTGTTTTTCTGCATTTTCACAGAAAAATAGATATATTTATCTAATTTTCTAGAAATAACTTTGTGGCAAGCACAGTTCATTTTCAGCTGTCATTGGACATCTTGCAAGATTTTCAATTATTAACATACAGTATTTGTCTGCCGATCGTTTTGTCATAGTCGATTAAGAAAACAAAAAACTAAGAAAATACAAATGCCATCTTAGGTTGGGAGTTACCAACGCCTGTCAGTTTCTAATATCCTCTTGAATTGATTCACATGAAGGTATTCATTCATTTATTTTTCCTATTTTATGCAAAACATATTTTTTTGCAGCATTTTCTGGAAACAATTTGCACCAAGTCTATTACAAATATGTACAATGATGTATTTTGACGAAATTATATCTAAATTAGTACATGCCATATGCCCAAAAAAAAGCAAATATGGCTTCTGAAAGTTGTTGACCCAAGGGACAACGTCTGGGTCTGAAAAGTGAAGCCAATGAAGAAGTGCCTTAAACTTGCTTTCTTTCTAATAGCTGGCAGGAGAATCCTCTGGTTGTATATAATTATATGAGAAAATTACTCTACTTCACACTTTATTTATTAACTAAAGAAACATTATTAACTTTTACGGTCTCAATTGCTGTTTTTAAGTCGTCTTCAATACACGATGATGTTCATTTAGATAATTATGGTCCACTTGGAGTAAAACAGACGGAAATCAGGGTCGCTACCATGGCGTCACTAACACAGCGCTGTTTTGCTTTCAGTTGTACTAAAAGACACTTAAGGAGTCGGCTGTTCATTTTTTTCCGGTAAGTACATTTTATTTTAACTGTTTTTGGCAAGCAAAAATTTGCGTCCAAATTGATATCACAGTTAATGTGGATTATTAATGCTCTTGGTGTTGGGTTCAGAACCTCTCGGTACTGTAGAAGACCGCACGTCTCCCGCTGCTGCGTGCCAAAAAAGTCAGCTGGATTCGGTTTATAATCAAAAAAGTATTTAATAATTAACAGAGGCTAAGACAGTTACAAACTGAATTACTCTATCGATAGTAAATGTTTCATGAAACAGAGACCAAACAAATCCCCCCGCACAGTCCGAAGTCCTTGAATGATCTGGCTCTTTGTCTATGAAACATCTCTCTTGCCAGTCCGAAAGTTCAAATATTATATATATATATATATATATTTATATATTGTGACACTTTTATTCACCACTAGGGGTGCTATTAATCATACTAATAATGCTTTTAATACTTAAATTCCTCACATTGGCTAACCAAGTTAGCTAGCTAGCACTAGCATGAGCTGTTAGTGTTCGCTATGTAAACAGTACCTGGCCCCGTCAGGCCTCTTCTCCTCTGATTTGAAAAACTATGATGGCAATGGCCAAAATGTCAAACTCGAGGTTCCAAAACGGTAGTCCACAAACCAATGGATGACGTTACACTTTTGTTACAGTATGCAGTCTATGGGTTGGATAGAATTCAATAGAATTCAGTACACCTGATGCATGCCTGTATATACTGAAAAGCAGCATGTCCACCATAATAACAGGGTTGACTGTCCCCAGCTCCTCTGTCCACATGTCAGAGTGTCCAAAGACACTGAACTGAATGGCTTCCAACGGTTAGGCCAGCACCTTACATGATAGCTCCTTGTAGTGCTGGGCAGTATGACCAAAAATGTGTATCGCGGTATTTTTTAAGATTCTGCCGGTTTCACGGTATATCACGCTATTTTTTTTTTCTTGACTGTTTTTATATAGGTTTATAGTGGCTTACTCTACTGTCAGAAGTACATAGAATATAAAAACATTTGAATGTCATCGTGTATAAAGGCATTGCTTACTAGAGCAGTGGTTCTCAACTGGTCTGACTGCGGGACAGACCATCACCCCTTAATAACAAGCCACGACCAATTTAAAGCATAAAACATACTTGGTAATAATAAACTGCACAACATGACAATTCTCCCAGCAAATGATTGTCATACATATCATGGCCTATTACATGTCCATAACTCCATGACAATTACTTAAACAATCCTCAACAGTTTAAACAAATCAAAATACTCTATGTATCAAACCAGTGGCTCCTGCTTTTCCTTTTGGCTTTAATGCCATTTAGTTGCAGCTTGAAGATATACAGTATCTCTGTTTGAATTAGCTTGTGTTACTTGCCAGGAGGTAAGTGGGTTCCACGGTGCTGATAGAGGTCAGTATTGGGGCATAAATTACCCACAGCCTGTTTGATTTGGCCATAAACCTTCAGCCTTCAGCAGTCCAGGCATAAAACTAATTGTACTATATGCTCCTTGTCAGCTGATGAATTTAATTCTTCAGGCGTATGCTCAGTTGCTGCTGCTAAACACTTCAGTAGCTCATTGTGTCGCAACATGTATCACCCTAGGGACAGTTATTTTGCATCCTGTCAAAATAAAGAACACGATCAAATAAAAGCAGCTATGTCGGTAGATAAAGGCTAAGAAATATAAACTTAAATGCCAAAATAACAATTATCATCTGAGGATTACAAATATCCACACCACATTTTATAATAAGGTCAGTAGCTGTCACCATATCTTTAGACATACATGTGTTGCATACATTAATGAATGGAAAGACTGAAGGACCACCCTCACCACCATACACGTAAACCAAGTATCCCGTTGCCAAGGCCAGCCAGCAAGCAAATAAAGGCACTAGAAAATAAGCCTTAAGGGCATCTACAAAGCAAAGACGGCCTAACAAAAATATCTTATTGCTTTGCCTGATTATCATCATTTCAATACGGTTTTATCCAAAGCGACTTACAATAAGTGTATTCAACATAGGTATTCAAGAGAACTACTAGTCACCAGAAGTCATACGTGCATCTCCTTGTTTAAACCAGCATCTAAGAGCATAAACCAGAGCAAAAGTGCAGTGCAGAAACTAAATAATATGAATACAATAAGTGCAACAAACTAATACGAATACAATGAGTGCTAAGTGGAAGGCTCAGGGTAGTACTTCTTGAAGAGGTGCGCCGAAAGATGGGCAGCGACTCTGCTGTCCTGACGTCAGTGGGGAGTTCATTCCACCACTGTGGGGCCAGGACAGAAAGAGAACGAGAACGGAGAAGGGAAGTTGTGTGAGAGAACTTGGGGCGATTGAACACCAGACGAGCTACAGCTTTCTGGACAAGCTCCAGAGGTCTGATGGCCGATGCCGGGGCTCCGGCAAGTAGTGAGTTGCAGTAGTCCAGGCGGGAGATGACAAGAGCCTGGATGAGCACCTGCGGCGTCTCGATTTAATAATCAAATTTTATTGATTCGTTGTTGCAGCCCAACAACAGTTGGTCGTCCAGGATCACACCCAGATTCCTCGCAGTCCGAGTTGGCGTCACCACGGTATCATCAATGGTGATGGACAGGTCTCAGTGCGGGCAACCCTTCCCCGGGAGGAACAGTAGCTCGGTTTTGTCCAAGTTGAGCTTCAGGTGGTGTGTCGCCATCCACTTCGAGATGTTAGCCAAGCACGCAGCGATGCGTGCCTCCACTTGAGTGTCACCGGGGGGGTGTATACATACGTGGTGTATGCATACGTGGTTCCGACACGGCCCCCCTCCATGTCACCTGGTAGGATTGACCTGTAGGTAGGATGTAAATAGGGAGAGTGCAGAGCCTGAGACGCCCATCCCCTCGAGGGTGGAGAGGAGGATCTGGTGGTTCACCGTGCCAAACGCCGCAGACAGGTCCAGGAGAATCAGGACAGAGAGTTAGCTCGCTGTCTCTGTCGAGTGACCCACCTTGAACCCGGTCTGGTGGGGGACCAAGGCTGTTCTGGTGGAGATAGGAAGACAGTTGGTTAAAGACAGCACGTTCAAGTGTTTTGGATAGAAAGGGTAGAAGAGAAACCGGTCTGAAATTCTTGACATCAGAGGGGTCAAGTGATGTTTTCTTCAGAAGGGGGGTGACTCTGGCAGTCTTGAAAGCCATGGGAAAGCATCCTGAAACAAGAGATGTGTTGATAAGGTGGGTGAGGAAAGGAAGGAGTTCAGTCGCAATAGACTGAAGAAGAGGGGAGGGGATTGGGTCAAGGGAGCACGTGGTGGTTAGATGTAACAAGGTTACCTCGTTAGGGGAGAGGGGAGCAAGATAGGGTAAGATGGGGCATGGAGAGGGGAGGGAGAGCTGAGGGGGAAGAGCTGGAGAGGGTAGAGAGGGAGAGGGCGGCTGAGAGAAGGAGAATCTGATATCGTTTACCTTCTTGTCAAAGAAGTTGGCAAAGTCCTCAGGGAGAAGGGAGGAAGTAGGATGAGGGGGTGGGGGTTGGAGGAGTGAAGAGAAAGTTTCGAAGAGTTTTTTAGGATTGGAAGCAGAGGTTAGGATTTTAGAGCGAAAGAAAGCAACTTTAGAGAGGAGGAAAAAGTGTAAAGAAAAGATTGGAAGTTAAGAAGGTCCTCCGGGAGAATTTACGCTCACCCTCTCTTAGGCTCCGTCTATCAGTACGCACCGAGTCCGACAGCCAGTGGAGTTGGCCGTGCAGGCCTGGAGGTGAAGGGACAGAGGTTGTCCAAAGAAGAGGAAAGGGTGGAGAGGAGAAGATCA
Source organism: Leptoclinus maculatus (assembly GCA_032191485.1). NCBI lineage: Eukaryota > Metazoa > Chordata > Actinopteri > Perciformes > Stichaeidae > Leptoclinus > Leptoclinus maculatus. Next base: position 19,082,595 of record JAVDOI010000013.1, read on the forward strand.
GTAGCAGTATCGAGAGCTGGAGGGGAGTGACAGAGAGGTTAGCAGTAGAACACTGTCTAGTGAAGATAAGATCCAGCTGGTTGCCGGCCTTGTGGGTAGGAGAAGAGGAGTCGTAAAGGTCAAAGGAGGCGAGGAAGGATAAGAAAGGTTCTAGCATATCAGTCTGTATGTTGAAGTCGCCGAGCAGGATGAGTCTGAAGTCATCGTCATGGAAGTGCGAGACTAATGTGTCGAGCTCCTCCAGGAACTCACCAAGGTGGGCGATACACAACAGCAATGGTGAGCTTGACTGGATGAGTGACAGTAACAGCATGAAATTCAAAATAGGACGGGGAGAACTGTGGAACAGAGACAAGAGAGTATTTCCATTTTGGGGAAATTAGCAGGCCAGTACCACCACCTCGCCTCGCAGCTCTGAGAGTGTGAGAGTACACATCTGACAGATGTTGATCTTAATGTTGATATTGTAAACTGATTAACAAGAACATTTATAAACAGCACACTTTATCAAAAATGTTGCAGAACCCTGGAATGACGTGTTGAAAAAGGGAGAAGCAGCTAGCCTGGATAAGTCAAAATGTAAGACTCCAGGAAATCACTGCAACTGGTCAAGAAATAGCCCAGCACATAACCCCTGAGAAACCAACACTTAACATTGTTAACTAGTTTATGTAATATCAGATACGAGAAGATATACTTTGTGGTCCCCAAGGTGACATTTTTCTTGTCAAAAGTGCTAAACACAGCTGCAATCAATCAAAAAATACGCAGCCAAAGACACAGTCATAGATTACATACAAAGACAAAAACAATATGTAAAATACTGCACATGCCTTGTGAGATAAATAACTATAAATAAATATGTATTCTATAAATGAGAAAAGCAATCGTAAAACAATTAAAGCCATAAAACCAAAACAAAATAGTTTAGTAATAAGGATTTAATGAGAAAGTAACACTGTGTCAGTGAGCCTTAGAGGTGCAGCCATGGGGAACCCGTCTTCAATGTGCACAAAACCAGATCTATTTGAAATGCAACAGATGTGGGCTGTGAATCACAGGTCTAGAACCAGGAAAATACAGGATCCTCCATTTTTGGAGCCAAACCTATACTATGGACTCAAAGTCAGCATATCTCTGTCCCTGCTGTTTTGATTTTGATATTGTTTTTAGTTTTAATCGCTGTCTTTTAATTCCCAAGAATGTATATACAGTACTTTAGACTTTAGTAGCATAAAGCTTGTTAGTAACCTTGTTACAAAAACACAAACTAACAGAGAAATGACATTTTAGAGAGGTATTATTAAAAGCTTTCTTTCTGTGAAGCCGACAGACATGATGTATCATTATTATGTCAAGCCTGATCCAATGGTGGCAGTTCAGCCACAAACCACAGCTGTGACTTTTAATCAAAGAAATGTCTTTCTTCTCTTCAACTCAGTGTGCATTTGCTGCTAAGCATCTCTCTGTGCTCTCTGCTGCGTGTCTTACTACCCTCCAATGAAGCCCACAGCTACCACTTAGCCTGTCCAGAGAAGTGGAATATATATCAGTATTATGAGACCAAACCTTTGATCAAAGGATTTGGGATTATCAAGGGCTTGCAATTTAGAGTTAAAAAGAGGCAGCTGATAGGTTGAACTGCTAAAACCGTTTCAGCTGACAAAGTAGATAAGGCTCAAGAGGAGTGCTGGGAAGAAATACACAATTCCGATTCCATAGTGTGTGTGTGTGTGTATGTGTGTGTGTGTGCCCCTTGAGCCATTTCAGCAATGAGGCAGACTGCCTCTGCTATTCTCCATTTAACATCCCAACGTCCTCCAGCAAAAACATTAAAAATGAGTAATTTACATGAAGATTTACTCTTAACTGTAATTGGTAGGAAACCTTATTAAGATCCAGATGATGGGCCTTTCTTTTCAGCTATTGCCCAAACAAGACCTTTTGCTGATCTTATAAATATATGCAGAGATCAAAGACACTGTTAAAAGAGCTCAGAGACATACAAAGCACGCTCACTTTTCTTAATGCCACATTTGAAGGCATAGTAAGAGGTATCTCGACACCTGTAGCCAGGCGGGATGGAAGCATGAAAAAAGCAGTACTCTTATTTATTTTTTGTCTCAAACTATTTAAACAGGAAAGAAATGCAAATGTGTGGATGTGTATGATGTGGTTAATTAGGGCTGTTAAGGCTCTGCTAGGGGGCGGGCTGCTGTTCCATCACAGCAAACCGTGTTGAGGATTTATACCGAGGGAGAAAAGCTGGAAGGGAAGGGGATGTAAGTGGAAAGAAGAGACAAGCAAAACATAGTCTCTTTGCTAAGCCTCACCCGTAGTAACTGTTGCTATGCATGTCAGGCCTCAACGTCGTACGGTTTCCTCTCCAATTTTAGTGGTTATGCGCATGCATTAGCGTTGTGTCGTGTCTGCTTCTCTGCTCCCCTTTTTTCATATGTTTTAAACTAGGTATACAATGTCAGCCAACACGTACCAGACCTTTTAAGTTTAATGTTCCCATGTGGCCGATAAAATCACAGAGCTGGAAGGAAGAATATCCACACTCTCTAGATCCAGGATGCCGAGAAGCTCATGGACACCATCATCTTCGGTCCAGCACAAACCGACACAACCAGCGACAGTGTGCATGATGCCACCGCCCCTCCGGTCAGTCCCTGAGGATTCCTGGCTACGGCTCGGAGCTAAGCCTAAAGCCCTCATCAGCTCCATCCCATTACGAGCCCTGGTCCCTGCTCACAGCAACTGGAGAGGGAGGCATCCTTCTCCTACCCCTAATCACTTCAACGTCCAGCTGGAGAATAAATACGACATCCTTGCCCTCCACGACTTCCCTCTTCTGTCTAGGGCAGGGGTCGGCTCCCTGAGGCTACATCCACACTAATACGTTAATACGAGTTTTAACAAACAAAAAACGATCGATTCAGCATCGTTTTCGAGATGATCTCCGTCCAGACTAAAACGCCTGAAAACGAATATCACGTGACTATTCACGTACACTGGGCATGCAGTGGGTGCCGGTGTTACGTACCTACTGGTTTTCAAACCTACTGGTTTCCCTTCCGTGCGTGTGTTGTGTTCGCGTAACAGCAGCAGCTGTTTTCTGCCTCTGTTGCCAGATTCGTCACACATTCACAAACATATTGCTGGAGATCTAAAAGACACATCTCATATATATTGTGGGGATTACGATTGTATAAGTGAGCACTACATCACAGCCACGTATGAAGAAAATATATTTATGGAAAGATCGCATCAACCTGGATTCGAACTCTGTCGTGTAAATAGTAATATATTCAAAAACGTCCGCGCTACGTGATCTGCCACTTGCGTCTTATGTCGCTCTCTAGCGCCTTTCCCTGCAGGTGGCTGATCATGATTTTCAGACCCTCGCCCTCGGTAAACTGGATAAATCCCAAAAAAGAAAAGTCACGGAGGAAAATAGAGAGTTTAATTCTGCGTGGACATATTAATTTGCTTTCACTGCCAACGATGCTGGCTTACCTGTATGCTTGATATGTGGCGAGGAATGTTGCAAACAACAAAAAATGTAATGTTGAAAGACACTTCAAGAACAAGCACAGCATTTGCTGAAAAGTATCACGCTGGAGATGAGCAAAAAAGAGCCATTCCTCAACTGCTGGCAGCAAACAGAGTTTTTTCTCCTCTTCATAAGAGTTTGATATTGTTATAACATGTAAAATAGCAATGAAATGTCAAGAATTATCTTTATTCTTGTTCTATAATTTCATAAATACAACAAACTATAGTTTTTGTATATATAATATAACTATATATACAACTTTATAAACTGTGACATCAAATAGCTTTTGTGGCTCCAGACACATTTTATTTGGTGGAAAATAGTAAAGGTTGCCGACCCCTGGTCTAGGGACTCTCAGCCTCCTCCACCATCCCACCTGCCGCCTCGTGGGTCCCCTGAGATCCCTAAACCAGCCATTCCCGAGCCCTCCTCTCGCACCAGGACTTGCCGCTCTATACCGCTCTTTGCAACGCGGCAAGCTACTTTGCCTCCTTCATCCACGCGCATTACGCGCACAATGTTATCTCCTCGTCCGCAGCTTTCTCCTGTTCCTGTTCCCGTCTACGCCGGGCCGCAGCTTTCCCCGGTTCCGGCTGCCATCGATTCAGAAACCCAGTCACCGGAGCCCCGACTTCCAGAGACCCAGTCCCCAGAGCTCCGAACCCCTGAGTCCCAGTCCACAGAGCAACTCCGGCAGTCTGGTCGTCCCCCAGAGTGCTTCTGTCTGTCTGGTCGTCCCCCAGAGTGCTTCTGTCTGTCTGGTCGTCCCCCGGAATGCTTCTGCCTTGCCCCTAGGCCAGGGGTCTCAAACTCGCAGCCCGCCGGACGATATTTTGTGGCCCCCTACTTGACATCAAAGTTTAGTGTTAGTGCGGCCCGCACATTTTTCTCACACGCACCTTTTTGCCGAGTCCAGTGTTTCCCCTACCATTGTATTAGCGGGGCGCCCCACCCCCCCCAACGGCACCCTCCGCCCCCCCCCCTAGAAGGTCAACTTAATTTTGTTTAATTTATAATTATCCTCTGCTCTCTGTATCGCGCACGGCGGAGTTCCGCCCCGATGCGCGCACACACACACACACACACAAAGACACGTGCGCGCACACAGATGAACACACTCCCACCAGCGGGCATCGGAAATTAAAAGTTTGTGTCCGTGCAACAAATTTAGAGGGTTTGGATTTAAAATTTATTTTTTGTACTTTTCTGTAGTAACTCAAGGTTTATGAAAATAATTATTCATCGTTTTACTTGTCTTTTCAACTGAAAAACACTGGTTAAATACACTACCAAATAAATCAATACAATTTGAATATGAAAATTAATTTGCTATCTTGACCTATAATTCATATTTTTCTTGGTGTATAACGTGTGATTAATAGAAAACTTACTTTCTTCATGATTTTTATGAGCCACACTAAAAATAGCTAAATGATCGTAGATATCGGTATAAAGAATACAGTTGTTGGAGTCCCAATCAAAGAAATTTGTAAAAAAAAAATACAATAATTGTTGCAGATCCTAGCTGCCATATGCTTCTGGGCCCTAGGCCTTTTTTTGGCTTCTGCTCGTAAATACTATACCCATACTCAAAGGGGCCTTACTCTCTAACTACAAGGTCTATTTGAATAATTTCAATGGATTAATAACACTAAGAATGGTGTTGCTGAGATGTGTAAATATTGTGTATATGTTACTGGTTAATAGCAGATGAAGATGGAACACAGCTCCACTTTGAAAATGTCAGGTTTGCATGGTGAAAACCCACCATCATAGCTAACAATGGCAGTAGTCATACACAAAAGAATTGGAGTGAATAGAGTGAAGTAGGCCAGAGCAAGAGACATAAACGTACGAGAGGTCACGAAAGGTCGTCATTTGAGAAACAGCCTCTCCAGCTGTTCCATTGTACTTTTATAACCATATATTTAACTTCCTTTATCCTTGTACATGCACAATCTATCACATACAGCAGTTTGGAATCATTTTTGAGAGTAGAACCCTCTCCAAAGCCTCTCTGTGCCGGTGACCTACGGCAGAATGCGCTATAGCGTGTGTGTATTGGACCACTGTTGAGCCTCTGGTTGGTCAATTCCATACTACGACATCTCTAAACACGTGTTAGGATCTGGCCAATGCAGTGGAGGCAACGTTGTTTTCATTGACAGGGTCGTTTTCCGGAAAATCCCGATTTACGCAGCCGAAGCTCATTTGACCCCCCTTTCTCCAGGAAAGAGTTTTATTAGACAGGAAATGGACAGGGGAAGCCAATTTCAGCGGGCTGAAATGGCGTGTTTATGTCGTGCTCTTTTGCCCGTAACGTTTGAACCGTTTCACGGAGAGTAAATCCGAAGTGTTCTGCAGATTCCGGGTGGAAAGCTAATGTTGCTAAGTAGCAAGCATTAGTTTGGAAGCTAATAGATCGCCGTTAGCAGGATTTTTCCGACTGCGTATTTCGTGAAATGAAAGCGAAAAAATTACGATATTCTGCTAGAGGCTCTGAAGGTTCTGTTAAACATGTTCTGTTGGTCAGAAGTTCTTTGTTAAAACGGTATGCTACATGGTTGGAGCATTATTATATTTGTTTCTGAAAATTGCTTTCTTCGGTACCAGTCAGTACCAGTAGCCCCCCTCTTCCTTAAAAATAGATCGATATTAAAATCACCTTTTGAGATAACAAACTTAACCCTCTTAACCCCTTTTGATAAAAGTTTGAGAACGTCAACAACCATTGATTCACATGTTTCAGTCAAAGCTACAATGAAAAATGTATGTCAAAATGTGTCAAATTATCATAATTATTGGATAAACTCCTTACATTGAGATGAAAAACAAAGTGTTTTGGGTGAAACAGGATGTGGTTAACTTTGGCATGTTTATGATCTTTTTCTTCATAATGTGTATCTGGCTAGTCTCTGCAAAAAGGTAAATAAATTTAAATCAGGATGATGTCCGTTATTCTTGAACCTTTGTCATTAGAAGCTTTGTCTATTACATACAGTGATTTGGCAGGTCCGATTAACACACTCTTCTGCATTAGGAAAATCCATAGGTGTACATATTGGGTGATAGCCACATTCATATTCTGAAAGTCTTATGCTCTTAATGCATGCACTGCTAAATACAGAACGTACACTGAGACAGATTCCAAATTAATATATGGGCATGTTATCACGAGGCAATAATTGTCTACATATGCAATCTGTCACGTGCTTCCTTATGTTTAGGCCTCATCTCCATTTGTTTCTGTCCCACATTGTCTTCATTGATGAAGAACCTTCATTCAAGTTTTTGTTTCTCTTTTTAAAAATCCCTCTTATAATTGAATCTAAGCAGCTTCATCACAATTGACCTTGGCTTTTTGTCTTTCTCTTCAAATGTTCCCTTGTGATCACCAAAGTTATTATAATTTATGCTCGGGTGACCTTGAATATTGGTTCACTGCAATCAATCCAATAGTTGAGAGATTTAACTGTGAAAAAGCTATATTAAACTCAAAAATATGCATTACTAGAAAACAAAATGCTTTGAGAATGAGCACAAACAGATGCATTTGGCAAGAATAATGGTAGTTAGCTTGTAAGCCAGGCATGCTAACATTTGAAGCTGACGATAACGCAGACAAATGCAATGTCTAATCTGTTTCTTGTACTTTTGCTCTTGTGTTTTTGTGACACTGGGCATACAACCGCCCCATGCACTTCACGCAAAGCTTGACGGACCTATAGTTCTTGCTAAGCTATGATTGGACTGTTGAACCTGGAAGAAATGCATCAGTCTCCTGCGAGGATCTTTTAGCAAAACTATGAAGCTACATTGATGATGCACCATTTCTTCAAAACCGGTTTTGTTTGGACGTGCATGTGATGACGCTTGGCACAAGGAATGCCTGTTGTCTTTTAGTCAGACGGCTGATGATATGGATTAGCTATGCCTCTGTCTGTCTCTCTCGTCCCATCTTTCTCTCTCTCTCTCTCTCACACACACACACACCTCTGTTTTCTAACCTGCCTTCTTCACATCCCTTCGCATGGTGTCCCTCTGGCTCAGCTCGCCAGTGTGGATTATAGCTCTCGCACGGCTATCATGATCTTACACAAACAACATTTGTCAGCTCATTTATCACTGTTCCCCCCCGGTTGTCCACTCTCGTCTATTCATCTACTCTCTATTTCTGCATCCCTGCCTCCAAGGTGAAAATGCATGTTACCTCCACAACTAAAAATAACCCCCAAAAGTTGACATTTGTGCAAATCCGCAAATGTCAACCGATAACATAACTGATGCTTGACTTTTTTGGTAATTAGACGGGACGAGAGATCCTTGTAGAGAAGACTGATGTGTTTTTATTATACCAATTGCAATGCTCGGGCTCACTGGGTCAACAAGGTGCATGTGAGTCATATAAACACTTTGATTAACATCCATGGTCAAAGTAGAAGGAATAAGGCGTTTGTGTAAACCAACAAATCCAGCTGCATGTGAACCGTCAAAGTTAAGGTTTGTTTGTTTGTTTCCTAAGACAAATGACCCAATACTCCTTCAACTAGTACAAGGTGTTGCATTTGTTGATTGGCTAATACTCTTTTTCAATTTGTGTTTGGTTAAGCACAGAGATGTTGAGTGTAGAAATTATATCAGCATTGAAAGTCCCATAATTCAAAGGGATAAAACAACATTGTGACGTTGTGTACAATATATCTAGTACAGTGCGGTTTAAACTATTTCAATTTGGAGAATAACATTACTAACGTAGACCCACATTGTTCAAGTTCCCTGTTGGGATCCAATCAAAGAAAGAAGTCACAAATGAAGTTTCGTCATTGTCCTGCTTTTTGGGTTATAACAGTGAGAGTTGTTTTCTTGTTAAGAGCTCCTTCTTTGAATGGGCGCTGCCTAGTAAATGATTCCTTCTATTAGCTACATCGTTAGGCTTCATTATGTAATACAGCTTACCTTAGTTTTAAGAACACTGTTTCCAGTTTGCACGCTCGGTAAAGGCATCTGAAAAGGACAGAAATGTCCGTACAATCCAGCTTGTTACGTGCCGTGTTGTGCTTGCGCTCTCCCTCTACTTACCCTCAGTGTCCTCTCGGGTGCCACCCTCTGTCCCGGATGCCAGCTGCAGCGGCTGATTGGACGAGGCTGCGTTCAATCGCGATTAGCAGTGAATAAAAGGAGAGAAGCTCCTCATGGACAACCCCTTGGGCCAAAACCACAGTAGTGACGCTGTGTGTGTGGACGTGTGGATCAGCGTGTGTTCCAGCGTGTGTTTAAGCCGTGTGTACATCAAGTAGTGTCGCTTTCTTTTGATAGGGAAGTAGCTTTATTTTGCTGCCGTGTATGCAGCTATCCATTTTGCAATAAATACTCTTTTGTTACTCATTAGTTGCTCATTCTCTCTTTCCCTGGGAATTTAACACCATTACTCCCCGCATCCCTTAGACGCCGAAAAGGGGAACGTAACACAGCCGGATTAGACTGTACTTTCTTTCTTTTTTCATGAATTCCTGGGCTGCATGATTTCTTTCTGAACACAACTTTATTTAAAGGACCAGTGTGTAGGATTTAAAGGGATCTACATAAAAAATACAATATTATTTATTGTGTTTTCAATTGTGTATAATCACCTGACACGAAGGATCGTTGTGTTATCATCATCTTAGAATGAGTGTGACCATCAGATTTATATTGTGTGATCATCTCACCCCTCCCGAAATATTGTGATTAAGGTGAGCAGGAGATTTGCAGTGGAGATTGTTATGCTATGTGTGTTACTGAAAAGATAACTGAACCTACATTTCAATTCAGTCTTTTCTCGAGACAATCTCTATCAGCGTAGTTCGTTTCATGGGGTATCCAAAAAGAAATTAAGTAAGTAATGTTTTTAAGGAGTTTCACCATGGATGTATTAAAGAGAGCTAGATACCAGTTTCAAAGATGGCACCCCATTCATTGCTCAATGGGTACATACTAGAGTGCGGCTCGGGCCACATATTTCTGCCCAAACCCGCCCCAAGTCCAACAATCAGATATATCCATATTTGCTTGGGAAAGCCCCCAAATGAAGACATTCTATCCCAAAACATTACATTTTTGTGGCACGAGTAAAGCATTGAGTAGAAATACCAAGAGGTGGCATTAGAACACTTAAAATGTGGCTATACATAAAATGTCCATTCACAACGTTTTATACATATATATTTTAAATAGATTGTTCAACGCTAAGGGGCTGCACGGGGGTGTGGTGGCTAGCACTGTCGCCTCACAGCAAGAGGGACCCGGGTTGGATTCCTAGGCTGCACAGCCCTATTGTGTGTTTGCATGTTCTTCCCTGTGTGGGTTTTCTCCAGACTAACTATACCGTTCGTAAATTTGTGTTGGAATATACCGATATGGTTATTCAGAGCACCAACTTCTCTGGGCTACTCTTCTCAGGCAATGGAGCTGCTGAGCACCAAGCGCAATAAATGTGTGATGAATTGCTGAAATCACACTATATTTTCACTAAAAAGAACTTCTACCAGCACCATGTCAAGTCGGCCTAACCATCATTTGTAAATAATTGTCGGAATCCGGCCCAACCTGTCTTGTCCCACCAGGCTTGGGTCAGGTATCCACACTGTAGTCCATACACCGAAAAAACCTTTGCAGGCTTCCACAAAATTCTGTGTGCATGCATACTAGAGTCCTACTCCAGCTGAGCAGGTTGAGCGCATGCATATCCAAGAGTCTTCCTGTTGCTGCCCCACACACATTAACATTTTAAAGTAATTTAATCAAATGGCTCTTCTAGACTTTCCAAATGTAACTGGGCCAAATGAATCAAATTCTGATGTTAATGAATCATTTTAGGGGGGTTTGTGAGGTTAAAAAAATGTATTCATTTTACAGCAACACTTCACAACAGCTAAGCATGCGTCCAGAATAGCTGTCCAGAAGAAGTCAGACAAATATCTATGATAAAGACAAGATGAGTGATAAGAGACAGTTATAGATGATAGTGTTCTGTTACTGGTGAGGGTGAGCCTCATGTGAGCACTCGCATGCTGTGCATCTTGCCCACAGTGACAAACTGCCCAAGTGAAGAGAATTCTAATTTATAGAGACTGCAGAACCAATCTCCAGAAAGGGGGGAATAATAGATCGTTCACATATCATCTCGATGGAAAAGTGTGTCGACAGAGGTGCATCTCATTTATCCTTCCCACCTGAAGTGATCGAACAGATATTACAGGCTTTTGAGAATGTGTGTCCTGCAGTGATGAGACAGCCGCTAAAATGACTGCAACCACTTGATAACTCGATAAGAGAGATGAAACTTTATTGATCCCTTTGGGGAAATTGGATCATTGCAGAAGCAAAATGGGGACAAGGTGCGGCATGGAAATAAGATAAGCGGACTATTAGCCCACAAAAAGAACAGAATAGGTATGGATTGACATGCATGCTTCAAGAGTTTGAGATTAAAGATTCCGATAATAAATGTTTATATCGGGTGATGTAATTGTATTGCTTTATCGAGTATGTATAGAATGTAATGTAATACAATAGATCATCAGCCATCCTTACCTTTTGTGGAGCGTATACAGTTCTGTTAATTGTCAAAAACGGTTTATTCAAATTTGGGGAGGTTTGTTGTTTTGGTGTGTTATTAGATTGTACGACATTGTAGTACCTCATATCGAGGCTTACATAAGAAATATTTACCATCCAAAAAATTAACAATAAGAAAAATAAAATTATATCTAAAGAATAGTAAAAGCATGAGAATAGGTAAAAGGTATGCCAGATGATCAGGGCGAGCAACAAACAAAATCAGCAAAGTAAGTTATAAACATATGAAGAAGACTAGATGAATTCAGCAAAGCCAGCGGCTCTGTGAGGCTATACTAAGGCCAAGCAGTGCTTAGAACTAAATGCTAACATCAACATTCTAACGTATTCACGATGACTACGCTAACATGCTAAAGTTGAGCAGGTATAATGTTTACTATGATCACCATCTTAATTAAGCAAGTTAGCATGCTGATATTTGCTAATTAGTATGAAACAGCTGAAGCTGATTCTAGTTCTGCAGGTGCTTTGTCTTAAACTAAAGTATTTAATGGGCTATTGGAGTAATTTTAGAATGTACAGACTGTTCAGGGATGCCGCCACCCAGCAGAACATCACTCTGGAAAAATATACATCAACAGAGACAACAAGTATCAGCAAATGTGGTGGTGATGATGTGGTGATCACAAAAACAATAAAAGTGTTCTCCAACCAGAAAGTCTGGATGAATGGAGAGGTGATGGCACTATCCAAAGTCAAAATAGCTGTCTTTCGGTCAGGTGACGAGGAAGCATACAGCATCGCCAGAGCAAGACTGAAAGTTGGAATAAAGGATTCAAAGAGGAGTCAAGAGAGACTGGTGAGAGACCTCAACACCAACAACAAGATATGAGGCAGGAGATCCACAATGTCACAGGCTATAAAAGCAGGAGAGCCCCATCATGTGTGAGGCCACGTTGAGCTGAACACCTTCTATGCTTACACATCTTGGAAATAAAACCATAAACATCAGAATGTTGTATGTTTCAGCTCAGCCTTCAACACAATCTCTCCCATGAAACTGATTGGAAAACTTGAGTACCTCACTCTGGAACTGGTCATTAGACTTCCTCACAAACAGACCCCAGCTGCACTCTAGTGTTGAACACCGTGTGTGCTCAGCCCCCTCCTGTTCACACTGTACACCCACGACTGCTACTCCAAACATGAAGAGAACTCTGTTGTGAAGTTTGCAGAATCGGCCGGATTACAAATGACAATGAGACTTAATATAGAGAGAAAATCATCAACCTATCAGAGTGGAGCTCAGAGAACAACCTACTGCTCAACGTCAGTAAAACCAAGGAGCCGATTGTTGAGTTTAGAAAAACGGAGGCAAAGACACACACCTGTCTACATCAATGGAGCTGAGGTGTAGCAAGTTAGCAGCTTTAAGTTCCTGCAAATCAGCATCACAAACAAGCTGACATGGTCCTCACACATCTCCATCCTGGTGAAAAAAAATAACGGCTGTATTTCTTAAAGATACATAAAAAACGCAAAATGCCTGTGCCAGGTTTTTGTTAACGTTCCATAGGAACAACAGAAAGCATCCTGAATGGAAAAATGACCATCTGGAATGGGATGTTCATGGCTCAGTACAGGAGGGCTCTACAGCAGGTGATTAAAACCGACCAGATCATCATTGGTACCATCTACTGAGCATCAGTGATGTTGTTGAGAAGAGGAGCCTGAGAAGAGACAATACTCACCCAAACACAACCTGATCACCTGCTGCTGTCTGGAAAGAGATGCAGAAGAAAAAGCTGCCGAACCACCAAACTTCAGATCAGCTTCTTTCCTCAGGCTGGGAGACTCCTCAACTCATCCTCCACCCTCCACATATAGTATAGTTCTTCTTAGTTTTTGTTGTTTTGTTAACAGAACATCACATTGTTTGCTTGTCAGTTAGTTAGCCTAGAGTCCGTTATGATGGCTCAGCAGAGAAGCTCTAATTTATCCTTGTTTGGGAAAAACTTGTAAGCCCGACTGATGGAGAAATATGGCCAAACAATAGAAGATACAACAATGGGCAAAGAAAGGAAACCACATTTTTTCACGAGAGACTGCCTGTTTGTTCAAATCTTCCTGTTCAGCTCCATGACAGTGTTCTTGCTGAACTGATATCTTGAGAGAAATTCAGCAGCAGCATCATAAAACTCAATTGTGTTTAGTCTGTCCATTAAGGAAGGAAGTTCATTATTTTGTTCAATCCTTCTCAAAAAGGCAACCATTTTGAAAGGCTAACATTTTGCTGCAACAGGATTGAATTTAATCTAGGTTTAGAGTAAAAACTAAATTGATGTGTAAAGAGTGGCTTGATTCTAAACAATTCTGATACACTACAAAGAGTGCATCTCGCTGTATTTATATCTACACGTGAAAAGTAGCACCTTTTTTTTCTGCCATTCTTTCACATGTTTGATGTAGAACTGTGCGACAGTGCGCCTGGTTCTGGCACCACATTGTGTCATGTGACACTGGCCAGCTAAATGTGTAAGAGCTGTTTTGGCATAGAGAAACAGAACTGAAAACCTTTGGAAGTGATCCAGCCATCCATGTTTGTATTTATATAATATAATTTTATCATTGGCTCGGTGGTAGAGCAGGGTCGTCCTTCAATCAGAGGATCGGCAGTTTGATCCCCGGCTCCACTAGTCTATGTTGATGTGTCCTTGGGCAAGACACTTAATTAACCCCAAATTGCTCCCGTAGCTGTGCCTACGGTGTGCGAATGTTGTATGAATGTTAGATAGTAGTGTTAAAGAGCTTTGAGTGGTCGGAAGACTAGAAAAGCGCCATACAAGTACAGTTAATTTACCACTACCATATATATATATATATATTATTAAAGGAATGTTGGAAAAATTCACTCTTGAGACCGATTTGAAAATCATTAATCACAGGACATTTATTCTTTGCAAAGGAGACAGAATTGATTCACATACAGGATATGTACATCAAGGCCGCTCGGAGTTCTGACTCTGAGCTTCTGATATGTATACTGAGTAAACAACATGCAATGGGCTGGCACAGGATTGGTTTACAATGACGTCTTCGTCACAAAAGGTGACACGCACACAAAATGGCGTCCACGCCATGTAGTCTGAGAAGAGTGTCTGCAACTTCTGGCACAAAGGTCACTTAGCTCTGCTTCTATCTCAATGCTTCTACAGTTCTTATTATCATTCCAATCCGGGACATGCTGCTCTCTCAGCAGACTAAACATCTGTGGCGAGTAAGTTCACACACATATTATAATTAGTCATTTCGATTTTTGACCCTAACAAGGAATCAATACCAAATGAGTAGTTTGTGAGTATCGAAGTATCGATCTGCCCTTCCTTACCATGTAAGAATAGCCAGACACGCCCCTCTTTGAAACCTTGTTGGAGTATATCAAGCCCATTGGAAGTGTTTTGGTCAAATAAAGCCTATTGTGGTGGAAAAAACTATTCAATAGTACCGAGTGAGTCCTATAATCCTGAATACTGAAACAAGAAACATTGAGGAAAGAAGTTTTGTCTTTAAAGTATTTATTCTCTGCGCAGAGAAGGCTTCACCGTCATACTGACTGCAACGCAGTCTGCAGAGGATGAGCCAAGAATCCAGTGTCTCTCTTGCTCTTAAAGGGAAAATACACCTACATTGTTCGTAAAGTGTCTTTATTCTTTGATTTGAGGGTTGCTGGAAATTAATAATACCTGACTGACAGTCAATTAAGATATTTTACTCAGCAAAAACTCTGAACTGAATTTGTACCTTCAAATGGCAAATTTTTGAAATTTTTAAGGTGCTATAAAAAATGTTTTCTCAAAAATTCCACACAATGACTAATGCATATATGTTCAGGACAAAAATGGGTAATATCACAATATTTGAGGTGCTACAAACTATTTTTTCTCAATAATTCCATACAATGACTGATGTATATGTAATCAAGGCATCGTTGACTTAATAATTGTTAATAGTTCTTTAAAAAATAACCACAAAGAAATAAGAATAACATTTAATATGATTGTCTGATTTATGTACTGCCTAATAGTCTTATTCTTGCCATTTGATGACAATTGCTCATATACTGTAAGCCTAAATAAGTATATTTATTATTTTGAACAAAGGTTAAATGTTATTTCACAAGTTTCAAAAAGTGCCCCAATTATTTTTTGAAATGCCCCTGGATTTCAGTCAGTGGGGGCAAAAATTGCCCCCTAAAAAATATGTAAATGTCCTACCCTGAATACATTACATAGATTAGATAGAAGATGAACACATTTTACACAGCAGAATATACACAAAATTCACATAGAAATAATTTCCGCCCCCTGGCATCTCCGCCCCCTGGTGAGCTCATCTCTGGACCCACTCCAATTCGCCTACCAATCTGGCATCGGGGTGGATGACGCTGTCGTCTACCTGCTACACAGATGCCTTTCTCATCTGGAAAAGGCTGGAAGCACTGTGAGAATCATGTTCTTTGATTTCTCCAGTGCCTTCAACACCATCCAGCCGTTGCTTCTGAGGGATAAGCTGGAGCAGACCGGGGTGGACCACTACCTCACCAACCGTCCACAGTATGTGCGGATACGGGAGTGTGAGTCTGACCTGGTGTCCTGCAGCACGGGGGCCCCACAAGGAACCGTTTTAGCTCCATTCCTCTTCACCATCTACACCTCAGACTTCACACACAACTCTCCTAACTGCCACCTGCAAAAGTTCTCTGACGACTCTGCAATCGTCGGCCTCATTTCCGCCGATGATGACAGGGAATACAGGGAACTGAACCAGGCCTTCATAGGATGGTGCCAGCAGAACCGCCTCCAGATCAACTCGGGTAAAACCAAAGAGCTGGTGGTGGACTTCCGCCGGGGTAAACGCTCTCCTCCGGTACCAGTGAACATCCAGGGAATGGACATTGAGATCGTGAGATCTTATAAGTACCTGGGTGTTCACTTGAACAATAAACTGGACTGGACTGATCACGCACACGCACTTTATAAAAAGGGTCAGAGCAGACTCTATCTGCTGAGGAGACAGGTCCTTTGGAGTGCAGGGAGCACTCCTGAGGACCTTCTTTGACTCCGTGGTGGCATCAGCCATCTTCTATGGAGTGGTCTGCTGGGGCAGCAGCATCTCGACGGCTGACAGGAACAGACTAAACAAACTCATTAAGAAGGCCAGCAGTGTGCTGGGGTGTCCACTGGATACGGTGGAGGTGGTGGGAGACAGGAGGATGATGGCTAAACTATCATCCCTGATGAGCAACACCTCCCACCCCATGCGGGACGCCCTGGCAGCTCTGTGCAGCTCCTTCAGCCACCGGCTGATTCACCCCCGGTGTGTGAAGGAGAGGTACCGCAGGTCCTTCCTTCCTGCTGCTGTCACAACCAGCTGTGCTCCCAGTAGACCACTAATAATCTGTGCAATAATTACTCTGTACAATACACAATACTCTGTCTGTCTGTATATATAATATTCTATTCTTTTTTTATTTTAATTTTATTTAATTTTTTTAATTTTTGAGTTTATTGTTGATTTTTTGTGCTTTTTGTACTTTTTGTATAGTTGATATTCTTTACTGTTTAGTATTTATATTACTTGACACTCTATCTTGTGTGCACTGTCCACTTGCTGCTGTGATCCTGTAAATTTCCCCACTGCGGGACTAATAAAGGATTATTTTATTTGATCTTATCTTGCATGGATGTCTTATTGTGGGTTTAAATAAATAAAAGAAAAAGGTGACAATCACATATCAGAAGTGTATTGTCCTCTCTACTGGTTGTCCTATTAGTGAAGGCTTTAGATAGGATGAGAGTTAATCTAACTGTAGCCTTAAGTACAGGATGGTCAAATGGAGATATTATAAATGGACTAATGTCTTAATTCCAAGCTACGGTTGCTGAATGTTTGTCACCGGTGAAGAGGCCGTCGTTCTCCCCCCCCTCAGCTCCTGGCTCCTTGTAACAAAACAAAAGAGAGTAGAGTTAGTTTTATTTCACACCACAAAAAATATACTCAAATTCAGTTTATCCGTGTAGTTAATCTCAACGTTTGTAACGTTACTGGATTTAAAGTGATATTTCAGGTTCACAACCTGTCTACCTGAGCTCCCGTTGGTCCGTTAATGGACATAATATGAAGTATAAATCATCTGTAAAATCGTCACAATCTCAGTAAGATATTAGTCAACCGCTGTAGTTTGAAAGTGAGGCATTTAAAAGTTACTTTCCAAGGCTTAACCCTTGTGGGTCTGAGCGCAGTGATGCGTCAATGCGGCGCTCACTCGATGTTTCTATTAATAAAAAACAAAAAACGGCACTTTTTTTTTTTTTTTATATCTGTAGAAAATCTGTAGATTCTCTACTTCCGTGTCCATATTCTCGTGAGATTGTACGTGACTCACACAGGGAGTTATGATGCTTATGACGAGTTATGACGAGCTGGGCACGCAGCGATGCTTCGATAGAGAGCAGCGGACGTGTGTGACGTCATGGCTTCCTGTGTCATTTACATTTTGTGTGAAAGTAACCAATCAGCTCAGGGAATCACTAAGGACCGCCCATCACCTTACGTATAAATCAGTCAACATTACGTCAGGTCAGACTCTGGTCACACAGAGCAAGAAGACGAAGGAGAATAAGGAGAATACGAAGAATACGAAGGAGAAGACAAGTCTGAGAAGAAGAAGGAGAAGAAGAAGGATAAGACTGAGGAGAAGACTGAGAAGAAGACTGAGAAGGAGAAGGAAAAGAAGAAGACGACACAGACAGACACGAAACGACACGACACCATGTCGCAGAGAAAGTCCATGCCGCAGAGAAAGCCAGTGCAGAAGATGTTTACGGCAGCTGAGGCACTGGTTGAAATCTTCGATTACAAGAGCGAAGATGACAGAGGAGCTTCAGAGCCTGATGACTTCGATTCCTATGATGAAGAAGAGTATCAGAATAATCGCGATCCAGTTGAAGATGGGTAAGTCCATTGTTTACCTCGTGTAGCTTCGAAAATGCATCTAAACATAGACGAGTGTTAGCCTTGTTGTTAGCCACGCTGTTAGCCACGTAGCCTAGCGTCAACAATGCAGCGTTCCCCGTGCGTTGTGATTAACTTTGTACAGAGACATGTAAACATGCACTTAGTCGAGTGTTACTGAAGTTGAATACATGGACAAGTTTTTCCAAAATCCCGTCGAGACATGACTTCAGAGTCCTTGTTGAGTCCACGTAGCCTAGCATTGTTGACGTAGCCTAGCGTCAACAATGCAGCTTTTTACAGAGACATGTAAACATGCACGTAGTCGAGTGTTAGCAAGTATCTATCTGTGTGTGTGTGTGACAAAGGGAGTGAGAACTTTACTTAGTAATGACGGTTCAATGTTTTTTTTTTACAGAGAGGATTCACAGCTGCCAGGGCAGGGCACTACCAGGGCACTACCAGAGCAGCCAGCAAAGAAGTCCCGTTCCCCCCAAGCTCAACTACCTCCACCACAGCCATCACTGCCAGCAAAGAGGACCCGTGCCCCCCTAGCTCAACTACCTCCACCACAGCCATCACTGCCAGCAAAGAGGACCCGTGCCCCCCAAGCTCAACTACCTCCATCACTGCCAGCAAAGAGGACCCGTGCCCCCCAAGCTCAACTACCGCCACCACAGCCAGCAAAGAGGACCCGTGCCCCCCAAGCTCAACTACCTCCACCACAGCCATCATCACCAGTCCGGCCAGCAAAGAGGTCCCGTGCCCAAGCACCAGCGCACCCACCTCCGATGTCTTGGAAGACAGACAAAGAACCGGACACTGCTCCCCCTGTCTCCAGGTTTCAACCAGCTCGGACACCAGGGCCACAGCTCAGCTCCACCGCCACATATACACCCCTCGACCTCTTCAAACTGTTTTTCTCTGTACAAGCCGTACAAACACTGTGTCGAAACACAAACAAGCGGGCCGCTAAGCAACTGGCAGAAGGAAAGAAATACACCTGGACCGACTTGGATGTAGGTTTTTTCTACAGGTACATTGGGATGCTTCTCTACATGGCCATGGTCAAGCTGGACAGTATTTCGGATTACTGGAGACTGAATCACCTCTTTTCCCTGTGTAGTCCATCACTCATCATGCCGCGGGACAGATACAGAACAATATCGTGGAACCTTCATCTCAGTGACCCTGACGAGGATGTCCATAATGACAGCAAAAAGGGCACAGCTGACCATGACAAACTCTTCAGACTGAAACCCCTCATGGACACCATCCAGACTGCCTGTAAGGCTTTTTATCATCCCCACATCAACCTGTCTGTGGATGAAAGAATGGTCGCCCCCAAGGCCAAATCTGGAATGAGACAATACATGAAGGACAAACCCACAAAGTGGGGCTTCAAGCTGTTTGTCTTGGCTGACTTGAGGAATGGCTACACAGTGGACTTTTCCATCTACACCGGCAAAAGCACCATGCCCTCCGGACAGGGCCTGTCCTATGACGCTGTGGTGTCCCTAGTGAAGGCAGGCTACCTTGGCACAGGCTACCACATCTACATGGACAATTTCTACACAAGCCCCAAGCTCCTCAGGGCTCTCCATGCGTGTAGATTTGCTGCCTGTGGGACTTACAGGGAGTACCGCAAGGAGTGCCCTCGGACAGATGTCAACGCCCTCACAAAGAAGTCGGAGAGAGGCTCCATGAGATGGATCCGCGATGACCCCATCGTCTTTGTGAAATGGATGGACACGAGGGAAGTATCGATCTGCTCCACCATCCACGCAGCATACTCTGGGAAAACTGTGCTGAGGAAGGTGAAACGCACAGATGGCTCCTGGTCAAGGGTTTCAGTCCCCTGTCCCACACCGGTTACAGAGTACAACAAACACATGGGTGGAGTTGATCAATCAGACCAGCTCATTCAATACTACTCTGCACAACACAAAACCATGCACTGGTACAGGAACCTTTTTTACCATTTTCTGGACATTGCCACCACCAACAGCTACATCATTCACAAAGAACTCTGTCTGGCCCAGCAAACACAACCCATGTCACACAGACTTTTCATGGAGGAGCTGACTGCTGAGCTCTTGGGCATGCCTCTCCACACAGCTCCTGCCCGGGCACCTGCAGGTCATCTTCCTGTGGCCATCGCTGCTGAAATCCCAGGCCCCAGCTTGAAAGCCGCCACAGGTCGCAAGAGGTGTGAACATTGCCACAGCCACGGCCAGCGAAAGGACACTCCATGGAAATGCCAGGAGTGTGATGTTCCCCTCTGCATGCAGTTGGACAGGAACTGTTTCGCAGCATGGCACACAAGTTGAGAAACTGGCAGCTGAAACAATTTTGTAAATAGTGTGTTTTTGTTTTTATATTTTGTAAATAAATTTGGTTTGGTTTGAAAACAAAAACTGTTGTAATGTTAATTTTTCATTTGCACATCCCATGAAGCTTGTAGTATGAAGTCATTGCTCAGTCCCATTTCATCTCAGTTCCTCTGAAGTAAAGTGACAGTTCCTCTAGTGGTGAGAGTAAAGTGACAGTCCCTCTACTGGTGAGAGTAAATGATACCTACTAAAAAATGATATTACAAAATTTGGTTTGCCATTTATTATACATCTATCTACTATTTTATTCATATATATTCCACTACTTGTGTGAACCTAAGACTTTGGTAAACTAATTTCAAGCACCAAAACACTTCATCCACATGAGTAAAGTCGAGATTTGAAGAATTTTCCAAAAATTGGACTTCCGACTTTTTT
This sequence comes from Leptoclinus maculatus, assembly GCA_032191485.1. Lineage (NCBI taxonomy): Eukaryota > Metazoa > Chordata > Actinopteri > Perciformes > Stichaeidae > Leptoclinus > Leptoclinus maculatus. Next base: position 19,103,499 of record JAVDOI010000013.1, read on the forward strand.
TTTTAGGGCCAAATTGCACAGTGCACAGTGCCTTAGGACAATTGGTGCCTTATTATATAGATAGCTGAGATTGTTTTGCACATTTTGATATAAGACAGGGGTATGTAGCATATATGAAAGTGCCTTAAAAGGTGAGTTTAAGAAAACATTTAAAAATCGAGAAAATGGCCTGGTTCCCAGAGGGTTTAACTACGGTCGGGCAGATGAGCTGCCGCTAACGTTAGCTAGCTTGTCAGCAACAAATGTCACGTAACTTAACCGATCATTTTAACAAACGTGATGTTATAAGCTCCTGGTAAGGGAGTAACGTATGTTAACGTAGTGTATTACCAAAAATTTGTATCGCGGTATTTTTTAAGATTCTGGCGGTTTCACGGTATTTATTTTTTTCCTTGACTGTATTTTTATATAGGTTTATAGTGGCTTACTCTACTGTCAGGAGTACATAGAATATAAAAACATTTGAATGTCATCATGTATAAAGGCTTTGCTTACTATAGGGTTTGCTCGTTTGTTCGTATAATGTTGGGATAGCAGTTTGGCTGAAGTATTTTCGCCACGGTAAGACATACCTTGAATCCAGTGTTTCAATCATTGCTCTGAGCCCGTCTTTCTTGACTGTCTGTAGCGGGACCATGTTCTTGCATAGGTGGATCGTTATTGCGTTCGGAATGTCGCTCCACCCCTTGCTTTTCTTGTCATGTGCAGTGCCTCGAGCAAATGCCTCTTCAAGCGATGTCTGACCCTTTGGCTTCACCGTTTCAGTCGCGGTAACGTTACTGGTTGTCGGCCTCAAATCCGACGACCGTTATCGCATACACTCTTGGTATTCCAACACATGTTTTCTGCTGAGGTGATGGAGTAAGTTGCTCGTGTTACCACCAGCGGCAACAACAGTGGCTCGACAACTCGCAAAACGTCGGATTTTTTAAAACCAAAACACTTCCAAACAGCAGACACACCTCCTCTCTTGGGAATCGCTCCTTTCTGTTCTTTAATGTAACGCTACTGTAGCGACGGAGCCTCTCCCAGCTGTCAACAGACTGTTGTGCTACCGGGCTAGCTAGCGAGCTGTACCCAGCATGCCGTTCGGCGGTGTAATTTTATAAATGTACAATTATTAGTGTTACAAATTGTTTATTTGTCACAAACTGTTGTGTCGTGGTGTTTTGTGCTGTTAAAGAGTGTTAGTTGTGGGTTATTAATTGTTGTGTTATAACCATGATTAGGGGTCCCTCTCAATACACTTAAGACAACTAGCTCCGACCAAGCGCCCTCCTCGGTGAACAATATATTTAGCTGCCCGTCGAAGAGTGACAGCAGTTGTTTCGGCTATGCGAAAAATGAATATCGTACGGGAAATTAAAACCGGTTTCATCCAGTATACTGCCCAGCACTATGTTAATGTATGTAACGCATGTAACGTTGGCCCACAGTGGGTTACATGCACTTTGCCTGAGGCATGCCTATATTAGCTAAGGTTAGCTACGCATGTATGACACAATTTTAAATAAATCCTATGAGTTTGGTTTTCTCGGACCGAGAAAGTGAGGCTTCATGTCAACACAGCAGCCATCCATGTCTTTCTTTAAAAAAAGAGACTCCACGACACTAACAACATGAAAACAAAGTGAAGTGCTGCTACATTTTAAATAATTTTGACAAAACAGGGCAATATAATGTCAACTTACCTCCACGTCGCTCATCACAGTAACCTCTCGTCCGTTTTTACAGTGGAAGTAGATACCAAGAGCCAAGTCAAACCCACCAATAGAAACTCTTGGCTCCGCCCCGCCCACTACATCCAAACTCAACTCGTAGCTTTTCGTTTTGAAAGTGTAGGTTTTCAATTTGCAGCCAAAAATTCTAGTTTCACAAGCAAAACTAACAAATAATTTATTCTCAGTTTATATATTTCTACTTCCAAACTTGATTTTTGATTGCAGTGCGAGAAATTAGCTCTCAAAACATTTTTTTTTTGTCTGCGTAATGAAGACACAAATATACCTTCATAAGTTAGGGTAGTCTTGGGGACTATGAAAATAATGTCTGAACAGTAAGTATCTTTAAAGTTTTCAAACAATATTGGTTGATTATGTTTTACAAAAAAGCATGACATACAATTGCATTCAGTTTTGAGGAGAACATGATAAGCTTTGAGTTTTTGAATATTACATTTTTTTTAACTTAATAAAAAATTAAGTAAATTAAGACATAATTAAATAAATACAATCAGGTTAAATGTTTTGTTTTTAAAACTAGTACCAGTTTAAAGTTTAGAACTCTTCCAAGTCCTTATTATTTGTTAAATTAAAAAGGAACAAGTAACTCCATCAAGAAGCGGATGACGACATCTCTTCTGCCCTCATCATGTTGCTGTTAAACAGACAGAAGTGCATATAGTGCAGAGAATGTAAGATATTGGCAATAGAAGCCTGCAACAGTGTTCTAAATGGGCAAGTTGAGACTTCTCCATTTTCTCACCAATAATCTTCTCATTGTTTTTCTTCTTTATTTCCTTCAGCAAATATGCTCTCTCCTTCTCTGAAGTGTCCTCAGTCTCACCAAATGAAGCTCAAGCAAAAGTTCAGTCAGGAAGACACTCACTCATAATCTCTGTCTCTCCTTGTAATTACTCTATCAGCTGATTGGGGGCGTGCACTTTTAAGTAACCAACCAGATTCTGCACAGTTTCCTTAAGCCAATCATATCGTTGCTGTCAAACTTTAAATAGTGTTCTCCTCTCTGCTGCTGTCAGTTGTCATTTCAGCGTTAAGCAGATGCAACCCTCCTCCACCCCAGTCACCTCCAGTCTGCATCACAGTCATGCTCCTGATTCATCATCAGATTGCAGCACTCCTTTCACCACCACCACCAGTGTCTGGACTCCAGGGGGGATTAGGCCTGTTGGACCTCAGTTTCCCTACCCTCTGTGATATTACTTCAGGATGGAGTCCAATCGCCAAAGACTTTGCACTTTTCATATTTGATGCATGTATAATAAATCATTGTTAAATTATAAAACAAGTCTCTCCTGATTGAAATGGCAGTAGTGGCAGGTAGTTCACTCCAGCTTTCTTTGGCCTTTTGGTAAACCCTCTTCATTAGCACTTCAATTGTTCAGCGAGTTAACTTCCAGCTCTGGAAGGGCTAGGTGACGACTTCTTAATTTTGCCTTGTAATTTCCCATTTTTTATTTGATCCTTTGTTGCCAACCGTATAAGCCATTAAAAGGCCCTGGCTCTTTGAGGCACGGGTACTTCTCTATCAAGGCTTCAACCACACCTAAAACCTGGATACCTGTTGGGTATGCTGTGTAGCAAAACATTGCCTCTGCTAACCTCTGAAGTATGTTACTTGTCACTCTTGGATTGTTCAGCAGTGTGCCATCCTTTTCATAGGCTTTGTTTCCTGCTTCCAGCACAAGGTCTACATCATAAGATAAGCTTAGCTGGCCATGGTTGAGACCTGTAAGATGTGCCAGCAGGATTGTGTCCTGAGATCCAGCTGAGTGGCTAGAGCTTGTTTCAGAAGATTGTTCTGGTACTGGGGATTCAACATATCCCTCCACAGGACTGAGATTTAGAACAAGTGGTTGATTTATTACAAGCTTTAGTGTAGCCTTGTCTTGTACTTCTTCAATGGAGCTCAGATGGAAAAACTGGCCACCAAAATCCATGTCTTGATACATCACAGTAAATGTCCCTGGAATATGAAATGTCTCTTGAATGACATTAAAAAGCAGTGTTTCCCCTAGGTTTACAGCTTGGGGGGGGGACACCGACACAAACACTTAAAAGAATCATGGTGTTGACTGGCAGGGAGACTCTATAAATGGCCTGTTTATGCTGTATTGACAGAACATTCCTAAAACCAAAAAAAAAAATGAAATAATCCCATATTCATTCTCTATGTACTGTTTTATCTATCTATCTAATCTGTCTATTTATTTATTTATTTATTTATTTATTTACTTACTTACTTACCAAGATCAGTCTTGTACAGCCAGGGGGAGTATTTCCCCTCTGACAGCCAAACTGGGTCAAAACCTGTCATCCGGTGGTGACTGGACTTTAGCTGCTTGTGGGGGTGGGGGTGCAGCACTTGGGCTCTTGTCTGTACTTGGACCCGGAGCAGGAGAGCTACTCCGGCTGCTACTCGCAGGAGAGCGAGTGTTGCATCTTCACCACATTTAAAAAACGCAGATATTGTTGTCTGCTCTTCAGCTGGTTGACGTGACATATTTTCCGACGCGCGCTCTCTGTCCACTGGTGGGAGTGTGCTCACCTGTGTGTGTGTGTGTGTGCACGCACGTGTCTGTGTGTGCGCATCATGGCGGAACTCCGTCGTGCGCGATGCAGAGGAGAATTGTAAATGCGACCATGCAGACAGAAATGACATGCCGTTGTGTAGATAAGATAAATAACAAGGCTGTTTAGTGTGTTTAATAAAAAAACAAGGTATAGACCTGTTCTATAGGAAAGGAACCTTAAATTACTTCTGTTGTGATCTGGCGCTATATAGAAAATAAAATTAAACAAAATGAACTCGACCTTCAAGGGGGGGCGGAGGGTGCCGTTGGGGGGGGGCGGGGCACCCCCTTATAACAATGGTAGGGGAAACACTGAAAAGGTCCTGAAGTGTAGCGGGGATGCCTCAAGGTAGAACCAGTTTGCGAATGTCATCATCTTCTAAAATGATCCGCAGCTTTGCTGGAGTACCTATCTCAACAGGAAGAAGCTACATCAGAAATACAGAAATAATATTAGTGCAATGTCTTTAATGCACTTTTGTCCTCATGTGACACTTAAAAAGGGAGGCAAATGTGGTGCTTCACTGTTACCATTCGTCTTCCTGCTAGGGTGTAAGCAGCCAAAGGATAAAAATCTGCAAGATCTCATTGCTCAAATGACTGCACACTCCAAGTGTTCTCTAACTCATAACTCTGAGGTGTTCATTGTACCATGCGTTTTGTAGTCTGACAGTTTGTCACAAATCAATATTATCTGCAACACCTCTGCAAAGTCAGGCAATCCTGCAGTGGAACCACAACACACGAAGATTCCAGCCACATGGTTGTTACCTAAAAAGCACACATTATTAGCAACATGCACTGTAGTGACAACTGGGAATCTGCACTTCACCAAGTCTTTTAGGTCATCCTTAAGTACATCCAAAGAGACCTCTGTTGTTTTTGTGACCGAGAGTAATTGTTTGACAGGATGTGACTCGTGGTATGCAATCATGAGCTGGTGCTTGTTTGCAAGGGACAACAAGATATTCCTGAAACAATTATCTTGAAGAAGCTGTGTTTAGCCTCGAATCTCATTGTCCACAAGGCAATCACAGGACCAAACTCCTGAATGAGCTGAGGGTAGTGCTCAAGGAAGTGGTGCTTAGGAAGGAGTCTTTTTGGGGGGAAAGCTTCAAGGAATCTGCTTCGATGATCTGAAATCATGCTTTCAAGATAACAAATGCTTTCCTCTGTATAGACAGGAGAGATGACAATGTCTTTCAAGATCATCAGCATCTGCCATACAGGCTCTTGTTCAGTTACTTTTAAACCTATTGTCAGAGGCAGCAAACGCAATAAGCACCAATTTTCATGCGCATTGCCTCCCATTGATCTTCGTGTGGCAAAGTTACCAGGGACAAGATGAGGGCAATTTGTTTTATTGCTCCACTTACATGGGAACTGATGAATGGCATTGTTGAGTTCCATGAAAGAAAAATATTTCTTCTTGATCAAGATATGAAATGACTGCCAATTCCACTGGAACAATGCCCTCGAGGAGGTCATGGAAAACATCTGGAGGGTAACCAGATGTTACATGAAAATGATCACGTCTTTGGTATTTTTCACACCATAGCAATGTGTGAGGTTTGGACTAGACTCAGCCATCTGAACATGCAGTGTATGTTGCTCTTTTGTTCTCCGTTGAAACATTCCAGATCTTACAGCCATCTTTCTCCAAGTTTTGAAGATCCGTTAACAGTGGCTCTGAAATCAAAACTGCTTTGTGTCTTCCGCCTTACACAGAATAGCAAGATAAATAGATGCCAATGTTGATCGTAACTGTGCTGGAATGTTTCCCAACACACAGCCATGACTTTGTGCTTTTTCCGGGATGTCCCGAGAAGATTACACACCTCAAAGTCATCAATGTACACAATGAGATTAATTCTGTTGTCCTCTAGAGAAAAAAAAGAAATCGTTTTTCTGATAGTGAGATCCAGATGCACATCAAGATATAAACTCCAGCTCACCAACTATTTCGTCAATACACTTGTTTGGCACGTTGAAAGTGCTTTCCAATTTTAAAAAGAGCTGACTTCTCCTTTATGTCTTAAGACAACTCCTGTTGGTCCTCATCCAAAGACTCAGGATCATCCTCAAGATAGGTCTCATCCTGAGCAACAGTTGGATATGGGTGTTTTTCTAAGACTTCAGTTTTAAAGTCCTCAGGTGAATGTGAAGCGTGTTTCCTGTGTCTATGAGTAGCAAAGGTGGAATAAATGTTTGTCCTAAAGTTGCAGTTTTTAAAGACACATGCAACTACTTCAAACTTCCTTAAGTGGCTGCCAAGATGCTCAAAATATTGTTAGCCTGTAGTGTTTTAATAATCCTATCCTTTTGTCTGATTCAAAGCTACATATTTTACACATCCATCTCATGTTGTAGCACCTGGAAAATAAATGAAATTTGTAAACATCTCAAAACTAAACCATGTATATGTCAAGTTAAACTATAACAGTACTAATTTGACTTTACTTTGCGTCAACTGTTGAAACCAACTTGCTGAAAGTCAAGTATAAAATATATAGAAACATTTTATTAAAACATGAACACACAACATTAAATCTGAATTTGGCTTATGTCTTGATAGCATGTTTTATCCCCACACAAAAAACAGCACATAAACAAATCAACATAACTTTAATACTGTGATACACAGCAGGCCTGGTCATGTTGATGTCTGAAGTAAAGCATGATCTAGGTATCTGTGCAATCTCAAAAACAATATCACCAAGCATTTGTGTACAATCCAAGATAGAAATTTGAGACTGCACTGACAGAAACTCAACACAGTACTGCTACCTTATTTCATGTCCATAGCCTTAATCATCAAGGACACCACATTGTTTATTGGATCAAATACCTAAATAGGATTTGCCCAGCTCTGTTTCATGAACAAGACAAATATCTTATCATTTGTATTGTTGAAACTATTAGCCAATTTCTAAGTCTATTAGTCAACAAACAAAGTTGTCAATATTGATCATTGCAAAAATGTACATGCTGATTAACCAAAAATTGTAATTATCATTGGTTGGAGCAATAGTAATTTGATATGTAAATCCATTATTACATAATTATTTCAATGAGCAATAATTGGGAGATTAATCTCAGCAAAATCAACAACCAGATGTGGCTCCCATTTCCAGATTCAAATCAAATATTGTGTGTAATGTTACCTGCATGGTCAGGAATCTTGCTTTATTGGTGTAACTTGCTGCTACTGTACACAGAGTGCACTGTTACTCAGACTGTAAGACTGCAGTTGATGTCTAATAAAGAAAACTATTATTACTAAATATTGTAGTGATAGATCATTGAAATATCAGAAACTCACAACAACATTGAGTTGTATAGAGGCATAAGAGACCAGTTTAATACTAATGACAGAAATATAAGTTACTGTAAAAAATATTTCAGAATATGTAGTGACAAAATGACAAAAATAATGCGTGTGTTTAAAGTGTATTAACTCGTTCTAAAGTCACTAATTCCACCACATATGGGATATTTTTTAGCAGATGACCAGAGTGTGCTTGTTGCTGCTCAGCTATGAGTCCCTGTCACATTTTCCTCATTCAACCTCGGCTGCACTTGAGGATGTCCGAGAGAAAGCGGGCAGTGTGCGTGACGCAGCACAGCATAGTATGTGTGGCAGAAGTGGGCTTCACTTAACCGGAGTAATTTGGCCCTCCCCCACGTTGACGGGGCGCAGCCGGTCGAGCACCACGTCCCCAGGCCAAGAACTTTTCAAGGGAGAACCCTGTAAAATTGCGACCAAAACACGTAGCGGCGTGAGCCATGTCTGTAATGCTGTCCCAAGTTAGCTAGCATGATAGCCTAACTAGCTAGCACGCTAATCTCACCAGTTCACGCTACTCTTCAGTATTCAATACTCAAACACCGACTTGACCGAAGACTCAACAGGAACGTACAACTACAATTAAACATATAACCTAACCCAATGGCTCCCGTCCATGAATTTTCTCTCCTCTGGTTTAACTCTGCCGTCCTTGTCCAGGTTCTGCTGCTCCGTCGTCTCGCTGAAGAAAAGAGCGCTAATTCTCCTCTGACGTCGCCCCCTGAGTATGCGCAAGGTTGCCAGGTTCACTCAATTACATTTTACTTTATTGTGTCAGGTTGTACATTCAATACAGTAGTTTAGTAGATAGTACTTGGTGTGAATGATCAAATTTACTTATAAAAATGAGGATAAATAATTACAAACAAACACCAAGTGACACATTAAGTAAAAGGTGATGGTCCGCCTTTTACTGTTGAGCCAATGATTTTACTCTCGGGGGAGGCTTGGCGCGCCTTTGGATTTTTAGTGGCTAGAAAGTCAGTGAGTCATCTCAAGGAACTTCCTGGTGCATTCGTTTCATTATCCCGGTTCGAAAAAGTGGTCACATGATGAAAATCCGCCAATTACAGGCCTTAGGAAGACCCACATACACACACACACTCTAGCTGTGTCCCAATTCAGGGTCTGTAGCCTTCGGGGGCTGCATTCGTAGACCAGTTGCGTCACAGCGCGGTGACTAGGCTGTCCCAATTCGCATGTTTGTTGAAGACTCCTTCAAATTCAGCCGACGAATGCAGCCTTCAGCACCCAGATTCGGAGGACACATCTCATGGATCCTTCGCGGCCCAGCATATCCCAAGATGCATTGCGTGCCGGTGAAGATTTTATTTTATCAAACATGGCGGCGTGTGATGCGAGAGCTGGAGAAGCGGGAGCTTTCACATTTAAATGTAAGTATTGGGTTTTAACTCACTCAAATATCACCGATACAAATGTTAAAACTAAATAAACGACCTTATAACATCACATGTTTGTTAAAATGGTTGGTTAAGTTACGTGACGTTCGTAGCTTACAAGCTAGCTGACTAGCTAACTAACTTAACCGGCAGCTTCTCGATTACCGGGAGCTTATAACATCACGTTTGTTAATAGTAGTGTTAAGATTAACTACACGAATGAACTGAATTTGAGTATTTTGCTAATTCTGTTTAGTGGTGTGAAGCAAAACTAACTCTACATTTTGTTTTGTTATAGGGAGCCAGGAGCAAACGGCTCAGTTTATTAAGCTGAGGGGGGAGGACGATGACCTCTTCACCGGGGCCAAATATTCAGCAAGCGTTGCTTGGAAGTAAGCTATTAGTCCTTTTGTAATATCTCCATTTGACCATCATGTAGTGAAGGTTACAGTTACATTAGCTCTCATCTTATATTACATTTACATTAGCTCTCATCTTATATTACAGTTACATTAGCTCTCATCTTATATTACATTTACATTAGCTCTCATCTTATATTACAGTTAAATTAGCTCTCATCCTGTACAAAGCCTTTACTAATAGGACAACCAGTAGAGGAGAATACACTTCTGATGTGTTATTGTTGCTGTCACACAGATGACAGTTGTCTGTCACCTTTTTCTTTTTTATTAAATTGAAAATAAGACATCAATGTAAATGATTTCTATGTGAATTTGTGTATATTCTGCTGTGTAAAAATTTAAAATTTTCTAAGTTTGCATACTTGTGTTAACGTTATTGATAACTGTTTAACTTTTCATGATTTTGTCAATGTGATTAGGACAATTTTGGAGAAGATGGGCCTGCAGGGGAAGGTGAGTCCCTTGCAGGCAAAAAAAAAATGGGACAACCTCAAGAAAAAGTATAAAGTATGTGCATATGTGTTACTACAAGTTAATTAACACGTTTGCCAACATTAATTTCGCTGCTGTTTTTTGTTAACTGTCTTGATTGTCCTCTGCCTTAGGATTGCAAGTATCCAGGGTCAGGAGAGGGATTGAGTGGGAAATCCACTGCTGCAACTTGGCCGTGGTTTGTCCTCATGGATGAGGTGTTGGGACAGAGGCCGTCTATAAACCCCCCTGTCCTAATTTACATGGACTGGTAGGACTGGTTTTATATTGTTGTCCAATATAAAAGAACATCCACAAATAAAAAAAACATGAACTGATTCATTAAAAAAAAAACACTATTAATTAAGAAAAATAACTATAAATTAATATTAGAAACATCAAAAACAACATGAACTGTGTGTGTGGATATATATATATATATATATATATATAAAATTAAACTCCTGATGGGGTGCCACAACAAAGACCCTGGTGTTGTGGTACATCTGGGTGGTCTCCAGAGTGTTTGGGATGCATCTCTGCTGTCCACCGCATCGTCTGCCAACTGGGTTTGCAGGGCTGGCTCATCGACGGCTGCCATGTCACTAAGAATTTTTTTCAGAAATAAGGAAGTATAAAAGACTGCATACAAAATACTTCATGCACACGCTTATTTTGAAAGAATCAGACCTAACACAAAATGTTTCAACAGTGCTACAAAACATTTTTAGTAGATAGGTATCACAGCTTTAAAATTGTTATACTTGCCTAACAATAGTCGTGTTCACCGGGTACCTCCTCCAGGGCAGACAGCTGGTCCCGCCAGGGAGCACCTGTTGCCTCCAAACCGTTCTCCCCCCCATCCTCTGCCACGTCCTCCACAGGATCGTCCTCTGGGGCCATAATGTCCCCAGCCCCGAGGCAGATGTTGTGGAGGACGGCACATGCTGTTATGACCTGAAATGGTAAAATGGCAAATATAAATATGATGTGATCTACTGTTCTTCAGTATCCTAAAAAGTATTGTTGAGTGATTACTTACATGAGGTACGAAGGTGTGGTGCACCTCCAGCGCTTGCAGAAAGATGGCCCGGAACCGGCTCTTCATCATTCCAAAGACACGCTCTATAATGGAGCGTGCCCTGGAATGATGGCCGTTGAAGCGCTGGGCTCCCACACCTTGCAATGGCCTCTTGTATGGAGTGATGAGGGGGAGTGGGTGTTGGAGGCACGGGTACCCGCCGTCTGCAAGTATGAAGTGCCCTGGAGGAGGGTAGAGTGCACGCCGGTACAGCGGGCTGTGGCGCAGCACTCTAGCGTCGTGGACTGACCCAGGCCAGCCCACGTAGGTGTCGATAAAGCGGCCCTGATGGTCACAAACAGCCTGCAGTAGAATCAAGGAAAACAATTTTCTGTTTTTGTAGCAGTGACCATCAGGGCCGCTTGGTGGCTTTATTCGGACATGGCAGCCTTCGATGGCTCCAGCAGCTTTCCTAAAGGCTCGGTGTCTTCCCAGCCCTGCAAACCCACGAGACACTGCCTCCAGGTCTTCTGGGGTAATGGGGAGGTGGATGACCTTGTGGCGAATGGCCACCACCTCCAAACAGACTCTGTGGACGATGCGGTGGACAGTGGATCTCGGCATCCCAAACACTCGGGAGACCACCCTGTAGGAGGCCCCACACGCCAACCAGAATAAAAAGACCAGGGTCTCAATTGTGGCACCCCATCCATGCCTCCGATCCTGTTGGAGGAGGTCCAGCAGCACTGCCAGCCTAAAATCAGGCCTCGTGTCCTGATTCCTGAAATATCTGTCCAGGACAGGCATGGCCAGGTTGATCCTGCAGTACAGGGGTCTGGGCTGGTTTAGGGAAAGAAGGAAAATAAAAACTGTTAAATAAAGAACAATATTAAATGTGGGGAGCTTATGTAGAATAGGCTTATATCTTCATATTATATCTATCTATCTAGTTATCTATCTGTCTATCCATCCATCCAACCTGTTTCAGCTGAAAAATGACAGTATGATTTTTTTAGATTACAGTAAAGCCATTTTCAATATTAAATTATAGAAGTTGTAATGACATTAGCCACACAAACTACGTTAGCTAGCTGAAGTTAACATTACTTTTTGATAAAAGTACATGGATTAATCAATTGTAATTTAATATTACCTGAAAATGGTCTTCTCTGAGCCGGAAATATACTACACGGCGTTGTTGAAGGGGGTGAATCGCGTCTTCCAAAAATAATTGGAAGAGTAGAAGTAGGGCTGCACAATTAATCGAATTTTAATCGCGATCACTATTTTGGCTGCCACGATTAAATGAGCATGATCGTCGGCGATATTGACGTTTAAAATGCGTGCTCTGCTACATATCAAATCAAGCGCTTCCTCAACTAAGAGTCAGCCAACCACCAGGGGGAGAACGAGATGGGAGGTGTCATGCACGCACCCTGCAGCGGCAGCCTCAAAACAAGTTCTGTCTGCAGTCGACTCCGGTATTAGTAGAAGAGTAGAGAGACAGACAACAGAACAGAGAGCAGACGGTCACGGGTGTCGTGTGAAAGGTAAATAAAATGTCAGGAGCAGAAGGCGAGGAGCTAGTCCCTCGAAAAGGATCATCATCAGTTATCTGGAAGTTTTTGGGATTTAGGGCAAGTGATGTTAAACAAGAAAAAATCATATGCACAGAGTGCGTTATGCTGCGTTCACACCAAACGCGGTGCAAATTCATCGCGCCGCAAATTCGCGTCCATCGCGCCGCCGGTCTCGCCGGGGACCATTTGTGTTCATTCGCGTGAATCGCGCTGGACGCGCTGGAGAGGGGGCGGGGCTTATCGCCCTGAAAGCCGTTCAACTGTCCGCCATCAACCATGGAAAAAATAACCTATTTCTGCTTAGTACGTGTTGTGGAAGTCCCAGATATCACGGGAAACTAAACGCCGTCATGTCTGGGTTAATAACATCATCCGGAGCAGCTCCGTGTATTTTATCGAGATGTATTCATTGTGTCTAGTAAGCCACACGTCGCTTCAAACATGTTGTGCTATGATTGTTGAGTATTTTAGGCTTCAATCTGCATTATTTCAAATAAATAAATCAATATCAATCAGGCGAACCTGAAATTTGTTTTCTATTTGAGCTGTGTTCCATTTTCATTTGGTATTAACCAGTAACATATACACAATATTTACACCTCTCATCAAAGCTCACCCACTTGAGTGTTATTAATAAATTGAAATTATTCAAATAGACCTTGTAGTTAGAGAGTAAGGCCCCTTCGAGTATGGGTACAGTATTTTCAAGCAGAAGCCAAAAAAAGGCCTAGGGTTAAAAGGGTTTTAACAAAGAAAGGAGGATGGACTTTGTCTTTAAATAGTGAACAGCAGCTCTGGTAAGTTAAATGCGTTTGTTTTTACATCTGCAGTAGCTTTAATATGCTTGTTTGTATATTATTATTTGTACAACTTGTTTTTATGAAGATGGATTTTTGTTTGGTTTTATATGTGATAGGAACCATTGTTACATCCTATGTTGCTCTGGGGACATATTTAACGGTGCCAGTGTTGCCAACTTGGCAACTTTCCAAACCCTCATGGTGACTTTTTTTGTCAAAAGCTTGTCGGAAAGCCTTCAGTCAGGGCTGACACTGTAGATTTTGATGAGTCTCGTTCGTCTTCTTCATCCTCGACGTGTTGAGTGGTGGGTGTTGTTCAAGTTGTTTGTGGCTGGGGAGCATACGGCAGCGAAGCGGAATCCCCAGATCTGGATCCACTCGACCATGTACCTCGACTAAAAACAAACAAAACAAAACAAAAACTACCCAAAGTTCAGCAGTAAATGTTAGAACAAATCTTCACTAATCTGTAGTTGGGTACAATGTTGTCTGATGTAGAGATAAAATAAAAAAATGTACAATCCAATTCTTAGATTTTTGTGTGTGTGTGTGTGACCCCCCTTTCTGCTGCTGCGAGCACGGTGTCTCTCGCTCTCTCCCCACATACCATATGCTTTCCAGTCTGCTTTAAACTGTTTACATTTCTTTCTTTCCCTTTTGGACATCAATTAATTTTATCTGCTTCACTTTTTTCTCTGCTCCAAGCACTCTCCGAGTTTATACAATTTTTTCGTAGGCCAAAACTGTCTTTTTCAAGGAACCCCAATTTACTGCACCCTTAAATCCCACGTTTACACAAAAAACAAACAAAAGAAACGAAACAAACTACCAATATTAAAATGTCAAATTAAAACTATTAATGGAAACCAACTAAAGTATTTACACCTCCGGGACTTTTCTGTAATTATCAAGCAATTACTCCTCCAAAACACTGTGTGGCAAAGTTTTTTTCTTCTTCTCTATTTTTTTTAAAACATGTGACTAACGTGTGCCGTAGCTAACAGGCTAGGCTAACGGCGACTGCGTGCCTTCAGTCAACACACACAAAGCACAGTAGTCTTAACTCAATAGCATGCCGAATCCACACATTCTTTATCTCACTAGACCGGGCCTTGGCTTTTCAGCAATGCACCGGTTATTTTTTATAATCTCCTCTTTTATCTAGTTTATCTAGGGCTAAGCACCGGAGCAGGCCTTTAGCTCCCGGCTTCAAACAATTAATTCACACCGTACATTACCCGTTCTTACAACAAAACTTTCAACAATGCGACAACATTTATCACGAAATACATAACTACACACTTATAACGACCATGTCGCGCCCTTGTTAACTACGTAAGTGTACGCCCATGTACGCCCTGGTTCACACGAAATACATAACGGCCACGCCCTTATTCAAACGTACACAATATACGGCTACGCTGTGCCCTTTTCCCAATTTACACAATATACAGCTACGCCGTGCCCTTGTCCACACAATAAGCTATTAACACGGCTACGCCATACTCCTGCTGGACTACACAGTTAAATATCACACACAAATACTTGCATTCGGTTTGTAACTGTCTTCCCGTACCTTCTTGATTTACCTTAAATTTCAGGAGAATGCACTTTTCCAGCTTCAGGTTACTTTGCGGTCTCTCCCCGTGCCCAGATGCAGCCTTCAGGGTCCATGCGGTCCGTGGACAACTTCGGCTAAATTTCCTGTAATCTACCTACACAGATTTTTATTGAAACGGCTCTGCTCACCTTTTGTTCGTGTACACTCCGAAAGTGTCTGCGGCCCCACGTCCCCGTTAGCCGTCTTAGAGTTCGTCAAGTCCCTTCGTGGTTGCCAATTTTGTTAGGGCCGTAACTTTTGAACACCGAGAGAAACCGCCCCCCTCCCTGCAGCCATGTGCTCTCAATCGCCTCCAAAACACTACAGTAGGTTTAAGTCAAAATCTTAATGGATTTATTATCCAACAAACATAAAAACAGTTACAAACCGAATCACACTATTAATAACAAAATGTATATATATATCATGAAAGTGAGGCCCCATCCGGGCCACACGACAGACTGTTGTGTCTGCCCCATAGTCAGGAGGTGGTCTGACCTCCTCCAGAGTTTCAAACCCCTTTCCTTGGAAAAGTGTCTCACACTACATATCAATCAGCTTGACATCCAATAAGCCCCTCCTGGGCCGATGACCCATTGTCCTACTCTAACACCTCACCCAGCCACTTTCCAACCCCTGCTCTCAGCACATTCCTTAACCTGACACAGACACTCAAACACACTCCTTGGTTTTAAACTTCCTAAGTAAATATACTGTATCACATAATATGCATAATTAGGAGCGCTTTAAAACTTAAATTCCTCACAGTATTAATGGAAGTCCCCAGAGCGGTCTGATGGATGGTCAGATTTGGAGCTTGGGTTGAGTGCACCTCTCGCATTAGTCAAGGTCAGGGATGTAGGGGTGGATAAAGTATTCCTGCAGGGCATGCATTACAGCTGGCCAGGGGCTAACTGCTAACGCTGGAGGTCGGGGCCAGGGGCCGTTTCAGGGAACAAAATGGATCTAGTCACCCTAGGCAGAGAAAAAAAGCCAGGGGCCAGATTTGGAATTGGCATTGAGTAGTTTGAGTATTTAGTGATTAGTAATTTCCATTATGCCTTATTGTCACATTTTCTGTATTAGAAGTTTGTGGAAGAAGTACTCAGATTTTATTTTTGGAAAATAATTTCAATACCACACTTTAGGGGTAACTATTCAACAATATGATCAAAGGTACCTGATTTGACAGCAAATCGCAGTCAATTATCGCTGTGACAGAAAAATGTGGTGAGGAAAGAAAGGATCATTCCATTCTGGCTCTATGGGGGTGCTGGATGTCTGATTTCAGATAGAATTGCTTGGTTTCACCAAATAAATCATGATATATAGCCTATTTTGGTATGTGTATACATATATATATATATATATATATATATATATATATATATATATCAGCCTATTACTGTTAATATAAATGTGAAAATATGTCATGAGCTTTCAATCAATGTCCTTGGTGGGCATGGATAAATCAGCCTCCAAACTAAGTAAAAACAAAGTGACTGCATCCCTCTTAGCAGAAGTGGAGTAGAAGTACACAGTTGCATATAATGGTAATATTAAAGTAAAGTATCAATACTTTCTACCCCTAGTATTTAGGAGGTTGCTGATGTTATCGGTAGAAGTTACGAACAAAGGGGCACAGAGGGGGGTGGACCTCTGACCCCAGAGCCTCTGCTGCTGCGACTTTCAGCAGCGAGGTCTCACCAAAAACGAACTGGATCCGGTTTTAAAAGTGTAACAAGTATTTTAATATCAAATGCACACTGAATTAACTATCAATAGTAAATGCTCTCGAGAACAGAGATCACACACTTTCACTCTCTCAGGTCTCACCTTTTGGGCCCGAGAGCCCCCCCCACCGGGGGGCTAGTGGTACCGACTGGTACCGACTGGTACCGAAGAAAGCCATTTCTCAGTACCAAATATCATATTTCCACAACAATGCAGCATACCGTTTGAATGACGAAGCTCGCATGAACCGAAGCATATGTAACACTTTACACACTCAAAACACAATAAAACACGATCTACGACCTAGCCTCGTACGATATTTCGTCACTTTTTCGCGTTCATTTGGCCGCGACACGCATCAGAAATAGCCTCTCAAAAGTCGTTTTTCAACCATCCATGTTAAAGCTAGGTACTTAGCAACAATAGCATTCGACCACGCTACGAACGTATATCTCGGATTTCGTCTCCGGGAGACGCTTCAAACATTACCGGGGGTACATCAGCCCCCAGCATCTATCACTTTGCCAACAAATTCTGGGTCGGTACTCACGTTTTTGAAGCAAAATCATCAAACCGTGTCCTTAAACTCCATTTTGACCGCTGATTCAGCTCATTCTGTACCATTTCCGTTCTAATAAAGTTGTGGAAAAAAAGGGGGGTCAAATAAGCTGGGGGACAACATTCCAGCGAGGCAGTCTTGCGTCATGACGCGCTGAGTCTTCTGTTTAGATCGGAATTTTTTGGAAAACTAAAGACTTCCTGGTAAATCTGTTAACGCCATTCGATTGGCCACATCCAGACACGTGCACAGAGCTAAAGAAAACGAAAATCGACCAACCAGGGGCTGTACACGGCCCAATACACACCCGCTATTGCGCAATTCTCCCGTAGGTCGCCGGCCTGGAGAGGCTTTGGAGACGGTTCCAGCTCTGCAAAATGATTTCTAACTGCTGTATGTGATAGATTGTGCATGTAGAAGGATAAAGGAAGTTAAATATATAGTTGTTTAGGTTGTAAAAGTACAATGGAACAGCTGGAGAGGCTGTTTATCACATGACGACCTCTCGTGACCTCGCGTAACATTTATGTCTCTAATTCTGGCATACTTCACTCAATTCACTCCAATTCTTTTTCTATTCACTACTGCTGTCGTTTGCTATGATGGTGGGTGGTTAGGCTTTGAATCGCCTCATTTAATATAGTATTATGAATAATAGTGCTTTTTCACCATACGAATTTGACATTTTCAAAGTGGAGCTGTGTTCCATCTTCATCAGCTATTAACCAGTAACATATACATAATATTTACTCTATTCATATGAGCAAACCATTCTTAGTGTTAATAATCCCTTGGAATTATTAAAAAAGACCTTGTAGTTAGAGAGTGGGGCCCCTTTGAGTATGGGTATAGTATTTTCGAGAATCAGCCCAAAAAACGGCTAGGGCCCAAAATTAAGCTGTTTTTAAAGGAACAGTGATTTCCTCCCCTCTCCGAGTCCGTACCTTCTTACTATTTCAGTCTGCGGTGAGTGGGTGGCAGGAGTCAATGCCTGCACGTCCTGCTGCGCTGGTATTTCCAGATTTCAGGTTTTGCAGCAATCTGTAGAATGTCAGAGGATTAATATAGGAGGTAGATACATGCCATGTGATGCATCCTAATCACCGGCCAAGCCTACTGGCAAGAGTACTTAAGTTTCTGAAGCTCCCCACCACATTAAGATGGAATAATTTCATTTGTGATTCCTGCTCCAAGTTTGGAACCTTGTTCATTACAGAAAAGGAAAAGATACATGGCCACAAAAGGCAGAGAAAAAAACACAACATAAAACGCTTCTCCTGTCTGTCCTGAACCAGGATTTCAAGCTCACTCTATGTTACAGTTTAGCCACGACCACAACCATAGGGTGGACTCTACGCTGTCTGTGTCGGGATGGCGTTATTAGCTGTAACCACCGTATGAGCGTGGTTCAAAAACATGCACTAAAAGGGATGCATGCTGAATGCTCTGAATGTTCTAAAGGGAACCTTTATCTACCACACTATCACATAGGCATGATAGGTTTTAGACAACACACACGGCTGTCTGACCTGCAGTAAGACCTACCGTGGTGACTGGGTGCTGGTGGGGGAGAGTTGGTAATAATTGCATCCATCTATCAAACCCCAGGTCAGTGTCACCATCTCAAATGACAACATCCTATGGTGCAGCTGCTGACTAGGGCATTGTCAGCAATGTTATCATGCCGTGTTCTCGGACCACTGTGTTGGAACTTGGCAAAGGGAAAGGCTTAGACATGAAAAGGTCACTAGCAGAGGTCTGGAGTTTAACCCAACGCTGCCACAAAGCTAGAGACTGCAAGATAGCAGCGGAAGGTTAAAGAAGAGGCAATTTATAGGGTGGAAGCAGTCACAAAAGTAGCATGATAGATAACACATTTTTTAATTCTGTTACAAAATAAATGAAAAAGCACAAACTAGAGCATATTTGATATATTCAGGTTATGACATACTGTAACTGTCCTAAAGCACGGATGTTGATACTTGGTAAATGTAACATACTGTATATTATCATAGATACAAAAGATACTGTAGCCACTGGTATTTTCCTGATGCTTCATATTTACATGTATCAGGATGAACCTGCCAGGGGGCATGGAGCAACAATGAGCTTACGGGCCTCTATCAGTTCCAGTTCCTATTTGCTTTACATTTGAACACTGACTGTTCATTTTTTGGTCATTTTATTAACATATTATTTAAAGAATATACAACATAAGTAGGAAAGTGAAAGAATACCAGTCTCAAAAGTAGACTTTGACACTTGGACAGAGCCTCTGGTAATAAATGCAGCATGCTCTTCAACAGGCTTGCGTCAGTTATCGTCAAACAAACACAGAACTTTCACCCAGGAGATCGCTTCATGTGAGCCGTGTAAAAAACAAAAGTCAACGTTGACTTATTTTGCCTTACCTTTGTTACGTAACACATACTTAACTGATGTGCATAGGTTTTGTAACAGACATACTTAATTAACATAAAAACATGCTTATTTTAACCCAATCATTTCCTAAATCTAACCAAGTAGTTTTATTGCTTAAACCAGTTTTGCACCTCAGGGGCTTGCACAGGTACATTCATTCATATGAGATACCATGAAACATTTTAAATAGCATTTTTTAAGATATCATACAAACTGTAGTGACTTTAACAAATATCCATTTTTATATCTTAAAGCCACAGGGGGGCGAACGGGAGAACTTGTTCGGACGCGTGTTCCACAAACATTTCACTGTCCAATGCGCTCTTTCTTTCGATCTGTTGATCCGTTTATTCCGTTTGCACATTGACCATAACAGAACACCATTGGATACTTTGACACGATAATATATCACCTTGGAACTGGCACTGACATGCCACCTTGACACGACACCTTGACACGGTCAAAAACTGTCAGCTTCCCATCCACACACCTGGCCCTCATCACCAGTCACTTACATATATGCACTTCTAGGTCAATGTGCCACCCACTGTTCAATGTCAGAATTGCACGTGCAAACCCACCCCGTGTTTCCCTCAAAGACAAAAGAAAACAAAGAAACCACATTATGGCTCCAACACAAACCATTGTATGAGGATTTGTAGTCACAGACTAATAGGCACCAATTAAATTGGCACAAATCAATTGACACAGCAACCCTGGAATTTATGGGGGCTCTTAAAATCAGCATGTAATGCTTTTACTACACAGCATGTTTAGACATGGTGTTACTCTAACTTCTTACAGTTTATACTTATAACTACTAAGTCATCATTCATTATAGAACTGTTATTTATTGATCCCTGGTAGCAATCTTTCGTTATTGTCACAGCGGTGGTGGTGATTTCCGATTATCCTTGTGTTTGTGCATGGGTGTGGAGCTCCTCTCTTGGCTCCCTCCCGGCTTCCAGTACTGCTGATTACCCACAACTGTCTACCATCAAGCTCATCATCATGCAGTTTATCAACCGCAGTTCTTCAGTAACTCAGCGCCAGATTGTTGCAACCACTGTGGATCACTTACCTTTGCCTGCCTTACTGCCAGAACTAAACTCTGAACCCTCTCCTTGGTCATGCTTCCATTCTCACTGCCCTCATTCGCCCCAGATTTTTACAATAAATACCTTCACTACTCTCCACTCAGAGTCATTGTCTGCATTTGGGTCCACCTACACCCTTAATAACAGAACTATCTGGCCACAATGGACCCAGCAGATTATGACATTCTGAGACAGGAAGTCTCCACCCAGGGGCAGCATTTGGATCATCAGTAGCAGGCACAGACTTCCAAGGTTTGATCAACATTACCATTAAAAACAAGTACCCTCTCCCCCTCATCAGCTTGACTTTAAAGCCTCTTCACTGTGCCACCGTCTTTACCAAATTGGACCTGAGAAAAGTTTATCATCATGGTCAGGTTCGGGAAGGAGATGAGTGGAAGACAGCCTTCAACAGTCCCCTTGGCCACTTAGAGTACCTGGTAAAGCTCCTCAGTATAACCAATGCTCTTGCAGTTTTTCCGGCTCAAATCAATGACATGCTTCAGGATTTCCTTAACCCATCAGTTTTTGGGTACTTAGATGAGATCCTCAATTTTTTGTGTACTTGGATAACATCCTGAGCTTCTCTTGCAACATTAAGGAACATGTTCAGTAGATCCGCCAGGTTTTGCAGAAGCTCCTGGAGAATAAGCTGTTTCTTCATGTTAGTTCTGTGAGCTTCTTGGGTTTGATCATGCAAAGCGTGCAGGTGAAGACAGATCCAGAGAAGATTCTGGTGGTGGCAGAGTGGCCGAGACAAACCACAGTGAAACAGCTCCAGCACTTCCTGTTTTTTGCCAATTTCTTCTATGACTTTTCTGTCACACCCATGTTACATTTTTATGTTGACCTTTTTTGGCATTCTTGTCAACTGCTGTGACATATTCATCCTGACACATGCTGAATCCTTTCAATGTGCAACCATACAGAATAATGTCTGATCTTTGTCGATTGTACGACGATTGTCACTGGGTTAAAGTGTTGTTTTGAATCCAAAGCTTGTCTGTGCCATTAAGGCTAAAGTGTTGCTCTCTGGTAGCTTGATGTTGCTGTTGTGTCTGTGAAAGAGACAAAACTGATGTCTCCACACAAAGGACACAGCCCTCACACTGATGTTCCAATTTTCAGCTTTTCTCTGCAAATTAAAAAAGATCTTTTGAATCTGACAGACAATGAAAAAAACAGTTTGTCTCACATTGAGCCCTTCAAAAGCAAATGTGGTGACACCAATCATGTTTATCTGTTGTAAAAATACACAATGGATATAATAAAGAACTCAATTCAAAATGACAGTAAATTGTCAGTTTGGTGGACTTGTAAAGAAGAGCTCTAAACAAAGATACACTATCTGATAGTCTATTCTGCAGAGATGATATGATCTGCAGCGTTTTTGCTGTATACAGTATTACCAGTGGTGCGCCGTCAGGGCCAGCAAGGCCTTCTCTGCTGGCCTAAACAGAATCACAAAGTTATAGCTATTTTATAATTTTTCTTAAATACACTACATGTACTATAATTCATAAAAATATTTTTCCCATTATCTTATTTTCTCATTGCACAGCTACTGTCTTCCTCAGTTGCTCTGCTTCCAGCACAGCTTGTTTTAAGTAGAGCTTTTATCCAATCAGATTTCACCCCTGTGTCTCTAGGTAAGAAGAGAGGCCTGCAGACTCACAAGTGAATCCCTTTGTAGTTTAAATGAATGGGGATGATATTGATGATTGTCATAGTCTTCAACCAATCAGATCTTTAGTTTGACATGTTGGGCGTATTCTTTGACGTGCCAGAGCCTTCTAGCTGGCCTACAAGTACGTCAGCATTAACCCTCTGGGAACTAGGCCATTTTTTGGATTTTTTTATGTTTTCTTAAACTCACCTTTTAAGGCACTTTCATATATGCTACATAGACATGTCTTATATCAAAATGTGCAGAACAATCTCAGCTATCTATATAATGAGGCACCAATTGTCCTAAGGCACTGTGCACTGTGCAATTTGGCCCTAAAGCTGAACAGTTGGAAGTCCAATTTTTTGAAATTCTTCAAATCTCTACTTTACTCATGTGGACAAACTGTTTTGGTGTTTGAAATTTTTTTTTTAAAGTCTTAGGTTCACACAAGTAGTGAAATATATGAATAAAATAGTAGATAGATGTATAATAAATGTCTCAAACCAAATTTTGTAATATCGTTTTTTGAGTAAGTGTAATTTACTCTCACCTGTAGAGGGACTGTCACTTTACTTTGTTGTCTGGGCTGGTAGTGCAGGGCACCCTGGTAGTGCACTGCACCCTGGCAGCTGTGAATCCTCTCTGTAATATTGAACAGTCATTACTAAGTAAAGTTCTCACTCCCTTTGTCCTTTCTTCCTCCACACACACACAAGATAGATAGATAGATACTTTATTCATCCCCAGGGGGACGAGCTAACAAGCTACACGCTCGAGCTAACGGACGAGCTAACAAGCTACACGCTACACGCTCGAGCTAACGGACGAGCTAACAAGCTTACACGATGTAAACAACTCACCCAGTCCATAAGCTCGTCATAAGCATCATAGCTCGCTGTGTGTCACGCAGACTCCACTAACTGTGTGTTTACATGTCTGTAATCATAAAGCTACAGCTGTCTCAGAACGCTGCCGTTAGCAGACGTGCTAACTAACGAGCTAACAAGCTACACTACACGATGTAAACAGTCCGTCCCCCAGATCGTCACATGATGAACTGTAAGCTCGTCATAAGCTCGTCATAAGCATCACATCTCGCTGTGTGAGTCTCGTACTATCTCGTGAGAATACGGACACGGAAGTGGAGAATCTACAGATTTCTATAGATATTCGAACCATTTTTCTGTGCCGTTTTTCGACGGAGATATTAATAGAAACATAGAGTGAGCGATAGAGTGAGCGCCGCTCCCCACTGCTCACCCGCGGCGGCGCGGGCGCTGACTTCCGAGTGTTAACGGGCAGCTCAGTTTTAAGGTGCAGCGTGTGCTGTGATTGGTCAGTGGGCGAGCACGTGACTATTGGAAAGCGAAACTTAAGCAGAGGCTTAGTCGGGGTAGTAAGAGTTCAAATTGAAAGATATGGAAGAAATTATGACATTTTTTGCATTTTGCTTGGTTTCGATTTTTTTTTTTTTAACCTAGCTTTGTTTTTTTAACACTCAATGGCTGAAGGAGGAGAAATGGATTCGTGAGTTGGGATTTAATCGTGGGATTAAACTCTTTGTCAACAAAGAAAGGAGAATGGAGTTTGTCTTTAAGTGAACAGCATTTGGTAAATCAACTGCATTTGTTCTTTTACATCTAATCTCTGAATGGCCCGTGCCCTCGAGTGTGTAGCAGAATGCGTGTTGCTGCAGGCCTGCTGGATTGATTCGTCACTTTGTTGTCATATGAATATATGTGACTGGTTCTTGTGAGTTTGTTGTTGTCATTGTGTTAATTATATAGATTTGGACTGTATGCATTGTCCGTTAATTACGAAGCATACCGTCATGCGCAGAGTTATTGTTTGTTAAGCTAGTTTAGCGTAGCCTCTGTGAGGAATTTAAGTTTTAATGCGCTCCTAATTATGGATATTATGTGATACAGTATATTTACTTGTAGGAGTCTGGTCATTTCATGCATTAAGTGTCTGTGTGATCAGGTTGAGGAATGTGCTGGAGCGGGGGTTGGAAGAAGTGGCTGGCTGAGGTGTTGGAGTAGAACAATGGGTCAACAGCCAGGAGGGGCTTATTGGACTTCAGCCAATCGTGGGAGCTGATCGATAGGATAGGAATGTAACTTTGGGGGATATATATATGTTTGTTTTGTTATTAATAGTGTGATTCGGTTTGTAACTGTTTGTAACTGCATTTGCTTTTATTAGTATATTAAATTCCTTTTGATTTAAACTCCAACCAGCTGATTTGGCCCTGCTTGCTGATTGAGCAGAGGGGGGGGGCTGCTTCTTCTCCTCTGTTTGAGAAACTTTTGAACTTAACACCTCCCAGAAGTGCGGGGCCTCAGCTGCTTTTTGTTATTGTTCCGGGTTCAGAGGTCACAGCCCATTGTCTCCTACGTGAGCGCAGTCCACCAAAAACATTATATTTCCCACAATTTAAGCTTCTGAATTTTCCAAATGCACTAGTATTATTCAAACGTATTGTTCGGTTCGTAAGCGTCGTACCGAATGGTTTAATACCAATACGTCTATTGTTACACCCCTAGAAACAAATCATGAGGTTATTAGGTGGTGTTGCAGCTGCAGGACAGCACTGAAGACCCAGGTATAAAATGCACGTCCCGCCACTGAGTATTACACAATTGAAGCTAAGGACTCTGCAAGGTTAACAGGTTTGCTTACTACCGTTTGTCAAAAATGAGCTTAAAATGTATGGAAACAAAATAATTGACAACCTGCTTTGAACAGGATTCGGTCATCATCAGTGATCAGCCATCCTCCCTCCAACAACACCTCGTCAGTGCCCCTCGATGTCTGATACCGACGCAGAGGCACTCTTACACAGGGCCATACTCGGCCCTTTGGCTGTCACCAACTGGATATTACAAATGTATATATTTTTTGGATCATTGTTCCTGCTGCAGATGTTTCAGGTGGAGCTCATTTTAACTCCTTTATACTCTGTTCAGTTTGGGTCGTTAGGAAGGGTTTGAAAAATTACAATGCGCAAAGTAACTAGTAACTAAAGCTACCAGACAAATGTAGTTGAGTACAATATTACCTCTGAGATGTAGTGGAAGTACAAAGTTGAATAAAATGGAAACACTCAAGTAAAGTACCTTGCACTTGTACTTGAATACAGTACTTAAGCAAATATACTTAGTTACATTCCACCACTGATCATAACATTTACTCTTACCACTCGCAGCTTATCAAAACCATACAATTTACCGTAAATTCCGGACTATAGAGCGCACCTATATATAGGCCGCACCTGCTAATTTTTAAAAGAAAAAAGAAATTGTACATAAATAAGCCGCACTTGTCCTCGTTGAAACATGAGATATTAACGCGGCAAGATGTTACAGGAAATATTTTTTAAACTTTGAATTAAATAAATGCCGGTAACATCCACAACTACATACAATACCGCAAATGCTTTTTTTTTCAGAACAGTGCTTTTAACAGTACTAAAGTCTTCTTCTTCAGTATCGGAATTGAACAGCCTGAAGGTATGTAATTACTTCGTCACACATTTTCTCGGCGAAAATACAGGAACCTA
Source organism: Leptoclinus maculatus (assembly GCA_032191485.1). Classification (NCBI taxonomy): domain Eukaryota; kingdom Metazoa; phylum Chordata; class Actinopteri; order Perciformes; family Stichaeidae; genus Leptoclinus; species Leptoclinus maculatus. The sequence goes on from JAVDOI010000013.1 coordinate 19,129,493, forward strand.
CCAGCAAAAGTCATTGATCATGTGAAGGATTTCAGTATTAAAGATAGTATTAGTAGGATTTTAGTATTATAATTAGTTTAATATGATTATTAGCACCTCTTGTGGTGAATAGAAGTGTCAAAATAATAAGAATGTTACCATGGGTTAAAGAGTTGCAATATATTTATCTATGAAATGTATTCTATGTTTACAGGAGGTTTACAGATAGAGGATATTATATGTTACAGTATATTGACACATTGAATGTATTAAGCCATATGTATTAAGCCATAAAAGTATTAAACACTGAAGTATTAAACACTGAAGAGAAGAAGAATTAAAGGGCAGATAGGGTCAGATTTAGGGAATATCTTAGTGATTTAGGAACATCTTCATGAGGCATAAGATAGAAGCGTTAGAGACAGTAAGACCATAAAAACAGCAGGAATGCGGAGGTGACAATGCAGGGGTGATGACTACAAAGGATGTCTCCAGCTGTGATGACTCCAGGAGCACAATGCAGCAGGAAGGATGACTCCAGGAGGAAAGAAGGAGTTGACTTGCGGCCATGTGGTTGTAAATAAGCCAGACATTGATTGGCTCAAAACATTAGCCAAGATGATCAATGTATAAGTAAAACACCGATTGGCTTACCTGCAGTTTTTATGACAATTCTGACCCCCCCCTGTCTTTTCTGCAGTATAAAAGCTTTGTTTGAGGGAACAGAGAGCAGACCCCACATGATCGCTTGTGAGAGTGAAAGTGTGTGATCTCTGTTCTCGAGAGCATTTACTATTGACAGTTAATTCAGTTTGCATTTGATATTAAAATACTTGTTACACTTTTAAAACCGGATCCAGTTCGTTTTTGGTGAGACCTTGCTGCTGAAAGTCGCAGCAGCAGAGGCTCTGGGGTCAGAGGCCCACCCCCCCTCTGTGCCCCTTTGTTCGTAACTTCTACCAATAACTATCGCCATCGTTCTCCTGTGCACTAAAACCATTGAAGTCCTCTTCTTCAGTGTCGGAATTAAACAGCCTCAGAATTGCTTCGTTGCACTCAGTCTCTCTTTCGTTTGCGCTCTCAATGTCACTTTCCTCCTGAGGCAAATCCGCCCTTGAGCTTGCGCTGTCCTCCTCATCACGCAGCAGTCCAGCCTTTCGGAACCCGTTGGTGATGGTGGATTCTTTGACACTGCTCGTTAGCTAGTTAGCCTATGAAAATCCATCAATTAGCCGCATCCTCAAAGCGTGTGAAAAAAAGTAGCGGCTTATATGCCGGAATTTACGGTACTGCTTTTTATAAAGAGGTGGAATAATATTGAGCAGGATTGAGTTCAGTCTATTGGTCCGGCCCTCCACAACAGTCCCTGTTTCGCATGTGGCCCCTTGGGAAAAATAATTGCCCACCCCAGCTCTAGAGTCTGTATGAGACGCACTGTGCTTTCAACTAACTCCAATGTAAACCTATCTGCATCATTAGACCGTCAGAGCAACTGACGTAGCAAACCAAGGAGACCACTGTTTGCATAACATGTGAAACCAAGTCAACATTGACTTATTTTATCGTGGTTTTCTTACGTAATTTAGGTACTTAAAATGATGCCATCTCTTAACAAACATACTTATTTTCAACCCTAACCACAATCTTTTCCGAAGCGTAACTAAGTACATTTGTTGAGTTACTAAACCTAACAACTACGTAAACCTATGTTAAGACTGTATGCAAGTATCAAACGGAAACTGACACGATAAGGGTACCTAGAGTTTCATGTTTTGAAGCTTGGGCCACTCACCAAGTGTAGGTATTTTACAAGTTGGGAGTGAGAATGTGTTGCCGAGGTGCTCCTGAGCAAGACCCTGCTTGAAATGAACATATTCTAGGTGTGACTGTGTGAGCGAGGTACAACAAAAGTGTAATTGTTCAATTGTATGTATTTTCTCTTAAAATTATCCCTTTTGATGGATCACAAACTCCATTGTGCTTCTGGCTCTGCCATAACAAATTATACTTTCAATTTATATCACATGGCTGCATCAGCCATTCACTGGCCATGTTTCTTGTGATGATTTTCAGCTTTCACCACCACAATAGCAAAATGGTTTTTGGTCATCCATCTATCAAACCTGTGTAGATCACATTTCATAGCAGTAATAGCAGTGTCAAAAGCTCACTGGTCCGTGTGAAAGAGGCAGGAGGGGGGTCCTTGTTACTTCCTCACTGGGCATATAAGACCAAACACTCACACTGCCATGCTGTTTTTTTATCTTACTCTGCATACAACTAAGCATGCAGCATGAACAATTTATTGACATTACTCATGTCCTGAGTGCTTAAGCCCACAGTAATTGGGTTTATGGGTGAGGGAGTGTAATGCATTTATATGAGCTATGGGTTTTTGTCTCAGACTGATTATTACAAATGACCATGTTAAAACTAATCATAGGCACATATCATTCATAAGCACAGCTCACAAAATAACAAATATTACATTCATATGCAAACTGAATGTTCTTGTCTGTAATCTGTGTTGATGAAATATGATTTGCTTGCAGGTTATTTAATAAGGTAGGGCCTAAATATATTCAAATACTGACGATGTAACATTCATGTTGGTACTTCAATATTAAAAAAGTTTGAACATATTCACTATATTTAATCAGACCGGTGAATATTATTAACTTATGTGAGCTTCACAACCTCATACAAATGGAGCAGCCTCAGGATCCTAAACTCTCTATTCTTCTTCTTATCCTCTCCTGTTGATTAATGGAAAAAAGCCATTTCTTCACCACATCTATCTGATATTACACTGAAAAATAGAATAGTTGGACCAATTTAATTGAATTACTTCAATTGGTAACACAAATTAAGTTAACAAGTTAGATTAACACAATTGCTTTAAGTCAGATGTATGTAATCATTTGATGGTTTTTAAATCAATGGTTTGCATTACTCCAACTTAAAATTAAGGCAAGTCAACCTAAAGTTTAAAGTTTTTCCAACTCAATTATTAGCTTGACCCAAAAGTAAAATACTGCTCCTTTACAACTTAAAAGTATGGTTTCAGGAAAGGTAATTTGTGTAGTAACCTTAGTGTAAAATTGTAGTTTGTTCAATATAATGAAAATACCTGTCCTAACATTACAATTTTAAGTTGGCTGAAAGAAAAATTACAGACTCAAATCTGATGTTGTCACAGTTTAGGCTTTGCCCCTGTGTTCCTGTGTCTGTGTGTGTATGTTTCCCCTGATTGCACTCATCCTACTCACCTGCCCAGTCCACCCAGCTGCCTTCAGTTTCCTAATCACCCCACACATATATATACTCCCCTGCTTTCCCTGTGCTGGTTGTGAGATCGTCCTTAATTCGTCCCCCTGTCTGCTCCATGTTCCAGCATTTGCTCATGGTTTGTAGTGATGGCGAGATGAAGCTTTATGAAGCATTGAAGCTTTCCATCCAATTGCTTCACTCATGGGCCGAAGCTTCATGGTGCTTCATTTGCTCTACTGCGCCATCAAGTGGACAATAAATGTAAAACAGCAGAGTGATTAAAATGACACCATGGCTTTGGTGTGAAGCATTGAATTGAATGAATGATGTTTGTGATGCGTGATACATAACTTATGAACTTATTAATATGGTGTCTGACTTTATGATACAATGGCGCGGTCAAAAGGGAAAGTGGAAACAAATTGCGGAGAGGGTTGTGATGTGAGAAGTTTAAAAAAAATAATAATTAAAGTTAGGAACTTTGACTTCTGCATTTAACCCATTCCCTAGCTTAATGGGAGCAGTGGGCTGCTGAGAAGCACCACGTGAGCAGTTAGGTGTTCAGTGTCTCACTCAGGTTCACTTCGGCACATGACATGTAGCAGTCAAGGATCGAACCGCCGATCTTGCAGTTACTGGATAACCCTCTCTACCCACTGAGCCACGGCAGAATGTGCTTGTGATATTTGGTCTGTGACTGTCCTTATGTTACTAGGGACAACATGTAACACGTAAAACATTTTATTCATTTTTATTTAAAAAATAACAACAAAGAGGCTCTTTCTTGCTGGTTCCATCGCAGAAAAAAGAAGCTTGAATAGTTTGCAAACAAACGCGCAGTAAAGTCCTAAGTACACAAAATGTGACCGGGGATCCATTGCGTTTCGCTGCCCCTTTTATTTCAAATCGCACGCCAAACCCGTGAACCATTTCCTGAATCAGTCACGTGGTACGGGCGGTTCGCGAGGCTTCGAACGTCACTACCTACGTCATCAACACAAGCCTCGATACGCGCCTCATAAAAATCTTCCTGGATTACTCGACACAAGCTTCGAAGCCTCGACACGAAGGACACATCACTAATGGTTTGTCACTTCGCCTTTTTGTCACTTTGCCTTTTTGTTAGTTTTTGCTCGCTCCCGGTTGGAGTTGTTTTAAGTTCCTGTTTTTTGGACTGCTTGGTGCTCATTAAAGAACCGATCATTCTACTCAACCTCGTCTCCCGTGTCTGTCTGCGCTTGAGTCTCCGATCTGCCCCTCGGACGTGACAGAACGATCTCACCATGCAAGACTCAGCAGACCAGTTTTGGGGAACCCGCTTGGCCGGGGGTGGGCCTCTGAGCGTCCAGAAGGCTAACCGCGAGCTAAGCCGCCTTTCCACCCCTAAGAGGACCATGGCAGACTCTGCAGACCACTGGTTGGTGCACGTTGCACCACACCCGTCTGTCCAGTTTTGGGGAACCCACTTGGCCAGGGGAGGGCCCCTGAGCTTACAGAAGGCTAACCTCGAGCTAAGCTGCCTTTTCACTCCTAAGAGGCAGAGACGGAGGAAGGGTCAGACTCCTGTTCCCACTGGGCCGCAGCGATCCCCCTTTCCCGCTGGGCCGCAGCGTTCCCCCGTTCCCGCTGGGCCGCAGCGTTCCCCCTTTCCCGCTGGGCCGCAGCGATCCCCCTTTCCCGCTGGGCCGCAGCGATCCCCCTTTCCCGCTGGGCCGCAGCGAACCCCCGTTCCCGCTGGGCCGCAGCGAACCCCCGTTCCCGCTGGGCCGCAGTGTTCCCCTGTTCCCATCTCCACTAGGCCGCAGCCAACTCCCCGTGCCCTGTCGGCGGTCCGGCCGACTCCAGCTCCCTGTGTCCTGTCGGCGGTCCGGCCGACTCCAGTTGTCACCGCAGCGACGTCCAGTTCCAGTCGCCGCCGTCTCCGAGCAGCAGCGACCTCCAGTTCCAGTCGCCGCCGTCTCCGAGCAGCAGCGACCTCCAGTTCCAGTCGCCGCCGTCTCCGAGCAGCAGCGACCTCCAGTTCCAGTCTCCGAGCAGCGACCCCATCCAGCTTCGGCCCCTGTCGCCCCCTTCGAGCCGCAGTCGCTCCCGGACCAGGCAGCCACCAATGAGTTGAACCTACTGTTGGCAGGCTTTGCCATTTGGCTGAGCCTTGCCGTCTCCAAGCAGCAGCCTCTTCCAGTTCCTGCCGCCTCCGAGCCGCAGCCGGTTCCAGTTCCTGCCGCCTCCGAGCCGCAGCCGGTTCCAGTTCCTGCCGCTGCCACCTCCGTGCTGCAGCGACCTCCAGTTCCTGCCGCTGCCACCTCCGTGCTGCAGCGACCTCCTGCCGCTGCTGCCTCCGTGCCGCAGCGGGTTCCAGTTCCTGACCCCGCTGCCAATTGCCAGCGCTCTCCAGTTCCTGACCCCCAGCCTCTAGAGGCCTGTTCCCCGGCTGACCCCCAGCCTCCCCAGTCCGGCTCCCCTGAGCCCCAGCCTCCCCAGTCCGGCTCCCCTGAGCCCCAGTCTCCCCAGTTCCGGCTCCCCTGAGCCCCAGTCTCCCCAGTCCGGCTCCCCTGAGCCCCAGTCTCCCCAGTCCGGCTCCCCTGAGCCCCGGCCCGAGCTGCAGTGTTTCCAGTCCGACCCACCTGAGATCCTGGGTCCAGAGCCCTTCTGCCCATCGGGCTGTCCGCCTGAGCTCCTGGGTCCTGAGCAACTCCGCCAGTCAGGTCGCCCGCCTGAGCTCCTGGGCCCTGAGCAACTCCGCCAGTCAGGTCGCCCGCCTGAGCTCCTGGGCCCTGAGCAACTCCGCCAGTCAGGTCGCCCACCCGAGGTCCTGCGTCCAGATCCCTCCTTCCCGTCCGACCGCCCTCCTGCCCGTCCCCCAGAGCCCTGTGGCGGGTTAGATCCGGCCGTCCCTCCTCCGGACCCCCTCCACCCACCCTATTCGGTGTTGAGTCCTACACTGTGATAATTTGCTGATTAGGCTAATTCCTCATCTTAATCAGAACACAAAATGAATATCCACCACCGCTGTTAATGAAAGAAGTTTGCTAGGGTGTCACAATTATTCAAGACAATGGCTACATAATCATCATGACTATATTATTGGCTGAATAATGCCAAAATAGATCACACTATATGGATTTGGTACAGGTTCAGCCTCACATTTCATGATTGGCCACGCCTAATATTAAGACAACCCTGGGTTGTAAAATGACAAATAAATGCACCCGGAACCTTGACAATGTGCCACTTTTTGGTTTATGTGCCAATGTGTGGTATGTGGTGTGTATTGTTGATAGGCATTACATTATGTTCAACATGGCCAAGATTACAAAAACAACATGTAATCAATCCAACCAGGATTGAGGTGTTATGGTTATTACAGTTGAGAAAATGTCCCTTTTACAGCATTACTATGAATCTAGGATGTTTTTGTGTGTGTCCCTTTGACAAGGTGTGCTGACATGCAAATTACTGATAATGATGGTCCTCTGCATCTTCTCCCAGTAGGATGAGGGCTTTCAGGACATACTCCCGCCGAAGATGAATGTCCTCAGTCTGGGAAAAACATAACCTTAATTAATTTTATTTTTTACTAATCTCTGAAGACAGACGTCCTTACTCTTACCGCTGAACTTCTACACGACTGTAACGGGTGTGGTATTGTCGGAGCTGGACCTTTAAGTCCTCACACGACTTGAGTGCATGTCTAACTGGGCCATGAACTTCTCCTCAAGCGGAACAGCCATGAGCCTCTGGAACTCTGCATTGCTCTAAAACAAAAGACAATGGATATGGTATCCTGAATGAAAGGAAATGCAACTGGCCTGGGCCTGTATACAATCTCAATTTTAACAAAGTAACCACTGAAGGATAGCTGAACAATGGCCAAAAAGTCAATACACCAAAAAGTATAACAAATATGGAAACTGAAAATGTAAATTCTGTCCGGAAGCACAGTGTTATACTTTCTCAACCACACGTAATTATGACCAATTCTTAAAAGCTCCCTTTAACAAAACCAAAATACAGACTTTGATCACTTCAGGACCATTATTACCTCTTGCGGCTGGAACAGTGCAGGCCATCTGTCCTTGAAGTCCTTAATTGTGGGTTCTTGGTTTACCACCTCCTACTGTCTGTAGGCAAACATGCATAACATTTTGTGTGCGACAACCCTTTCATTGTTTCTTATCCTGATCTCTGTCAGAAGTTCTAGTCTCTCTTTTTCCAGGCTTTCCATAGTCTCACCAGTAGGGAAGGATGGAAAAAAGTTAGCTTCAGCTCGTTTTGGCCTCTTCACTGTTTTAGCAGGGAAAGCATCTGTAGGAGCTTTAGATTTCAGGGAGTTTACCGACAGCTCTGGACACCCCTGCAATTTGAGCTGATTCCTGTAGTTTCCCATCTTGTACTTCAGTCGCTGTTTCCAACCGTAGGAGCCATTGAATGAGCCAGGTTCTTTCAAACAAGGGTGCTTTTTGATTAAGGCCTCTGCAACTGTGCAGAAATGTCCATCCTCTGGGTAGGCCTTGTATTGGTACATTTCTTCTGCTAGTCTATTCAGGATATCAGACTTCATTCGGTAGTTGACCGTCAACATTTTGTGGCTCACATGGCACTCGGAATTCCCCTTCGCTAGCTGCAGCTCTGTGTCGTATGAAAATTTGGGAATTGGAAAGTCCTTTGGCCACTGTTTTGTTCGAGATGACACAGACTCAGGGGATGAGAGTAGTATTGTGTCATTTGATGCCAAGGAAACACCGTCATCGGACTCAAGTGAAAGAATTAGATGATGGGGTCTCAGTGGCACTGATCAAAGGTGGATTTGTTTGCTGGATCACCTTGATTGTCCCCAAATCCTGAAGTTCAGTGGTAGAATTGAGATTAAAGAAGTCATTGCCAAAATCTTGGTCTATGTATTGCAGTCAGAGGTTGCCCTTTAACCCAAAGTAGTCTTTATCTTGCTGTGAAGATCATCTAATGCAGGGGTGTCAAACTAATTTTCACTCAGGGGCCACATCAGCATCATGGTTGCCCTCAAAGGGCCGGTTGTAAATGTAAGACTGTATAAATGTAACTACTCCCTAACATATTGTTAAATAACTGTCTACATTTGATTGGTTTATTCAAGTGTAAAAAGATTGTACATGCAGTTATATGAATGTAAAATTATATTTAAGCACATTTCTGTTATTATAACAAATCATTTTAATTTAGGGTTAGGAAACCCACATTACTCCATCAAAGATCAAACTTTTAAAGAAAATAACAAACACTAATGTCATCAAGAACAAGTTATTACATTAACTTTGCGTCATCGTCCCGTGCATGGCAGCTACATCCAAGAGCTCCTCACTGACGGTAAGGTCTGCCTTCAGCCTCTGATAAACACGGATAGATGCGCTGTGTCCGAGTTGTCTGTGCTTTCATCAACAGCTAATGAAGAAGACTACTAACTGCTCGTCTCTTCAGCTAGCTGTGTTCAGCCCAGCGGGAACGGGAGTCTGACCCTTCCTCCGTCTCTGCCTCCTACAAGGGTTGAACGGGATGTCCATCATGTCACGGTTCGCCTTCTGGATACTCAGAGGACCTCCCAAGGCCAGGCGGGTTCCCGCAAACTGTTCGTGCCACTCAGGGGAAAAATGCTCAAAACATTGGTCCACTGAGTCCACCAAGTCGCGGTTTGCCTCCTGGACACTCCGAGGCCCGCCCGAGGCCAGGCGGGTTCCCGTAAAATGGTCATACCACTCAGCAGAAAAACGCTCAAAACGTTGGTCCGCTGAGTTCAACACGTCACGGTTCGCCTTCTGGACAAGGCGGTATCCCATGAATTGTTCATACCACTCCGGGGTAAAGCGCACCAAACCGTGGTCTGCTGAGTCCATTCGTGGCCAGATCATTCTGTCACGGGGCATGGTGGAGGACTCAAACGCAGACCAGGCAGAGTATCATGAAGGTGGCATTCATTGAACAAACACAAAAACGTACCAGAACACAACGGGGAGTCCAAGCAACAGACAAGAGACGAGGGGGTAAATCCAGTAGGAACAGAACAGGACAGGGCAGGCAGGCAGACGGGGAAACCGGGAACAGGACGAGCAAAACGGACAGGTAGACATGAAGCACACGGGGTAATGATCTGGCCACGAGTGACAGAGAGGCAGGAGTTTAAGTAGTGACTGAAACAGGTGAGAGTAGTGAGCTTGATGAGGTGAGAGTGGAAGACAGGTGCGCTGAATGAGTGCTTGATTAGTAACCAGAGACAGGTGAAGGGAGTGCTGACAGGTAGAGTGAGGAGCTGCAAAGCCTAATCGTGACATATATATATATATATATATACATACACACACACACATATATAAATATATGTATGTAGATCAGATCCGGATTGCTGTATGCTTTGCAGACGAGGAAAACGCTACAGAGACGTCAATACCAGCGGAAGTTTCAAAAAGACTCGCAGAGATCAGGCTGTTCTAGACGGGTAACATGAGCGCTGAGCCCCCGGTGCTGGTTTACTGTCGGTCCCGCTAGCAACACCTCACATCTCCGAAATTGTCAGACAGGCATGAGACTTTTCCGCCGTTCGGCGGATTTCCGGCTATTTTACAACTCCAGAGACCATTTCTGAGATCAGGGGGGTAAGGTACCTCCGTGGGCTCTGACGATCGCGTACATGTGAACACACTGTGACTCGGTAACTATCCGGAGAGCTTCTACTCGTATCATTGTCTTAATGTATGTGCTTGTTAACATAACGATAAAAAGCAGAGTACGTCGAACTGGCCAGCCAGCGTTTCTCCGATTGGAGTGAGACGAGGAGAAAAGGTGATGTCGTGATCTTCACAATAAAACATCTTTGATGTGACGTGTCGAGTCTTGGCCAATCAGCGTTCAGATGTCTACAGCGTCATCATTTCCCTCCGCTACAGTTTATGTTCCGTTACCGTTCAGACTTGCTGGGTTAAGTTAACGTCCACTGCATGCGGAACTCTGTCGACTGTTAACGTTCGTCATTATCGCGAATTTGGAGGAAAAAACGTAACGTGATGAAACATGAAGCCCCCCACCCCGTGTTCCGGTTCAGTTCACGCTGAGCTGTGAGTGGAGCTGGATAAAGGTGGAGGTCTAAACAGACGCGAGTACAGCTTCCTGCTGTCAGTGTTTTAAATACATTGATGAGGCAGGGTATACTGAATGCAGCCTCTGCTCCAAGGAGATAAAGTACAGCAACATGCCCTCTCATCACACTACCAGACACTGTTCACTGTGATGACCACAGCCAGAGTAGATTATCATTTTAATTTAAATAATAGAACTGGATTGAATGCATATTAATTGCAAATAGAAGATAGGCCACTATTCTAACAGATGTACAGTAACAGTGGAAGTTAATATGAAGACATACAGTAACAGTAGAAGTTAATATGAAGACGTACAGTAACAGTAGAAGTTAATATGAAGACATACAGTAACAGTAGAAGTTAATATGAAGACGTACAGTAACAGTAGAAGTTAATATGAAGACATACAGTAACAGTAGAAGTTAATATGAAGACGTACAGTAACAGTAGAAGTTAATATGAAGATGTACAGTAACAGTAGAAGTTAATATGAAGACATACAGTAACAGTAGAAGTTAATATGAAGACATACAGTAACAGTAGAAGTTAATATGAAGACATACAGTAACAGTGGAAGTTAATATGAAGACATACAGTAACAGTTGAAGTTAATATGAAGACATACAGTAACAGGGTTCAATGAAAACTAATCACTTTATTTGCAGGCGATGGTTCTCACTACTCTTGCTATCTTTGTTTTTATTTCATTAACTTTTGAAAATGAGACCTCGTTCTAAATGGATTTTGTCTAATAAAGGTTGTTAATAATAATAATATTGATTTAAAAAAGAAAAAAGAAGCTAACTAGCCAGCTGTTCAACTGGAGCTGAAATAGTGATAAATAACTGAATAATAAATTATTCTTTTGCTTAAAGTAAATATGGTCTTATCACTTAATGATAACGTTCCTCCCTTTTCAGCATTTGTCAGTCTCATCCCTGTCAGAGCAGACCACAGATTTAATGCTTCAACAACTAACTTCTCGCCTAAAACATCCTAAAATTACTTTCTGTGACTTAACAACAGTAGTATTTAGAAAGTTTCAACTTCCAGTTGTGTGATTTCTCCTCCGCCATTGTTTCATGTTGCTGGTGCAAAATGCATTCTGGGATATTTGGCTGTCTCAAGTACAGACAAGTCACCTCCGATGCATCCCCGGTAAAATGGGCAGAGCCACATCCGGGCATTTGGACCGTGCTTGGCTTGATGTGAACTTTGAATTGGAACAGTACTTGGGCTGAGACTGATGACGTTTCACAAGTACAGAGAAGTACGCATGTTGAGAAAGGCCCAATCACTTGTTGGAAAACCTTTTTATGGGCTGTTGCCTCTCCTGTCCACCTGTTGTGATAGTTTTAATGTCGGCACACAGACAACATGCTAGCTCATCATTTCTCATCATTTCGACTTTCAAGTCTAACTTTTAATTTACATTTATTCGCGGGCCACATAAAATGACGTGGCGGGCCGTATCCGGCACCCCTGATCTAATGACTCTGGTATGCCATTTGGAAGAGTCAGTTTTTCAATGTTGCTCTCTCCCAAAATCACCTTGGAATCTTGCAGGTGTCGAACTAGCCATGGCAGTCTGAGCAGAGATCACAAGCAATTGGTAAGGTTCAACATGTGAGGTAAATCCCCTCTAGGAGTACCGTTGACCAATTTCTGATTGGGCTGTCTACTTCCCTGAAGAGAATATGAGGGAGAATTAGTTGTAGGGCTGTTGTATTACAATGCATTAGTTTTAGCGAGGTGGAGTGTAGATATTAAATGATAGGTTGAGCAACTGTAGGAAAGACACTGAAAATAATTCCTTACTATTCACATCATTAATTTATAATCTTACAAGTGCGTCATCCTACTTCAGTGAAGGGACTACTTCAGTCAGCATTTGTAGGCTTTCACCAATACCAAACCATTTATAGCTGCTCTTAAAAGGCCACACAAAAACAGATTTATAGCTGTGTTGCAGGTGAAGGGTAACAATTATAGTCAAGCTTTGGTTTTCCCACTTAATAAAATAACTCATCACATTCAATGGCCTCACCCTTAGACATGGATATATCTTTTCAATGTGACAAGACGCATCCCTCCAATTTTGTAGTCTGTCAGTGGGTATGCATCATGTAGTTCTTGTGGCTCAATAAGTTTCACTTCCTTGTCTGTCGGTGTTTTGAGATCACAAGCTATATAGTGTTCAATATACAATCCACTGAGCTTCTTCACAACGAAGATTAACTTGTCTTGCAGTATCGGTCACGGGGTGTGGTGGAGGACTCAAACGCAGAACAGGCAGAGTAGCGTGAAGCAGGTATTTAATGAACAAAAAAAACAGGAATCGTTACCAGAACACAACAGGGGGAGTCCAAGCACAAGACAAGAGACGAGGGGGAAAATCCAGCAGGAACGAGACAGGGCAGGCAGACGGGGAAACCGGGAACAGGACAAGCAAAAACGGGCGGGTAGACATGAAGATGATCTGGCGAAGAGTGACTGAGAGGCAGGGGTTTATAAAGTGGCTTGAACAGGTGAGGGGAGTTGCACTGATGAGGAGGTAGTGCTTAGAGGCAGGTGAAGGGAGTTAGGCTGAGGCTGATGCTGAGGGAGTGGCTGACAGGTAGAGTGAGGAGGGTGTGGAGCTACACAAAGAACACGGAAGGCAAAGTCTAATTGTGACAGTATCACCATTTGGATGATTTCACTAAACTCTGGCAGTCCTCCCAGTGAGCCATGGATCAAGATCATCCCACACTTGTAGTTTAGTCCATTTTATGCCACACTTTTGGCCAAGCACACTGTGTCCATAGTTGAAGACTTCTGCCTCAGAGCATTTGAGATATCCTTGTTGAGAACATCAATGTGAACAGTGGAAACATGTGTCACTTCCAATGGAGGTCTGCTAAAGCTACATGCGTGTAAATGATGTGCAATCTGATACTGATGTCTCTCAGAAAAGGAAAGTGTTTTTGAAACACCTAATATTCCTCGCAACTCTTTTAACGCTCAAAACGCATAGGGCAACTAGTGGACCATACTGATGGATCAAGTATGGATAATGCTCCAAGAAATGGTGCTTTGGTTTAAGGTTACAGTCTGGGAAAACCTCTTGAAATCGAATTCTGTGCTCAGAGATCTTAAAATAAAGATATGCAATGGAGTCCTCAGTATGAACAGAACTGACAACAAGATCAACAATGTCCTTCAGGTCTGTTAAGATCTGCCAAGCTGGCTCCTCACAGGGAACTTTTCACCCAATCAACAAAGATCTGATTAGACTCCAGTTCTCATGTGCGTTTCCCCCCCAACAGATTTTTTGGATCCAAAACTCTGAGCCACAGGATGGGGTCGATTAGTTTTGTCAACCCACTTAAAGTTGAAAGATGATATTGCTTCATTCAATGTAAATAATGTGAAACATTTCTTTTTGATGAATACACTGAGGCAAAGTGCAAGTTCAAAAGGAATAATTCCTTCAAAAAAGATTGTGCACGATATCTGGATAAAACCCAGTCGTAATGTCAAAATATGAGAGGTGCTTTGACAAAACACAATTTGATTTCATACCATAACAATTGGGCAATTTGTTTTCCTTTAAGAGCTGCATGAATGTCTTTGGTTCTCAAAGTAAAGACGCTGATTTTTCTGCAGTGCAAAATTTACATGTGTATGGCCCTGAGACACTTTCAACTAATCCAGCAATACTGTGTGCACCAAGGTTGTCAGCGACCACACACTGAACTGTGCCTTTTACTTGTCTGCCCAACTTTGTCACAAATATCCCACTCTGTTCCAAAATTACAAGATCATTATCAGAATCGTTTATTTGACAAGGTATGTTGCACATACAAGGAATTTGACATGGTGGGTGGTGCATAACATTAACAATCAACACAGTGCAAAAAACAGAAACATATTAAAATGTACAATAAAAAACAAAATAAAGTGCACAAACAAACAGATAACAGGACTATAAACAAGTATAATGTAAGTGTGATGTAAAAGTGTCAGGTGTATTTAAATATAGAAACATAGAAGGGATGTGCAGGGGAGTGTACTGGAAGGAAATTGTCCTGGGGATGACAGAGTCAGTGGGGGTCCCGGGCTTTGTTGATGAGCCCAACTGCAGATGGGAAAAAACTTTTCATGTGCCATGATGTCTTGATCCTGATGGACCGCAGCCTCCTGCCAGATGGAAGGGGCTCAAACAGTTTGTGTCCAGGGTGAGAGGGGTCAGCTACAATACAGGTTCTAACACTTTTCTAATACCCATAGAACTTAGATCATTACTTTTGATTAAAGCAGCCAAATAGATAGAGGACAAAGCAAACTTTAAAATTGAAATATATTGGAATGACTTACTATTCTTTCAGTCAAGTATACATTCCACTGGTTCCACTACATTAAAGTGGGTCTTATACGTAAACCTTTCGCTTCCAAGCACTGGAAAGTGGACCTGTATCACCAGCTGCTTTTTTTTGCGCTGGCTAGCTTTTCAACAACTGACTGGTCAAACTGGCATCCATTATCTTGGCTAATAATAGTCTTTTGAGTAATCGGCATAGACAGAGAAATCAAATAGTTAAACTCCTGCAAAAGCTCATAAACAGCTGCATTAGAAACAATAAAGATGTTTCCTTAAGCAGGACTGAAGCAATTTGAACCTCAATATCCTTCTCCAATTTTTCAGAACCCCCATTGTCGAAAGCAGAATTTAAAATGACATTGCTCTCTATACTTTCCCCATCTGAAATATCACTGGCAAACAATTCTTCAACATATTCACTGCACCAGAGTGTTTTCTGTATTTATGACTTTTGAAGTTCTCATAGATGTTGGTCACTTTGAGGTTGTGGTGTAGATCGCGGAGCAGACGCTCCTGGTGCAATCAAATATGTACCTTACCTATGTGTTTGTAAAGAATGCTGATATGAAATATGAAAAACAACCAGTAGTCAATGTGCAGGCTGCCAATTGAATGGTGATTTAAGCTACTCTATATTAGGTTCATATATTTGTAAATCTGACTCTGAAAGAGTCAGTGCCTCACCAGCCACGAACCTCACGTCACAGGAAGGGAACACATTTCCTCATGTTTGGATGCTTTTCCTCTGAGTAAGTTCCAAAACTGTCCATGAGCCCTTGACTTCAGCTGAATGTCAGCCTGTAGTGTCAAAATCTCATCCTCCACTTCAGACGACTTCAGGTGAAACAGTGTTGCAATTTTTGATGAGAGTGAATCAACCTCAATATCTTCCCGAAATGGGTAAGACATAAATGTAGCGACTGGCTCGAGTAAAGCAAAGTCTTGAAATAGTTTGATTAGGTTTGTAACTGCATTTGATTTTATTAGTATATTAAATTCCTTTTGATTTAAACTTCGACCAGCTGATTCAGCCCCGCTTGCTGATGAAAGAGAGCAAGGGGGGGGCTGCTTCTTCTCCTCTGTTTGAGAAACTTTTGAACATAACAGCTTGTTCGTTAGCTCGTTTGAGTCGAGCTGCAGCGTTCTGATTTACTTTTTACAGAGACATGTAAACACACCGTTAGTCGAGTCTATTGAAGATAAATTCATGGACAAGTTTTTCCAAATCCTGTTGAGACATAAATCCTCGAATCCTTGTTTACATCGTGTAGCTTGTTAGCTTGTTCGTCAGTACCTCTAGTGGTGAAAGTAGACTTCTACTCAAAAAAACAATATTACAAAATTTGGTTTGACATTTATTATACATTTATCTACTATTTTATTCATATATTGCACTACTTGTGTGAACCTAAGACTTTGGTTAAACCAATTTCAAGCACCAAAACAATTCATCCACATGAGTAAAGTAGAGATTTGAAGAATTTAAAAAAATTTGACTTCTAACTTTTCAGCTTAAGGGCCAAATTATCGCTTTACACAGTGCCTTAGGACACTTGGTGCCTCATTATATAGATAGCTGAGATTGTTCTGCACATTTTGATATAAGACAGGGGTATGTATCATATATGAAAGTTAAAAGGTGAATTTAAGAAAACATGAGAAAATTACCAGGACCCCAAAAACAGAAAACACACTAAACCAAGGTCATGACATTGGATTAAAATAAGTCAGTTTGAACAACTTACTTTACTTGCTTCACTATGTAGGTGGTGTTAGTTAAGTACAGAAAATACGTGACAAAACAAAGTCAACGTTGACTTTTGGTTTCACACGGGACACAAACAGTGGTAACCTGGGAGAAACCTGTCCATCCCCCCTGACCTCTTCCCTACGCAGTGTTCGTCATCCTGTCACCTGGCTTACAAGCCACTGCTCGTCCTGGGTCACGATTACATGGACTATATATGTATTAATTAAAGTGCATTATTTTCATAGATATAATTATGAACAGTGAATGAGAGCAGCCCTTTACCACGACACCCATTCCTTTATTTATTACACAGTTTATATCAGAAGCTGTAGTTCAACTGACATGCAATCAGACCGTGGTTAACTCCTCAGAAAGGGTCACAGGAAACTTTCCCATGCCAAACTTTTTTTAAGAGAGATCCAACCACTGCAACATGTAGCCCCTGTAATAAATAGGGAGCTGTCTGTTCAGCAGGCCCTGAGCTCTGTTACATACTGCAATGACAGTCAATTAGCCTGCGTCTCTCTGCCAGCGCTCCCACCCACAGATATGCCTGTGGGTGGGAGCACACACCTCCACGAATGTTGACATGATATAATCAGAGGTTTTTTTATGATATAAATATGGTTCAGTATGTTTCACCTGATGGCTAGATAAAGTAAAATAAAAAACAACAGTCAAATAATACCCTGTCGGGGGGGCTGCATTTTTAATTGACGCATGTGATGAGACTAATAAGCTCCCCTGTGAATGCATCAAAGAACAAGGGAGAGATAATGAGATTGTTTCTCTTTTTATATAACTCATAATCAGTTTGCCTTTTTTGTTTTTTTCCTTTAGTGCCATGAGCTTCAGCCTCTCCTCCCGCTCGACTGTAGAGAAATCGACGAGGTGCTTCAGAATTCATTAATTGCCGTGTTTAAGAATAATCTTTACTTTCAAAATTGGTCATGTGATCTGGGTTCCTGTCAGGTTGTGGTCAACAGTAAATAGACTTGCATTCATATAGCGCCTCTCTAGTCATCCAACCACTCAAAGCTGTACACTACATGTCAACGTTCACTCATTTACTCACACATTCAGACACTGATCCATCAGGATCTAAACTAATGCACATTTACACACACTCAAACATGGGAGCAATTTTGAGTTCAGTATCCCAAGGACACAACGAGCAGACTAGAGGACCAGTCATCAAAGGTTTTTTTAGGGTGGCAATGTTCTTGTCAGCAGAAAGAGGGACACATAAATGGACACGTACAATCGTGTTGCTGTTTTTTGTGTCATCCACACCGCCAATTACATGTCCTATTTGTAGATTCCTCTGATGACACATGGAACATTCATGCTAAGTTCATTCTCTGCAGCCTGGTCTCCTACAAACTTGTGTTTCCATACATTGAAACTGCATTGTCAATTACGTTTCGAGGGAAACACATTTTCTCCTGGATTAAGTTTGTTTTTGTCACAAAGACGTTTCTAATCATAGTCCATGAGGGTCCGCGTAGAGAGGACTGGTAATAGAAACACAGACTTTCACCAAGAAGACCACTGTTTGTATCCTGTGTAAAACCAAAAGTCAAAGTTGACTTATTTTAATATTTATTTTATTTTATATTTAATTTTTCAGTAACTTAAAGCTACTACATGAAACTTTCATTTTGTGTTGATGTTGGCGATCCCTGTGGAGGAAAGTGGTAGTGTTTCAGTGAGCCCCAGATTCCCTTTAGAAAACCCTTAATTTGACTGTAGCAGGTTCTAGCAGGAGAAGGAGAGCATGCTGCCAGGTGCTGAGCTCTCCTCCTCTAACCGGAACTTCCAACTATAGGTCGAAGGCAGCAGCGAAGCCGGACCAGAATCTGTCCGCTGTAGTCGGAACTGAAGGACTTTCTGGTGAATCTGCATGATGTCATCTGATTTTGTGAGAAATCCAACACAGTGGCACAGATGACAAGCATTAAGAATAAATACATAGACATAGCCAGTAGTAGTACGTCATATAGAGGCAACAGTATTACATTTAGACTGTTTCATAACCAGTTCAAAGTTCCACACTAACTTTAAATAGAACAGACATATTTTAAGACAAACCATGATGTTTTACTAAACATAACTGAGAAGTTTTGTTGCCTAAACATGACCAAGTTATGGTAAAAATTACGTATTTGTTTTGTTTTGTTTCAATTAACAACATTAACCACTGTTTGCAGTTTAGTTGTACGGGAATGCAATTTTGTAGGACACAGGGTTGTACTGTGAGCAACTTGGTTGTGTTATCGGTAGAAGTTACGAACAAAGGGGCACAGAGGGGGGGTGGGCCTCTGACCCCAGAGCCTCTGCTGCTGCGACTTTCAGCAGCGAGGTCTCACCAAAAACGAACTGGATCCGGTTTTAAAAGTGTAACAAGTATTTTAATATCAAATGCAAACTGAATTAACTATCAATAGTAAATGCTCTCGAGAACAGAGATCACACACTTTCACTCTCTCAAGCGATCATGTGGGGTCTGCTCTCTGTTCCCTCAAACAAAGCTTTTATACTGCAGAAAAGACTGGGAGGTCAGATCGTCATAAAAACTGCAGGTAAGCCAATCGGTGTTTTACTTATACATTGATCATCTTGGCTAATGTCTTGAGCCAATCAATGTCTGGCTTATTTAGAACCTCATGGCTGCAAGTCAACTCCTTCTCTCTCCTGCTTCTGTCCTCCTGGAGTCATCACAGCTGGAGACATCCTTTGTAGTCATCACCCTGGCATTGTCTTCTCCGCATTCCTGCTGCTTTTATGGTCTCACTGTCTCCCTGTCTCCTACGCTTCTACTTCATGCCTCACTAAGATGTTCCTAAATCACTAAGATATTCCCTAAATCTGACCCTATCTGTCCCTTTTAATACTTCTTCTCTTACAGTGTTTAATACTTCAGTTTAATACTTTTATGGCTTATACTTATGGCTTAATACATTCAATGTGTCAATATACTGTAATATATAATATCCTCTGTAAACCTCCTGTAAACATAAAATACATTTCATAGATAAATATATTGCAACTCTTTAACCCATGGTAACATTCTTATTATTTTGACACTTCTATTCACCACAAGAGGTGCTAATAATCATATTAAACTAATTCTAATACTAAAATCCTACTAATACTATTTTTAATACTGAAATCCTTCACAGTTGCTTAGCCTTTTAGCTCTTGGCAGTGTGAGGCGACAGACGTGGAAGACTTGGGCACATACTTTACTTCTTTTTGCTGGGCCTTTGTGATTTGCCTGCTGAAAAAAAGATAATTAGTACACATACAAGTCATCATAAAAGTGCCTTTGTCCCCATGATTAAGTATGTCTTCAAAAAAACAGGCATAATTATTCTAGATGTTTGCTTATTTAGGTTAGATTGTTTGTTTGGTATATTAAGATTGCTTTTTCTCTTTAATAGTCATTTGTTTAGTTATGTTATTTTTTGTTGTTTAAGTATACTTAGTTTTGGGTTAGTTCATCTGTTTGTTCTTTGGGTAACACTGTGGGTACCTGTGGTTTAGGCCTAGGTAGGTAGGACCAGCATGCACCAGGGTGGGCCTATAGTTTTTTTACCAGCGCAGTAGAGACAGTGACAGGAGTTTTCTTTGTTCTTTTTGTTTGTTTTTGTTTGGTTTACAAAATAAATAAGAAAAATCTGAATCCTGTATGGACATTCAACTCTTTTCTGCCTGCGTAAACTACAAACCACGGTGCATCAGTGGCCTTTGATTATTGTTTGTTTTATTGGACAAATGGCCACTACAGGTGCATTGAAGCATTGACTACTTAACGTTGTATTCTCCACACGAAACATAGCTGCACCCTTAAGAAAAAGAAATAAAGTTTTTTTTAATCAACACTTGAAATGATGAAGGCACTTGCAAATGACAAGGTAGTACAAAATGTAAACCATTTCCCTCATTCGGTTTGAAGACACAAGTCTCTTGTATTTGTGACCACGCCCAGCTGTCATGTAGCGTGGGAAATTCTCTCCTGGAAAATAAATCTTATAGTTTACTTCTAAGGCAGCATGCTATTTCAACATGGTTTTTTTTGGTCAGCAAAAAGGTTGCCCTGTCACGTGCCCTGGTATTTATGTGTGCAAGACTATTTTCAAGTTCAAGTTGTCATAATTTGCAACAATTACAATGACGCAAGCAACATTTTGAATGCTTATTAAATATGCAATATATATATATATGTGTGTGTGTGTGTGTGTGTGTGAGAGAGAGAGAGAGAGAGAGAGAGAGAGAAAGAGAGATGCATAAAATAGTGCAAGTTAAAATATAGGACTTGAATATAAATATACACACAATATAGAATAAAGTAATATAAATGTATGGTAGACAGTGTTTCAAATGGATGAACTGATTGTAAACAGTATTGTTGTAATACATACAGAGATGTTAACAGTTTGTAAAATAGTAAGTAATGTATATAGACTTAAAGTAATAGTAAGTTATAGTAATATAATGGTAAGGAATGAGAAGCTCCACCTGCATCCTGGATCCCATCTAAACTTGTCAAGGACTGTCTCCCAGCTATCTCACCACTCATCACAGTCATCATTAACTCCTCCCTCACATCCGGTTCAGTCCCGGACACACTTAACCCTCTGGGAACTAGGCCATTTTTTGGATTTTTTTATGTTTTCTTAAACTCACCTTTTAAGGCACTTTCATATATGCTACATAGACATGTCTTATATCAAAATGTGCAGAACAATCTCAGCTATCTATATAATGAGGCACCAATTGTCCTAAGGCACTGTGCACTGTGCAATTTGGCCCTAAAGCTGAACAGTTGGAAGTCCAATTTTTTGAAATTCTTCAAATCTCTACTTTACTCATGTGGACAAACTGTTTTGGTGTTTGAAATTTTTTTTTTAAAGTCTTAGGTTCACACAAGTAGTGAAATATATGAATAAAATAGTAGATAGATGTATAATAAATGTCTCAAACCAAATTTTGTAATATCGTTTTTTGAGTAAGTGTAATTTACTCTCACCTGTAGAGGGACTGTCACTTTACTTTGTTGTCTGGGCTGGTAGTGCACTGCACCCTGGTAGTGCAATGCACCCTGGCAGCTGTGAATCCTCTCTGTAATATTGAACAGTCATTACTAAGTAAAGTTCTCACTCCCTTTGTCCTTTCTTCCTCCACACACACACAAGATAGATAGATAGATACTTTATTCATCCCCAGGGGGACGAGCTAACAAGCTACACGCTCGAGCTAACGGACGAGCTAACAAGCTACACGCTACACGCTCGAGCTAACGGACGAGCTAACAAGCTTACACGATGTAAACAACTCACCCAGTCCATAAGCTCGTCATAAGCATCATAGCTCGCTGTGTGTCACGCAGACTCCACTAACTGTGTGTTTACATGTCTGTAATCATAAAGCTACAGCTGTCTCAGAACGCTGCCGTTAGCAGACGTGCTAACTAACGAGCTAACAAGCTACACTACACGATGTAAACAGTCCGTCCCCCAGATCGTCACATGATGAACTGTAAGCTCGTCATAAGCTCGTCATAAGCATCACATCTCGCTGTGTGAGTCTCGTACTATCTCGTGAGAATACGGACGCGGAAGTGGAGAATCTACAGATTTCTACAGATTTTCGAAACATTTTTCTGTGCCGTTTTTCGACGAAGATATTAAAAGAAACATAGAGTGAGCGCCGCTTACGCACCGCTGTGAGCGCCGCTAACGCATCACTGCGCTAACGCATCACTGCGCTAACGCATCACTGCGCTCATAGACCCCCGAGAGTTAAACTGGCTGCTGTCACCCCCATCCTCAAAAAACCTGGACTTAACCCTGACACAATGAGCAATTTCCGTCCCATCTCCAATCTTCCC
The DNA here is from genome assembly GCA_032191485.1 of Leptoclinus maculatus. Classification (NCBI taxonomy): domain Eukaryota; kingdom Metazoa; phylum Chordata; class Actinopteri; order Perciformes; family Stichaeidae; genus Leptoclinus; species Leptoclinus maculatus. Next base: position 19,151,854 of record JAVDOI010000013.1, read on the forward strand.
TTTCTGTCAAAAATACTGGAACGCGTTGTCGCCACTCAACTCAAAGCCCACCTCATCTCCAACGATCTGTTCGAGCCATTTCAATCCGGTTTCCGCTCACAGCACAGCACTGAAACAGCCCTCCTCAAAGTCACCAACGACCTCCTCCTCTCCTCAGACTCTGGTCACCTCAACATTCTCATCCTCCTCGACCTCACTGCAGCTTTTGACACCATCAACCACAACATCCTTCTCTCCCGCCTCGAATCCTTCCTCAACATCACCGGAACTGCTCTCTCCTGGCTTAAATCATATCTTACAAACAGACAACAGTTCATCAGCATCAACAACTGCACCTCCTCCACTGCTCCTCTGTCTCAAGGCGTCCCCCAGGGTTCGGTGCTTGGTCCTCTTCTGTTCATCCTCTACTTGCTCCCTCTTGGAAACATCATACGTCAACTTGGTCTCCACTTCCACTGCTACGGCGATGATGTCCAGCTCTACATCTCCACAGAGGCCATTACCACTGCTACTGTTAAGGCAGAAGTTGGAGACAAAGGAGCACAGAGGGGGGGGCTCTGACCCCTGGGCCTCTGCTGCTGTGACTTTCTGCTTCAAAGTCTCACCAAAAACGAACTGGAACCAGTTTAAAAGTATAACTTGTATTTAATGTCAAATGCAATCTGAATTAACTATCGATAGTAAAATGCTCTCGAGAACAGAGATCACACACTTTCACTCTCAGGTCTCACAAAATAGGAGTTTCTGTAAAGCGATCGTGTGGGGTCTGGCTCTGCTCTCTTGAACAAAGCTCTTTATACTGCAGAAAAGACAGGGGGGTCAAATCGTCATAAAAACTGCAGGTGAGCCAATCGGTGTTACTCAAACATTTGATCATCTTGGCCACTGTCCTGAACCAATCGATGCCTTGCTTTTATTTACAACCATTTGGCTGTACTCCGATTCCTCTCTGCTTCTTCTGTAGCCTTCACAGCTGGAGACGTCCTTTGAAGCTCATCTCTGCATTGTCCTCTCCGCATTCCTGCTGCCTTTTATGACTCTCTGTCTTCCTGTCTCCAATGCTCCTCACTTCATGTTGAATGAAGATATCCCTAGATATTCTCTAAATCTGACCCTATCTGACCTTTTATACTTCCTTTCTTACAGTGTTCAATACTTCAGTGTTTAATACTTTTATGGCTTATACATATAGCTTAATACATTCAATGTGTCAATATACTGTAATATAATATCCTCTATCTGTAAACCTCCTGTAAACATAATACATTTCATAGATAAATATATTGCAACTCTTTAACCCATGGTAACATTCTTATTATTTTGACACTTCTATTCACCATAAGAGGTGCTAATAATCATACTAAACTACTTCTAATACTAAAATCCTACTAATTCTATCTTCTATACTGAAATCCTTCACAATTCCCCCCTAACACACTCTTCAGAGTGTGTTTATCAACCTACAGAAAAACAATCCCTCACTATCGGACCTTTATGGTCCAAGGGTGAGTTTCCTTTATCAAATATGAGACAACAATCTTTCAAGTTCAACGTCATCATCTACTCGTAACTGAGTTCCCTGCATGCCTGTCTTAAGTAAAAAGTAACTAAAAAGGCAAGTAGTGCAGCAACAACTAGCGTCAGTAGAGTTCCTCGGATGCAAGGGACGCAACAGCCTCCACAAACGGCCACAACTGCAAGGACAACACAAAGAGAGATTACGATTGACACAACTGCACTTATCCATTCCTCAAACATACCCTCCAACCAGCTGGTGAATTCATCATCAACACCAGAGTTCTCCGCTAACTCAACGCTGAGAGCTGTCAATCCGGCCAACGCTCTGGTCACCGATCCATCTGGAGCTGTATTGTTTGGAATGAAAGTACAACAGACAGATCCAAACATCCTACACACTCCTCCTTTCTCCGCCAACATCATATCTAATGCCATCCTGTTCTGTATGGCCATTATACTAGCCTGTGCCAGCTGTGCATGAAGTCCTGTTACGGCGTCCCTAGTGTAGTTTACAAAACGCTGCTGGTTATAGTAAATGTAATTAATCCAATCCACATTTTTATTGATTGTTGACCACCAAAAAAACGTCGATTCGAAACCGGCTCCTACTTGATTTCTAGCTTTAAATTCATTAGGCACCCCCCTTGGTACCCCTATGGCATCAATATACACTCTGTCATCAAATGAGCCAATCGGGGCCTTGGCCTCTCTCCTGGATCTCCTTCTAGCATGTGTGCGTGGGGAAACCAGGTCTTGATAAGTCGCTTCATTTACTGGCAAAATGTAAAACGGCAATACGAGCTGTACCAGCGCGCATGTTCCCGACCAATTGTTAGGCAACAGTGGTTGTAAGGTTCTTCCTCCACAATACCACCATAAGTCAGCTCTGGTCTGTGTCTGCTTCAACACACTCTTCAAATGATAGTCACTAGCATTATGAGTACTGCTACAATTTGTTCTAGCAATGTGGCCCATGATGGGTCCATCAGTAACATCAGATACTATACAATCATATGGGCCTTCTGCCTTCTTAAACTGAGGTGGGTCGCTGTATGCCACAGGTGGGTATTCCCAATGTCGCTCTTGGCAGGTGTGAAGAAGGGGCAAATTCCTACTGGTAAACATAGCTAGAATACAACGAAAATCAGGGCTGAGGGGTCGAAATCTTGATGGTACAGGGGTTGCTATTGGTCTAGATGTTGAACACACAATACAGTTTGTATCCCTCACTCTTGAGGATGTATATTGTACCCATTTCAGCCACATATTGGTGTCAGTGAACTCTGCATCCCATACCTCTCCCCACGGGGTGTCAATCACTTGTCGATCCTCAGCTTCTTCTGCTTCCTGATTAATAACCTTAGCGGGCATTACAACAAACCTAAGAAGTCCTTGTGGGGCAGGCGCATCTGCAGTTGCCTGTCCCTGTAATACATAAAGTCCACCGTCAATCAATTTTGGATCTGTCAAGGTTAGCGTCAAGGGGTTGCATTGACCCACTTCACACATATGGTGTGAAGACGGGGCTTTTATCATCCTTAATCTATCTTTAAAGCCTGGGTTGGGATCACTTTCCAAACCTTCGCTGACCGTGTTCAGAGAGGCCCATTCCCAGTCCTCACAGGCACACCCATGATCTGAAACAAATTGACCATGTCTACTCTTAGCAGGCCCACATTTGTTACCAGCAATGCACAATGTCTTGTCCATCCAACTATAGGAGTTGTCGTACTTGGGGCAGGGGACTACGGCACAATAATCAAATCTTACCGATGATGTCGTACCCTCTACAAATGTAAGAGTGAATGTGACATTTGCGCGGTCGAGTCTTGACAGGGAGGCATCTCGTCGTCGTCTGGGATTAAGTTGATTAGCTACTGGCGCTACACTCTGAATCTCGGTCTGGTCCTGTTTATTTTTAGCTTCCCACACTAAGGTTGAAACTACTGTCACTATTGAAATTAAAAATAGGATTATTACTGACTTCCATAACCCACTGAATCTAGGGTCTCTAAATGGATGCCATTGTTTAGCTTGTGGGAGAGTCATTGTTTCAGTATTGTCTAACTCTCTTCTGGTACTTCTTTAGATTCAAAACTCGATTGTTTGATGTTCAATCGAGTCTCTGCGATGGTTCGGCTTGGTACCTGAGCTGGTGCACAGTGAGTGAGGTGATGCCAATCAGCTCCAGTTTTACCTTTTACCTTTGCTGCATGTGAGGTTGCCAATACTACCTCCCACGGGCCGGTCCACCTTGGTTCACTCCACTTACGCTTATGGACTTTGATCCACACCCAACTCCCTGGTACTACAACCGGAACCTGCTTTCCTCCGTCTGCTGCTGTCTCTGCATTCGTCACCTGTGAAAACAGAACTCGAATCATGTTAGTTAGTGTCTTTGGGTATCTTATTGGTCAGCACCATCATGGTCCTGGTGACAGCATGGACTTCTGTGTGGGGGTCTCATGAGGAGAGTCTGTGGGAGTGTCATGAGGGGAGGTGGTCCTGGACACTGCTGATGTTGTGGTGGAAATGGGGCCCAACATGGTGCACTGGACTGCATTCCTCCTCTTATTTAGCTATCTAAGGTCAGCACCGGAGCAGGCCTTTAGCTCCCGGCTTCAAACAATTCATTCACACCGTACGTTACCCTTTCTTACAACACAACTCTCAACCACACAACAACAATTATCACAAAATACATAACAGCTAAGCTGCACCACATTACATATCAGCCAAGCTGAACCCTTGCACATATATACAATATACGGCTATGCCGTGCCCTTACACATATAACGACCACGTCGTGCCCTTAACTAATACAGCCATGCTGTGCCCTTACAAAATACGGCCATGCCGTGCCCTTACACAATACAAAATACAACATACAAATACTTGCATTCGGTTTGTAAATGCTCCTCCGCATTTCATACAGTCTTTCAGCTGTTTAATTTACTTTAAATTTCAGGAGAATGCACTTTACCTGCATCAGGTTACTTTGCGGTCTCTCCCTCGTGGCCAGATGAGGCCTCCAAGGACCATACGGTCCGTGAACACTTTCGGCTAAGGTTCCTATAGTCTACCTAAACAGATTTTTACTAAAACGGCTCTGCTCACCTTTTGTTTGTGTGCACTCCGAAAGTGTCTACCGATTCCACGTCATTTCAGCCTTCTCCGAGTCCAATTGAGAAATCACGTCAGGGTCACCAAATTGTTAAGGCAGAAGTTGGAGACAAAGGAGCACAGAGGGGGGGGCTCTGACCCCTGGGCCTCTGCTGCTGTGACTTTCTGCTTCAAAGTCTCACCAAAAACGAACTGGAACCAGTTTAAAAGTATAACTTGTATTTAATGTCAAATGCAATCTGAATTAACTATCGATAGTAAAATGCTCTCGAGAACAGAGATCACACACTTTCACTCTCAGGTCTCACAAAATAGGAGTTTCTGTAAAGCGATCGTGTGGGGTCTGGCTCTGCTCTCTTGAACAAAGCTCTTTATACTGCAGAAAAGACAGGGGGGTCAAATCGTCATAAAAACTGCAGGTGAGCCAATCGGTGTTACTCAAACATTTGATCATCTTGGCCACTGTCCTGAACCAATCGATGCCTTGCTTTTATTTACAACCATTTGGCTGTACTCCGATTCCTCTCTGCTTCTTCTGTAGCCTTCACAGCTGGAGACGTCCTTTGAAGCTCATCTCTGCATTGTCCTCTCCGCATTCCTGCTGCCTTTTATGACTCTCTGTCTTCCTGTCTCCAATGCTCCTCACTTCATGTTGAATGAAGATATCCCTAGATATTCTCTAAATCTGACCCTATCTGACCTTTTATACTTCCTTTCTTACAGTGTTCAATACTTCAGTGTTTAATACTTTTATGGCTTATACATATAGCTTAATACATTCAATGTGTCAATATACTGTAATATAATATCCTCTATCTGTAAACCTCCTGTAAACATAATACATTTCATAGATAAATATATTGCAACTCTTTAACCCATGGTAACATTCTTATTATTTTGACACTTCTATTCACCATAAGAGGTGCTAATAATCATACTAAACTACTTCTAATACTAAAATCCTACTAATTCTATCTTCTATACTGAAATCCTTCACACTACTCACTCCACTCTCACCAACTGCCTCACTGACATTAAATCATGGATGCAAACCAACTTCCTCAAACTCAACTGTGATAAATCTGACATGATCATCATCATCGGTCCCAAATCCCTCACTAAAACCAGTCACAACTTCTGCCTCACCACCGACAACTCCACTCTGTCTCCCTCCCCACACATCCGCAACCTCAGTCATGTTTGACAACAACCTCTCCTTTGAACACCACGTCAACCAAATCACCAGAACTGCCTTTTTACACTTAAAAAACATGGCCCGTCTCCGCCCATCACTCTCCTCACCCGCCGCTGAAACTTTGATCCACGCCTTCATCACCTCCAGAATTGACTACTGCAACAGCATTCTTCACGGCACAACATCCAAAATCCTAAATAAACTCGAGTACATCCAGAACTATGCTGCTCGCCTGCTCTCCCGTGACAACATCACCCCTGTTCTCCAGAACCTCCACTGGCTCCCCGTCCCACAACGGATCGAATATAAAATCCTCCTCACTCACAAAGCCCTCCATAATCAGGCCCCCTCCTACCTCACCGACCTGCTTCACCACCACACTCCATCCCGTCGGCTCCGCTCCTCTGATGCCAACCTCCTGTCCCCTTCCACTCAGGACCAAGCACCGGACATGGGGTGACAGAGCCTTCTCCATATCTGCCCCCTCCCTCTGGAACTCTCTCCCCAAACACATCCGAGACTGCACTGACCTTTCCATGTTCAAATCCCAAATCAAAACCCACCTTTTCAAAACTGCTTTTAATGTGTGACCATTTTTGTGTGTTTTTATGTTTTTAGTGTATAGCTTTTATATATGATGATTTTAATGTTAAGTGTCTTTGAGTATTGTGAAAAGCGCTCTATAAATGAAATGTATTATTATTAATATTATAAAGTGTCATAGTGATGAGCTCAGGTCCTCAAGAATTCAGAAGTCTTATGGCCTGTGGAAAATAAGGCTGAAAGACTAATTAAACGGCAATGAAAAAAATGAACATGAATTAGTTCATTTTTTGGGACTGGGAACTTAGTGCATAATTCAAAATTGTGAGCTATGAACATGACCTAGTTCATTTTAATCAGTGTGAACCAAGCTTTGAGCTAGCTCTTGTGAAGCTTGAATTTGCACAACACTGACCATTATAGACATAAACCAACAGCATTCAGATTCAGAGGAATTAGATATTAATGCTAATTTACTCCATCTCTATCCACAGAAAGAGTACACATTACATATTTATGTGTGAAATAAACAAAGAATGTACCTAAAGTGTATTATGTACATGTTTATGTGGCAAGCATAATATTCTGAATGAGTAAACAAGTACAAGTGTGCAAAATACATAAAAACAGCTGAAAAATACAGCAAATATTCATGATAAAATACTGTTTTTCTATTAGCTTTGACCGGCAGGTAATAGTTTGTGTTTTTCCATATTGTAATTTTGCTGTAGAAAGCTCCAGCTGTGCAATATCCCGGTGACAAGAAAGCCTCATTGACAGTGCATGTGGTGGCTTCATTCGTTTAGCAGCTGTGAGAGTCACCTATCATTTGTACTTAGCTCCAAAGAGGAGCTGTCATTAAGTAATAGGAGACACTGGGATTGAGGGATGCTCTTTCAAAAATATTTGATAAGATACTGGAGACATTTTCCCAAAATCGATTAGCAGGTAAACACTGCCAAACTGTTAGGGTCAAAAATCTAAATGACTAATTATAATATGTGTGTGTGTGTGTGTGTGTGTGTGTGTGTGTGTGTGTGTGTGTGTGTGTGTGTGTGTGTGTGTGAACTTACTCTGACATTAAGTTCTACAGCTGCTGAGAAAGAAAGCTTTCTCCAGCATGTCCTGGATTGGAACGATAATAAGAACTGTAGACGCGTTAAGATAGACGCAGAGCTGTTATGAGAAAGTGAACAGATGCTCAAGTGAAGTTCTCTTCTCAGACTACATGGCGTGGACGCCATTTTGTGTGTGTGTGTCACTTGTGTGACCTCATTGTAAACCAATCCTGTGCCAGCCCATTGCATGTTGTTTACTCAGTATACATATCAGAAGATGAGTCAGAACTCCGAGCGGCCTTGATGCATATCCTGTATGTGAATCAACTCTGTCTCCTTCTTGCAAGAATAAATGTCCTGTGATTAATGATTTTCCATCGGTCTTGAGTGAATGTTTCCAACACAAACCATATGAGGAAAAGTGTGAATGGTATTGTCTATCAATCAATATGGATCTAAATGTATGATGTACCATTTTTTTCTTTTGGATTTCTGCTATGATGAAATATACGATTTCATACTGAGTCATTTTTTTCCCATTCTTTTTGTTATGGATGCAGTGTTTCCCCTAGGTTTACAGCTAGAGGGGGGGGAGACGACGACACCGACACAAACACTTAAAGGAATCATGGTGTTGACTGGCAGGGAGACTCTATAAATGGCCTGTTTATGCTGTATTGACAGAACATTCCTAAAACCAAAAAGAAAAATGAAATAATCCCATATTCATTCTCTATGTAGGGGAAACACTGTGATGGTTGATGGCTCCACCTCCGACAAGTTTATATGGAGAAGAAGCCAGTCAGTGCTGTGAATAAGAACTGTTATTAATTCAAAACAACTGTTATTAATGTTGTGAACTTACCACAAGCTGCTGAATGTATCTCAAATGAATACAAAATTGGTAGAATCCAAAAGTGAGCTGATATTGTCAGTTTGCTCAACATCGTAATCATTAGCTTCTATCTGCCATGAGTGACACAGGCAGCAGTGCATTCATCTTTTCATCACAGGACCAGACTAAGAACAAATGAGTAACTTTGCAAATGCAGTACCCAGTATGTGTAATGCTCTTAATGTGACTTAATAGAGTGCAGCAGGAAGGAATGTTTGCACTTCTGCTTCCCTCCCTTCGTAGTCAATGGGTTTTTCAGATGGGTTTTTGATTACATGCCTGAAATAAGAGATTTTAACATTTTGTTCTATGACATAAATTTCGTCAGTAAAGAGCCCACTCGTGAATCTTTAAGTTTATACGTGTCTTTAAAAAGGCGGCTGCTCACAAGTTGGTAAATGGGACTACTAAACGTCATCACGCCAAACACCAGTCCGCTTAGTGGTGGTGACGTGAAGTCATGCAAATGACATTTTGCACCACTTTTATGAAAATCATAAAAGTGGTGTGCATTTTCATAGATTATTTTGCTGACAAAACGCGTAAGTATCAAAGGTTTGTTTGCCACAGAGCTTATTTTCAGCAATAATCCAAATTCCAATGAAAAAAACCCATTGGCTTTTTAACCCTGCAGCACTCTATGGCTCCTGCTTTTAAGTGGGTCAGGGTTGATCTCAAATAACCCTTCCACACACACACACACACACACACACACACACACACACACAGTATATTGGTGTCTCAGTAGATGTAGCATCTTGAACCTAGTGGAACAGACAGTCTAATCTGACAGGCAGCTTTAAAAGGTTACAAGGATACTTACCTGGAGGAGAAGCACAGTAAAGAGAAGCGTTTTTTGATTATTTAAGGGCAGGTATATTGATTACACATTCAGCACTGTGCTTGTGAAGAAAACAAACGGTTTGACAGTAGTTATTCTAGAGCAGTTATGTTCAAAAATACATTCCCTCAACGCGGTTTTATTTGAAATGTTTCCAGATTCAAAGATTAGATCAGATATTATATTAATGTTGGGAGTTTGCTTTCACTTTATTCATTTGTGCGCTCCAACTGTCCCCCCCACCCCCCTCTCTGGGGCTGGTACGTTGGCTTTAGGCCTTTCTAGCCTGTTCAAAATGTAATCGTTTCCAAAGAGGCACTTGGCTCTCTGGTGAAACACAAGTTTGCAGTGGAAGAAGAATTAGGACTTTAAAATGTGTGTCCCAAGCCACCAAAGTCTCATCTATAAACATGATGCAGGTTCATGTTGGTCAAATGTTATCGCTTCATGTTTCCAAAAGTGATGCTTCTGTAGTATCAAATGGAGTTTGTGCAGCAAATTAGTTTATATCACTCAAACTGTGTGTGGTGAAAAAATGACAAATCCATGCCATTTGGAATGCTTCCTGGTAAAGTATTATCTTGGCCAATTATTATAATTTAACAAATTACTTTTTCTCCAACTTCATTTCAAGGAATGACAAAAAACGGTCCAGTTCAAGAAATCTTTTAGAAGTTTTCTGTACAAAGTTTTCTGTTTTTTAATCAGCTGGATGATCTCCATGTTCCAGTGCTTCCTCCACATCAAGTGATGGCAGAAAATAAAAGCTATGGCAAAGTCTCTTGTTCGCTCTTTCATTATTATTATTTTTTCAATCACTTCAGTGTACGAAATACACCAAATATAAACTGCAATCTGTAACAACATAATACATATTCATGGTCAAAATGGAGCACATGAACTCATCTTATTACATGTGCCTTCTCATAATAAATAAATGGTCCATCACATATGGTCTGACAATTATTTCAACCTGTATGACACAAAATGCATTCTCTACAAAACATACATTTTTGGTTTAATTAATCTGCCATGTCCCTTGCTCATCAGTGCTGCACTTTTCCAAGTATCCAAGTAGAGAGCTGCCCAAACCACCATGGCCTGTGTGGACTGTTTGTTGGTGAGCTATCCGTATCGACACGCCTGCCTTCATGATTTAGTTTCAAAAGTTTGTATTCTTTCAAAAACTGAAGCGAAGAGGCGCATCACCTGCAGCGATTGTCGAGTAGTCCTTTAGACCAGCTATGCGGCCCACTGGTTGGCCTCAGACAACCATCTAGTGGGCTGCAGAGTTACTGCCAAATGGTTAGATTCAATTGAAAATGTATTTTTTGTGTAATTTACAAAGCTTTTTTTTTTTGCAAAATAAGAATGAGCTCAATAATTCACATAAATATAAAACTTTAAAAGACATCATTTTAACGACCTTTACTTTTGAATATCACCACGGCAATTACCAGGGCTGGGTATCGTTTAAAAATGTCTGATGCCAGTGCCAATACCAGTACCCTTAAAGTGATACCATATACCAAAAGAGTACTTAGATACCCGTCATGAGAATGGAAGCAATGTGTGTGTGTGTCCCACTGGTTAACGTATCGTGTCCGCACTGCACAGCGCTCATACAGCTGATAACGCCGTCCCCCATTCCAGGGCTGTGGGACAGCATTGTTGAGGAAGCGCAAAGCCTCCTGTTTTGGTTTCCTACCAGGTTAGAACTGTTAGCTCTGTCAACACTGTTGCCGTTGTTCGCGCCGTTATTACCGTAAACTGTAAGCCGCCGGAGCAGAAATCTGTGTTCAGAGCCGTGTGCAGGCAGGTAATCCAGGGTTGGGTTGTAGGTGCTGCAGTAGTGGGCCAATCACACATTACATTACATCAAAGATTGCGTGCGGGGATTGACTATGAGCAAAGCCATAAAAATTGTCTTTTTTTACCTTACATAAAAAAATGCATTACAATACATTACATTTGAAAAAACCTGTCAAATGAGACACTAAAACCATAGACGTTCCAGAGACACTTAAAGACAAAGCAACCAGGATGTGTTGAGAAGCCAAAAGAATATTTCCCAAGGAAAAGGGACAGGCTTCAGTCACAACAGAAAGCAATCTCAACATTAACAACTAAGTCAAAAGCCACTTTGAAAACTAACTAAATGGTCGCTACTCGTTTAGCTCGTAGCGAGAACCCCTTTGCCATCGCAGAGGAGCTCATCTTGCCTAGCGCTGTGGATATGTGCGGAGAGTTACTGGGGGAGAAAATTCAGACAATACCAAGTGTCTCAGGATATGTATTTTGGTCATTACAGCTGACAGTGGCATAACATATTTACAGCCCAGTTTATTTTTGTATTAGTTTTTTTTATTTATTAGTTTTTTTGTGAATTACCGTATTTTCCGCACTATAGGGCGCACTGGATTATAAGGCGCACTGTCAATGAATGGTCTATTTTCGATCTTTTTTCATATATAAAGCGCACCAGACTATAAGGCGCATTAAGCGAAACAAAACAGTCAGTCAGTCAAACTTTATTAAACTTGTTCACAATAACTCTCAACATTGTTCAAACGTTAATGAGCGTATTCACAATAACTCCCAACCTTGTTCAGTTGTAACACGTAAAAAAACAGTCTGATACCGCTAAATCAAACGTTTTCGTATTCACAATAACTCTCAAAATTGTCAGTTATAACACGTAAAATACAACACAATACACTCACTTTTTCAGTTCATTCCTCGTCCACAAATCCCTCAAATTCTTCATCTTCAGTGTCCGAGTTTAACAGTTGGGCGATTACGGCATCCAGCATGCCCGGATCCCTCTCGTCATTATCCGAGTCAGAGTCAGTGTCGTTGCTGTTACCTGGCAGTTCAGTGATGATTCCGGCCTTCGTGAAAGCTCGGACCACAGTTGAGACTGATACCGTAGCCCAGGCATCCACGATCCATTGGCAGATAGTAGCGTAAGTCGCCCGGCGCTGTCTCCCTGTCTTGGTGAATGTGTGTTCGCCTTCTGTCATCCACTGCTCCAACGCAGCTCGCAGTTTAACTTTGAGCGCCCTGTTGACACCAATATCTAGCGGCTGGAGTTCTTTAGTTAATCCACCCGGAATGATGGCAAGCTCCGAATTAGTTTGCTTCACTTTGTTTTTGACAGCATCGGTGAGATGGGCGCGCATGGAGTCGCAGATCAATAGGGACGGAGATTTGTGGAAAAAGCCATCCGGTCTCTTGACGTAAATTTCTCTCAGCCACTCACTCATCTTTTCCTCGTCCATCCAGCCCTTCGGGTTAGCTTTGATGATGACGCCGGCTGGAAACTTTTCTTTTGGCAAAGTCTTCCTCTTGAAAATGACCATGGGTGAAAGTTTCTGGCCATTAGCCTGGCAACCGAGAACTACAGTGAAGGATGACTTCTCGTTCCCTGTGGTGCGTATAGACACCGTTCTGGTCCCTGTTTTCTCCACGGTGCGGTTCACAGGGATATCAAAGGTGAGGGGAACCTCGTCCATGTTGGTGATGTGCTCTGGCCGGATCTTCTTTTCAGTGATCTTGTTTTTGCAGTATGCGCGGAAAGTGGCCAGCTTTTCTTGGTAATCTTTTGGCAGTTGCTGCGAGACGGTAGTTCGTGTGCGGATGGAGAGATTACGTCTTTTCATAAAACGAAAGCACCAAGAAGGAACGCCTCGAAAGTCATTGATATTCATGTCCCGTGCTAACGCTGTTGCCTTCAGTCGAATAGAGACTGTAGAGACGCTTCTACTTGCTGCTCTCTGTTCAATAACCCACTGTTCAATTTTGTCCTTAACTGTGGCCATCTCGCTTTGTTCCCTCGGAAACTCTGTGTGGTCTTCTTTACTTGGCGCAGGTCATCTTCTTGCTTCCTCCACTTCCGTACCATTGATTCATTAATGTTGAATTCTCTCGCAGCTGCTCTATTCCCATGTTCTACTGCGTGACTGATAGCCTTGAGTTTGAAGTCCGCGTCGTAAGCGTGTCTCTTGACAGGTGCCATTTTGGGGTCCTTATACGCACACACTGTAATATTATGGTGAAGCACAGTATGTATTACTCCGCGACGCTCCTGACTACGGTACCCGTAATGCTGCAAGCGGTGCGGCTTTGTAGTTTACCAAAGTCGTACTAAAACATTTTGACAGAGCGCCGTGTACCACACAAAATCGCTTCGAGGTCAGTAAGCACAACCAGAATTAATCCATATATAAGGCGCTCCGGATTATAAGGCGCACTGTCGTTTTTTGAGAAAATTAAAGGCTTTTAAGTGCGCCTTATAGTGCGGAAAATACGGTACTCTTTGACCAAACTCCTTGGAGGTCTAAAGTAGTCACATAGTATTTTACCAGTTAGGAGTTAATTTTCAAATACTGTATACAGGTATTCACAAAAATGACAATGTAGTATAATAAAACACTGAAAGAAAAGCAAAAAGGAAACATGAAGTTTGGAGAAATTTATTAAAACCAACAGTAAATTGAAAACCAGTAAGAGGACTTTAGAAATAAAGAGCGGAGCCATGTCCACAGTTTCAAACTGAACTTAAAGTAAGGGGCAAAAGGTGGGTCTTTAAATTTGATTTAGATTTGTCAAGAGTGGAGCAGGACGGAGGACTGTTCCAGAGCCAGGCAGCAGCAACAGAAACAGCTCCGTCATCTTTGGTTTTGAGGCATGAGTGAGAGACTAGCAGTTTAGTGAGGATGACTTGAGTGACCATGGAAGGAGCAAGTCGGAAATGTGTCGTGGAGCTAATCCATGGAAGGCTTGAAAACCACATACTAACGTAGCCTTGGTAGCCGAATGGTTACAGGACATGCCACCAAACCGCAAGGTCCTGGGTTTGATTCTGGCCTTTATGTTACACCCCTTTCTATCTACCCCCATGTCAGGTCTGCCTCTATGTCATCAATAAAGGTGGAAACGCCAACAAAGATACATTTACAGGGAATAACAGTAATCAAGCTGAGGGGTGATGAAAGTGTGGATCAGTGTTTTCAGGTCCTGATGAGATGAACTCGCCACTCTTCAAAACCTCTACGGTCGACACCCGCCAGGCTCCATGAGAGGTCTGGCATGAATATATTATTTTAACTAATTAAGTTCTGACATCAGGGACCTTTAGACCTTTTATCTCAGCAGCTAGAAAACAAGAAGAGAAGGAAGTACTGCACTCATCCACAACTGTTCTCCTGTCTCCTGTCTCCTGTCCTTCCCTGTCCTCCATTCTCACTGCTATTCTTGTTCCACTCTCAGCTTCTGTGGATCCAGTAGAGCTGCTTTGCTGTGTCAACAAAATGATCATTATTGTTCTGGGGGTTTTTGTGTTGATTTTCAGCAGGAGGTGTTTGGTGCGCATTGAACCAAAACTGATCTTTTTTTTTAACAAATCTGTTGTAACTGAAGACTTTTTTTTTCTCACTTTCAAAATGTTTCATGTCAACATCCTAACTGACCTTCAGCACAGCATGCTCACTTTTCTGTAGGTGGTCTGGACATGTCTTGGTGGTGATTTATGAAGCAATCACTCACTGGTTTACAGTTGCCATTGCTTTAGGATGTGGTTTATCAGCAGGAAGAGATACAAAATAAAATCATCTGTGTAGCTTAGAAGCTGAGAAAAATATCTCTTCTTTAACTGATAAACGCTCCAATTTGTTCACCAGCTAACATGCATTATTATTCATTCATTTTTATACATATATATTTACTCAGATCAGTAGACCAATAAAAAAAGGGGTGTTGCCGCCTGTAAAAGGGAGCCTCCTCTCCTAGTCATCTCCTCTAAGAAGCATTGAAGCGATTGGAACATCCTCAATGATGGAAGACCGTGATCAATTTTGGGTCATGGGTCAGAAAACGGAAGAGTGAGGAAGGGAGGAAGAAGAAGAGGCTATGGCAACGGCGGCGCATGTACCTGCTGCAGCCGGTAGCTCTGATGAATTTTGCTTAATTCTTGGTGTTAATTAGTTGTTCCTTATCACTGGAGCATTAATGGCGTAAGAATACACTCATCAACAATGGCGCCTGGGGATTGGATTAAGTGCAGCACACTTTGAGACAATCCCCGCCCACGGCCGACCAACCAGCCAGACCAAACTGCCCCGGAGAGGAGAGCCGAGGTGGAAGCTAAGCTAACCCAGCTAGGACCTGAGGCTACTCCACTACCCAGCATGCTGCTGGCTGTCCTGGATGCTCGGTCACAGACAAATAGGATGGAGGAAATAAAGACTCAGCGAACCCAGCAGCAGGAGGTCAGTGACTGCTGAGCCCACATCTTCACAGAGACCTGGATCCATCGTTCATCAGGATCAAGCAGCACTGTATGGGAGGACATCAGGACAGAGAGCAGGACTCTGGTGGACCAGAGGAGTAATGGTAAATGGACTGTACTTGTATAGCATTTTTCTACTCTTCCGACCACTCAAATCGCTTTAACACTACATGTCATCATTCACCCATTCACATTCATACTCTAATGACAGCTGCTACCATGCAAGGTGCCACCTGCCCATCAGGACGATCACATCGTGATCACACCGTAGGCACAGCTTACGGGAGTAGGGTTAAGTGTCTTGCTCAAGGACACATTGACATGGACTAGCAGAGCCGGGGGTCAAAGTGCAGATCCTCTGATTGAAGGATGAGCCGCTCTACCACTGAGTCTGACTCTGTGTTACCTCATGATGATTGGTGCTCAAACACAGTCAAAGTTAATTGACAATGTTTTCCTGATGTTGAATTTGTTATGTGAAGATGTCTGCCATATTATCTGACCATAGAATTGTTTTAGTTGCTGCTGTTTACATTCCTTATTACACCAATGTAAAGATGCACTACAGGAATGCCCTACTGTTTTGGTTTTGTTTGTCATGTTTTTCTTGTGTTACAAATGGTTACAACTGAATTTTGTTATCGCATAATGACAATAAATCCTTGAATCCTTGAAGATAACATAGAAGAAAAAGAAAGAATGTAGCATTAGAAGCCTTTAAAAATAGTCTCTTACACTCCTTGAAAATGATTTTTTTAACCTTTACTTATCCATAGTTTCAGTAATATGCTCTCTAATTTAGGAACATCCTCCTCACAATGACACCTGGAAGCCTCCCAGTACAACCACAGTCTGTTCTTGTGTAAATCCACCTCATTGGTAGTAATAACGAAAGTGCAAGAGCTGCATTTTCACATTCCCAGCCTGATTTTTCCGTACTGGTCCTGTAACAAGCCAGCTTCTCAAACTGTTACACCATTTCTGCCACAGACTCTAAGGTTTTAACACTACTTTTGATTTGACTACAGTTGCTTTTGGCAACGACTGGGGCTATATACTGAAATGATAGATTTCTGCTTGATGCAGCTGCAGGGATGATTTATGCATCTTCATCGGATATAATCACAGATGAATCACTTCACTTCTTGTTGACAGTTTCTCGTTGCTTTTAGACGTTTTTGGCAAATTGGAAAATAAGAGAAAATTGTGTCTAAACCTCACTGGACAAACTTCCATAAACACGTGACTTCATGTGCTTTTAACATGCAACTCTATTGCTAAATAGGTCTCTTCCTCTTTTCTCCCCGTTAAAGTTTTTTTTTGGGGGAGTTCCTCCTGTTCCGATGTGAGGGTTCCGGGACAGAGGATGTCACATGTGTACAGGTTGTAAAGCCCTCTGAGGCTAATTTGTAATTTGTGATTTTGGGCTATACAACAATAAATTGAATTGAATTAAATTGAAATGTGTATTAAAGGTAAAATATACAAAATTAAATTTAAAATGTATAAATTGGCTGAAAAAGAAAGATGGACATTGCAGTCCTACATTAGTTTTCTTTGCCCTTCTGCTGAGCGGATGGAAAGATCAATTCCTGCATTAAAGATTCCCGAGATCAGTGTTAAAACGTGCCACAGGACACATTTCCAAGCCCTAACTTGAGGTGGTTTGAGCATGTTGGCCCAGAATCAATGCCTTTATTGTCATGTCTGTTATGAAATATGAGTGTTCACTGACAAAAGCCTTTGTTTATTTTGGCATCAATGGATGAGCTTGAGAACAGCATTCATGTGTGATTCAATGAAAATGGTGTCAGAATCTTTGCTTTAAAGGTTATCCTGCAGAGAAAGCATGTCGACAACAAGCAGAGAATCACTGTTACTTCTACAACAGTGATACTGTGGTGCTTTATGTAGTCTGCTCCTGTAATTTATTTTCTATTTCAGCAACAGCCTGCTCTTAAAATCAATTGCTCATTCATAGTTGTCAAAGGAGCATAAATGATGAAGGTTTCTGACCCTGAATGAATATGTAAGTAACACGAGGGTAGAGGGAGACTTTGCCTTTAATGTGATACCACATAGCTAACCATACAGATGGCTGCTATGAACAAGTAGATACCTGGAGGGAAACGACTATGTTAAGTAGCAAGAGCCATCAGAGGTTACAATAAAATTATACTCCGATACAATTAATCTGCATTCTCAGTCACGTTTCAAGAGAAACCTATTTTCTCATCATGTTTA
Source organism: Leptoclinus maculatus (assembly GCA_032191485.1). Lineage (NCBI taxonomy): Eukaryota > Metazoa > Chordata > Actinopteri > Perciformes > Stichaeidae > Leptoclinus > Leptoclinus maculatus. Next base: position 19,169,560 of record JAVDOI010000013.1, read on the forward strand.
TGTTGTAAATCGAAACAAACCCCCCAAAAATGCAACAAAACTGTTTGGTTATGTTTCGACAACAATACTACTTTCTTAGGTAGAGTAAAAGAATCATCAGAACAGCGGAGATCCATCCTACCGAGGGAGCGTTTCTGCTCCGCGTGCACAAACGTGGTCCCAGGAGCACAGGGCTGTGACGAGAGCGCGGGGAAGGTTGAGCTCACACTCGACTGCTTCACACTTGCTTACTTGTCAAGTTAACTTTGGAGGCGGGGATGGAATAGACAGTGGCTGCACAAATCATAATGATTCGCAAGAATGCATAATGAGAAATGAGACATTTTTGCTCGCACACGCACAACGATTGATCACATATGCGACCATTTCGGTTGCAGTCCGGAGCCCTTCCGACTGCTTATCCTCCCTACACTCGACCATCGAGACAGTGCAGATTCACTGTATGGTTAGGTCAGAATCGACAATTATCCTTTCAATATACTGGAGTATAGTTTTCCAAAAGTCTGCACACTGTACTGATTTAATTCAATAGAGCGACAGTCTGATAGAACAGGGATCTTCGTTAGGCAAGTGATCATCACAAAGCAGAGCGAGCAAAAGATACACAATCACGTTCATCACTCAGGTGGTTGTGATCTGCATGATTGAGAGTCAATCTATTTCCAGACTGAACTAATCAGAGCAGAGCTAGATGACACTGCCTGAAACTCCCATATAGACAAAGCATCCACTGACAGCATTGAGTTTAAAGCACTGCTGTATTTACCTCACAGAGCCTTGAGTCTTGTTTACATCTAAATGCATCTGATGGCAGATGCTGAATGTTGCATGTTTCCCACCCAGACTGGGACTGCACATTGACATCACATGTATTTTTTTAGCATGTAGGACAAAAAGCCCCCAAGCACTGATCCACCAAGCTAGAAACGGGACTGTTAATCATGGCCCGCGACTGGAAGATGCCGGTAGACATCGGCCAGCAATTGATCTTTCCTCCAGAGATTGCTTCCACCAACCTCAGGCCAGACCTGGTACTCTGGTCCCCTTCGCTGAAGACTGCTTACATCATAGAGCTCACAGTCCCATGGGAGAACGTGCTTGAAGAGGCCTATGAACGTAAGAAGCTGCGCTATGCAGAGCTTGCAGCAGAAGCAAAGCAGTGGCTGGAATGCAGAGGATTTGTGGCTTCTTCCACCATCAGACAGAGCTGGGAAGCCACGGTCAGGCTCTGCGGCAGACCATCAGGGCAGTCTCAGAGGCGGCTGAAAGAAGCAGCCAGTGGATTTGGATCAAGCGGAATGACCCATGCTGGGCTCCAACTACGTCAGCATAACCCAGCAGAACCCCCACCTGTTAACCATTCAGTCGTCTACCATTCTCAATGTTGTCAATTTCGAGACAGTTGGGCATGGCACACAGGCTGAGGGCTGATCATCCTGCAGCTGGCCACCTTTGGGGAGGGTGTACAGTGTTGAAAGGCCGAAACACCCAATGACACAAGGGATAATGACTGACGATGTGTTCTGGGCCCAACCAGACCGAGATACACCCCACACAAGCCGGAAGACCCCAACTTGTCGATCGTCAACCACATAAAACAAGATTAATTTCCTGAAAGTGCTCACCACCTTGGCACAAGGGACAATCAAACATCATGTTTTTTGATTCAGTAGTGGTGACCCCAAGTCAACTCTTCAATCCAAGGAGGCTGATTCCACTGACGGAAAGAATGTGGTAATTCATGATTCATAAATAACAACATGGCTATTTCTAAATCAAAGAATCGGCCTACAATTATTAATCAGAGCACTCACATCAGAACAGATTACTAGACAGCCTATATTTTGAGTTAATCAAACATTCCCTAAAATAGGCGTGGTGTGCAGAAACAGTTTGCGGCTTGCGTCACTCTTTCTTGTTGACTGTCCTGTCGCTTCCCTTCTGTCTGTGGATTGCTACAATAAGAAAAATGGAATTGGGACCAAAACGTTTATTTACAACCACGAAGAGGAAGCAGGAAAATAAATTGTGTCTCTCTGTCTATTGATCTCTGTTCCGTCTACGTCAGGGGTCTTCAACTAAAATTCCAAAAGGTCCAGATTGAGAAAAGGTCCGAAACATTACAATAATATCTAACTCTCGCTATTTAGTGCCATATATATATATATATATATATATATATATTCAACGTCTCTGTGTAGTCAACAACTGTCAAATCAAATAAAGAAAGTACACATCAATTATATTTTAACAATTATTATTTGTTTTCAAATGTAACTGGATGGATTATAAATAATACATAGAAATACATGAATAAATGTTCTTCTCATTTCAAGTAAAATAATGCCTGGATTAAAGAATAACTGACATAACAGAAAGCTTTTCAAAAATGTGCATCTTAAAATGAAGTAATTCATTTTAGAAAAATTCATTTCACTGAGTTGTTCTGCAGCTTTAAATTCAGTTCATTCAGGTGTGAAGTGATGTCAATCAAAAAAGCCACAATATTATATTGTTGTCATCTAAAAAGAGAAATCAGTGTGCATGGACTTTATCTGTGGTTATTAAATGACTTGTTTCAGCTCTATTCTCTCTGTTCACATCATTGTTGAACAGTGAATTCATGTGTTATGATTCTGATCATATTGGGCTCTTAGGTTTATTTTCTGTCTTCATTTCAGACTCAAAAGAGTTGTGCTTTGCCTCGTAGTGCGCTTCATTTGCTGCTTTTATCCACAGTTACGGTTTCTGAACATATGAGACATGCTGGTTTTAACTGCCTGTAGGAAGAATTAACATATAAGATTCTGTTCATTCTTGCTTATAAATTCTATTCTCTCTGAACACGTTTCTCTTTTTGGAGAACGTCATGTGAGATAACTTCTCTGATTAGCGCAATATTCCTGCTCTTCTTTCTATTTCCTCGTCTCTCCCCCGTGTGTCACGGTGTGTGTAAATCTCACTAGAATCAGGAAACTTGTCAGAATGCCCATATTTGATTGGCTGAGCTGCATCACGTGATGTGATTCACAACGCATTGGTCGGTGTGTTTCCTGCACCGCTGAACAACTTTTTGACTCGCGGGCCACAATGGGTTCTAAACTTTGACAGAGGGGCCGGGCGAGGAACAGATGGATGGAGTGTTTGTGTGAACTAATATAAATGACATGTAGAAATCATTACATGAAAGGATTTGACCTTTAACAGGTAGCAAAGCATTTATTTGCAAGGCAATTTAACAAATTGCACGAACATGAACAATACAAAAACATGTCGTAACGTGACTGATCAAACATCATGAAAACATCTGAGGCCTGCGCCCAAACCAATTACCTCACTTGAACTTCTTTATTATCTACATTAACAGGTTAGAGCAGCCACGCAGGCTGTGTGTCGGAGATTTGGCTCCAACCTCGCTGCAGCAACACATCATCACTTTCAGTTTCAGTGGGAACAGTGTTGTTGATCTCCCATTTTTGCCAGTGCATCCAAGTCTGGAGTTATTTTGGTTGTGGCAATTCTCAGGATAGATCTGAGGTGCTGATCTGTTAACTTTGATCTGTGACGGGCTTTGTTGGCGTTCATGACGCTGAATGTCTGCTCACACACATAAGTCGAGCCAAACAAAGTCAGCATCTTCTGTGCAGTCCTCCGGAGGTTTGGAAACGTGGCTCTGTTAAGTGAAGCATAAAAGTCATTCAGTTTAACAGAGTTGAACTTCTCCTTTAGGACGGAGTCAGACTGAAGATCTATCAGTTCCAACTGCAGCTCCTGTGGTGCTGTTTCAGGGTCTTGTGACAGGGGACAGGACACCAGCTGAAGTGACTGTTCAATGTTTTCGAAATCAGAGAACCTACGGCAGAATCCTCCGTGCAGGTCCTCAAGTGATTTGCTGTATTTTTTTGGCGTTTCGCGGTGCCTCTTCCTGCATGGCAAGTGTGGGGAAATGAGCGAAAGATTTGTTCGCAATTTGTGTGGAGAACAAAGTGAGCTTGGATTTGAAGGCTTTCACATGTTTGTACATGTCATGAACAAACTGATCTTTCCCCTACAGTTTCACATTCAGCTCATTCATGTGTGAAAGTATGTCACAGCAAACGCAAAGTCACTAAGCCAGTTCTTGTCGCTTAGCTCAGGGAATTCGTCAGATTTCCCCATCAACTCCAAAAATGCGATGATGTCCTCTTTCAGCTCCGACACTTGTTGTAACACTTTCCCCAAACTTAACCAGCGGACACGAGAGTGGTACAGCAAGTCCTGATGATCCGCATCAGTTTCCTCCAGGAAGGTAATAAACTGACGGTGCTGAAGTCCCCTTGCTCGTATAAAGTTCACAAGTTTTACGACTGGATTCACGACATGATTAAGCTGCAATACAGACTTACACAGGGATTCCTGATGGATGATGCAGTGAAGGAAAATAAGATCCTGGTCAGGGTTTTCCTCTTTCACTTTATCCTGGATTCTTTTCAGCAGCCCAACATTTTTTCCAGTTAAATTTGGCGATCCATCCGTTGTGACATTGACAAGTTTACTCCAAGCTAGCTTCATTCTTTCGATGACAGCAGACACCTGGTTATACAAGTCCTCTCCCCGCGTTGTTCCTTTCAGGGACTCCATGGTCAAAAAGTCCTCTGTTATCGCAAAACTGTCGTCAATGCCATCAATGCTTTTGATCTCAAGATGTTTGCTGTCTGTACCATGCATTCTTTTACAAACTCGCCTTCGGAGAAAGGCTTGCTAGCCTTTGCTATTTCGAATGCCACCAAAAAACTTGCCTTGGTAGTTGACTCTTGAATCGCAGTTTGTCGGTGAAAAAAATGTTGCTGAGTCTGTAAATTAGCCGCCAACCTCTGAGCCGTAGCCACCCGTTCTTGCGTTGACCGCTTGCTAGCGTAGTTAGCATGCTTCGTAGCAAAGCGACGGCTGATGTTGTACTCCTTGAAAACTGAGACAGTTTCTTGACATATCAGGCATACAGCCTTCGATTGGACTTCAGTGAAAAAGTATTTTGTTGTCCACTCCGTGTTAAACACTCGGCACTCATTGTCCACTTTTTGTTTTCTTGATCCGCTCATTTTACAGAATGCATTGCGAGATCATGTGCCCTTTCGAGCCCTATACACCACACTCCCGGTCAAAGTGCGCCATCCAATGGGGAAATGGGGGCATTACAGGAGAAAGGTAAAATTTAATTGAATAATAATAATATTTGGACAAGTTCGGCGGGCCGGATTAAAAAGCCCAACTTTGCCCATGTCTGGCTTACCCTCTCGTTTGCACCTAATTTTCAAGTGAGGTTATGATTATTTTGTAATCACGCTGGCAGTGAATTCATTACGGGCTCTCAAGTAAACAATGGTTACTTCAGAATCCAATTAACTAAAGCAAACACATTGCATCAGTTACCAAGACCACGCCGTCTGTGCCGGCGAGTCGTCATTGTGAGAAATAATATGTACTCCGTGCCCCAGCACCAATCACATGGGCTGACTCCCCTTTGATGTGGATGCTGTTTGTGTGCAAAGCCTTCGTGTAGGGAGAGAGAGAGAGAGAGAGAGAGAGAGAGAGAGGAGGGAGTTAAGGATGAGTTGATTTGGCAATCATTCCGTTTACTCATAAACACAAACAGTGTTTTAACACTTTGGTACTTCTGATATGACTCTCACTTGTTCTTTCCCAGAGTTCATTTACAATATGATTTGCTTTTAGAATTTTGCTTTGCAGTGAGAGTAAACGAGACATTTACAAAGGTCATGCTACTGTACTGTTTCCTGATAATTGCTCCGGTGCTCTGGTTTAAAGTTGTGTAATAGTGATACTCGTCACCCAGAGAGGTTGGAAAGAGATGTACGTTTCTAAAATGTTACGTTTCTACATAAAAACCTGTGGAGGTTACTGTGGAGGTAACTTTAGCAGAGTACGTTAGCACATGCTTAGCTAGTTTTAGCTCTTCTATGCTACGCTAGCTACTGAAGGTATATTTAGTGTAGTCACATGCTGCTTTTGCTTTATTTTTTGTAACGGTGAATAAAAACCTACCCGGCTTTACAGTGTTGTTCCTTCATTGCATTGTCTTCTGTCTCAATCATCAGGTGATCACTTTTACACTTTGATATGTAGCTTTAGCTTCTATATTTATCTATATAACCTGTTTTCACTGCTGAATCAAGCTTAGTTTATACTCGTAGTGAATCTGGCACGAGCACCAGAAAATGATGTAATCACGGCCTGCACGACCGCAAGTGGTCGCCGCGCTTTGTCGTCCACCTCAACTTTTCTAACTTTCCATGTGCGATCACGTGACTGTTCACTGATAAAAGCACTATTTACATGTCTAGGGATTATACAAAGAAGGGCATATATTTAGGTCTAAAAAATCTACATTTAAATAAATATTTTGCAGGCAAAACAAATTACACGATATTTAACCTTGGTTGTAATACTTGTTTCATAACAGGGCATGTATGAAGGTAATAAAGTAGTTCATGAATATGAGTTAACAGTTAATTACAATCCCTCCTCGGCATGGTGGAGGTGGGTTTATGGCTGTTTGCCGGTTACACTTTTTGATTCCTCACAGTTAATTTAGTTCGTACGCTCTCTGGCGTTTCGGAGAATAATGCAAAGAACATTGCATAGAGTATAAACATCCTCAGAGCTCACGTGCCATCTGCTGAGGCTCGGCTACGGTGCCAAGCGCGAGTATAAACAAAGCTTCAGTTCTCCATCCTGGATGTATCCTTCAAGCACATATTGTTCTGTCTACTTCTCTCTGAAATCACTCAACATATTATTTATACAGTGTGGGTTCTATGGTTGCTCTGACAGCTTGACTGAGTAGCAGCAGGGGTCAGGGCTCAGCAAAGGGTCAATTAACTGTAATTAATGCCTCCGACAGACCATTTCTGTGCTGCATAGCTGCTTTTTTTATACCTCAATAATTCAAGTGATATGCATTTGCTGTCCTAAGGCTCACTATCATGTCAATGACAAAAATGGGAAAGATAAAATAAAGTGTTTCAGCACAACAATTGATTTACCACCTATCAAACAGGTCAACAGTGAGATGGTCTTTTCCCCTCTTGACCAGGCCTGCTGGTTTTATATGGCAGACCTGGATGAAAGGCCTGCCTCTGCTGTTTTGGACACTAGCTTCAGGGTTTGCCAGAACACCATATGCTTCATTACACACCGCCTAGCAGGTGTAAATCCTCTATGTTTGCCTGCTGGAGAAACAGTATAAGAGTAACCATATTCACAAACTCCTCAGAAATGCAGCAATACTGGGGTCTATGGAAACTTCTCTCCTGCAGCATACTCTTAATGGATACATTGAAATGTGCCTGTTTTTGTGTGCGTGAGTGATTAGCATAGCATAGCATCTACATCACTTTTATTATTGTTGAACGAGTCATACAGAGTTATGTAGAAGTACATTAGCCACAGAAAGTGCATGTGAGAGGCAAGTAAAAGTAAATAGACAGGTGCGCAAATACTCCCCCCTACAACAGGGCGGAACTTCAACAGTCGCACTTATCAGCACAAGGATGACTTCCTATACTGAGACAACTGTGAAGGAGGCTGGAAGCTTTGTGAAGATGCTGGAAGACTAGGCTTTCTGTGTTTTTTTTAATTGTTCCACATGGTCATGCCACAGCCGGAGATGCTATTCAACCAGCACAAAGAAGAGGAACATCGACATTGTCTTCATTAAAGCACCTGTCTAGAGGTTCACAAACAGCGTGCTAATAATCAGGGACATAACTATATTTACTATTGGCTAATGAAGCTGTTTCTTGTTCCTTGTCATCAAAGTACATTTTTATCACAGAGCATAACACTTTTTTTCTGGTTTGAAATGGAAATACAAGAGAATCAGATTTGGATAATATTGCAGGAAAGTAGTTACTAAACACAGGTTGTCATAACCGGCTCATTCAGGTGTCCACAAGTTCATTTTCTAAAAGAGCCTCGACCTTTTTGGAGACTTCAGATCAACTGAAGTCACTGCATCAGAGAACTGCGCTGACATCATATATCATAGACACAGTAAATCATTCTTCAAATCTATTACTGCTCCTGATTTCTAGGACTGGGACATAGGACATCTCTACTGGAATGATCAACATTAAAGGACACTGCTACATGTTGACACAATTTATATTTATGTTTTGAAACAGACACGGTCTATTATGCACATGATTTGCTGATTTATTTGCTAAATCATAGTATACCATGACAATAAAATAAATTGTTTTCTTTTACTTATTGGCATTCTTAATAGAGTATAAAATGTGTGCAATAGTTTGTGAAAAAAGAGTCTGTTGCTGCCATCAGTCAGTCATGCCATTTATGTTCACTTAGTTATTTTGGGTTAAATATAATGATAGCTTATGTTGTGGCGCTAACTATTGCACCTGTTGGAGACTCTGACATTATTATTGAGTATGTGTGTGTTTGTAGCAACAAGGTGTGAGGTGAAGGAATAACCAGATGGTTAATGGGCCCACTGGAGGGAAAAGAGCCACAGACTAGGACCAGGACTGTCAGATATGCTAAAAAGAGAGAATTTCTAAACGGAATCTGTTGCTGGGAAACACTACCACGTTTGTCCACAAGGACCACCAAAATCCACACAAATTGAAAGTTCCTCGTAGTAACTTTAAGTATTGTAAGTATTGTTACTTTCCACCATTGAATTATGGTTTGCATTTTAGACATTTGGAGACATTACCTACAGCCATTGTATCTAACATCACAAGAGGCAAACCACAGCCAGTTTTGGATTCTGACCCTCATAAATTCTTTTTCATAATTGGTCTCATCTGAATAAATTAATCATATTTAATTGAAAGTAGTGATAAGAGGCTTTTCTTTAGTTTGTACATCAAGTGTATACCTCCCGTGTGTCCTGTGTTGCTCTTACTTTACACCCAAAAAAACCAGAGCAGACAACCCTGAGTTCACTTTAATTAGATTTGACATGTGTTCAGACAGAGAACAAAACATCACATAGCATTTGCATGACAATGTCCTCTAACTGTGCTTGAGCTTAATTCATTTTTAAAAGCCTAAGCAGCAGTGCCTGATTGTATTCAAAATGGATCACTGTCACAGAGCACGCTCCTCTCTCTCTCTTTCTTTATCACTCACTCTTTCTGAAAAGTCAACCCCAAATGGCCCACATGGAGAGTTATTCAAAAGTATCATTAACCCTCTTGACTCTTCATTGTGTGGCTTTCCCTGAGGGAAATGGAATCCGTACTCATTTTGATGAAGAACTGCAGCGGTTCCTTTGTTTGGGCCCCAGATGGAGGGAAGCTGATACTTGATTGTGTGAATGTGATTGTGCCCTGAACTCTGGAGTAAATAAGACTGGATAATGGTCACTTCTCTTCAGCTCTGTGAAGCCTTCTTCTCTCCGCCTGAGACACTAAACCTAAATAAAGAGCAACAATTTACACTGGAGTGAGGAACTTGCCACACACTTGAAGCCTGTTGCTTAGGGATCTAAACCCCCAGCAGTCTCGTTGTGGTGGTAGATTACCTCCACATCCTGCTCTGGTCTTCTGACCTGGGCTTGTCACGTTAGCATAAAAATACAGATAATAAAAGTGCTTGTTGCTCTGTTGGCAACAGCAGTGTATTTATATGCTTCCGACGGTTTTGTTGTTTTTTCGTGTTTATTACTGGAGCAATAATGGCATATGACAGAACACATCTTACCAACCAGCCAGACAAACACACTTACAATGACAATGCCAACATGCTGTTGCTGAGCAGGAATAATGTTCCCCATCTTTGCATGCTGAAAGTTGCTCATCACCAACACAAGGCCCAGCTTAGGCTGGTGGGAATTTTATTAGTAATGTATTTTTTCATAAACCAAAGAACTGGTTTAAAGTTATTGCAATTCATCTTGTGGGCGACATATATGTGTGTACCAATATGCTGATTCATCCAATAGTTATTGAGATATTTTACAAACATTTTTATATCAGCCCTGGATGTAAAGAGGTCTATAAATAGGCTGGTGGGGGAAATGTCTGTACAGAATGTCATGTCAATCCGAGCAATTGACAATACCGTTGGAGTGTTTCAGTTTCCAAGTGGTGGGCCATCCAATCGGTCAACTGATTAGCTTTGCCATCCCATTGCGCTAGCTGGGCTGAAAATCACTAAACAGATGGAGGTATGAGGACAGGTGAGCAGCCAACAGTCTGATTCAGCATGGAGGAAGAGTTCCTCTTCCACTTCCTTCTTGTCAGCTGAGACTCTCGTGAATGCCTCACTCTCCACCGAATCCACTGATGGCTATGACATTCTGTGGTGTCTGCAGAAAAAATACAGAGGCAAAAGTAGATGAAAACAGGTGGAGGTTTACAGGCATTTTATTATAACAAAAGGAAAAAATAACAAAAATGTCTTTGGACAGAATTTGAGCATACTGACTAAATCTCTACCTCCTAGGCCTCTAAACACAATTCAGACCCTAGACTAAGAGAAAAGATATTCAGTTTTTTCGAGACAGAACAATGCTTCAGGCTATAACTGGGTGTGAACATTTTAAGGACTTAATTCCCCAAATATAATATAAGGGATGTGGGTGAATTGATTCAATAGACCACCTTGTCACACCTCCTCCACCAAACCTTTCCCCCTTTTGTCGAGACTGAATGCGTGATGTCAACTGCGCTAATCCAACATGGTGACAGCCAAAACGTCAAACTCGACCCCTCATAACAGCAGTCCACAAACCAATGGGCGATGTCACGACGACTACATCCTCTTCTTATACACAGTCTGTGATTTATTTCCTGTGAGACTGGTGACTCAGAGCCAAGTTGCATCTTACAGAAAAAAGGAGCTTAAGTTAGTTAAATTAGGTACAAACAATACTATGTGGCAAAGATTTTCTACAGATCATGTTCAAAGACCCCCAAACCATCCTTTATCTCATTTATCTTGGGCGAGAGGTGCTTGTGATTGTCAAAGCTGCTGCATTAATCTCCACTTTTTGTCCACCAGGGGGCAGTAAAATATTTATTATTATTATCATTATTATTGTTATTAATTTGATTATACCCTGCCAATTTGCACTGAGGAAAGAAACATTCATGCATCAACAATAATTTAATTGCAGTGCTGTATATTTCTGAACCAATCATTCTTTAACCTTACTTCTCAGGCACTTTACTATTTGTTGAGCCTGAACCTAACTGAACATTAAAGGCAGCCTGTTGACCAGTCGTAGCACTATAAAGAAGGCTATTTAAGGCTTTGAACCCCATTTCGTTTGTATCATTCACCTCATGATGGTTCCATGCTGTTCAGCTAATCAACAGCTTTGTTCGTTGTTACGAGCATAGCACTGCACCAACAAAAGTGAGGAAAACTGTTAGCGAACATGGATGTAAACGGTGCAGAATATAGAATCTTTTCATTTTTTGAGAGGATTGAAATGCACTTAACACGTTTGTTAGACCTGAAAGAGAGACACACAATGAGTTTTGGTGAGTGGTAATTAAAGTAAACAAAACTTGTCACGATTAGGCTTTGCCTTCTGTGTTCTGTGTCTTTGTGTAGCTCCACTCCCTCCTCACTCTACCTGTCAGTCACTCCCTCAGTCTAAATTCCCTTCACCTGCCTCTGATCATTAATCAAGCACTTCCCTCTCATCAGCACAACTCCCCTCACCTGTTCAAACCTCTACATACAAACCTCACCTGCCCCTCAGTCACTCCTGGCCAGATCATCGCTTCATGTCTTCCCGCCCGTGTTTGCTCGTCCTGTTCCCGGTTTCCCCGTCTGCCTGCCCTGTCTCGTTCCTGCTGGATTTTCCCCTCGTTGCCTCGTCCTGCTGGATTTCCCCTTCGTCTCTTGTCTCGTCCGTGAATTCCCTTGTTCCTGTAAGTTTCCTGTTTTGTTTATGTGTTCATTAAATATCCACTTCACTCAACTTCTGGTCTGCGTTTGAGTCCTCCACCATGCCCCGTGACAGAATGATCTGGCCACAAATGGACTCAGCAGACCACAGTGTGGAGTGCCGTCCCGGCCGCCGCCGCCTCCGAGCAGCAGCGACCTCCAGTTCCAGCCGTCTCCGAGCAGCAGCGACCTCCAGTTCCAGTCGCAGCCGTCTACGAGCAGCAGCGACCTCCAGTTCCAGCCGTCTCCGAGCAGCAGCGACCTCCAGTCCCGGCCGCCACCGGGTGAACAATGACACGATCTGAGTTGTAACACTTCGAACACAAAATCAACAAGGATGGCTATTATTTTCTTATTCTTCCTTGTTTTTTTGCTGCAAATCAGTGCACAGTAGAGTTGGATTGCTAGCTTCTGGACATCCATTTTTGGAGGAAAGAACTCCTGTCTTGCATTTTCTCCTTATCACCTCTGGCATGTATTTCGTTGACCAAATATAGTTTAGAGACCAGACAGACTTGTCGGGGATTCCTGTGTTGCCGATCACTGGTGTAATGGGTGACTGTGGCTCAGAGGTAAAGCGGGTCGTCCTTCAATCAGAAGGCGGTTCGATCACGGACTTCTCCAGTCCATTGCGATGTGTCCTTGGGCAAGACACTTATCCCCAAATTACTAACGTAGGCTGTGCCTTCTGTGTAGGAATGTGTGTGAATGTTAGTTTGTCTGATAGGCAGGTGGCACCTTACATGGTAGCCTGTTATCAGTGTCTGAATGGGTGAATGATGTCATGTAGTGTTAAAGAGCTTTGAGTGGTCAGAAGACTAGAAAAGAGAGACAAAAGTACAGTCCATTTACCATTATTGTAAAACCACAACAGCTTCAAGAAACTCTATTATAAGGCTGTAGGACTGCAATGTTTTAATAATGATGTCACAAAATGGAACTACAAACTGCATTTTGTTGCAAAACCTTGTTGTACAAATAATGAACCTTGTAAATGTAAAGCAATCTAACAAGTTGAGTGATAACTCACCTTTCACTTTCCACATAGTCAATTGTCCCATTTTTAACAAATTTGGATAAATGTAAATATAGGTTTTTATTTTCAGTGTAAAGGTACTAAATACTGGCACAAAGTCAGTTTTTGTTTTACGTGCTTGGAAGCTGAATTGGGCTTTAAATATCTTTGAGGCAGTCGTCTCTGTTGCTCCTGACTCATTTTTTCTAATCAGTTCAGTGAAGTTGCAGAGCAGCGCGACGTGATGCTGAGCGATTTGAACTGCAAATGAGTGTGTGACTAACTCATTGCTTCCTATTCTGCTTTGAGACTTGAGCTGCATTGTTTTCTCAGCCACGGCTAATGTGTTTGACAGTGAGGCAAATAATAAGAGCGTCTACCTGTTTCCTCCCAATTTCCCATCCTCAAACTCTCTGTGTGGAAGAGGAGATAGGAGGAATGAACGCTGATTATCTTCACTCAAGCAAATCCAAAATCACCCATTGAATGCAAGGTCGCTCACTCCGCCATGTTTATTCTTTCTCTCTATGAGACAATCAGTGCTATTGTTGAGAAAGATGGAAATCTGGTCTGTTTCTTTAGGCTGGTATACCAGAATGCCATGCAGAGTAATTGCTAAATGACTGAGTTACAGAGAAAAGAATGAAATCCTGTATGCAGATACTCCCACATGTGGAATGTGTGGATGCTACACACACACCCAAGGTCGATAACAACACAATTCAGCGCGGGTGTGCAGGACGAGCAGAGACCGCCTGGGAGATAGGACACCTGTTGTTGAGGCTTCCTCGCCTCACGGTCAAATGGTAAATGTACTGTACTTTGGAACTACGTCAGAAGACTAGAAAATCGCTATACAAGTACAGTCCATTCACCATTTACTTGTATAGCGCCTTTCTAGTTCTACAACCACTCAAAGTACTTCAACACAACATGCATACACTGATGACAGGGGACCATGCAAGGTGGACGTACTAACATTCATACACGATGGCACAATTTGGGGTTAAGTGTCTTGCCCAAGGACACATCAGAAAGAGAGAGAGAATTAAATTATATAATTTGTAATAGCAACAACATTAAAAATACACTGAAAGATCATTTTATTTATCCAATAAATGTGATGTATTCATGACTTAAAACCAATCCTACAGGGCACCATACTTTTTCCGCTTTATTCTGAATATCACTTGTTTGTAAGAGGCACTTTCTAATTAGGCTGTAAACCACTCAGAATAGGTCGGGTGGTTCTCCCCCATCCAGTCCCTCAGTTTGACCTTCTTGGCTGTAATGAGAGTAGCACCAGAATTTATTAATAACCACTCAGTAAATTCAAGGATAAACATCATTCGGTCAATTTCTGTGAGAACTCTGTCTCCTAAAAAGGGAAAGAGGTGCCACGACTTCCAAAGCTGCGATGGATGCCAGATCCTTAAATGTTCTAAATACATGACTCAGAGCACAACTATAGCAGCAAACGGCTATTTGCAATGTAAATATATATTTGTAAAGCTGTATGTGTGTACCATAGACCCATCCCACCATACACACACGTCACATACTCCTCAGTCTTCAATAGAGTATTTAAAATAGTGGAGGACAGCATTTTATGATGGTTCATGTCCAAAACCAGATAGTTAGTTAAAAAGTTTTATTTTGAAAGCTTATTCATTTGTTAAATGTGAAACTCCCAGATCCCTGAAGCATACAATTAAATGAGTATACCTTTGTTCAAATAATGAGAAACAATTAAGATAACCCAGTATAGACCTGTTTTGTATGCAGTTCGTCTAAATAACAAATAAATGCATTTTAGACTATGCTGATGTCCATTTTTCAGTTTCTGCCAAAGGACACATTTTAAGCCCCATTTCGACAGGATTAGCTTTACACAGGGAGTGGGTCCTCTATAATTTAAGTCTTCATTCCTAACAGCATTTTAACTGTCGTGAAAATGACTGGTCTGTAACAGACTTGGACATTCCGCAGGATAAAGACAAAAAAGCTTTTCCAATAGGATTCGGGAGAGACGTGGGGCAAATATGGAGCCCCTTAATAAAACATACAGATAAAATAATACAACTCAAGTTGTACCCCACAGCATATATCTCTGACCCCATGGGAACATTATACTTCCTTCGCACATCACCATAATTGTTATAAAGTATAGCAAGCTAGAAAGTCCTCTTCTGGAATTCCACCTATGTTGACTACGCTTGTTACATTACGTTGTAACGCTTGTAACGTAACGTTTCGTAAGAAAGTCTGCTAAGGTTGTTTTTTTACACTAGTTACATTGTAAACACTGGACTTTCACCCAGGAGACCACTGTTAGTGTCCTGTGTGAAACCAAGAGTAAACTTTGATTTAACGCCTTGTTACCTAACAATTAGAAAGAATGTCTACTAAGGGCAGATGTTCTAGTTAGTTATGTTTTAACGGTTGTTTTGTTACATTGTTACGTTACTACGTTATTATTTTAACTCAAGCCATGATGTTTTTATAATCTTAACTAAGCAGTTTTGATGCCTAAACCTAACCAATTGTTTCACAACTTTAACCACGTGGCATTATACATTTCGGCAAGAGTGATACAAGGCTCTTATGAAACCTATTGATAAAAGGTTTTTTTGGTCCCGTGGTTTGCAGAAACTTCCAAAACATTTTTTCTGATGTCTAGGTTTTGCACTTCCAATATTATTTTAACAACTACAGCCCAGAATGTCCAAGTTGGTAAATTGTGGTGCACATATCATCAACTCTTGTCGATCTGTGTCACATTAGTAAGACATACATAAAGTACTGGCCCGAACCCCCATCCCCCCCAAAAAAGAATAAACAGCGATCTTTCAGCCAGGAGACCGCAGCTCGTTCCCCGAGTCAAACGAGAAGTCAACGTTGATGTTTTTGTCAGGTAACTTGCGTACTTCTTTAACTTCCGAGGTTATTTTGACCCAATTAACTATTTAGTCCTTAACCTAACTAAGTGGTTTTGTTGCCTAAACCTAATCAAGTATTTCACTATGTATAATACGCATAAGAGGGTAGGCTAAACATTTAACTTGAAAGCATTTAGGCAACATTGTAATTTTACCTAAGAAACACTATAGTAATACTACAAAGGAATATTACAAAGGGTAATGTGAGTTACAAATACTTACACACTAACAACACAAGAGGGGTTTGTTTTCAGTTTGAGGATTTTTTATATTACAACCAGTTTTACATGGTTTTATAGGGCTGACATAAATGTTAACTTTAACATAGCTAGAGAAGGAACTATTGCACGCAATGTTTCTGTAAGTAATAACTTACTCAGAATGCTGCTTTATCACTTTTTGACTCGCTCGCCCGAACCTGTGATATTTTCTGCCTAAGCTGACCCGACTCCACCGGTTGTGGATCCACCCGTGCATCCCTGGTGGGCAGCAGTTTAACCATTCTTGTAGACTTTCTACATCTGTATTCGTCAACTCATATCGAGACTCATTTTCTCTTTCTGCATGCTCTTAATGCAATTTGGCCAAGGGATTTACATATTTATGCACACACAATATATACATTACATTTCTCCATACATTGCAGCCAGTCCAGGGGTCTCATTTATTAAACAGTGCGTAGGATCCTCACTAAATGTTTGCGTACGTTCAAAGGATGAAATGCACATATGGCAAAACATTTTCAGATCTATAAAACCTTGCATATGAATGAGCTGCTGATCAGTGGGTCTTTACGGTGAATCACGGAGACTACTGAGAGGAAGAACACTCGTTCACTCCCAATTCTTCCATTTACTCAGTCCTAACAGTGCCAGATTATCTATCGTGTAACATAAAACGTCACGAGTCTCAACGTAGTATTTATGTTTACAGCAGTCAGACTGATTGCTTCTAAAATGATCGCGACAATCAGTGGTATCCACAAGTTTGATAGGTGAACACAATTTATTTACTTATGTTTTCTTATGGCATTATGATTAGGACTGATAATGAGGATATGAACTGATCGTACGACAGCTGTCACTGGCTTTATTTACTAAATTACTAAAGCCGTTTATAGAAAACTAATGACGCTCTGTTCTGCAGTTCTTTAACACTATTTGACGTTATTTTACAGATGATCAAATTTAATCAGCTGCTCCACAGATGACCATGAGTGTCTGTAGTCCAGCCCTCTCTTCTGCGCTGAGGAGAGCCAACAGCGCTAATGAAATATTAAGCAAAATTTGATTTGAGGTTTTAGTTGACTCATATCTTTTAGAACAAAGACTTTCCGTACAGGTGTGCACATTCTCCCGTCAATATTCTTTTCATAGATCACAACGTTTGCGTGGGAAGTGGCATGGGCCCCATTTTTGTATGCAACGCACATGAATGAGACCCATGGGCCTCCAGGACCAGATTGTATGAGGGCAGTTGGCTGCATGACGCGGGTCGGCCGAGGCAGACTGAAGGCCCCGGCCCACTTTGTAAAATAATTGTCTTTGACGGAAAACACTAACTCTGGGAAAAATGCACTACATTCCTCTCGCCCATCAGGCGGAGACGTACAGTGGCTGTCTGTACGCTGTTAACACAGCCTGTTCCCAATGCTGGCACTCAGAAACCACACGGTGAGCGAGGCAAAAGATTTCCTGTCAGAGAGAAGAAAGTGTGTGTGTGTGTGTGTGTGTGCACCTTTCATCTCACCTCATGCTTCACTCTCTTTCCACTCCAGCTTCTCAGGGATTTCTTAATGACATTCCACTTTAAGCTTTCCTGTGACCCGTCAATCGTGAAAGTTAAAACAAAAGCACTGCGCACTTTTTCCTCGTCCAGAAACACTTTCAGTTAAATTCCTCTTGCAGCTGAGCAGATGCATCCTGTATAAATCACGTATCTGTCATTCTTAAATGGTAACCTCAATCTCACATAGAGCGGTTGGCATCCTCTTGTTTAACAGCCACACGGTTCTTTTTACCCCTCTTCCACCCCCTGCGGACCAGCGAACACTGCAACAAATGTCTTACTGGTTCCACAGCGGCCTGAATTTTAAATGGCTCCTGTTTATTTTACTGCTGCAAAATGTCTGGTATTTTGCAGAAAAAACGCCACGGGCGAGCAGAGCTTGATTTGGACCTCACTTTATCACTCGGCACATGCAAAAATCTGTGCTATTCAACAGGTAATCAAAAATGCTAAGAAAGCCAGAGGCAAGTGGGAATATCTTAGACTTAGAGTCACCTTGGGACCTCCATCTGTCGGAGCATATGCTGCTGCATTGTTATCCTTTCACTTTTCCATTCCATCTTCCGCTCGTTCCACTTCCCCATCTGCTCTCTGGCCTCCTCTGATATAATTTAGAGTCTGAAAATATCACAGGTTTCTGGACTGGTTTTGGTGTTATTCCAACACATTTTCATCCCAACTCATTACAGACCGGTGCTAGGTCACTTTCTAACGCACTGGGTAGCCCAGCATGTCAACCTATGTGGTGCTCCACTACGGTCACACTAAACACATGGTTAATGGTTTGATTTCAAACAAAAACACTTACCAGCACCACTTAGTTAGGTTTAGGTAAAACATCAGGGTTGGGCTTAAAATAAGTACACAAACACATTCAAATGTGAACAGCGAAACATCAGTACGTAAAACATGTAACTTCAAAATAACTACAACATAATGACATTTTAGGACTCAAACATCGGTCTAGCCTGTTAACACTCTTAACTGTACATCTGTGTCATGTACACAACTGCTATTTATAGGTAGATACTGGTGCGACATGTCTTTGGAAAGCTAAGATTCTTGTGATTCGATTTATGCAAACCATTTCAAGATACAATCACAACAGCAGGTACACTCAACGTATCTGTCAGACCACCAACCAACCAACAAGCAGTTACAAAATCGAGGCAACTCACCGATGAAGCTTCATAAAAATCCACCCCTCGATAATATTCCAACAAAAAAATGACATTGCCAAAGGTCCAGACGATCCAATCCAGTAAAATATTTAGTCCAAAACACATTATTACGTCCATAAATACCCACGGACTGCTGTTGCATCATTTCAAATTAGCCGGCAGATATGCCAAACTATCTATGTATTTTCGAACGTAACTTCAGTTTGCATGTAAACATTGACGCTCTCTGTGTCTCAAAATGGCGGCTGCACTCTGACCTTTCGATTGACACCTCATTTGACCTATTAGGAGCT
This sequence comes from Leptoclinus maculatus, assembly GCA_032191485.1. NCBI lineage: Eukaryota > Metazoa > Chordata > Actinopteri > Perciformes > Stichaeidae > Leptoclinus > Leptoclinus maculatus. Next base: position 19,188,704 of record JAVDOI010000013.1, read on the forward strand.
TCCATGTCCTCTCCAGATCCTACAATAGCCAACCAGAGTCCGGATTGAAGGACAGTACCTGCCCCTCTTCTTTCATGTAAAGCTCGAGCCAATTGCAACCTATCGTTCTGATGACTGAATAATGATATACAGCTTCAGGGGTAGATTTAGAGGCAGAACGAGGAAGTGCGTAAGCGCAAGTCAGGTACCTACGTCCGTGTGTTAAATGCAAAGTGTGGTTTTTGGGAGTTTTGGAGAATTTAGAAAAGTAAATAATGGCGAAATAACTTATAGATTACTGTATATCGACATAAATAAGCTTTAGTTTGAATTATGAATACACATTTCTACACAGCCTAGGTATGTTACTATGGTTACCATGGGTCCCCAAATGTCCTTTTTTGGAAAGCGCCTAGACATACTCTTAGTAAAACATGTGTAAAATATAAATTTTCTGTGGTATTGTTATCAAATTTGAACCTGGACTAGGTAAGGCTTCATGCTGTGGTCCCATTGTGTTTTCCAGCTAATAAGTCACAGCTATAGTCATCTGCAGGCATCTGTTTGCAAATAAATATTCAGGCGGAAATAAAAACCTTCTACTTCAGTGTGTTCAAACTTCTATTACTCAATACCAGTAGCACTTACAGTGATTATGACTGTTGGAGAAAAACGTCAGAGTGTTACCTTTCAAAAGAAACCAAAACCATGCATGTACTCCAAATGGTTCAAGAACAGCTTTCAATTTACTTTGAGTATGCCTTGGATAGGCATTTTAGGCAAATTTTACTGGAGTGGTAACAGGCTAGACCAGGGGTGTCCAAACTACGGCTAATTGCGGCCTCTTTTGATTTTTACTCGATTGCATGTGATGAGAGCATAGATGCTACAGATACCGCACAGCTGTTAATTGTTTTACGGTGAGTTGACGATGATTTTTGCATTACGGAGGAGCTACTTGATCTTAGGAGTCTAAAGAGCACAACAACGGGTAAGGACATTTTTGAAGCTGTGTCAGATGCAATTGACAAGATGGGACTTAAATGGGACAAACTGTGTGGAGCTACTGTGTGGAACGGATGGGGCTCCAGCTAAAGGAATGGCCTCTATGGCTAGCGCGGAGGTGAAGCTGTTAAAATGCACCGTATCATCCACCAAGAAGCCCTCTGTGCCAAGACAGTCCAGCTTGGCGATGTGATGGACACTGTTGTGAAAACTGTCAACATAAATCGAGCATGAGGGCTCTACCACAGAGAGTTTCAAGCTTTCCTCTCTGATATTGATGCTGAATACGGGGACCTACTCTACCATTCTGATGTGCGTTGGGCTCCGTGCTGCACCGGTTTTATTCCCTGAGATCAGAAATCAACCGGTTTTTGAAAGAGAAGGACCGAGCTGAGTAACCCTCTCTGGTTGGCAGATCTGGCATTTTTAGTTGATCTTACTGATCATCTTAACACACTGAACAAGAGCATACAAGGTAAAGACCAGCTTGTACCACAACTTTATGCACACATGAAAGCATTCGGTGTGAAGCTCCGTCTCTTTGAGACACAACTATACAACTTCAATGTTGTGCACTTCCCCACGCTGTCCGAAGTCAAAGTGCTTTTCCAAATGCCAACCTTTCTGCTAAAAAGGGGAAATATGTGTCCGTGATAACATCTCTTATGACAGAATTCAGTCAGCGCTTTCAAGATTTTTCTATCATTGAGAAAGACATCAAGCTGTTCTCGACTCCCTTCCTGATGGATGCAGAAGAAGTGGAAGAGAGTCTGCAATTTGAACTTATCAAAATGCAGTGTGACAATTCTCTGAAGAATCAAAATCAGCTTCTCTCCCTACCCGACTTCTACCGGAGCTTGGAAAAGGCCAAGTTTCCTCTGATGAGACGCCACGCAAAAAGAATGATGAGTCTGTTCCGCTCAACATACATATGTGAGCAAACATTTTCTCTGTTAAATCTGAACAAAAGCAGATTGAGAACCAAAATGACCGACAGCCATCTTCTGTGATGTCCTTCGCATCTCAACCACCAAACTGCCAGCCATCCTTCAGTCAGCATCACTGCTCCCACTGAGTGCAACGCTGTTCCCATTATAGGTGAGCCTGCTGTTTTGAGAATGAGCTGTCGACGCTTTTTGTTACAAAAACCTATTAATGGAAAGCTGTGATGTAGGCTGTTTTTTTTTTTCTTTAAGCATATTCAATTATCAAGCATAATTTAGCTACATTTGATTGATTTTGCTAATGTAATCGCCCCCCTTCCTGCAGCCATGTGCTCTCAATCGCCTCCAAACAGAACAGCAGGTTTAAGTCAAAATCTTAATGGAGTTATTATCCAACAAACATAAAAACAGTTACAAACTGAATCAAACTATTAATAACAAAACAAACATATAATATTCCATGAAATGTGAGATCCAATCCGAGCCAGCCAGGAGGATGGCATGCCTCCTCGCTGGCCAGCAGAAGATCTGATCTTCTTCAGAGTTTTTGACCCTTTCCCCCCTTGGAAAGGTATCGCACTCCATATCGATCAGCTCCCTGATTGGCTGAAACCCCCATAAGCCCATCCTGGACCGATGGCCCATTGTTCTACTCTTAACACCTCAACCGGCCACTTCCCAACCCCCACTCCAGCACATTCCTCAACCTGATCACACAGACACTAAAACACACTCCCACAAGTAAATATACTGTATCACATAATATCCATCATTAGGAGCGCATTAAAACTTAAATCCCTCACACTAACTTTAATACACTAGAGGTGAGGTGATATACCGCAGCTCTAGTGAGTGGCCTAGCCCTTCGTATATATTTTTCTGTATTTGGCCCTCAGTGAAAACATTTTGGACACCCCTGGTCAAGACCACCAGCCTCCTGGTTGGAAGTCCTGTGTTTGTTTGACCCGTTCACCTCCCCATGTGTGTATTTTTTCTGTCTTTATTCTTCGTCATCACACAGCCGGAGCATTTCCCCTGAGCATCTAATTATGGGTTTACATTATAGTTACTAGAAAGCCTGGTGCGACTCACAAAAATGGACAAAAATAGTTACTGCAGACTAGAAATAGAGAATAAATAAATCAACATTCAGCAGTCCCTCATTCTTTGCTACTTTCTCAATTAATTTCAGCTGAATGTCACATTTCCCCTTGTACAGGGTGTGGGGGCTGCCTCTTAAATAAGAATCAAGAGCAGCACTTTGTTATTATTAAAGATGCATTTCTTTTATTACTATTGGGAAGGCAATTTTTTATTGTTAAGGCACTTGTAAGATTTGTAAATATACCTGTGTTAACGTGGTTAGGAACTTGTTCTCAGGCTTCTGCCTGATCAACTGAAGACTGGGGAATCTGTACTGCCATGCACTGTTACACATGTGTATTTGGTTCATTGTGCTAAACTAAAAGGCAAATCCAGGCCTGTATGTATGATTTTCAAGTGGTAAAATGAAATCAATAAACCACTACCGAATGACTATCATCAACCAATATAATATCAGAAATAGTTGAGGTTCAACTAAGCAACTCTGTCTGAGGAAAGACATGAGATGAAATGAAAAGATTTAGAAACCAAGTGTTCTAAAATGAATTTGTTTGTATGTAACATTTTAATTCAGTTTATATTTGAATAATGGTCACGATTCATGTACGAGCCACTTAGACGTCATTTCCCTAAATGCAAAACAAATAACTATTATTTTAAAATAAGAATTGATTAAACTGTGAATAAATATTACCCAGCGAGAATGAATATCATACCAAAACATTTAGCAAATGCTTAGAATAGAGTAGGGACTGTTCTTTGTGGATCCACTTAACCTTTGAGTTTTTGATGAAATTGGCTTTACTTCTTCATCAGTCAGGTTTTCATCCAAATTAACACATTTAAACAAAATCGTCAGACAATCCGCAAAAGGAAATGCAAATGAATGGACCTTTCCATCCACTGCTGTTTTTTCAATCAGGAGAGACGAGTAAGATGAAGAAAATATTATCTGTAGTCTTGGACTCTACAGGGAGATTTGTAATCGAGCCGTCTGCCCTGAGCAGCAGCAAGATAAATCCCCCTCTGGAGTCTGGACACTGGTGGCTGGTGAGGCTGATGAATCTGTGAAGACTGGGCAGGTGATGCGTAGATGGAGGGGCACGTGTAACAGCATCATTAACGTACTACATGCAGAGAGACAGCAGCAAGATGATAGGCTAATGTCAATGTTTTGTTGTGCTGATCAGAACAGCTGGCACACAAAAACATTCTACATGGCAATAAAAGAGGTGAATGAAGAGTCTTTGTTTTCTGTGGGTGTAAGCAGCTGATAAAGTGTCCCATGTCAACAGTGAATATTTTTAACAATTCGTAAGTGTACCGATGCTACTGTTGTCATTTTTTAATCAAAATACTGCATTCAATATTTTAAACTTACATGTGTTTGTGTTTCATAACTCTCTAAAACACCATGATGACCAAGATGAGTGGAAATAAGGGATATGTGGAATTTTCCCAGTCTTACATATATCAATATATATACATTTACTCTAAAAAAAAGTGGTTCTTGTTTCCATTCTGGCATCTTTTATGTGCCTTATTTTTCTCCCATACAATAACATGCCACTGCTGCACTCCAGATAGATACCATACTGAACATTTGGGAAATCTGACTGTCTGCGAAAGACCGACTTTCCACTTCTGGAAGATAAATTGTAACTGCTGTTCTTTATTTATTCAGGGGAGTCTCATCACATTCAAGTTTCCCCACCGAGTTATTTAGAGCTGTTTATTATTGTGTATAAGTTACAGGATTAATTGTATTGCAAGTCTTTCACAGCAAGTTGCATTCATAATAAAAAACTTGGAACAATTGCATGTAACGCATGGAATATGTAAATCACTGATTTAGTCAGTTTTTTCAAATGTTGATCCATCCAGAGCTCCTCGTACACTATTTGTCCTCCCCATACTAAAGTTGTTAAAGTGTAACTGCACCCCCAGGTCTCTCAAGTCCACCCACTGAATTTAGAAAAATGCAAAAAAGTGGGCAAGAGTCTGGAAGAAACCCCGCTCACTTCCATATGATGAAAGCCTTGATGCAGCGTAGACAGATATGACAGCTACAGTAGCTTGGAACTTCATGATATGGCTTGGGGCAATGAATTGGATGAATTTACATTCATGTTCTGCTCATTTTCTGTAACCAGTGTAATGTTAGCATGAAAACATGGTGGAATTATCAAGCTAACATTAGCGGGCTAACTAGCTAGTTGCTAAATGAGAAGAAAGAAACAACTTTATGCTTCAACTACACACTATTGTCACTGCGTAGGAAAGCACATGGCTATCGTCAAATGATCACTGATTCACCAGATTTTGGTGTCTTCACGTTTATTATCCAGAACATAGAATGTAAAGATCAGGTGTGTGCTGTGCTGTAATGCTACATAGTACAACCAGTACAAACTACACTTACAGAAACAGAAGAATCTAAACATACTGTGTATTGCTAAGTAATGTCAAATCCAGCTGTGGCACCATTTAACAGTCTACATTTCCAAAGCCACATTTGCACTTTAATTTGTCCAGCAGACAGAGGCCCTCCGCCTGCCAACTGTATGCTAAAGGGGGCTTCAGATCATAAAAGAAATATGAGTCCGTAATAAAAAAAATTGCATTGGTATTGATGCATCATTTGAGTTTAATTCATTTTAGTTCAAATCTGATGAAAATGAGGACAGATAAAACACTCACAGGGACACATGCAGGTTTGTTTCTGACTCCTTTGGAGACACGTCAAACTAAAGGCCAGTTACCGGGGACAACAAAAGCTGTGTCCCCAATTTGGGATAAAACTGATATTTGGGTCAGTGATTAAGGTTCGAGTTAAGCAGGGTGTGATTATGGATAAGATTTGTGATCGTGTAGGTCTCCAGGAAATTGCATGTATGGCCCGATCACCTTGCCTACACCTTGTGGCGACTGTGGCTCAGTGGTAGAACAGGTAGGTACTCCTTCAATCAGAGGATCGGCGGTTTGATCCCAGTCTCCGCTAGTCCATGTCGATGTGTCCTTGGGCGAGACATTTAACAGCATTCATACACCATGGGTATGAATGTTAGATGGTGTTTGGTTTGTCTCTGTCTCTTTGACTTTGTAAAAAGGGCTCATTCTAAGCTAATGACACAAGTCTTAGTGGCAGGTGATTGTACACCAACGAAAACAGTTGTGCGGCAACTGTGGCTCAGGATGTAGAGCGGGACGTCCACTAATCAGAAGATCAATAGTTGGATTTCCAGTCCTGAAGTCAAAGTGTCCTTGGGCAAGATGCACAACACCAAATCAATCTGGAAGGCTGTGCCCTCGCTGCCTGCGTGTGAATAAGCATTTAGATTAGATCCTGATGAGCAGGTTGGCACCTTGTATGGCAGCCTCCGCCCTCAGTGTGTGAATGGGTAAATGTTGGCATATAAATACAACTCCATTTACCTGTTGTGGATATTATATTCCATTTCTGCTAACAGATCCCCTGACATTCTACACACTGGATCTTTTTAACAAAACAATCCTAGCAGCAGTGACTGAGGATGTAGCTATAGTAGATTCTGTATATTGTGAAGCAGCAGAGCAGAAGTTTGAATGAATATCTACTCAGGATAGAGCTCGTCCTCCAGACTCCCTGGGTGTTTGTGTGTGCATGTGCTCCCAGTGGAGCGAGATTTATCTGCTGAGCCTCAGCGAGCTGATTATGTCTACTCCAAACAAAGCCCACTCTTCTTTCTGCTGTCCTACAACAAGCCTCCTGACAACAATGCTCTTAACACTTTATGCAATATTCTAACACGGTTTGTCACGGTTCTAAAGAAAACGTCTATGAAGTAGAAAGATACAAAGTTTTTTTATATTTTGTAAATCAATTCCAGGTAAATCTTGGAACCTCCCCCCCCCCCCCCCCCCTCCTGCTCTCTGTGGGGCTTAAAGAGATGATAGTTTTTCTCCCCATCCAACACATGGCTCAAGAGCACTAACTGGCATAAAAGCTCCCTTGGACTGACTTTTACACAAGACAAAATATCAGTTGAATTTCTTTAATATTTGCTGTGAATATTTATGGCTAAATCCTCATGTTGTGTTTTCTGTAGTGCTATTGTTATGGTTAATGTGAGCATATCACACAACCTTAGTAAATAAGTGTGACAGTGATTCTGTCTGTCCCTCCTCTCCACACACATGTTCTATTATGCAGGCACCTGACTGCCCCAACCATCTACACACCAGTGTACCTACCTCATCAACCCTGCAGTATAAAAACCGTTGGTTACGTCTTGTGACTCAACATTCTATGAGTGTAGGCGTAGCCCACTAAGAGCTGTCGCTATTGGGTTTGTCCCTGCGTCCCTTGTGCATTGCAGGAGTGTCCGCACTTATAAACCGGCTGTGCGACCGTGTTTCTGCTCCCAATTTAAACCAGCATATCTTCAGCAGGCGTTGGTGCAGCCAGAATGAGCCAAGGCTTAGAGGGCTACACCTACACTCATAGAATTTGGAGTAACAATGTGTATGTAACATTAACATTAAAATGAATTTTGCAGCATGGCACTGTACCCGGGTGTACGCTGCTCTGATGGAGGCTGCGTGCTGCCGAGCTGCCACCACGCTGTCTGTTCTCACCATGACATTGCTGTTGTTTTTAGCAGTGGAGCAAAAGTGTTTCAGCACCGTAGACAGCTCCAGACAGTTTATGGGGGGGGAGTGGAGGACTTCCATTCCCCACCGTCTACTTGGCACTTGCACATGTCACCCCCTCCAGAGAGGGACGCGTCTGTGTAAACTGATATGTGTGATGTCACTGTCCTCCGACGATGGGACACGGAACATGACAGCAAGCATTCTGCGCTGTGTCCAAAACAGTCGTGCTGGAATATCACCAGTAACTCCCCCCACTGGATGGGAAGTGGTTGATTATTCTTTAATGAACTCACATTTTAAGTGACTGGGCTGTGTCTGCTGCATTGTGACTTGCGTGTGGAGCGGCAATCCTTTGATTAGTGTGGGGAGCCTGTGTTTGTGTGGGAGAGACTGAACAATGCTCAGTGGCAACATAAGTACGCTGGCTGTGAGGAAACTGCTCTTTAGAGGAAAGTCGTTGGCCCTTAAAATTGCCGTCGTGTTTTTGTTGCTCAGCTGGAATGATACATGTGTTGAGTACATCTCTTCACTGCCACGGACACTGGTTGGGTTGGACTAGGCGGGGGCCTGCAGCTAACTCTCAATGCCTGGCAGATTTAAAAAAAAAAGTGCCGTAGCCTTGAAGTCCTCTCCACAGGAAAGTGAGCACAGTCTGGCGGCATGCGGGGTAGCTGCCAAAGACTGTATAAAATGTGGACGTAGTCTCCGTGATGTCAGGCCAGGTTTCTGAGGCGCTGTTGTGAAGCTGACATGGGTAGCTGCAGCCGTCACCTGCTTGGCAGTGACGACACAACCTAACTCTAAAAATCTGCAAGGATAAATATATGGTTGGTTTCAGCTTGATTTGTAAATGTACATTTATCGAACATCAACAACTCTTTTCATGCTGCGAAAGATATCGCGTCCCAAAGTGCTGTCTTTAGCTTGGATGCTGAAAAGGCTTTTGATAGGGTTGAATGGGATTAGTTGTGGGGAGTATTGGGAAGATTTGGATTGGGGATAAACTTTATTAAATTGATCCAGTTACTCTATAAAAATCCTACGGCTATGATTGTTACTAATGGGATTGCTTCCCCCCCCCCGATTTCACATTACATGTTCCTGTTTTTCCAATAGCTTTCAATGACACCAGTCATGTCATTTCCTTATATGCTGATGATATTTTATTATATGTTGCCCTACCTCTATCCCTCATATTTACATTTTTTATTATACTATATTCATCCCAGAAGGGGAAATTGGTCTCTGACCCATCCCTGTATATAGGGAGCAGTGGGCTGCCCATGACAGGCGCCCAGTGAGCAGTTATGGGTTCAGTGTCTTGCTCAGGGACACTTAGCAGCCAAGGATCGAACTGCCGACCTTGCGGTTACCGGACGACCCTCTCTACCCAGTGAACCACGGTCGCTCCCAAAAAAGCAGCTTTGCGGATTTGAGTTCCTTGTCAGGTTATAAAATAAACTGGACCAAATCAGCTCCTTTACCATTAAATCAACATTTGATACAGAGGTCCCTACCTTTTGATATTCCAATTGTTAAACATTTTAAATACCTTGGAATTTAAATTTTGAACTCCCTTGATGCAATCATCTCAAAAAAGTATCTGGGAATCTATAAATGTATTGAATCTGACCTTAACAGATGGACTCACAGTTCAAAATCGCTACAGACTCGGGTTTCAATTGTGAAGATGGATATTCTACCGAGGGTCCATTTTTTCACATCTATGATACCCCTTTCTCCACCATCTAATTATTGGAATAAACTTCACTCCTTAATTTCGAAGTTTATATGTGGCGGGAAACAACCACGGGTTAAAATGACCACATTACAAAGGCATAAATCTAAAGGTGGTCTTTCAGTACCAAATTTTAAATACTATTTTTGGTCTTTTGTTTTGAGACCACTTTCAACCTGGTTGAATCCAGATGCATCAGTATCTTGGAAACCAATTGAAGAAAATCTTGCCTCACCACGCAGATTAGAGGACCAAGTTTACTCTAATATCCAAACTCTGCCTTGGCCTAATTATATCATTTACATTATCAACATGGCGCATCGCTGAAAAGGAGACCAAAACTAATTTTAAATGGCATCTTGATAGCCCAAAAAGGTACATAAACTAGCAGATATCTTTAATGAAAATGGTCTGAGGTCATTTAATGATATATACGCATTACATTCAATTTACCTGGGTCATCATTCTTTCTATACCTACAACTAAGATCATCACTCAAAGCATATGGGGTACCATGGAATGATCCTTTGGGATCACATCACCTACATACTATCTTGAATACACGAGAGAGAGAGAGAGAGAGAGAGAGAGAGAGAGAGAGAGAGAGAGAGAGAGAGAGAGAGAGAGAGAGAGAGAGAGAGAGAGAGAGAGAGAGAGAGAGAGAGAGAGAGAGAGAGAGAGAGAGAGAGAGAGAGAGAGAGAGAGAGAGAGAGAGAGAGAGAGAGAGAGACTCCTGGCCCCTTTATATAGTAGAAGGAAATGAATCATAACCAGACTAGGTGCAAATGGAAGGGATATTAGAATAAATGCTGAATCGGACCAGCAGGGAGGAGAACATATGATTCTGTGTGGTCAGCTAAAGACTATTAACCCTAACCCATGATGTAGCCAACACTAACACTAACACATAGCAGACACAAACTCCGTGTGCAGGGAGTGGACGGGCTGGTATCAAACAGGAGAGAGAGAGCTGCTCAGTCCTTAGAGGAGAGCCTCTATGACGTCACTGCGACACTTTGCTTCTCTGTAGTGAGTGGAGACCTCACCCCTTGTGAGCTGAGGTTATTGCTGAACCAGATAACATGGTATAAGAAGAAGTGGAGGATGAGAACTGAAAACAAAAATCTAACCGATCTATGATAGTGTTTCAATACAGCGAGTTTTAATTGTTGTAAATATATATATCTGGGAAGACCCCCCCACGTATGACATGATAGGACAAACGTTTATATAACATACTGAAGATAAGATTGATTGCTGGCTTTGGTTTGTGAGGAAAAAACATTTGTGCACAGGTGAAGGGGCTGTAGATGTATTAACCCTTCACCTGTGTGTTCACCTGCTGTATTGACACACAATAGTTCTGTCCCTGTTCACAAAACCAGTAATCCTACAGCATGAACACTCATGGTTATGAGATTGTAAGGTATTGTAATGACAGTTTTATTAATATCGTCTCTCTCTGGCAGAAACTTATCTTGTAAATATATCTCCATATTTTGTCACCTTTATTTATTTTCTTAAATCCGAGCTATTGGTCAACCTTTACTTCTGTGAGTTTTAAAATAATACATTCTCAACAACAGTCTGCGAGAGGGATTTAACTTGGCAGACCAGGGACAGCCTCTCAGTGTGGGAGGACCCCATCGTTGGACCTCTCCCCAGCAACAGATCCTCATGAAGCATCGCAACCACCGGCTCCAGGTTGGCTTACAGAGGCCCACGGTGAACGTGGCTAGCGGCTCCTACTGTGAACTTTACAGCAGTGATTCTCAACTGGTGGGTCACGACTCGTTTTCAGTGGGTCGTGGGCCTTTGCCTGAAGAAAAAAGGGGATTTTGTTATGCAGCGGAGTTATTCACACTCCTTAACAGTATTTGGCGTTAATGCCTTGTAATGCTAATAGACACCCGCCATTTCACAGTATAGAAGAACACCCACAAAGTTTGTTTTCATGCTAATTGAGCGAAATGCAAGTATGACACCGACTACATGAGATATGAATTTTCTGACATTGAGGACAAAAGAGGGCAAAAACCTCAGTGTGTTTTGTGCAGCGAGGTTCTGGCACAAGAAAGCATGAAGCCGTCAAAACTGAAGCGGCATTTGGAAACAAAACACCCTTCTCTCAAAGATAAACCTGTTGAGTACTTTTGAAGACGACTTCAAGACCTGATGACGTCACAAAAGTGTCTCACTTACCTGCAGCCATGGACATGGACGTGTTAGATCAATCCGCAGAGGATGAACTGAAAACTATACCTCTGTCTAATGACACTATAAGTAGACGAATTGAAGACATGTCGGATGACATCAAACAACAGACCACAGCTCGAATTAAGGCAAGTGGTCATTTTGCATTACAAATGGACGAATCTACAGACAGTCACCAAGGTGCAGAAGTTCTTTAATGAACACTTCCTTTTGAAGAACTAATGTTAGAATTGAAACCCTAACAAAGGTTACTAGAAAGATACACACAGCAAAGTGCAGATCTGCAATGACCACTGCTCGTCATATAACAGACGTCATACAATCTTACCAAAAAACAAGTTAAACTCACCAAGCTGTCTGCCACAATAGCAGCAGTGTGTGTTCTGGTAGTTCCGTCTGCGGTTAGCCAAAAATACCATTCAAATCAATAAAATTGAGCCAATAACAACCTATGATGTAACATTACACAACCAATGGGATGTGAAGTGTTGTAAAACACTCATTAAGCAGACGCTTTTATCCAAAGCGACTTACAATTCAGATTCTATCACACCGTAGGCACCGCTACGGGAGCAATTTTTGGAGTTAAGTGTCTTGCTCAAGGACACATCGACATGCGACTAGCGGAGCCGGGGATCGAACCGCCGATCCTCTGATCGGAGGGCAGCCCTGCTCTCCACTTAGCCATGGTCGCCCACTCCACTCCATTGAACCTCAAAAAACAAGCGGCGATGTATGCAAGCAAGGGCTTAAAGTAGTCATATATTACAGTTTATAGAATCTTCCCATAACACACTCATACAATCTTGCCAAAAAAACAAATTAAACTAACAAAGCTGTCTCTGACACTTTTACTACAAGCATATTATTAAGATTGTCAGTGTTTATCAGAATAAGAGACTCTGGCAGTCACATACTGTATGTTAGTGTAAAATAATGTAAAAATCTATTTTCCTTACAGATGGATCTGGTTGCCTTTAAAGTTGATAAAGATAGTAATTACAGATATGTGTGTTATTTTTATTATAAAATATATTGGGATAGTAAGGTGACAAATAGCATACTTTCTAACGGTAAAAGGTTTTATTTACATGCATAAATTGATGCACCTGCTCGTTGGCGCAGACGGAGTCTTTGTGCTTTCTCGCCCCACAGGTTCCCATGGATCGTGGTTTCATCTGGACTCTGGTCCTTCCACCCGCCATGGCCCTGCAGATACCTACTACCTATTTTATTATTAACATTATTAACCACATTACCGTTGCCACTAAATGCACATTACTGACTTTGTTTCTTCCCCGGAGTCTTTGTGCTTTCTCTCCTCACAGGTTTCCATGTATCGTGGTTTCATCTGGACCCTGGTCCTTCCTCCCGCCTTAACCCTGCTGACTCCCACTAATAAATAACACTCTTATTATTACTTACATTACTATTTCATATTACCGGTCCCATTAATGCACATTATTGACCAGCTTTTTCACCAGAGTATCTGTGCTTTATCGCCTCGCAGGTACCTCTGATCCGGGCTGTACCTGGACCTGGTCTTTCCACCTGCCGTAGTTCTGTCATACATTGAATGTGTTGAAATTACATTGCATGTGTTGTAATTTTGTTATGCTGTTCAACACTTGACATCTATTGCACTTCTGTCCATCCTGGGAGAGGGATCCCTCCTCTGTTGCTCTCCCTAAGGTCTCTTCCTCTTTTCTCCCCGTTAAAGGGGTTTTTTGGGGGAGTTTTTCCTGTTCCGATGTGAGGGTTCCGGGACAAGAGGATGTCATGTGTACATATTGTAAAGCCCTCTGAGGCAAATTTGTAATTTGTGATTTTGGGCTATACAAAATAAATTTGAATTGAATTGAATTGAATACCATTGGCCAGAGTACACTAATTTAAAAGAACATTTTCGGGGGCGTGGCCCCAGACTTCATCACTTTGTGCCTCTGGCGCTTGGCATCGCACTACCTGGACCCAAGTAAGGAAAGAGTTCATTCAACTTGTTTTTCCACAGGCACCCATGCGTACGCACACAAGTCCAATCGCAGAATCCTCCTGAGGGACTTATTGAAGTTAAAAGAAATGCAGTTATTTTACAAAGCAACACATGTATAGTCATGATATTTTAAAGCCATGGCAGTTAGTGGAACAATGGGGTTTGCTGTGAGAAGAATTCACACAGTAGAGTTAAAAGCTGATTGCGTAGATTGAGGTTGATTGATGTATCGCTTGATCTGTGTTAAAAATATACAAGTTACTTCATTTTGTGTGATATAAGTGTGAAGTTATATATACCGTGTGTCACTCTTCTGGGTATTCTGTACAAGTGAGTTGGCCAGGTTGCAGTGTTGATTAATTTACTTCTGCTGAAACAATCTAAATGTAAATTGGACCTCTCTATCTGTGTCTCCCAGACTGTAATGAGAAGAGAATTTAAATGACCTGGTTGCTTTTCATCCATTCCGACGCAAAGTAAAAATTTACAGAGAAACGACTTCTGTGTAAACAAAAATAAATTAAGAATATCAAAGGGCTGAAAACACTCTGGAGACTTATGCAATGAAAAGTTTTATCAGGATGGTTGTACATAGTAATCATTTGGCAATGATTTAAGTCGAACTGTTACAGGATCAGCTGTCTAAAGAATGCAGACTGATGAGATTCGACCAACCTGATGAGATTCTTCTTGCACCAACCTTAAAACAAACTTAACATTTTAGCCCACAATTGGTACATTTCCAGGTATTCCCTCTGCCGCTATTACAGTCCAGAAAGCAAAAAACATTCCAGCTTCTATGGGTAACTACCATAGCTTTAGGCAGCAGGCAGAGGAAGATTATTACCATTATCCAATACTCGTGTCTCAATATTGAGTGGCATGCCATCACAGGACCGACCAGGGGCCGCTTAACCAGGCCAACCAGGGGCCGCTTAACATCAAGCTATCTGGTTACTCAGGGCCGTCCTGCATATCTGTTACTAGCAAAATACCGGTTTCCAATTTCTATTAAAAAAGTCATAGCATGCTCATTTTCAGGTTTATAGTTTTAATTTGGTGTCTACTAGAACATGTTAACATGCTCTAGTATGTTTTTTTTAACATGCTCTGTTCAGAAAATTGTATTTCTCTAATAGCTTTACTTATCAGACAGTTATTGCCATATTTATACTATGAAATGTTTGTCAAAACTGCAGAAAATTAAGTAAATACTGTGGAGAATATTGTATAATTCCTATATACAAAAGTCATTATTTACTACTTATAGTAATAAATTACTAGCAGTCAGGATGGTAAACTTCTTTTTTTACATGCATGAAATCAGTGTTTTAAAAGTGGTATTACATGAAAACGTGAACGAATATGTTTTCTATCTCTAATCACAAGATTACGGTGTAAACATTACCTGAAACATAAAAAATAAACTCTTACATGTATGCTATTAAAAAGTACAATTACAAATTATTACTAATATTATTTCTGCTTCCTGCAGTTTATGGCTAATCAAATGAAAATAAGAAAGATAAAAAATCGGTGTCAAACGTATCAATAGATTACATTACGCGACTACTTCACGAACTGCTGTGAGACTGGGTTGTAAGCTAACATTAATGTGTCAAATGATACAGCACTGTGCCTGCAAAACGCCGGGAAGAACACAGCTAGCGAGTAACAATTGATACATTAACAATGCATTTTTAAAAAATATAAAAAAAATCAGCTTTGCAAATGTTTCATGAAATAAGGGATATTTTTGTCCCAACTAGCTGGCCTTATTGTTTGCCCCAAACACAAAAACATGAAATGCATCACTAATGTGTGCCAAAAGTCAAATTTGGTGAACACCAAATGGAAAGTTTTCATTAACTAGATCATTTCATTCATCTTTCTTCTTTACATGAACTCGGTAAAAGAATCCACATGTTTTTGACCTTTCCTCTTGAGTATTTCACAGTGTGGTAATAGTACTTTTACTGAAGTAAAGGATCTGGTTTTAAGACTCAAAATAAGTTCACGCCTCCTGCAGGAAACACCTCATACTAACACAGTGTTGCCTCAGAGGCAGGTCTCCTTGGCTGCTCCCAAATCCTAAATCAAGACCACAGTCAACCAGGTCTTATCCATTTTATTTGTTGATTTCACTCTTTTATCTTTTAAGTGAATTTTCTCAATTAATTCCCTAAATGGATTTAAAAGTATAATCATATTTTAATCTTGATTTCCCATGTAAAGCTCCTTGTACCTTTGCTTTGATCTTTGTCTTCTTATTTTTTTTTTTTTTCCCTTTATTTGACCGTGTAGCTGAAACACTTTTAATCAAGCCTCAAATGTTCGATGAAAAGTAACCACCACTCTGTGTCCTTTATCTTCAAATCCTGATTCATTTTTCATGATCATCATTCATCATCATTCAATTTCTTTTTTCAAGATCATTGCTGTCAATGTTATTTATTTGTAGACCATGTGTCTTTTACTAAAATGTAGAAAAAACCTTGGGAGTGAATTTAAAACACAATTTGTATTGTTGTAAACTTTGGGAAAGGCAATTCAAAGAGAGATCCTCTGTCCACGGACGGCTGGGTGTGCTACAAGGTCTGCAAAAGCCGGAGTTCCTCACGTTCTCTTTTCTGTCGAAGAGGGAACAGCATTAGCATTTGGATGACACTTATGTATGGGATTGGATAAAGTAATTCCAATTACTAACAGGATGTTCTTGTGTAGCATAACCTTATGCTGCAGAATGACCATAAATGAGTCCTTGACGATGTCAATTAGGAGTTCCTCACGGTCTCCTGAAAGTCAAAGACTGAGCAGCATTAGTAAATGTAACTAGTTTGGGATTGGATGGATTTATAGATTTTAAATGTGTGTGTGCGTGGTGTGGCTTTATCTGAGCCATGGGTGAAGCATGAGCTGCTCCAGGGTAGGCCACCGTGCAGTTGCAACACTGATCGGGGTCTTCATTCAAACACGTTCGCAAGAAATTCTGGCAATCTGGAGAGAAAATAGGAGAAGAAAGGTGAGAGTGACGGCTACAGTGATCCTTCACAACTGGAAAAGTAAAATATTTGTGAATATGTTTTTTCTTACTGTCAGACAGCATCTCGCTTGTCAGATTGTCAGCGAGTTTCCGATGAACTTGGTGGTCTCAAATTTGGCATTACTGTGGAGCATTTCAAACAGGACCACTCCCATCTACCACACCGTGGTGGGTCCGGCTCTGTATTTGCAATGGCTGTACCACTCTGGAGGAATGTGGGCAGAGGTACCTAGAATATATAGACATAATAATAATAAGACAGTGAGGAGCGTTGTTTCAATGTAAAAGTCACAGCTGGGCAGTGGCGGGCCGTCAGGGCCTGCAAAGCCTTCTCTGCTGGCCTGAACAAAATCACAAAGTTATAGCTATTTTATTATTTCATTTTTTTTCATAAATACACTACATGTATTCCAAATATTTTTTCCCATTAGCTTTTTATCTCATTGCACAGCTACTGTCTTCCTCAGTTGCTCTGCTTCCAGCGCAGCTTGTTTTAACTCTCGGGGGTCTATGAGCGCAGCGATGCGTTAGCGGCGCTCACAGCGGTGCGTAAGCGGCGCTCACTCTATGTTTCTTTTAATATCTCCGTCGAAAAACGGCACAGAAAAATGTTTCGAAAATCTGTAGAAATCTGTAGATTCTCCACTTCCGCGTCCGTATTCTCACGAGATAGTACGAGACTCACACAGCGAGATGTGATGCTTATGACGAGCTTATGACGAGCTTACAGTTCATCATGTGACGATCTGGGGGACGGACTGTTTACATCGTGTAGTGTAGCTTGTTAGCTCGTTAGTTAGCACGTCTGCTAACGGCAGCGTTCTGAGACAGCTGTAGCTTTATGATTACAGACATGTAAACACACAGTTAGTGGAGTCTGCGTGACACACAGCGAGCTATGATGCTTATGACGAGCTTATGGACTGGGTGAGTTGTTTACATCGTGTAAGCTTGTTAGCTCGTCCGTTAGCTCGAGCGTGTAGCGTGTAGCTTGTTAGCTCGTCCGTTAGCTCGAGCGTGTAGCTTGTTAGCTCGTCCCCCTGGGGATGAATAAAGTATCTATCTATCTATCTTGTGTGTGTGTGGAGGAAGAAAGGACAAAGGGAGTGAGAACTTTACTTAGTAATGACTGTTCAATATTACAGAGAGGATTCACAGCTGCCAGGGTGCAGTGCACTACCAGGGTGCCCTGCACTACCAGCCCAGACAACAAAGTAAAGTGACAGTCCCTCTACAGGTGAGAGTAAATTACACTTACTCAAAAAACGATATTACAAAATTTGGTTTGAGACATTTATTATACATCTATCTACTATTTTATTCATATATTTCACTACTTGTGTGAACCTAAGACTTTAAAAAAAAAATTTCAAACACCAAAACAGTTTGTCCACATGAGTAAAGTAGAGATTTGAAGAATTTCAAAAAATTGGACTTCCAACTGTTCAGCTTTAGGGCCAAATTGCACAGTGCACAGTGCCTTAGGACAATTGGTGCCTCATTATATAGATAGCTGAGATTGTTCTGCACATTTTGATATAAGACATGTCTATGTAGCATATATGAAAGTGCCTTAAAAGGTGAGTTTAAGAAAACATAAAAAAATCCAAAAAATGGCCTAGTTCCCAGAGGGTTAAGTAGAGCTTTTATCCAATCAGATTTCGCCCCTATGCTGTCTCTAAGTAAAAAAATCTGCCCGGAGGCCTTCAGAATTACAAGTGAATCCCTTTGCCGTTTAAGTAAATGAGGACGATAGTGTTGATTGTCACAGTCTTCAACCAATCAGATTTTTTGTTTGACATGTTGGGCGTATTCTTTGACATGTCAGAGCCTTCTAGCTGGCCTACAAATACGTCATCATTAACATGCGGCTTGATTGGTCAGTGGGCTAGCGTGACTGTTGTGAAACTAGCTAGCAGAACTTTGTAGTAGTAAGAGTTACAGTTTAAAGATATGTAAGAAGTTTTTACGTGACATCACATTTTTAGCGGTTTGGCATGTTTGGCGGTGACAATCTCAA
Source organism: Leptoclinus maculatus (assembly GCA_032191485.1). Taxonomy (NCBI): domain Eukaryota; kingdom Metazoa; phylum Chordata; class Actinopteri; order Perciformes; family Stichaeidae; genus Leptoclinus; species Leptoclinus maculatus. The sequence continues at coordinate 19,207,379 of JAVDOI010000013.1, forward strand.
TATCTACTGCCTCTGTCGAGCGGACATTTTCAGCCCTCAAATGCATTAAAACGTATTCAGGAAGTACAATTGGGGAGGCTCAACTGTCATCACTGGCGTCCATGAATCGAGAAGGACCTCTTGCTGGAACTGAACCCATGTACTGTACAAATGTTTCATTGAACTCTTTGTAATCAAAAAAAGGAGGATGGACTTTGTCTTTAAGTGAACAGCAGCTTTGGTAAGTGAACTGCTTTTGTTGTTTTACATCTGCAGTAGCGTTACTACTGTGTTCATTTTTCTATTGTGTCGTTTTGATGATATGGTTAATATTGTTCCCTCTGATGTGAATAATATTTGAATGGTGCTCTTCAGTGTGTGGTGGAATACGTGTTTTAGCGCTGCAGTTTTGCTGGAATGTGCAGAGGCCTGTTGAATCGTGTTATTTGGGTTTTATGTTATTCTACCTGCTTTGTTGTCATATAAATATATGTGACTGGTTCTTGTGAGTTTGTTCTTGTCATTGTGTTAATTACATTGATTTTGACTATATGCATTGTCCGTTAATGACGCAGCATCCTGTCATGCTGCGTAATAGTGATAGACTTGCATCCTTCATAGTTTTGCGTGTATTCATGTATCTGCACTCACAGTTAGTGTATTTGTAGCCCTCATAGGTGTTGAGCTTCATGTAACATTTTATTTCACTTGTCAAATGTTGCAGTGTTATGTGAATATGTGGTTTTCACAAAACAAAATAAAAACCCGTAGCTGTGGCGTCATAATGAGGTTATTAGGAGGTGGTTCACCTGTAGTAGACAGCACTGAAGGCCCAGGTATAAAACACACGGCCCGCCACTGCAGCTGGGTGAAGAGCAGGAGTAAAGCTAGACGTCTTACCGTAGAAGAGGCGGTAAGAGGCTCCTTTCTTGACAAAGCAGCTTAGACCAAAGTCAATAAGGCGAACGTGGGGGATGTCCGAGCCGGTCTCAATCAAGATATTTTTATATTATAATGTCCTAGAGTTCAACTGGTGCATCAACCAGCTGTTTAAGTATGATCTGACAGACAAAAAGAGAGAGAGAGAGAGAGATGAGGGATCAGAGAGGGGGGGAGGGGGTTGACATGTTTTCATGGCTGTGACTCTGAGCTGGCTACAACTACAAGTTACAAAGTTTCTAAAACCATCTTTAAGCCACAGGCAGTGAAATACACAAGAGGTTTTCCGTAGATTGGGTAATAACCTCATCTGTTGAGGTGACCTGCTTCTTTGTCTACAACCTGTTTGATTGCCTAAAACCTGAACCCTCAATTGCAAAAAAGAATTCCCTTAAGTAGCCCCCCAGTTCCTGTAAAAAGTTAAAAAGACACAAAAGAGTCCTCCAGAAGCTCACCTTGGCCTCCTCCTCTGGTCAGGAGACACCGTTGCCTTCAACATAGTTTAGTAGGTCTTCGGCAGGGATCGGTCTCTCTTGCATGGGGGTGCTAATGGACCAAATATTTGATCACTCACAGAATAGTATAGTGTAAGATAGTATTTAATAATAAATGCACATACATGTACCAATATATAAAGTGCACATGCATATGCCCACACAGTCCGTGCACGCCTAGACCGACCACCGTGCTCTTGGCATTCATTATTATTATATTAGCAGAGTCTGCTAAATATTAAACTGAAGTTGCAAGCATTCTTACATCACATTACATCGTCTTTCTAGGCTACATGAGATCATTTAGTGTTAATATAAACTGTGATTACAGTGGCCTATTTTGATCCAATTAGCTCAAATGAATCCATAATAATCCCACCATCAAACCTTAGTAGTGGACCACATTCGTCTGATTGAAGAACATTACTTCAAATTGAGCGGTCTTGTAATGTATTGGGATTTCTGCAGAATATTTTTCTGCAAAAATTTGTCAGTTTAATATTTTGACACCAAAAACTAGTCCTTAGTGGATCAGATTTCTTCCCAATTAATTTGTTTGATCTGAACATTAACTGAGGCTCTAGACCGGTGTCTTAATATTTACTTGCTGACGTGTGATTGCTGAGATATTGTCATGAGTGTTCAGCTGCAATAGTGTTCCTAATAAAGTGGCCACTGGTTGTCATTTAAGTAGGCTACCCTCCACCCTACCACTGAAAAGAAAAGTCTGTCCTGTAAAAATACAACTGAACACAATATGCTAAATAAATCAGATTGCTTGATTGTTTATTATTCTGTACTCCCATATTTATCACAAATATGCTGCACAGGGTTTATAGCCTGTAATAACAGATGAGTAGGAAGTAAGGCTTAATAAGAAGGCAATCATTTAATATCCTTTTCTGTATCTGAGTGTTTTGTTTTCCCTTCTCTCTCCCATTTTTTCCACCATTGCATGATTTCTGACTTATTAATAACTCAGAAATATTAATTCCCCTATGATTTTCATCGACACTTTGGCTATAATATTCAAAAGAATAGTCCTCATCTTTAGAATTCTGCCTAACCGACAGACCATGTCTAAAACTCTGGAGTACTGCCATGGAATCAGCATCAAGGGGATGTTATTGCTCATAGCTATTGAAGGACCGTACTCAAATTATTACTCAAACTGACCTTCTGACCCTTGTAATTTGACCCAATAAGATGACAACTTGGAATTTACCGTCTTTGCACATGCCGAACACATTTGGTAAACTTACATGGGCCCCACTTGTGTTGACCATTACGAGCCCATGCACTCATTTCCCATTAGTGACCCAACTAGGACCCACATAGTGAGCCCACCTGGGTTTACCAATGTGGGACTTAATTAGATAACCCAAGTGGGCCCCAGACAAGATGCCCATCTTGGGCCCATGCCTACTTGATACCCATGTAGTCCAAGCATTACCCATGTGGGGCCAACTTAAACATGTTTGGGTGCTGTTTTTACACAATCACACAAATATATATATATATGTATTATTTCGTTTTTACAGTATTTGTTGATCAAGGCTATTGAGCAAGTGTAACAGAGTTAAAAATGTACTTTATTATTTCCTATTTTCAATTTGTAATATTTAAATTTTGTTTGTCATCTAACGATTCTGTTGAGTATGTGTGAGCTATTTTTATTCAGCGTTTTATTTTGTTAATGCTTCCTGCGGAAGCGGCGTCTCACCTCTTCTGTACCTTCTAAGAATGTTGTTGCACTGTTTTGTTGTTTTCTTCGTGAATGGAACTGTTTACGCTACGTACTTTAGTAACTGCTAAGGCGATCACCTTATCGAGCTGTTGCGTGCCTTTTTGACTGTTGAAAATATAAGTTTAGTGGCTGTTTCATTTAGCCTTTTTGGCGCCATTTACTTTCACGCCAGGCTTCCCTGTCATATAACATAGCAACGCAGAGATTTCGGCATTCCTTTGTGTGAACTCTGTTGTCTTGCATGTTTAGGAGCGGATGTACAAAGAGAGAGTGAGACCAGGAAGCAACTAATGTGTGTTATGTTGTCTTCTGCAGCGAATAAATGCTGGAAAACTACCCTCTGAGTTGTCTCCTTTAATCCCATTCCAAGTCGGTTACACAAGCAGAAACTCTTTTGGTTCTGTAAATGTCTGCTGTCAGTCAGCCTGGTGTTAGTGAGCCACTGACCTCCCAGTTCCTCGGGATCTGCTGCTGACAGACAGGCAGAGCCAGTGTGGACTGGATGACAGAACGATTATGCATCAGTCATGTCTCCCTTACGTCTTGTTTCCAGTGGGGATTCCCTGTAACGCTAGCTCACACAGGCTAACCTGCAAAATAAAATGGCAAAATTTACAGCTTTGAAAGTTTGAAGTTGGGTCACTGACAGCCGGTATCAATCCATCGTGGAGCGAACCCTGCTGTGTACTGACCCTCGTTTAAAGAGTTTTCACATTGCTGTCAGGACATTTCCATCAAAACGTTAATCCACTGGGTCTTTACATCCTCAAACGATGAGAGTACATAGTCTTTTGGTTCTTGTAACCACCAACAGAACAAGCTCATTATTTAAAGTCATCTGATGATCACTATCAGCTGTCTTCTTTGACCTTGAGGAGCACATCATTTTGGTTTTGTCAGCATTTTTTGTATGATTAAATTAAATTAAATAAATAATAAAATCATTTCAGAACAGAATAATTGTAATAGTTTTCGATAATATCTTCTAATACTGCGCATATCACCAAGTACAATTTAAATTTTCATACAGATCTTGTGTCTAAAATAACTGCAGTGAACACACTGTGCACCTCGGCAGTACAGTCACCTCGCCCAGTACGTCTTCACCGCCACAGAAAGCTGTCTCAGTGATAGCTGTCAGTTTCAAGTCATTTCACGTCATTCAAATGCAGATCGACAGCGGGCTTTTAGGATAATTACCCACGTTATTCTGATCAGATGGTGGGAATGATATACGATGATTACGCGCGGCTCTTTGTATCTTTTGTCCAGTTGTGATTGGATGTTTCCGTCTCCTCAGATTTAAAGCAGCATTTACAGCAGGGCCGTGTCTGAACGGGACAGTTGACAACACGTTCTAGATAGCGGCCCACTTGGACTGCATGCATGCATGTGTGTGTCCACACTTGACACTTAAATTAAATCTACCATCGGATAGTGATCGGCTATATATGGTCAAAAGAGCAACTGTAAAACGCTGGATAAACACTTTTCATTTCCTATACATTCTTCACAATTATAGTACCCCATTATATGTCCTGCTTACTCTTCCTCCCTGCAGTATTAGTTGACTTGTTTTATTGATCAATTTAACAAATCTACCAATTCGGTTATAGACCCATTCATTCCCTCCTCTCTTCCCTTTGCTGTCCTCGGGAGAGGAACCCCCGGCTGGGGGAAGAATGAAGGAGTTCTACGTTTGATAAATTGTCCAGATTGTGCCCACATGCTGTCCACACCTCACTAAGAACTCAATGCGAGCCAGGCCACCTCGGCATGTGGTCTTGCTGATCGGATCCCAATGGAAGCAAGATCCGATCTCGGAGCGTACGGACTTGATAGTTAATGCATCCTGACATGATCAGATGACAAAAGCCACATTCAAAATGCAAGTGTTGGCCCGGCCTGAAATAGTTCTAGGAATTGTGCAGCACATTATCCTTATAAGTGAATTGCATTCATGATGTAGCCGTAACATTACTGTGTTTATTTTATTGTTAAAACAAGACTGTTGCCATATCTGTATAAGACCTCCTGAACCTTATCTAAAACTGAAAGTTAGGATTTGGACCTATATATATGTTAGAGTTAGAAGGATATTCCTGAGCTGAGCAGCTCAGGAATATCTTGCCAATCCTTATTTAGAAGGAGACCGTTGCAGGTAAATTTGGTAAACATTTGGTTGCATCAAGTAACGACTCAGGAGTATAACTAAGTATTGCTTTTCTGTTGGGAGAAAATGACGATTAAACATCTGTCCACTAAACTGGACATTGTGCTTCTGGCTATGTTCCAACTACAATTACTATTATTACTGCGACTTTGTTCTTAAAATACTTCATCTGGAGTAACTTTTTTTTGCTGTAAATCAATCGATTTAAGTTTCAAGAATGCAACTTGCAGTTTTTGTAACGAAATTAAGCTTGACAATACTTTTTTGTTATTTTTGTAGAATGTGTTCAATGACAAAAAATACAGTGTAACAAAGGGAGGTAGGGAGGGGCTGAGGAAACGAGTGAAGAGGTGGATGAGGGAGGAAGGGGAGGGGAAAGGATGGAGGAGTAGAAAGAGAGGGGATTGTTTTTAATACCATTCATGCATCAAAGGGTCAAAAAGACACAGTAAGTTCCTAAAACATATGGTCACTGTAGTTTTTGGTAAACGATAATCAGGAGTTTTGTCACATGTTGATAAACACATACTAGTGAGTGCAGAGCAGCAAAACCATGTATTTCTGATGGAGTCACAATGAATTCTGATAATAGGAATAGAAATGGAAACGGAGACGTAAGATATTTCAGGCTTTGATTGCACACAATTTGGATACCTTATATATCACCAAACTCATCTTTAGGAGCAGCAAAATGAACCAAAACCAGCAGTTACAAATGTATCGATATAACGCAGAAGTTCACATCAATGCTTTAATATCATTGACTGAACAGGCTTCATCAAATACCATACAGCTGTACTTTTGTGCTTATTTTAAATTCTGTGGGGAATATAATTCTTTTACAGTCTACTGAATAAATCTTTGTCTGCACGTGCATTAAAAATGTCTTGTTAAAAACAAAAGCTTTTATTTCGATTCACAGGTGCAGTGACCCAGTTTCCCCACATGGATCAGTGAAGTTACTTTGATACCAAACTCGTCTTGTCATTTTCCTCTTTTAACAGATCATAACTCCTGCTATAGTTCTCATAGGTGCTGATGAGAGGCCTCCTCCTCTTCTGACTGGGGAGGGTTGACTCTGGTTCGCTGATAAATTGCAGCTGCTGTTCGTTCCTCTCTGAGGGAAGAGACTATGAATTCACTTCATTGAAATTCCACCCAGGAAGATGACACCTTTTATTTAAGGTCTCCCATCCTCTCCCCCCCTCCCCTTCTCTCTGCTCTTTTTTTCTTTTTACACGGGGGGGATTGATTTGAATTGTAATATGCCTGCACAATGTCACAGCATCTGTTGTGAAATGAGGTCAAGGAGCTCAAGTTGTTTTACAAGATCAATACGATGGGATGTAATGCAGTCGCAGGCGGTGACTTGTGTTAAGGCCAGAATATCTCGATGGAGCTGCAAGGCCGCAGCGCTGGTCCGGTTATTTGTTTACGACTTACTGCGCATGTGCACCAAATAAGTTGCTGAATTCAGGTTTCAAAAGTAAAACTTGTATTTAATATCAAATGCAATCTGAATTAACTATCGATAGTAAAATGCTCTCGAGAACAGAGACCACACACTCTCACCCTCTCAGGTCTCACATCAAAGGATGTTCTGTGGAGGGATCATGTAGGTCTGTGGGTCTGACCTCTGTTCCCTCAAACAAAGCTCTTTATACTGCAGAAAAGACAGGGGGGTCAAATCGTCATAAAAACTGCAGGTGAGCCAATCGGTGTTACTCAAACATTTGATCATCTTGGCCACTGTCCTGAACCAATCGATGCCTTGCTTTTATTTACAACCATTTGGCTGTACTCCGATTCCTCTCTCTCCAACAGCCCTTCCGGTGCCTTCACAGCTGGAGACGTCCTTTGAAGCTCATCTCTGCATTGTCCTCTCCGCATTCCTGCTGCCTTTTATGACCTCAGTCTTCCTGTCTCCAATGCTCCTCACTTCATGTCTCTGAATCTGACCCTATCTGACCCTTCTTACAGTGTTCAATACTTCAGTGTTTAATACTTTTATGGCTTATACATATGGCTTAATACATTCAATGTGTCAATATACTGTAATATATAATATCCTCTATCTGTAAACCTCCTGTAAACATAATACATTTCATAGATAAATATATTGCAACTCTTTAACCCATGGTAACATTCTTATTATTTTGACACTTCTATTCACCACAAGAGGTGCTAATCATCATACTAAACTAATTCTAAAATCCCACTAATTCTATCTTTAATACTGAAATCCTCCACAAATCCCCCCTAACACACTCTTCAGAGTGTGTTAATCAACCTACTGAAAAACAATCCCTCACTAATGGACCTTTATGGTCCAAGGGTGAGTTTCCTCAACTAACAGTAATCATCAGTCGTTAAAATTCATCCTCATCATCTATACCTAACCAATTTCCCTACATCTTTGTCTCACTAAGCACAGTATCAATTAACCCCTGTAAAAGTCTACGAATGCAACGGCATCCACAGAGGACAAGGACTGTAGCTGATGTGAGCGGCTCTTGTCGTGATGCTGGTTGGTCCAGGTGGTAGGCGCATATGGTAGAGGACTGCTTCAGGTTTCATCCTGTACAATGAGGAATAGAAAGAAGAATTTCTGAGAAGCTTTGTCTGCTCCTTTTTTACTTAACAAAAATGATATTTCCTAATTCAATGTATCTTAAATCCCAATTTTACCCTATAAAAACAAAAAATCCCAAAACAAACTGACAAAACAATCTCTCAAGAGTCAATTTTCCAAAATTTCAATATCTCACCGGATGTTTTCAGAAGTCCATCTGGACTCAATCAGGTCCTTCAGAATCCCAGTGAAGATGATCAGGAACTGTGTTGTTCAGAATGAAAGTACTACAAGCAAATCCAAACATTTTGCACACCTGCTAAAATCATATTTAATGCCATTCTGTTCTGCAAGGCCATTAAACTAGTCTTATCTACCAGCTCATGAAGTCCCACTATGGCATCACGAGTGACGTTTACAAAATACTGCTGGTTATAATATATGTAATTAATCCTACTGATATCTTCATGGGTTTGATACCCTTCGAAAGAAAACTGATTCTAAACCTGTATATATTTAATTTCCTGCTTTAAATTAAGTAAGCACCCCCCTTGGTACCCTTATGTCATCTATGTAAACTTCTCTAAAATGGATCTCTCATGGTCCAATCCAACTTGTTGGCACCTATGGACCTCATCCACAGCCAGCTACCTGGTAATACAATAGGAGACTGCTTTCTCCTGTCAGCAGCTGCCTCTATGTTCATCACCTGTGAAAATAAAACTTGAATCATGTTAGTTAGCGTCTTTGTATCTCTTATTGGTCAGCACCAAACAATCGAAAGTCTAAATGTTAAATCAAAATTAATGAAAATTGTGAACTAAAGTTAAAAATAAAAAATTACAAATGTCGGATCAAAATCAAAATCAACTATTTCAGTTAAAACACTGAATCAAAATAAACAACTGTAGGACACCAATTGAATTAAAACTGGAGGTTAAAATATTGGATCAAACTAAACTTACTAAACTAAAGTTGAACTGTTGAATTGAAACTAAAATGAATAATTTAAGTTACAATTAATATTACCAATGGCTATTAAAATACTGAATCAAAACTATGAGCAACAATCTAAGTAAATGCAAATTAAAATATAGAGTCCAAAACAATGATATCACAAGTTTATCACCAAAAACTCACCTTATTGTAATTTATCTATCAATCTACTGGATGACTAAGTATTTGGTAGTCCTAAAGTAATTACTCCTTCAAATAATAGGTGGTGAAACGTTCTGTAGTTCTCTAATTATTTCACCTCTAGGTTTTCTGGGTAGTGGAGTTTACTGTAATTATCATGCAATTACACCCCCAACCGCTAGATGTCGAAGTTATCTTCTTCTTCTTCTATGGTGTTTTCCTCAAAAAACTGGCGCGAAAACGGACAAAGAAGCTAATGCTATTAGCTAAGCTAACCGGCAAAACGTGTCTTCAGCACACACACAAATCACCGTTTTCTCAACTCTTACAATATGCCACATTCACACACCTTCTCAAACTAGTCCGGGCCGTGGCTTCTCACCACCATACCGGATATTATAATCAATAGTCTCCTCTTCTCGATCTAAGGTAGCACCAGAACTGCAATCAGTCTCCAGCTTACCATATCATTCACACAACACAATGCTATCTTAGCACTGTAACCCAATGCAACGACTAAATACACAGTTTCATGTATTATTTCCCCTTTAGGTTTTATCATAACGTAGCAGCCAGTCTCTTCGATTTAAGTAGTTTAACGCCTGTTCACTAGACCCAAAAAACGAGCAAGACAGTTCGCAGTTCGCCTAGCTCAACACTAAACCCACGAAGTCTTAACTACGCCTTCCAGTTCGCCATAGCTTACAAACTCTCTGCTACTCTTCTAAGAGATCAACCCCACGTTAGCCACCCCTAATTGTCTAAGATACACAGTTAGTACCATGCACTATTTCCCATCATTACAATTAACTTAACGCAGCGGCCAGCCTCTGCAGTAGTCTAAACGTATGTTCACCGGACCTGAACCACGTGCACGTCCATGCATCATAAATTCAGTATCGCCCAATTACACACCCTGTACAACCCGAGATCTTAGCCCCACAAATCTATAATTTATTCCCTCCCACTTAAGAGTCATCAGTTCTTTAAGCCTAAACCTACCCAGCAAATCACGAGGGGACCGTCGCCTTGTCCTCATGTACCTCTGAAACACAAATTTAGTCTGCCTAAAGAACCAAAGCCCAGAACTTCGACCGCTCTCACGCTTCTTTCTAGCTGCTTAGTTCCAATAGCTAATACTATAGCGTGATCAATGCTACTTCATCCCCCTCTCCCGGGGTTACCTGCAAATCAGGCCTCACCGGTAGGATTTCACAACAAAGAACAACGTGTAATCAAAGCACACATATGTTCCTAATTCAGCTTGCAGATGCCATTCATACAGAGTTACAACCACTTTAAAGTTAAATCAATACAGTTACCAGTTGTCTGCGGTCTCCTCTCCTCTGTCCAGCTTCCAGTAACGTAAATCATGCAAACACTTCCTCCTAAGATTTCCTATTCTACCTAACAGATTTTTATTAAAACGGCTCTGCTCACCTTATGTTTGCGAGTACTCCGAAAGTGTCTACCCATCTCACGTCATGTCAGCCTTCTCAGAGTCGAATATTCAAAGCCCCTAATGTCCCTTTGTCCCTTCGTGGTCTCCAAATTGTTAAGGCCAGAATATCTCGATGGAGCTGCAAGGCCGCAGCGCTGGTCCGGTTATTTGTTTACGACTTACTGCGCATGTGCACCAAATAAGTTGCTGAATTCAGGTTTCAAAAGTAAAACTTGTATTTAATATCAAATGCAATCTGAATTAACTATCGATAGTAAAATGCTCTCGAGAACAGAGACCACACACTCTCACCCTCTCAGGTCTCACATCAAAGGATGTTCTGTGGAGGGATCATGTAGGTCTGTGGGTCTGACCTCTGTTCCCTCAAACAAAGCTCTTTATACTGCAGAAAAGACAGGGGGGTCAAATCGTCATAAAAACTGCAGGTGAGCCAATCGGTGTTACTCAAACATTTGATCATCTTGGCCACTGTCCTGAACCAATCGATGCCTTGCTTTTATTTACAACCATTTGGCTGTACTCCGATTCCTCTCTCTCCAACAGCCCTTCCGGTGCCTTCACAGCTGGAGACGTCCTTTGAAGCTCATCTCTGCATTGTCCTCTCCGCATTCCTGCTGCCTTTTATGACCTCAGTCTTCCTGTCTCCAATGCTCCTCACTTCATGTCTCTGAATCTGACCCTATCTGACCCTTCTTACAGTGTTCAATACTTCAGTGTTTAATACTTTTATGGCTTATACATATGGCTTAATACATTCAATGTGTCAATATACTGTAATATATAATATCCTCTATCTGTAAACCTCCTGTAAACATAATACATTTCATAGATAAATATATTGCAACTCTTTAACCCATGGTAACATTCTTATTATTTTGACACTTCTATTCACCACAAGAGGTGCTAATCATCATACTAAACTAATTCTAAAATCCCACTAATTCTATCTTTAATACTGAAATCCTCCACACTTGAGACTTAACTTGGACTTGCAAAAAAGGATTTGTGAGCACCTCTGTGTTTGAGAGGAGGCATTTGTTCAGTTACAGTAGATTACAAATCATTAGATGGATATCCAGCGTAATTATACAATAGGGTTGTATTCTGTTGTTTAAAAATAGGTTATTATTGCAAGTTAATGCTAATGTTAGCAATATTGTCCAGTTACCCTGAGTAACATTAGTCTATATACATTTTAAAGGGAAAAATACAGTTATTTTACCCAAAGCAAAGTATTCATTGTACATCTTTTTCATATTGCATTGCAAACAACTAAAACAAAAATTTGTTTTAATAGATGTTGTTTTGATGATGCATGCTTTGTCAGGCTGGTGTCATCCAGCATTCGTAGCATTACCTACAAAAAACAATGTGCCGTAAGTGTAAAGACCGCTAATGCACGCACAGGGCGTGGAGTGGAGGTGGAGGGGTCCAACAAACAGCCATCTTTCAGCAGGAGACCGCTGTTTGTTCCCTACGTGAAGTCAATGTTAATGTTTTTGTCATGTAACTTACTTCAGTAACCACACTCGGTTATTTTAACCCAAACGACAAACCTAACCGAGTTGTTTCCTGTGAAGACGGAAGTTTATTATGAAAAGACTGTATACGTGTAACGAGCGGAAATTGACACTTTTGTAGGAAAACGCACAAAAAGGAGCAGTAACTTTTCGTAGGGTATCATACGAACCGGTGCATGAGGATACGTTGGCTTTATACATGATTTGAAGTCCTTTGTTATAGCTCTGCCATGTTCTCAGCATGGATCGCATGCAGCACATGATGCAACCCTTCAGCTCATGACAACCATAAGAGAGCTGGGAGCATCTCCTATGTAAAGAAAGCATGCCTTATCTCACTCATATAACCAAGGTCTTTTCATTATTTGACTCTTCTATCAACCATATTTTATCCAGTGACTATGAGGGCAGCGTGTTTGAATGACTGAACCACACAGAATAGTGTCTCACCACCTTGGTATCCAGCAGTAGAAGCTCTGAGTCCGTTGTGTGAGCTGTTGATTGAAACAGACATGCTCAGCTGAGCTTCAGAGAGGATCTGGCGGATTCACTGACTTCATGAGGTTGTTCAGCTCCCGGTTGACCTGTGGTAATTTACACACACTCGCATACAGTTGTGATAGTCCGTGTGCAATTCTTTACGGCTCTTCCTGTCATTAAATCCGATCCCAGCTTGCTCTTTTCTCTATGAAGTTGTTGACACGTCGCAATTACAAGGTACTCCACGTTTCCTCTATCAAGTAGTACACTTTTTATTGTTTCTGTTAAAAACTAAATTTAGCATACACAGTAGATGTGAAGCAGTCTGCAAAATGAAGTGTTCAATTATGTTCTGTGAAAACTGTCTTCATGAACAAGAAGTAATATCGAATACAGCCCCATCGCTTCATAGAACCAAGACCCTGACTGAGAGTTGGGATGAGCTGCCACAGTGAATACTTCTACCTCACGCTGTAACGCTATTGCTTAAAAACATGAACATAGTGTCCACATTAGCGTCCTCATTGTGCTTCTAACTACGCTCATTAATGTCGCCAATAGCTCTCTTGATTTCAGTGGACAGGACGAGACACAATCACTTTCAGGAGCAAATGAATCCGTCCTTTTCTTCTTGCAGAGTGCAATGGACTGCATTTTGAGTTTTTGAGACGTTGCCTGGCAGCGCTATTTGTAAGGACAATGATTGTTTGATAAGAAGCTGTATGATAATGTAAAAGAACAGGATAGTGTGTTCCAAAATGGTACCATTCCAGTGAAGGGGTTTCAGGCCTCTGTATTGTTTGTCCACACTGTTTACTTTGCTTTGTCAATTTGCGTCTGTAGATTTCTCCCAAATTCACCAAAAGTTAGCATAAGATAATGCCTCATTTGCTATGTTCAAGCATAACACTTCAGAAAAATGTATATAAAAATAAATCTGATTGTCTCAATGTAAGTAATCAACTGGGGAAGTTCTATCGTGATATTTCATAGTTCATTTAAAAAACAAATCCCAGTTTCCTTCCTGTTTATATCCTTAAGGTTTTTACAACGATAGCCGGATTTATACAAAATTGTATTACTAAAAACATGGCCGAAATAGGTTTTCTTATGGCTGACAGTATTTTTTACAATCATTTTGAACCTGGCTTCGTCCAATGTTTTCTAGTTTAGTTTTTCAGTTCAGGAAATGTGTGCACATATTTAATAGGATACTGCCTCGTTTGCATATTTAAATATTAATCACGTGACTTGCAATTTGGAATGTGACTACTGCACCAATATTGCCTTACAGCCCAGAGCCGCTGATGGAGGCTGAGTAAATTGTTACGAGCATGTCTTCTCTTGAAGCAAGTTTGAAAACATTTCTAGAAGGAAGCTGGGGGGGGAAGAGGGTCCTCGTTCTCTTCATCACTGTACTCTTGGTGCCACAATCTAGTGGCAATTTGAGGAACTGCATATTGGGTGGTTGTTACATTGCGTTTCTGGAGGAAGGTATATATTACCAGAAACGATAGCGTGATGAAAAAGATGATGAGATGATAATTAAACCAGGACTCATTAAACAGAAAACAACTAAAACACACTAATGAGCACACTTTTAGGAAACATAAAGCTGATTTTCTCCCACCTCACTTCCACTTCCCCCAGTCTCCACACTACTCTGTGTCTTTCTGTGTTATGATGAGAACATTTGACTAAGTTGGTGAGATGAAGAAAGGTTTTTAGTTTGCAATCACTGAGCGATTGTCTGACGAGGTTATGATGTGAATACTAAGCACCAGCCTTTATTTTTCCTCATTTTCAACCACACGAGAATATTGACCTGGACAGAGAGAGGCCACAAAATATCCTGGGGGCTGCTGTTTGATCTTCAAACACAATAAACAAGACCCAAAGGTCCTGTTTGAATCCTGCTAGCAGACCCTAGAGGCTGCAATCTTCATTACCCCACAATACAGACAACTTACTGAGGACTTCGTTAACACAAGTTTGACTTGGGAGCGTGACTTTGATCAAGGCCTTAAACAGGGTTTTAGAAATACCAAGGCTCAAATCTGAGCTTGCTAGGGGGGAGGGGTTTGATTTCCCTTATAGAAATGTGTATTTTGAGATGATTGGAGAGTAAAGTGTGGATAATAGCTTTAAAACCATGTTAGTAGGCAGTACCATAAATGAACATGAGAATCAGGTTCATTTGGAATGAATGATCCACACGACAACAATACAGAAGAGGAGAAGCATTTATGTTTAATAAGAGTTCAAGTTAAAGTACATTCACCCTCTGTATTCACTGTCTGTCTCTTTCTCTATGACTCCTCACTTGTTTCTCCTGCCAACGTGTAAATAATGTACTAAAATAATATGCACCTATTGTATTTCATCTTTGTGTTTGAGTTTGCATCATTTTGGATTTGAATTATAGAAATGTGTGTTTTACTCTAATGTATTTATACAATAATACTATATTATTACACTAAACGTATGCTAGGTGTTGTGTTGAGCCTATAGGTTCCACTGTATGAATCAAAGGATATATATATTGATGTGATAATGATATAGTTTGAACTGGAGTAGATGAGTCTCAGTAACGCAAGTAGACACATGTAAGCTACATCGGGGTGAAAGTGAAACTAACTAGGCGGCATCACCGGCCTCTGTTTAAATCAAGGCGACTGCACAGAACATACAATAATATATATATATTCACTATTTTAGTTTACAGTGCTAGCATGCTAACATTTACTAATAAGCCCTAAAGTACAGCTGAGGCTAATGGGGATTGGCAGTTAGAAACCAAAACATGACCCGAGGATGGCACTAGATGAAAAGTTATAACAATTCAGTACGAGTAATATGATTCTTCTGAGCCAAAGTTCATAGCTGCTGGTGGCACTAAAGGATTCATCCTCAATGAATGTCTTTACAAAATGTTCTGCCCAAGTTGAATGGATGAAAACGTTGACCTGCTGGTGGCACTATGGAAAGTCAGGGGTTCCTCCAGCGTCATTAGGATTCATCCAAATGTCCTGACAATCCATTCATTGCATCCATTTGAAACGGGAGACAAAGGGTATAATAACATCTAGAGTTGAGTTCTCTATTAATCGGTCAATAATCCTTCCATAATTCATCTGTTCAAACTTTTAACCATCCAGTTCGTGACCACTGCTTCAACTGGCCAATCCCCCCCCCCCCTTCACTAATCCAACCATGCACTTTTGCATCCATTCATCTCTTAATCCATGCATCCAAGTTCTCCGTTGGTAATGGTGTCAAGAAGAGTCAACAGTATTCCCTTTGAATGAAACTCAGCCCTTTGTTGTGGAGCAGCCACTGAAGATTATTAGGACCCTCATTAAAAGACCACTGGAGGGCCAACATCTGGAGCTCCCTCTCTCTACATTTCTCTTTCTTCTACCCTTCCATCCTTTTTATGCTCCTTATTATCTGTAAACAGCACATGCTAATGGAAAAGAGGTATTTTAAATATATAAAAAAATATATTAAAAGTTGCGACTGACGAGATCTTTCACAAGTCAGTCAGTCAGTGTCATGCTGATTTTGGTTCATTTAACATATTTCAAACTGTCACTGTCAGGTTGTGCTGCATTTCAATTAGTGCTAATTGAGCTGACTCATAACACATAATAAGCATTCAGGACAAAGAAAAGTCAAAGCTGCTGACCTTGGCGGTGATTTCAGGGTCGCTGTGACTGCTCTCCAAAAATGTACCTAATCAGAACAAGCTCAATCATTTTTAAACTTTAAATTTTATTCAGTATTTGTTGTTCATATGTGATACCTAAGTGGCACGCTCCTCTAGAGGTCCATGTTATTTGTGCTTCCTGTTTTACTTTGTTAATAACCTCTCCTCTTGTTTCAGATGTTCCACTTCCTGCCTTCTGTCTATTGTCTGCCCCTAATTAGTATCACCTGTGTCTCATCACCTGTTTCCAGTGCATTTAAAACACACAACAATACACTGGTTGAATTCAGTATGTTTTGCTTTCCAAGCTTCTTTGATATCATTGGCCCTTAGGCCTACTTGCTGCTATGCCAATGTGGTGGTGAGGACTCACCTCACAAGCAAGTACGATCCCTCTGGTGTAAAACTGCCTCTGACGAAGCTGTTAATCCTCAGTCATGACAACCTCTCTGGTTGGTACTTGTAAAGGGGATTAGAGGAACTGATGTGATTGGCCGTTGCTGAAACGTTCCCCAATACTGATTCTAAATGTACTCCTGACTGATTCATCCTATTGAAAGACAATGACACGTGTGTGAGTGTGAGTAAATAGGTGCGTACCAGCGATGATTGGTACACAGGGTACTGGTACCTGCAGGTGATTGGCTCCTTCCTGATGCGATTCAACTGTACCAAGATGGCGGTTGTGCTGCACGGGGCAGAACTCATCTTCCTCTCCTTTAAAACTGGCCACTTCTGTCTCTGCCGCAAACTAGCTTGTAGACTCTCTGCCATGCTGATGGCTTTGTGTCCTTTACGAGTTTGAAGGGTTGGGCTGCTGTTTTGTTAAATACAGTATATTGTTATCAATGTTATTGTTTCTAATAGGGCCAGTGCCAACAAATTACATTCCAGTCTCTTGTGGATTATAAGGCTGATTATGTAATAGCCGTCCGTACAGTAACTAGTGCTGTGCTTTAACTGGATGTTGAGGATGAGCAGGTCCAAGCATTTTGTATTCCTGAGGTGAACATCTTTCTTCCTCAAGAATCCTGTTCCTCCATAATCGTCCCACACGGTGACCTTTTTATGATTCATATACTGTCAGAGCAGGTAGAACTCATCAAAAGGTTTTAAATCACAGCTTCTAAAAATATGGAACTATGTGGAAATGAAAGAAAACAATGAAAAATGAAACAATTCAGCCTAAGGTCTTGTAATAATAACATACATTTGTTGTGCATGATATTTTGCTTCAGAGTGAACACAAACCTGAATGTAATAAACTGTACAAAACTGCAGAGCTTCTGTGGTTTAGGTACGTTTTGTATCCTGACTATGATAAATCCTTACTAAAGAATTTAAACATATTGACCGTGAAAATGTTTATATATATAAATATATACATGTTTATATATTATATATATATACATATATTAGATTTCTATATTTGTGACATACTATTGACTTTTTATATCAGGCTGTTACTATTATTCTTGAAGGAAGTTCCTTGTCAATTATTAAACTATACTTTTTTAATATATTAAACTGGACATAAACTTGTTTCAATCAAAATATTACAGATTTATTACTTGAACTCACAGAATCCTTTCTGCAGAACTGTACGACAATGCGGCAGCGGTGCGTGTTAAACGAAGCGATGAGTGAAACAGCACTGTGGCTTCGTTGTCCTCTGCCTCCGAGCGGAACAAAGAAATAACACCTGATGCGACCCTTCTTATTCATATCGCTGCAAACAAACCATGATGCTGATATATCAACGGTGTATTATATATTCTGCTGGCATGGGGTAGCTGAGTGCGCCGCACTGCCTCTCAGCTGCTTTTGTGTATCCGTTAGTATTTGTTTTGTTACTTGGGAAGACATTACATATTCACATTTCTGCGGCAAGAGAAGCCTTTGAATATTAGCAAGGCAGGGAGCTGTCTGACTTGATCAAATATTGCCCCGCAGTCGTTTCTTTACATGAGCCAGGGTTTTATTTCAGATTCACACTGTGCTTTTTCTTCAAGAAAGGAGCAGCAAGAGAATACGTACTGTGTGTGTGTGTGTGTGTGTGTGATAAGAGTGCGTGCATGTTTGTACTTGAGCTGGGTGCGAATGGAGGACCGGAACATCTTTCATCTGACTAATGCATAATTAATGCCCAGTGTGTTTGCAGTAATTATGGTACTGTATATGTGCCAGGCCTGGAAAATGAATAGTTGTCCCCCAGTCGAGAATCTGCCGGCTGAAAAACATTCACGTGTTGTTTAAACATCGGAGGAAGGACATTGTTACGAGAACAGTCAGTCAAATACATTATCAATCAATATTAAGTCAAACTGTTCAACTGTTGTGTTGTCAGAGCCCTGAGCTCATGTTGGCTTTACACAGCAGCACCTGGAAGAAAGTGAGAAGTGAGCCTTTAACCAATTACAAATCAAAGAGCGCTAAATCCCTTTAACCCTTAAAAGTC
The DNA here is from genome assembly GCA_032191485.1 of Leptoclinus maculatus. Lineage (NCBI taxonomy): Eukaryota > Metazoa > Chordata > Actinopteri > Perciformes > Stichaeidae > Leptoclinus > Leptoclinus maculatus. The sequence continues at coordinate 19,226,049 of JAVDOI010000013.1, forward strand.
TCATGTCCTGTAGAACCAGGGAAACTACCAGAGAGGCCATGGTTACATTTCTGTCTGAGGACAGATTTTGTGGCCGTGTTAGGTTTCACAACCGTGAAAGATGCAGTCACGGAAATGTACTGGTGTGTAGTTGAGGACAAGATGAAGACCCAGTACAAAGATGGGAGTGATCTGAGCAAGGGGGTAGCAAGAGGGTAGGAAGTAGGGAAGAGGCCATTGGCAAAAGGATTTACGCCTCTGTGTGCAGTAATTTGCCTTTTTTTCAGAGAAAATCAAGTAATACTGCCGATAAGACTAATACAAAATGTGTCCCTAACCCACTAGGCCATTGGAGACACCTCGTGCAGATTTTACATTTCTAAGGTAATGTGTTTAATCAAATAACCTCAGAGCACATCTGGGCTCCAGTAGAATACCATCATAGAAAAGATGTGCACTTTGCAAAGAAAGCACCAGAAATGGGTCATTGGGTTAAAGGCAGGGTTGGTCATCTTTAGAAACTATGCTAGTTTAAAAAAACATATCCAGCCAAAAAACCCAGTCCTCTGTTGCCAACTTCAATGAAAAAAATAATTAAAGGTAAATAAATACCCCCCCAAAAAAAACATTATGATAATATACATTTTGGGCATGAGCAACACTATCTGAGAAAGTGCACAGTGACAACAGATGATCACCAGCTAAATGGGTCTGGGCTATGTATTTATTTATTTACATCAAGTTAAAAATGAAACCTGACATCTGTTGTGCATCTGGCGCAGAGCAAAGAGCAAACCAGTGATTATGTGAAGTCCCCAATCTCACGGATTCCCATTGTCATCATTTCGCTGCATATCCAACACATTAACATTCCCTAACAGTTGGTTAAAGAGCCCTAAACCCTTTCAAAGGTTTCCCTTTTCAGAATATAAGTTATTACTATATCTTCTCCATAGCAGAATTACTCTTTTCCCTAAGCCAATGGAAAGCCTGTGGCCTCTGAATATTCTTCCATGATAAGGCTTCAATACTTTGCTTGGGGTGAACACATCTTCATGGGATGAGTGTATTCCCTACTATAACTAGGGTGTCAGGAAATAGCCCCACAATACACATTTTGGGATCAAGGGGCAGCTTTGTATCAGCATTTTTTGTATTGTTTGACACCTCACACCAAAAAGTTGCCACCTTTGTGCAATTCCACATGCAGTGAAAAGTGCCATTACATGCATACAGTTCATTTTCAAAATAAACTTCCAACATAGGTTAGCCTAGTATTTAGGTTTCTTAGTTTTTAGTTTTACTTACGCAGCAAATCTATTTGGTTAGGGTTAGGCAACAAAACTAAGGATATTTTATTGTCATTATGCAACACAGTGGAGCCAGGATTCTGTAAAGATTTGGACACATTAGTCACCGACCTACTGTCACTGGGTTTGCTTGAAGTCCCATTTCATCAATCTTCTGTGACTGAACTTCAGACAGCCAGAAGCATGCTGGGTAGCCTTAGGTCCTAGCTGGGTTAGCGTAGCTTCCTTCGCAGCTCTCCTCCCTGCAGCAGTTGGGTGCCGTTTGGTCCGGCAGGTCTGACTGGTTGGTCAGCCGTGATCGGTGATCGTCTTGAGTGTATTGTGTCATATGCCATAAGTGCTCCAGTAAAAACACAAAAACATCAAATTAAGACAAAAAATGTAACGGAATTCATGGGCGCAACCGGCCTCAGCATGCACACTACTACATCTAAACCAATCTTAAAATGACCTCATTAAAACCATTGTAGCCCTATATAAAAGTCAAACATTAAAAGGGTTAAAAGCCCAGAGAGAGAAGGCAACTGAACTACTATGTTCAGTTTTGGCAACAAGCCAGTGGAGGAGGGCCCTGTAAAGTGTTATTAACATGTCATAACCATCAGATGTCACAATTACAGAATCAGCTTTATTTTTATACAGTCCTCAAATATTAAATTATAAGTATTTTATTTTCTGATTATACAAAGTGTTTATTAACTCGTATGTTATATACACACAGATTGTGCTGGTCATGCAGGCTATTCTTTTGATTCTATACTGTGGAATGTGTAAAGCATCAACCTCCCTTTCATATTCTTTGATTTCAGCTCCATTAAAATGTCTGCTGTACGTCCCAGTCTGTTTGACGTAATGCAGATTACAGTAAGACACAAGGTCTTAGCCCGAGCTCTGTTTTTGTTTCAGGCTCACAATAAATGAATGAAAGCATTGTCTATCTATATCTGGTATTCATTTTAGTTTTGGCACTAATGGATTCTGTACCACGTGTTTAGCTTCCGTATTAAAAGGTGCACGGTACAAGATTGGGAGCATTTTGATTGCCTCTCAACAGCTCTCAACATGGCGACGGTGCTAAAAGCGCTAACTGGGTAAACTAAAATAGACGTGTTGACAGAGCTGACAGTGTTTACCGGAGGGGGAACCGGAGGGTGGGCGCTTCGCTTCGGCAATTATGCTGTCGGTCGAGACTCCGTTATCAGCTGTAACCAGGCGTATGAGAGCAGTGTACAGCCGAGGTCGTGAGCTAACCAGTGGGCCACGCTCACATGCACGGACATGCAAGAAGGAGGAGATGAAAAGCTGTGATATGAACACACAGAGGGACAGGGACTTCATCCACTGCTCAGGTAGACATTACTACACTATATCTATCTATAACAAATAATTGTTCACTGCTATGTCAATGCTCTGACTGTTGTATATTGCTCCTTTAAATAGTAAACGTGTACGTTCTTGTGGGATTAGATGCTTTGGTGTATGCAGAGGTTGGTAGTAGCGAGTTACATATACTCCGTTACATATATACTCTTTTTTGAGTAAATTGTACTGTACTGTGGTAATAGTTTCAATGTAGCATACTTTATACTTAATAAAAATCATTACTTTTACTTGTAACATTTGGATACATTCATGTTGCTATTTTTAACCATTTGTTATAATATGCATGCATGATTCCTTCAAGAGACAGGTGGTCAGCTGGTCCCAGGTCTGCTGGTGCTCTGGAATGCTACCACAGCTGAGCCTCCACATGACTCCGTTTCAAAACAGCATAGCTCAAGCTGCAGCAGAAGTAACGTTAACGCTAAGGCTTTCAAACAGCGCTAGCAGCTAATAGTTACAGATGAATCAACAGCACAGGGTGCAGCTGGCTCTGGACCTGAACGACTGTCAGAGAGCAGTAAGTGTGTTGGTTGTGCTGATGCTAATAAGCTTCCTCAGGTAGTAAATACACCTGGATTTAAAAGGCTATGCATGAAGAAAGGTACCTCCTAATTAGCCTGAATGAGTCATCTGATACGAGACATTTTCAGACAGATATAAGACTGATTTGTCTTCCTCTCTAATCAGATTGTCTTCAAGTTATTGGAGACACCTGGATGTGATCTGTGTCACTCTAACGTGTCCTTAAACTCTTTATATTTACTATTTGACATAACCAACAAGGTCGGTAACACTTTATAATAACTACACACTATGAAGCATTAGTTAAGTATGATATATATATAATACTTCATTTACAAATGGGGAATCCATCATTTATAAAGTATGAAAACACAATCACGAAACACATAATAGACAAGCTTATTAATCAACAATAAAACATTTATAACTGTTGTGAATTGTATACTAATGTAGGAACAATGCTTTATAAATGATTAGTTAAGTGTTTACTCATACTTAACTAATGCTTCATAGTGTGTAGTTATTATGAAGTGTTACCACAAGGTCTTCTATTGTGTACATGATTTGTTGATATATTTGCCGAAACATAATACAATATATGAAACGACAAGCAAATCATCAATAATGTAAATAAATGAGGAAATGCTAAAAACTAATTAAAACTACAGTTTGTCCATGGGTTGAAAATAAAATGCAACAATGAATCCTGCCTGTTTAAATCAGATCATTACGTTTCATTTAAGAAAAAATAAAAAGGTGCATTGATGGTTTGACAATGTGTGTTCTTCTAACTTACTCCTTGTCTTGACAATCTTTATAATTATTACTTGACGCTTTGTCAATATTGTCCTTGTTATATTCATACCAATAAAACATTTTGAATTGTTACGTTTCTCTGTCATCAAACACAATAATGACCCACAACTAACAGCACACAAGGAAACAAAAATGACAATGTCATGGACCCCCCCCCCCCCCCCCCAGCAAAAAGACACATTTACACTTCAGAGTAAAACAAAGAAACATTTCATATCGTAAGGTTTTGTAATTAAATAATATCATATGTAGTGTGTTATGTGCAAGACACATACCATACCTGGCAGCATGCATTAGCACACAGATAAAAGCTCAGTCCTTTCAATTGTATAATTGATCAACACCATTTACATATAAAAAAAAGCAATCATTTCAAATAAAAAACAGACAAAGAGCAAAACTTTGATTACCTTTGCTACTGCAATAACACTCCTGGTTGGACCCTTGGTGGCAAGGTGAGCCCTCAACCACAGCGACCAGCCCCGGGGTGATATATTTTGAGGGGAAGGGGCAGGGGCTGAGCCGTGGTTCATTGCGTCCAGCATGTGCTGATGTGACAGATGATGCTCACCAGGAGAGCTGACCAGTTCCATCTGTAACATGTCAAAGCTGAAGCTCTGCACGTCTGGCTGGTCTGGGCTCCCGGTCAGACCATGACCACCTCTGCCCTTCAATGCTGGGATGGCACGTGACAAGATTTCCTTCAGCACACTAAGTAATTCTTTTCTTAGGCCTCCTCAGGTGTGGGTTCCACGGACGTCAAGAGGAGCAATAGTGCTGGTCAAAAGCCTATCCTATAACCCCCCCAATCCCACCCCTCTTTGGCGTGATCTTTTTTTTCCAACCTTCCCTTGGGTGCAGGCCTGGGGGGGGGGGTATAGTCTATAGGGTAATAGTCAACTATTCAACGATCCAATCCTGATTTGACTGCCAATCTTGCAGTGGAATTGTTGCAGTGGTAGTAATGTTTGGTTGTGAAAAAAAGGATCATTTCATTTCTCCCAACAAATCATGATGTATTTTATGTATTTTATGTATTTTAGTATAAATATATAAATTTTTTTTAAATGATAATGGTAATAATTTTTTTTCAAATAACGTGTTTGCTTTCAATCAATTTCCTTAGTGTGCATAAATCAATCACTATTAGAATTAGCTGAACCATCAGAGCAGCATCTTGGCGATAGCTTCAGAGATCCAGAATAGGACAACATAAGGCAACTATTTAAAAATCAAAGAACACTCACATACAAAATGACCACTATCAGAGTGCTGAATGTATTGTAAATTATTAAAAATGATCCTTAAAAATCCGCAGGGGGAGGGCGTAGAAACATCAACAACCTCCGGTTCTTAAAAGTGAAGCCAATCCAAAGTGTCTTAAACTTGCATTTTCTCTACTGGCCACCAGGGGGCGACTCCTCTGGTTGCAAAAAGAAGGCAGATTGTATAGAAGTCAATGAGAAAATGAAACTACTTCTCACTTGATTTATAGCTGATAACATAGCATTTGCTGTGCTTTAGTGTGATTTATTTTAATGTCTGCATACGCCATTAAGGTGCCAGGGACTGCAGAGGAAAATTAGCCTGTATGGCTAAATCTGACACATTTACATAATGGACCCCGTTAGTGTGCATTGTTCTTTCGTAAACTATTTTTATTTTCATTGCGGATGCACATTGCAGATGGGGTGCCTTATTGGTGCAAACTGTTAATATACACATTATTCTGGAAGTCTGAATGCCCGACACTAAACACTTTTTTCTCCAAACTGATTTCCTCCAGTTGACTGTTATAGACTGACGCATTGGTTGATAAACATAAGGAGAAAGAGCTGGACACCACGTAATGAGTCACGTCTATGCAGTACGCACTCAGGGGGATCATTTCTTCATACAGATACATTTGTATGCTCTGTTTGCATGGTAGATTTTCTAAATGTACCAATTCATAGTGGTGAAACTGGCTGAAATACAAAACCCAACACCATTACTATGTCAGATCTGTACTGTTAACCACATTATCTAATGCTGTAAATGTACCTAACATGGAAACGTTGGCTTTACTTAAAAATATTGTTTTTACAATGTTGCACGTTATTATGAAAATATGACTATATGCAACAAAACCTTAGAATTAACCCATTTTCTTATTTTCAGTCTCCTCTTCTCACTTGTTGCGTCTCTCTCGCATGAAATGCAAGCTGAGGACTCAGGGCAGGCATGCTAAATAATCAAATGTGATACACCTGTATTTACACAAATCATAGACAATCTTTCTTAAGTTTGATGTAGAGCTTAATGAAATCCAACCACTCAAAGGACTTTAACCCTACTTGTCATCATTCCCCCATGTATACACTGATAACAGGGGCTACCATGCAAGGTGCCACCTGCAATAACTAACATTCACACACCATAGGCACAGCTTACGGGAGCAATTTGGGGTTAAGTGTCTTGCCTATAGACATAACAATATTAAGTCTCAACTTAATACAGTTGGGCTTTAATGGACTCAGAAAAACAGTTTGAAATATAATTACCCCGAGAGGTGAAATGATCTCCATCACGTACAATCAGCTCAGGAGTGTCAAACCCTTTGTGAAGGTGATGTACAACGCTGCCACTTCAACAATGAACATATGTAGCCATAACACTGTTCACAAACCTGCCAGCCTTGTAAATTTTCCTCGATTGACACCGACATTCCGCTCACATCTCTTGGCAATGCCAGAGAAGATGATCTTCATGTATGGCTAATGCAGGTGGAGGTGGTGCCGGTTCTCCTTCATTGCTGCGACAAGGTCGATGCTTGAGACAACCCCCCGGTCAATCCCACGGCTGTGGACGAGGAGGACGTCCAGCACAGCTCCTCCTCTTAGGGACTGGTGGCTGTTCCACCTCAGAGCACCCAAACCAAAGCAATGGATTTAGATTATGCATTATAGTTTTTTACATTAAATAGCAATAGAAAAGTAACTACTAACATTTGTGGCATTGTGCGGGTGCACAAACTTCGTTTGCAGAAGTATATCCTTGCTGCTGTAACATACAAATTTCCCCCTGGGGATGAATAAAGTGTTGGGGTCTGCCTCTCAGTCATGGCTGACTAAGACCCTCACATTTGTCTTCAGACAAAAGAAGCATCCATGTTTTCTTCCAACAAAGGCCATGAGGCCAAGGAAGAAGACCACACCTCCCCCAGCTCCAACCAAAACTGAATGCTGGCCCCTCATTGGCCAGCAAGAGACCCCCCACTGGTTCATTACCTGCCTTTAAAAGCGGCCCCGACTCCCAAATCTATCTTTTCCGTCCGGCCTCGCGCTGGTGCAAGGAGATCCAGGACGCGCTTGCCTCATCAAATCCTGTATAGGTCACTAGTCAGAGTTGCTGGTCGAACAGACTGTGTTTTATAGTTTATATCTTTTTTTGGATCCTGTTGCGAGTGAATTGATAACTTCTACGACCAATTCCTCCACCTTTAAGTGTACACATTGCCGGCGGAAGGACGCCAAATTCCCTTCCCTCTTCGCTCAAGCCCTGCAGCGCTTGAGCCGGACCCCCTGCGTTACGCTCGGAAGCGGCGCCGCCGAGTTTAACCTCGAAGGATCGATCTCGAAAGGAGCATCACATAGTAAGAGTTATCTTGGTATCTGGGCTTAGAGTAGATCAGTTGTGTGTTGTTTCCTTTATCTTGTTTAGTTAAGTTACCGTAGTGTTTATAACGTGTTATTGCGCAAGCATCGCGGACCGCGAGTCCCGTTATCCTGTGTATTTCCTGCTGTAACTGTGATTAGATCCTCACTGCTAGTAGATTCGGAGATTGTGATTTCATCACCTTAAAGACAGAAACCGCGGCAGCCGAACCTCGATTCGCAGACCGAGTTTCAGGGTGATGAAGAGCAATCTTCGCGTTTCATCGCAGTGATAAAGATCTGTTTTATTTTGGGATTATTTTATTTTGTTCGGTTTAATTCTCTCTTCCTTAAATCGGCTCCGCGAGTAGGATTCAGAACCGTAACTACTACTGTGCTGGCCGGCTCAGAACCCGACCGCCGAGAGTTACGTGATGAATCAGCTGTTCTCACATCCTACAGCGCTGCCGTAGTATCGTGCTCAGAGCTCGGTTCCCTCTCTCTCTCTCTCGCTCTCTTTCCCTCTCTCTTCCTACGAACACGATTTTCATTGACCATCTCAGACACTGGTTACGTAATCGATTGTCCCAACCCACATTGTGCGTAGATCCACGTGGTTACCTACGTAGCCACGTCGCCGCCATCTTGGTTGTTGACCAACAGGGCCCGGCCCCTTTTTAGATTACCCCCCGCCATTGTCCGAGTAGTTCCCTCCTCCTCCACACACACACACACACACATACATGTACGTACACACACATAGATCCGCACCCCACGTTTGTTCATTTGACCTTAGGTATTAGACATATAATTGTATGATAGTGTTTGTTGGTTTTGATATTATTTGATTCGATCATTTATTATTTGGATGTAATAAACTCTGTTATATTTTAAAGAGCAGTCTTTTGTGATTACTGGTGCATATGTGTGTAATAATAGCTGGATGTAGTGGCCTGTGCTCGAACTTAAACCTTCACTTTTACTCCAAATGTAATAGTACTCAGACTATTGACATTGTGAGTGAACACTAATTATGAGACTTAGTTTTATCGTTTGGTTATTGGTCCCTGTCCGCAGGGTGGTGCCCCGTTATTATTAATAATCATTAATAATTGTTACTGACATTAATAATTCTATTGATGTCAATAATTTAGTTTCTTAGATACTGATAACTCAAACACGCTCCTTTACGTTCCCAACAAAAGTATCTATCTATCTATCCATCTATCCATCTATCCATCTATCCATCCATCCATCCATCCATCCATCCATCACATGCCTTGTGGTTCCCAGCAACAAGGTTTAGGAGAGTGATGCAACAGATGTTTTTTGACTCCCCACATCCAGGATGAAGTGAACAGAACCTGCAAAAAAGAAACCGATCAGCACTTAACCAAAGAACATTAATATTAACGCACATTTACATTAATTACATTTACATAAACGTTGAATTGCACTTCATTCATTTACTGGGGAAACTCCCATTCATTAATAACAGTGTTCTGTGGTGTAACATTTAGTTAAATGAGATCATTTCCACCCGCTGTTCTGCTGGCCTTTGAATGAATAGTAACGTTAGAGGTGCTAGCAAAACTGTAATAACGCTTCTGTTCCATTATGGTGAATGAATTGTAACCAACGGAACATTTTGTTTTATCTAATAGTTGGCTACTGTTTATTATTAACTGACAATAAACCTATCTTGCATTTTGCTGTCAATAATGCTAACCAGGTTAAGAAACGTATATATGATATGCGTGACCAAGTTTTTATCATAATGTTAGAATATGTTTTACCATAAATGGTCACAGTTAATGTTAGCTACAATAACATTACAAGGTTGCTCCTCTTAAAAGCAGTTTAACGCTAATAGTTTCCAAATGTGGACATGTATTCAGTTACTAAGATTTCTTTGCATTGCTATTAAATTCACATCGGATTATGGAAACTAATAGTTACACAAACCAATGGGTGATGTCACAATCACTACGTCCTTATGTAAAGTCGTCTTTGTCTTGTTTATATCTCGTGTGTGTGGTGCATTCTCTCTCTCTCTCTCTCTGTCTGTCTGTCTGTCTGTCTGTGTGAGTGAGTGAGTGAGTGAGTGAGTGAGTGAGTCGCTGAGCGAGTGGGTTTTTCGACTTTTATTTTCTTTTCCCTAGTTTATGTGTATTACTTTAATGTGGTTTGTTAGTTGGTTTTCACTTTAAATTGGTTTAATCTTTGTTGGGGAGTTTTTTTTTTCTCCTGCCGGTGTCTCATGGTAAATGGCGGAAAGTTTGTCCCACCTCACGTGAAAGCACGGCATTAAAATCAGCGTCGGCTTTCCGTGCAGCGTGGAGGACATTGGGCTGGCTGTGGAGGAGATGGTCGGACACAGCAGCGTGAAATCGGCCGCTCGGATGAACGGCGCCGTGGTCATTTTCCTGGACCAGGTGGAGAAGGTGAACCGAGTCATCGAGACAGGCCTCACGGTAAACGACATGTTCGTACAGGTGTTGCCGCTGGTGCAACCGGCCACGAAGGTGGTTTTATCTAACGTCCCTTCGTTCATCACTGACGAGTTTCTCAGCAGAGAACTCTCCAGACACGGAAAGGTGGTGTCATGGATGTAAGTCTCAGTTGCTGAAGTACGTGGTGTCTCACCGCAGACACCTGTATATGATACTTAACAACCGGAATGAGGAGCTCAACCTCCGCTTCCACGTTAAAGTAGATGATTATGATTACGTGATTTTCGCATCATCGTCAGCGATGAAATGTTTCGGTTGCGGTGAGGAGGGGCATACCGTGAGGGACTGTCCGAGGCGGGGGGACCCGGCTCCACCTGACCCGGGGATGGGGCCCGGGGCACGGACGCGGCGGGGGTGCCTCCCGCTGCGGGCCCGGCTGCGGCGGGGGTGCCTCCCGCTGCGGGCCCGGCTGCGGCATCTGAGCGGCCGGTTCCGGCGCCGCGGGCCGCGCCGAGCCATGCCGCTGCTGTGCCTGACCCACACGGGGTGAGTATGAATGAGGTGCATGGTGTGAGTGAGGTTGTCCAGGACAGTGAGAGAGAAGCTTTGGGTAAGGTGGGAGGTGGTGAGGATGGAGGAGAAGGAAAGAAAAAGGGTGAAAACGGTGATAGTGAGAAACCTGTAGACCTAACAGAGCAGGTTAGTGGAACACAGGAGTCAGGTGAGGGAGAAGCACAGGCGGGTGGAGAACTGAATACGGGGGAGGAGCAGGTGGAAGAGGTTGGGATGCTGGAGGAGGAAGCAGGGGAACCAAAATCTGCAACTAAAAGAAAAAATAAGAAACAAAACACAGGCAGTAAGGTTGAGGAGAACAAAGAGACGGGGAGGAGGCAGGCACAGTCTGATGACAGTGACAGTGAGGACTGTGTGTCAGACAGCAGCGAGGTTCAGGTTTTTAATCCAAGTAACAGTCAGAGGGAAGAAACGTACACTGTCGAGTGCATACAAGCCTTTTTGGAAAAAGTAAAAAATAAGAAAAAGCTACAAATTGAGAAGTATCTCCCAGATCTGGGTTTATTTTACACCTCAGCCAGACTCCACATGAGCCAGAAGGAGTCTGGCTTCACTGATCAGGAGGTTACTAGACTGAAGAAACTTAAAAAAAAGCAATTAATGATGGCCATGGGAAAAACTCCAATGTGTGTTTTATTTAATTTATTGGTTTTTATTTTTGGTTTTATTTCTTTACTCACAATGGATACTTTTAAAGTCGGCAGTTTAAATGTAAATGGAGCCAGAAATGTTAAGAAGAGAACATCTATTTATGAATTTAAAAAAATGAAAGGTATTGATGTTCTCTTCTTACAGGAAACACACAGCGACAGCACCAATGAGGCAGACTGGAGGAGGGAGTGGGAAGGGGAAGTCCTCTTAAGTCACAACACAAACCTCAGTGGAGGAGTGGGCTTCCTCTTCTCCAGGTCCTTTACTCCAGTCTCACTGGAGGTCAAACACATCATCGAGGGGAGGTTGTTTTTAGTGAAGGCACGGTTTGACCTTTTTACTGCTGTTTTTATCAATGTGTATGCTCCAACAATCGGTGCAGAGAGGAAGCTGTTTTTACAAAAAGTTAATGATGTTTTAAATGGCTGTGCCTCGGAGGATTTTTTATTCTTGGGGGGGGATTTTAACTGTACAGAGGATGCGTCTGCAGACCGCAACCACGCAGAGCCACATCCAGCTTCACAGCATGTTCTGAGGCAGCTGGTCCATTCTCATGGCCTGGTGGATGTGTGGAGGAGGATGCATGCAGACTGCCGACAGTACACATGGTCCCACCTCAGGGAGGGTAGGATCTCCTCAGCCACGTTAGACCGTTTTTATGTTTTTAAGCATCATTTTAATATTTAGTATTGTACCTGCTGGTTTTACGGATCATTCTTTGCTTTTATGTGATGTGTTCATTAGGAACATTTTGCCTAAAAGTGCATACTGGCATTTTAATTCAGTCTTAACCTTTGATAAGAAGTTTAGAGAGGTCCTTATTTATTTCTGGGGTGTTTTTAGGCAGAGGAAGAGTGATTTTAACAGTCTTAGGCAGTGGTGGGACCATGGTAAGATTGAGATTAAGCTCCTTTGCCAGCAGCACACCTTCAACGTCACCCGAGACATCACCAGATCTATGAAGGACCTGGAGACTGATATAGTGGAACTAGAGAGTTTAAGCGAGTCCACAGGAGATCGAGGACATATTGAAGTCCTCAAGATAAAAAAAATGGCGTTGGCCGACCTGTTAGATGTTAAAGTTCAGGGTGCACTGGTCCGGTCCCGTTTCCAGACCATCACAGAGATGGACACTCCCTCTAGCTTCTTCTTCGGCCTGGAGAAGAAGAGTGGGCAGAGGAGGGTAATCCACTCACTTTTAGCAGACACAGGGCAGCCAGTTGTGGAACCAAGCCAGATCAGAAAGCAAGCTGTCAGCTTTTACTCCTCTCTGTATACCAGTGAGTACAGGGAGGAGGAAGCACTGACGGAGGGGTTCAATGGCGAACTACCTCAGGTCTCTGAGGAGACCAACACAGAGCTCAACAGGCCCATAACTTTGCAGGAGCTGAAGGCCGCCCTGCAGGGTATGCAGGGACGGCGTGCTCCCGGCATCGACGGCCTCTCTGCAGAGTTTTTTAAAGCGTTCTGGGATGTCTTCGCGTATGACATTTTAGACGTTTTTAATGAAAGTCTGGCCTCTGGTTCCATGCCGATGTCCTGCCGCAGAGCTGTAATAACGCTGCTGCCAAAAAAAGGAAACCTGCAGGACATCGGCAATTGGCGTCCTGTGTCTCTACTGTGTGTGGATTACAAGCTTCTGTCTGGCTGAGGGAAGCTATGGAGCAGGTCATCCATCGCGACCAGACCTACTGTGTGCCCGGCAGGTCCATGGTAGACAATGTCTACCTCATTCGGGATGTTTTGGAGGTCTCCAGTTCTTTGGGTATTAACACTGGTCTGATTTCTCTAGATCAGGAAAAGGCTTTTGACCGCGTTGAACACAACTTCCTCTGGAAAGTTATGGGGAAGTTTGGGTTCAGCGCTGGTTTCATAGCTAAGATCAAAGTGTTGTACAGTGAGGTTGAGAGTGTGCTGAAGATAAACGGCAGTCTGTGTGCTCCTTTTAGAGTGTGTAGAGGGGTCCGGCAGGGTTGTGCTCTGTCCGGGATGCTCTATGCACTCTCCCTGGAACCCCTCCTCATCAGAATACACTCCAGCCTACAGGGTCTGGTTTTACCTGGTTTTAGTAAGAACATGATTTTATCAGCGTATGCAGATGATACTGTTGTTTTTATTAGGGACCAGAGGGATGCAGACCTTTTAAACAATATTGTGAAGGATTTTAGCACAGCATCGGCAGCCAGGGTGAACTGGAAGAAAAGTGAAGCCCTCGCTGTCGGTGAATGGCGTGACGGTCTCCCAGTTCTTCCCCAGAGCCTGGTGTGGAAAAGGGACGGCTTTAAATACCTGGGAATACATCTTGGACACCAAAACATAGTCCAGAAGAACTGGGAGGGCGTCACAGAGAAGATCGAGGGAAAACTTTCCAAATGGAAATGGCTGCTCCCTCAGATGTCTTTTAAAGGTAGAGTATTGGTTTTAAACAATCTTATAGCATCCCAACTGTGGCACCGTCTGACCTGCCTAGACCCTCCCTCAGGCTTTTTAGCCAATATACAGAGGAGAATGGTTGATTTCTTTTGGGAGGGTCTACACTGGGTGCCACAAGGGGTGCTGTTTTTAGCCAGAGAGGAGGGGGACAGGGCCTCGTCCACCTGGCCAGCCGGACGGACACTTTTAGAATTCAGTTTGTTCAAAAATACCTCACAAGTCCGGATGGTTTAGTGTGGAGAGATGTGGCCAGCTGCATCCTCAGACGTGCAGATAACCTGGGGCTGGATACTGCTCTGTTTTTAATTGATCCTAGTGTTTTAAAGTTAAGTGGGCTGCCTCCGTTTTATCAGGGTGTTTTTAAATCTTGGGCCCTTTTTACTCATAAAAGGTGCCCAGAGTCTAACTCTCTGTACTGGTTGTTGAGAGAACCGTTGATTCACAGGGCCAAGCTGGACATCAGCAGCAGTGTCACCCCTGGCCTGATGGGGGCGCTGCGCAAGTCCCGAACCCTGTGCCTGCAGCAGCTGGTGGATGCAGTGGGGCTGACGCTGAGCGACGCCCCGGCCCTGGGTTCTCTGCTGGGTCTGCATTCTGTCCGGGTGGCGAGGAGGCTCCTGGAGCTGTGGAGCCAGAGGCTGACGGGGAAGGAGAGGAGCCTCCTCACGAACTACAGCCAAAGAAAAGTCGAGCCGGACCCTGCAGACCCTTTCCCTGACATCTCCCTGAGCCCGGGGCTAGGGGAACTCACCGGCCCCCTGCTTGCTACAACCAGAAAAACTGACACTGTACAAGGCAGACAAAAAGACCTTGTATTTTAACTGTGTGAAGGGCACGAACAAGAGCGGACTGTGCAACCGGCTCCCCACTGTGTGGTCAGACAGACTGGGACAAAACGGACCTGGCCCACAGTGGAGGATTTTATATAAACCTCCCCTCAAAAAACGGACTGCCGACCTCCAGTGGAGGATTTTACATGGTGCTGTCGCCTCCAATGCTTTTATCTCTGTTCTTAACTCTCGGGGGTCTATGAGCGCAGCGATGCGTTAGCGGCGCTCGCAGCGGTGCGTAAGCGGCGCTCACTCTATGTTTCTTTTAATATCTCCGTCGAAAAACGGCACAGAAAAATGTTTCGAAAATCTGTAGAAATCTGTAGATTCTCCACTTCCGCGTCCGTATTCTCACGAGATAGTACGAGACTCACACAGCGAGATGTGATGCTTATGACGAGCTTATGACGAGCTTACAGTTCATCATGTGACGATCTGGGGGACGGACTGTTTACATCGTGTAGTGTAGCTTGTTAGCTCGTTAGTTAGCACGTCTGCTAACGGCAGCGTTCTGAGACAGCTGTAGCTTTATGATTACAGACATGTAAACACACAGTTAGTGGAGTCTGCGTGACACACAGCGAGCTATGATGCTTATGACGAGCTTATGGACTGGGTGAGTTGTTTACATCGTGTAAGCTTGTTAGCTCGTCCGTTAGCTCGAGCGTGTAGCGTGTAGCTTGTTAGCTCGTCCGTTAGCTCGAGCGTGTAGCTTGTTAGCTCGTCCCCCTGGGGATGAATAAAGTATCTATCTATCTATCTTGTGTGTGTGTGGAGGAAGAAAGGACAAAGGGAGTGAGAACTTTACTTAGTAATGACTGTTCAATATTACAGAGAGGATTCACAGATGCCAGGGTGCAGTGCACTACCAGGGTGCCCTGCACTACCAGCCCAGACAACAAAGTAAAGTGACAGTCCCTCTACAGGTGAGAGTAAATTACACTTACTCAAAAAACGATATTACAAAATTTGGTTTGAGACATTTATTATACATCTATCTACTATTTTATTCATATATTTCACTACTTGTGTGAACCTAAGACTTTAAAAAAAAAATTTCAAACACCAAAACAGTTTGTCCACATGAGTAAAGTAGAGATTTGAAGAATTTCAAAAAATTGGACTTCCAACTGTTCAGCTTTAGGGCCAAATTGCACAGTGCACAGTGCCTTAGGACAATTGGTGCCTCATTATATAGATAGCTGAGATTGTTCTGCACATTTTGATATAAGACATGTCTATGTAGCATATATGAAAGTGCCTTAAAAGGTGAGTTTAAGAAAACATAAAAAAATCAAAAAAATGGCCTAGTTCCCAGAGGGTTAATCCCTCTGTTCTTAGCCAGTGCCCGTTCTGTAACCTTAGAGAGACTGTTTACCATGTTTTTACTGAGTGTAAGAGACTCAGAGTTCTTCTCTCTTTTAACATTGGTTTTTAGTCTTTTTAATGTGGTTTTTACTGAAAGGGTTTTTATCATGGGAACTGCCTACAAAAAAACGGGAAAAGAAAAGTGGCAGCTCCTCAACTATCTTTCAGGAGAGGCCAAGATGGCAATTTATTTGACTAGGAAGAACAGAGTGGAGAACAGGGAGGGGCAGGAGGCCAGGTCAGTCTGGCTGTGCAACATCAGGGCCAGACTCTGGCTGGAGTTTAGGTTTTATAGACACATTGGAGACTTGGATGCTTTTAAACAGCGCTGGTGTTTTAATGAAATTGTTTGTTCTGTGGTCAACGAAGAATTAATGTTTGCACAAGTTTTTATCAGGTAGTAGTGTATATATAATGTTTTTTTTAAACAAACCTGTGAATTTTATGCATTAGCACTTTATTTGAATTGTTGAAATTGTTTCAAATATAAATATGTAAATAAAGTGTTTTTCAAAAATCAAATCTCTCTCTCTCTCTCAGACTGTGTCCCTTCTGTCTGTAGATTGCTACAATGGGGGGGAAAGGAATTAGTGCCAAAAGTTAAATTTACAACCAAGAAAAGCAGTCAGGCCAATAAACCGTCTCTGTCTGTTTGTCTGACTCTCTGTGTGTTGATCTCTGCTTCATTCCAGGCCTACGGACAGCGCTGCACTGACACACATGTAGTCCTGAAACCACAGCTACATGAGAGTCACGTGTATCTTGGCCAATCATTTTGTTGTTACTATAAATAAAGTTTAACGAGTGTGTGGGGGGGGGGGGGGATAAATGAACAAAAAAAAACTTATGAAAATCAGAATTGATCAATCGGATTTGACAATGTGAATTCTTAGTCAGGGACATCCCTACTCACTTGTGAGCTCCCCTCCCACCCTGGTTCTTGAAGGAGACCCAAGTTTGCCTTTTTCCTTTTTGGTCAATGCATCAGGGTTGTTGGAGCTATGCTTCTCATTTTTGCAATGATTCTGAAGGGGTCATGGTTGGTTTACTGATCTAGTCTTCGTGTGCTTTGTGGACTTGGAAAAGGCTTACGATGACATCTCTCTGTGTGTCTTGTGGAGGGTATTAAAGGGTTCTTTCCAGTTGCAAAAGCGCTGTGTTTTGAAGTCAATTGCGTACTTGGAAAAGGTTGGACTCTGCCAATGGTTCTTGTAGAATACCATTTCCATGTTCTCCTATTCAGTGCAGCCTCCAGATATATTATCACATTGGTACATCATAAATCCAGTCATAGGAGATGATCCGTCTTATTTGAAACTGGGAACATGGCCAGAATATAACACGAGCCCCTCCACTTTCTTTTTAACCATTCGGCCCTGTTCTCCTTCCCCATTCAATTTCCTCTCACCTCCCATTTATTACTGCAGGCCTCTGAAACTGCCTATTTAAAGGCAGATCAAATATTTCTATCCCACGATAAGGGTTCATGCTTCGGATGGGTGACCGTGAATGTGGAGTCTTGTTAGGTTCTGACCCTTCCGGCGCCTCAAACAGGTTAGAAACCATCAACATGAATCTGCTGTGACAAAAGCAACCATATAGTTGTGCGCCTGCTTTCAATTTACATCTGCTCCCTATTACTCTCTCAAAGCCTGTGAACATAATGAGCACAAACAACTCAGAGGAAAATGAGATAAATGAGGGCTGTAATTGTGTTTGGAATTGCAATTACTGTTATCACACCCTTTTGTCACAGGGATTTAGTGTAGCCAGATGTGCTAATGGAAAAGATTGCCATTGTTTGAGTGGATTGGATCAACCCCACTCTGAGCTTCCAGCTCTATCGACGTGTAATTACTGATTTTTATTGACCAACCACAGCTGGTGCCGAGAAATAAAAGGTAATCTCCGACTTCGCAGTGTTGAGATGACTCACGCAGCCTTCAGGTAAGTTTACTGACTGCAAAGGCAGGGAGTCACCACTTTTTCATTTAACTTATTTACCCATAAAATGTTGAGCTCACGACTGTGCAATTTATCTAAAACCTATGACACAGTGACTACTTTATTTAACTCCCAAATAGATTTTGTCAGTAGCTGCAACATAGAAGTGGTGTGTATCATCTGAAAGATTATTGTGAGATGCAGCTCAGCAGTGTGTGTCAAATTGTTCTAGTCATAAATCAGAAATGAAAAAGGAATTTATTAATTCAATCAATAGAATACAATTTGAAAATGTAAAAGGGTTTGGAACATTATGATGGAAGTATGTGATGGCCAAGCCCATGCGTACTTCTGTCTCGTAAATTGCAGCAATTTTGTGGTTCTTACCATTTGCTACACACACTTTGTGCTCCATTGTGGCAATTTTCTAACACTCGAGAAATGATGACATTTGGAGTATTTGGTCAAGGTCACCGTTACCTCACATCCGTCTCATTCTCGTAAACGCAATATCTCATGAACGTCTTGGGCAATGTTCTTCAGAGTTTCCACAAACCTCCATTTGCACTCAAGGTTCAACTGATTAGAATTTGGTTTTCAAAGTTCAAGGTCACTCTAAACTCACAAAACACATTTTTTGGCCATGACTCAAGAATTCATATGCTATTTTGGACAATTCCACACAAATGTTTGTGATGACCTTTTAGACAGACTCTGGTTGGCGAAGGCATACAACCACGAGGCTGGAATTCTGTATTTGTCCTTGCACATATTTTAGAGAATCTTCAGAATACAAAACACAGTGCTTTGTTGAAGGGACACAACATTCATTTTAGCCATTCAGTTCAGTTTTTTTACCACGGAGAGTACTACACCTGTAAAAACAACTGAAAGAGCTTTCTAAAGTCTGAAAAGTTAACCTTGACGTTAACCTAGATCATTTTTTATATAACAATGAGCCAACAGCATAGAGGAATCTGGTGTGTGCTTATTATAAGTGATTTCGTCCTTGCCAATCGATCACTAACTTACTAAAAGGTAACATCTTCACCTTGTAAATGTACCACAGCAACAAAAGCACATAGTTACCACTCCTGTAAAATCAGCCTAAAACGCCTATCCAAGGCACACCCAAAGTAAATTGAAAGCTGTTCTTGAACCATTTGGAGTACATGCATGGTTTTGGTCTCTTTTGAAAGGTCAGAATCAATGTAAGTGCTACTGGTATTGACTAATAGAAGTTGGAACACACTGAAATAGATATCATCATAATAGGCGTTGAGTGTACCTGCTGTTGTGATTGTATCTTGAAATGGTTTGCATAAATCGAATTACAAGAATCTTAGCTTTCCAAAGAGATGTTGCATTAGTACCTACCTTTTACGTAGCAGTTGTGTACATGACACAGATGTCAGGCGGGCCGTCGGAGTGGTAACAGGTTAAAGCAAATGAGAGGCAGCATCATTGTAATAACTATTCGATTCATGTGGTCATCTAACACTCAGCACCTGGAGCTGATTTCCCTGCTTCAAAGCTCCAATGTTTAAATGGTAATCTAACAAGTTTTTTGCCCCAAATCATTTAATATTGACTATGTGCCAATTTATAGTTTTCAAGTGCCATTTTAAGGGGAACGCCCCCTTGGAGGGTAAAACAATGCTGTGTTCCACTGTCCACCAGTGTACAAAGTGAGTGATTTCTGTTGTTTCGGCAAAATGCGGGATCGTTGTTGTGCAATCGTGTGCACTAACCGACAAGGAGACAAGCCTGGACCGTGTTTCTACTGAATTCCATCCGAGAAAGAAAACCCTGAAAGGAGAAGAATGTGGATTTGGGCAATTAAACGCGTCTCTGTCCCAGAGGAGGGCAAACAATGGTATATTAATTAGCAAAAAGTCATGTCTTTTCATAATTGTTCTGACGTGGTTAGTGGTCGGTAAAGTTAGCTAGAGAGTTGGGATGCTTTGTTAGACGTAAATGAACTTAAAATGCAATGACATGCAAATCCTTTTGCACCTATTTTCTACTGAATACAGTACAGAGGCAATGTTGAGCTAATGTTCAGACGTGCAGATCAATTATAAGATTGCTTCTTGAACAGATTTCCTGATCAGCAGATGTTTTTTATTAGCTGTTCAGCTTTTGAAATCATGCTAAAATTACATATCATAAAATCCTGTCGGTTCGTTTGGTTTCACTCCACAAACCAACTGCACCAGATTCAGCTTGGAAGCGGACCAAGATGCACCTTTTCAAGTAGTTTTGTTTTGGTCGTTTGGTTTGCATCAGCTTTAACAGCAGCCCAAACGAGCCGCTCTAACTGGGATACACGGACCCGACTTAGTTTTAACGGTACTAACAGTTAATCTTTAACAGCATCTTTTCTTACTTATCACATAGTGAGCTTTGAGTCCTTGTTTTTGCAATAACCTGCCCTGCTCATAGGTCATGTTTTTCTTTCTTCTGTTCCATGTCATTCATTCATGGTTTTATTTTGTTCCTTCCTGCCTATGTGTGATTTGATTTTCTTCCCCGTCTCGATTAGTTATACCTGTTCCCCATTCGCCCTGCAGTCACTCCCCCAATTAGTTATTCTCTACAAATAGCAGCCTAGTTCCTTTGTTCTTTGTCAGTTCGACCTCATCATTTGATGTTTGGTGTTTTGTTGCTGTTACCTGCCTGCCTCTGGGACTCTCAGCCCGTAAGCCGTTTGAAATAACTCATTGAATTTGTCCTACCGCCTCCTTATCTACCATCTGTGATTGGGTCAATGTTTTTCATTTTTGTATGCTTTCAAATAGATACTTTAAACGTACTACATGAAATACTACTGCAAGAGAAGCACAGTTAGTAACATTGTAAACTTTATGTATTGCAAAATCAAGCAATTGCAACACAAATGTTGTTGACATCCACAGCACAGGCCCGTGTGTGTTGCTGAGCAGAGTCCTCCTCACCAAGAGTCTGCCAAGAGCTGACCCATATCATTAAGGAGGCACCGGAAAGGGAGGGGATCCTCCAGAGATCACAAACCCTGTCTGAAGCTGCCGGGAGGGTCAACCATCCAACTCCACTAACAGGGTTCCAGAGAGGACCTTTCTGGGTTTTTAATAGAGAGCCCCCTTTACTTCACACACACACACACACACACACACACCTCCATGATGAAAGCTTTTTGGGAGAATGTTTCATCTCAGTGTGCCTTCAGTGAGATAGGAAGAAGAGGAGAACAAGTTTGAAGATATCTTTGTGCGTGAGGTCTGAAGTGCGCGTGTGTCTGTACTTAAATGTGAAGTGTTTGTAGGGTGTGAGTCCACATGCACACTCGTCTGCCTGACGGCGCTGAGCTAGTTCCTCACCAGAGTATAAGTTTCACATGCATTTCATTTCCTGCAGTCAGCATCAATTCAAACCCTCCGAGGAATTATTTCCATCTACCTGCTTGTCGTTTTCTCCTGTCGCTCCAAGGGTACCTCACACACGCACATAAGTATTCACACATATTTCCCTTTAAAGGTTCTCAGCCTCCTCTGCAGACCGCGCAGCAGAGAAAAGAGAAGTCACAATGATGGATAGCGTGCACAGCTGCCACATAACGCCATACTATTAATGCATTATTGATGAATGTCTGTCACGGACCTCCAACTATATAAGTACCCACACACGTCCCTGCCCAGCGCCGTGTCTCCATGCTAGCATTAGAAACTGACACTAATTTGGCCCTGAAGGCTTACGGTAGTACAGTGTTAAAAATAGTTTCACCTGCGCAGGAGTTTGGCGGCAGGTAGGTTGAAACTGCTGATATAGCAAATACTGCTGATATTTTGTAATATGATCTGTATTTCTAAAACATATTTCCTGTAAATTTGTGATGCAGTATTTGGAAACGATTATTCAGTGTGGCTCCGAAAAGTGGAATCTATCAAACTATTCATTAAGAGAAAAATACTGAATCTCAGCCAAATATGTATTCATTACTCTGATCATGTCTGTGTCACAGCCAGGCCGGGCCTCCTGCTCTTCCCTGCATCTCGTGTGTGTGTGTGTGTGTGCGGTATGGGCGTGGCTCCTCCCGGCTTCCTCCTGATTACAATTCACCTCACCTGCCCAGTCAACACAGCTGGCTTCCATCAACTCATCACTCAACATATCTATACATATCTACCCCGGTTCTTCATCCACTCCTCGCCACATCGTTGTTACAACTTACGTGGTAGTTTGCTCGTTCAGAGTTTATTCCAAGTGTTTTTTTCATTGCATTGATCCTGTCTTCCTGTTCCTGATATAGCACACGCCACTTTAACAAAGTTCACAGTAACTTTCCATGCGACTTTGAGGCTGGTAGCTGTCTATGGACATGATTACCAAGCTAAGGAAGAAGGCCAGCAAAACAATGAGGCTTCATATAGTGGTGTACATCCTAAGGAAACACAAAAAGACCCTCACCTATGGCTGTATTGTCATAAGGTGATAACTAGATTGCTGCGTTATTAAAGGAAAACCTACCAGGATAAAATGCATGTGCTGCACCTATAATGACTAATTTGTTCCATCAAGTAAAACCACTGCAAGATGAGAATTTTACTAATTATTATTTCATTGATTCTGTTAAACAGCACAGATGTTGATTTCTCTGTCGGAAACTATGAGAATATACAAGATTATGTGTGGGCTTCACTGTTGGCATCTTAAATCCACTAAGTGTGATAAAGTTAGAAGCTTGTTTCATTGTTTGTTGGATCATGACGGACTTTATTGTTCAGAATCTGGAAAATTATCATTGGCCTCAGCAGTCACAAGAAAGTAAATTAAAATCAACACAATTAAGAACAGACATAAAAACAAAGTAATCAACAATGTACCTTTTAACTTTAAAAGACGTATGCATGCAATCATCACGCAGAGGGGCGAAGTGTACCGTTTAGTTGGAGATGGTGGCTGATAAGGGTCAGTGATCACTGATGTTGGTGGTACTTACAATTGCTGCAGCTCTTTCCATTAACTTTACTGATCACAGGGTTCTGTAGATTTCATGGAATACACTTGATTTTGCAGCTAGGCTATAACTAGGAATTAATAAATACTGAATGTGCTCCTAATTGTTACATATTTATGATATCTAAATATTGAAATGTGTACAAAAATAATCATTCTGCATTTGGAGAGGAGCAAACAAGTGACTGCTGTTGAGGTTTCTAATTCAAAATGAAAGAGCAAAAAAAACCTCTTGGAAATGTAGGGAATAGCAAAAACATTTACTTTGATGTTGTCACAAGGATGACGCTGTTATGACATCCTTAACAGGAGCGTTTATGAAAAGTAGACCTTCCAAATGCCAGAAAGTATGTTTGTAAGGGTAGTATAGAAGTTACGTAACACAGCTGAGGTATAATAATTCTGCAGTCACCTCCCACCCACTACCCTTACTGGACTTTCTCGCTCTTTATACTCATTATTATACCACGTTACCTTCAATAACGGCTGCTTGATATACTACTTGGTTGTTGTAACACATCATTTGCTCAGCCTAAGACGTCCACATTCAGAATTAAACTGAAACATCTACATTCAATGTATTCAGGCTTTATAGAAACATACAATTCCAACATTTTGCCCGGCAACTGGGCTGCCAAACCTGTTGAAAATCATCCTTAAACTCTGTAGTTGTGGTTTTACTTGACCGTCAAGCACAGTACAGCTGTGGATGATGGGAATGTCATTGGCTTTGACGGTATTTGGTCATAAACCAAAGTATTTTTAAAAATTACATTTTGTAACCTGATTATGGAGAGGATGAGCCATAATAATTCAGTGAATATCTGAACCAAATTGCATGGCGATCCATCCAACAGTCAAGACATTTAACCCAAAACAAAAAAATCGACCTCAACGCAAATGTCAGTCAAAACGTCAGTAAGCTTCACCCTCTGGGGATCATGAATGTTTGTACAAACTTCCATGGTAATCCATCAAGAAATTGTTGAGATGTTTCATTCTGACAAAAAAATGGTGGACTGTCAGACCCATGAATGTGTGCTGTGGTTTAATAAAGTTTGGGAACCTCTGGTATCGGTGGAAGGAGTGCCACATACGTAACGGGTTGTTGCCTCCCCGGTTCTCGAACCAGTTCTGGACCTAGACCAGTAGTGGGTAAAGTTGAAAAATGTATTCCTGGTGTAACGTAGGTTAACAAATAAAAGGTTAAACATAATGTGAGCGCATTAAAGTTCATAATTATTGACAGTCATAGTTGACATTGTTGATGTGGCTATTTTAAATGTGTGCGGTTCTGTTTCAATTAGCCTTCAACCTGTATTTAGATGCTAGTCCTCAAATATTTAATGTTGCTCTTGTGACGACCCTCCTCCTATCTGTTAATCTGTTACAGGTGCTGAGTGGAGGATCGTCAGCAGGATGAGTCTCACCTGTGCCGGTGTGGCTCATCCTTGAAAACCCTTTCCAGTTGGCAGGGACAGAGCTGAAGCAATCTAAGTGAATCGTCTAAGGATATATTACTCAAATGATATAATAAAGTTTGGGAGGGTGGGAAATTGCCTCAAAGCTGGAAGGAGGCCATTGTAGTTCCGATACGCGAACCCAGGGAACTACAGACCAATAGCGTTAACATCAAATATCTGCAAAATAATGGAGAAAATGATAAATGAAAGATTAATATATTATGTAGAAAGTAAAGGATATATATCCAAATACCAGAGTGGTTTCAGGAAAGGGAGAAATACATTAGATCCAGCTTTAAGTTTAGAACATGAAATTAGGAAAGCACAGGTAAACAAGGAAAGTGTTGTGGCTGTCTTCTTTGACATAGAGAAAGCATATGATATGATGTGGAGAGAAGGGTTACTAATTAGACTTTGCAAGTTGGGTATTAAGGGTCGAATGTACAGATGGATAAAGGATTTTTTATTTAAAAAGATGTATAGAAGTCAGAGTGGGAAAGAGCTACTCTGGAAAGTTCGGTATTGAAAATGGAACACCTCAAGGTAGTATAGTCAGTCCATTACTATTCTCCATCATGATAAATGTGTTCAGTGAAATAGAACATGGGATGGGATTGTCACTATTTGCAGATGATGGGGCAATTTGGAAGAGGGGAAGAAATGTGGAATTCATAGTAAACAAACTGCAGAGAGACATTTTGAAGGTAGAAGAGTGGTCATAAATTCTCAGTAGATAAGACAATGTTCTTTACAAGGAGACAAATTGGTAGTGAAGTAAAACAAACTATATAATCATGAATTGGAGAGAGTAAAACACTTTAAATATTTAGGTATGTGGTTTGACGAAAGGATCACATGGGCTGTACATATTAATAAAGTAGAGAATAAATGTTAAAAAGTGTTATATATATATATATAATGAGGTGTTTGATGGGAAGTGAATGGGGGGCAGATATAACTGCTTTGAAAGCCATATACAGTGGATTAATTAGATCTATATTAGATTATGGTTGTGTGGTGTGTGGATCAGCAGCAAGCACATCTCTTAAACTGGATATTATTCAATATCAGGCAATGAGAATATGCACCGGTGCCTTTAAAACAACCCCAACGGCTGCATTACAGGTGGAAATGGGTGAAATGCCGCTAGAATTACGAAGAACACAGTTGGCATTGAGCTATTGGGCTAATCTACAGGGACACAGTAAAGAACATCCAACACAAGAAACGTTAGAACCTTGCTGGGAAAAGGAGAAGAGGGAAACAAGAAGAAGGAGGGAGAGGGCTGGAAGGAGGACCTTTGTTGACGGGCTCACCATAGTTGTTGCTGATTTTTGTGAAAGTACTATTAACATTGTGTTTGTAGTGAGACCAATTAAATTACTACTTTTGGCCGCCAGCTCTTTGTCTCCCTGTTTTGTTCCAGTCTCTGAGCCGGGCTGTGACATATGGGGGCTCGTCCATTTCTGATTGACCCGGTGTCTGCATTGATGTAGTATCAGTAGCAGCTGTAGCATGGTAGGCTGTGTGCCATGTGTTGAGCAATCTGCGTATTGGGAGACATTTGAGTTTGGTAAGTAGGCTGATTTGTTTGGTGCGAGTTTTGCCGACCTGTTAGGCTGGTGTTTATATGTCAGAGTCTGGGTGGTCCTTTTTACACGGTGAGTAAATTGCTGCTGTTCTGTCCCTGTTGGGCTGAAGAGCGGACTCCCTTTGGAGTTCGTTGGGGGGTTTCTATAGTGTGGTGTGAAAGTGGTTAGAGCAGTTGTCTCGGGGGCACGTCCGAGGCTGCAGGTGGGTGGCCAGTCCATGGTTGCTTTACCGGGCCTGCGGGTTTTAGTGCGTAAGTACCCACCACAAGTAGCACCTGAAGACTAGGGGGGAGTTTAGTTAGTTCTGGATAGGCAGTTAGAGGGACGGGATTACGGTGAAGCTTGGCTGTGTATGGGCCGTTTGATTTCTGGCTGCGGAGTAGCCTAAAAGGTTTTCCTTCTGCACTTTTCGTTTTGTGATTCGGGCGCCAAAAAAAAAATGGCTTCTGTTGAGGATTTTTTGAGACCTCCATCAGGAGTTATTGGAACAGTGTTCACGAGAGCAGTTGGTGAAAATTGCGGAGCATTTTAGGATGGATGTGGGGGATAAGCGTTTGAAAAAGAACATGAAAAACATTTTAAAAGCGAATCTGTTTGACGTGGGTGTTCTCCAGCCTAAACTACACACTGATGGGTCCGTGGCGGACATGTTTGGTGCAGCTAGTTCTAGTGAACCTCAGGTGAGTAACGTTCCAGAGTTAACTTTTGAGCAGCGCAAAAAGTTACTCTTATTGCAAGTTGAAATGTTAAAACTGTCCTGTGTTCTTCTCCCGTCCTTGTGGCACCTTGCATGGATCGTCCGTTTGGGTTGCAGGTGGATGTAGGTGTAGGTGCTGTGCTGTTTCAGTATGATGGAAATGACGTTTAACGCCCTGTGAGTTTTTTCTCTAAGAAATTTAACTCTTACCAGTTAAATTATTCAGTGATAGAGAAAGAGACTCTTGCCCTTGTGTGGGCATTGCAACATTTCGAAGTCTATGTTGACTCTGGTGTTCCTCTGGTGGTCTACACAGACCATAACCCTCTAACTGTTCTCCATTCCTTGTGTTGCCTGAACCGCCGTTTGATGCAATGGTTTCTGTTCCTGCAATCTTACTGTTTGGACATTCGCCACATTAAAGGCTCCGAAAATATTGTGGCGGATGCTCTGTCAAGAGCACCATTATCTTAAGATGTTAACTGTGTTCTGCATCGTTCATGATTTTCCGTCTCCTTTTCCTCTGCCACTCTAAAAGTTGCTTATATGTGCTGGCTTACAGGAGGGAGATCTGCAGGGTTTGGTTCAGAATCAGTGAGTACAGTATAGGCGTTGTAGGTTGCCAAATATTGGGGTTTCCTGTGCTGGGATTCCTGGTGGGAACCCTGTTTTTATGGGGGGGGGGGGGTGGTGTGTGACGACCCTCCTCCTATGCTACACTAGTGGCCGGTGCTGTTTAATCTGTTACAGGTGCTGAGTGGAGGATCGTCAGCAGGATGAATCTAACATAATTTGTAACAAAATAATTTAGAGTCGAGTAATTTTGTATTTAAAATACTCAAAATACTTTCTCCACGAATCAAAAAACAGTTCACGAGTTCAGTCTTCAGATCTTCAAGTTCAACGGATTGCCTGTCAAGGTAAATATTTATCTGAGTGTGACAGATGTCAACTAGCTTGATGTATAATTTATGTCTGGGTCTGGCTACATAGCCTATTGTATATACAACATGGTGATGGTTATAATATCAAGCTAGCGATCGATGCTAACATGCTAATGACGCTAGCATGCTGTCTAGGCTAGTGCATAGCCAGTGTTTAGCAAGTTAACTTATCAGTCGAGTAGCTAGCTATAGGAAGACTGAGATTGGGAGCTTGTATGTTCATGATAACCTTATGAAGAGACGTCTGACCATCTAATCTTGCACTGTATTACAAGTTATGCTGTATCTTCTCAATGTGAATGTCATAATGCCATATCAATTACTGGCAGATAATATAGTTCAGTTAGCCAGGCTATGACAGTAGATGTCCATTTGTTAAAAAAAAAACCATTAAATATCCAATTTATTTTATTTAAAGGACATATTATGAAAGTATTCTTAGTTTTATTATTTCATACATTCTACAGTTGGCCACTGTTATTCTGTGACTGTTCTTCCTTTTTGTGGGGTTCACCAGAGCTTTGTGTACATTATATAGCCCAAACCTGAATGCTCTGCTATACCAAATTGTGAGAAAACGGAAAATCCAGAAAAAAGTATTTCCTATATTTTAAATACAAAATACATGTATTGTATTTTGTTACATTTTCTGGCACCAGTATTTTATTTTAATACATTTATTTGAGGGGTATTTTGTATCAAAATACATTTTGATGTATTGTTGCCCATCTCTGCGTGTGCCTCTCTGCACGCTCCTCGCTATCCCTGAGGCTTTGCTCTGGACCAAGGTTCAATATCCTAAATAAACTCCAGTATATCCAGAACTCTGCTGCTCGCCTGCTCACCAGCACCCGCTCCCGGGATCACATCACCCCTATTCTCCAAAATCTCCACTGGCTCCCCGTCCCACAACGAATCCAATACAAAGTCATTCTCCTCACTCACAAAGCCCTCCATAATCAGGCCCCCTCCTACCTCACCGACCTGCTACACCACCACACTCCATCCCGTCGGCTCCGCTCCTCTGATGCCAACCTCCACTCAGGACCAAGCACCTGAGTTATAGGGGTGACAGAGCCTTCTCCATATCTGCCCCCTCCCTCTGGAACTCTCTCCCCTAACGCATCCGAGACTGCACTGACCTTTCCATGTTCAAATCACAAATCAAAACCGACCTATTCAGAACTGCTTTTAATGTGTGACCGATATTGTGTTTTAAAATTTTAGTGTATAGCTTTCTTTTATATGATGATTTTAATGTAAAGTGTCTTTGAGAATTATGAAAAGTGCTCAATAAATAAAATGTATTATTATTAATATCCTGATGTACAGATGGCAGTGACCTCCAAGAGAAACTATCCATCCATCCATTATCTTTAACCGCTTATCCTGGTCAGGGTGGTGAAGGGGCTGGAGCCGATCCCACCTGACATTAGGCGAAGGTAGCAAACACCCTGGACAGACTGTGAGATCATCGTTTTGATAGCTGCATCTTTCAAAATACTTAAATATGTGCTCCCCAGTAGGAATATATATATTTTTTTTAATGTCAGGGTTTCCCCCCTTTACAAGTAAAGAAATAAAAGTAAAATTCATTTATATAGCTCTTTTCACAGACATAAGTCACAAAATGGAACAATATTTCAGATATATTCTGCTGGCCACTGATTTACAAGATCAGTTTTTAAAACATGAAATGTATTAAGAAAGGCACAATAGACAGTAAAATACACAATAAAAACAGATTAAAAGCAGTACAGTGCAGTAGCGTTATTTTGCTGCAACATGCAGTGCAACTCATTTGAGTAAAGAAATGTTGATCTGTAGAAATTTGGATGTTGATTGTGTATCTAATTGTCCTTTGAATTTAATTCATTTTGAGCAGAATTGGTAGTGCAAATGGTTTGTTTAGCTATAAATTCTAAACTTATTGGTTAAGTAAACTAGTGAGTTGAATTAAACTCTTAAATAGGACTCACTAAAATAAAATGACAATTTAGAATTGAGTCAACTTAAAGAGATTAAATTACTTAAAGGAGCCTGAATTGAAAATGACCTTCCAAACCAAAGTGAGATCAAATACTTATTTTTCTGAGATAAATTTGGATGGTTTCAGGGGACTTAAATGCCAAATTGCAAGATGGGCTCCTGAATCTGATTTGAAGTACATTTGAAAAAAGTAAGAACTGTGGTTTTACCCTCCACTCTCCCAACAAACTTGTAAACAACTTAACAAATTCAAATCTGCAAGGACCCCTGGAAATCCTGGACCCCACTCTGGGAGCTTCTGATATGGGAAACATCAACTATGTCTTGGTGGCAGTGGCGGGCCGTGGATGTTATACCTGGGCCTTCAGTGCTGTCCTACTACAGTTGAATTACCTCCTAATAACCTCATTATGACACATCGATCCAGCAAACCTGCAGCGGATCCACGCATTCCACCACACAAGAGCACGAGCCATTCAAATATTATTCATAAAAGCGACACGATAGACAAAAGAACAGTAGTAACGCTACTATGTAAACTAACACACGCAGTTTGTCACTTACCGAAACTTAAAGAGTTTAATCCCAGTACATCGTTTCAGTTCCAGTAAGAAGTCCTTCTCGATTTATGGTCAAGTGATGACAGTCGAGCCTCGTCAATTGTATTTCGCAGGTCTGCTGCTGCAGGTTCACAGCGGGGCCGGGTTCCCTCCTCCGCCGGGGTACCGGCCGGCGCAGACCGCATTTCGGGCCGTGGTTGTGGAGCTGTTTCCCTGCGAACGTGTTCATTGAGTTGTAGATCCACTCGAGTGTTTTCAAAAGCACCGTAGCTTGTGTCCTGCCGTGCTATGGCGTCCTCAGGTTAGCGTAGCGTAGCTCCAAACACCAGGAGCTCAGTTAAAATGAAACTTATTCCCAGCCATAAAATGTGCAACGCTTCTCCGACGCTGTCAGCCAGAAATACTGTTCATACAAATCCTTTTCCTGCTGAGTCAGGGCTGCCAGCTGTGGGGTTGACTGACCATTTCTTACGATGTCCAGCTTTTCCTGAAATGTCCTTTCTTGAGAAAGGCGTTATCAGTAACTCCGCCACTAAATCCGTTTCTCTTCAGTCATTGAGTGTTCAATAAACAAAGCTAGGTAAAAAATAAATAAACTACACCAAGCAAAACCCTACAAATGTTATAATTTCTTCCATATCCTTCCACTTGAACTCTGACTGCTACAAGCTAAGTTCTGCTAGCAAGCATAAGTTTCACGATAGTCACGTGCTCGCCCACTGACCAATCACAGCACACCCTGCACTTCGCGGCAGAGCTGCACCTGGACATGTAATGATGACGTAGTTGTAGGCCGGCAAGTATGGGGGTAGCGGCTGCTGACACTCAAAGAATACGCCCAACATGTCAAACTAAAGATCGGATTGGTTGAACACTATGACAATCAACAATATCGTCCCCATTCACTTAAACTGCACATGGATTCACTTGTGAGTCTGCAGGCCTCGGGCCTCTCTTCTTACCTAGAGACACAGAGGAGAAATCTGATTGGATAAAAGCTCTACTTAAAACAAGCTGCACTGGAAGCAGAGCAACTGAGGAAGACAGTAGCTGTGCAATGAGAAAATAAGATAATGGGAAAAATATTTTTAGAAATTATAATACATAAAAGAAAATATATATATATATATATATTTTTGTGATTCTGTTTCGGCCAGCAGAAAAGGCTTTGACGGCCCGCCACTGCTTGGTGGTATGCACACGCCATACACACTCTGTGTCTCACCACAAACTCACCACAATCCCATTTGATTTCTCCCACCAGGAGAGGGGATAAATCAGCTGGTTTGAACCTGGCAGCGTTGGACCAAGAGTTTTCCCTCCTGTCCTGTTCTACTTCCAGCTCACAGTCTATGTTTATAATGGAAACTCAAGCTAGAATGTATTCTTTCTCTCTGCATGCTCAAACATACCAATGCTGATTCTGGGAAATGAAATGCCGCCATTGAAGCAGCAAACTCTGTGAAAAATGGAATTCCTTCAAATGGGAGATAGAGCATGTTCTGGGATGACCTTTTCTTTTTTCCACTCTTCTGATTTAATATAGCAATATGATCAAATCTTGAGATCTTTCTTTTTTAATCAGTGCCCGGCAGGTCCTTTTGAAAAGTAAAACTAAATAAATAGTGAACATTGACCTGGTCTGTATTGTAAGCTTCACAAAAGAGATTTAACTAATGTGTAGCATTAGTTAATGTTCATTTTCACTCCGAATCCTCAATAAGAGATAAATTAATTATATTGTACCAATGCATAAAAGTACATGTAAACAGCAGCAATAACATCTCAGAGACTGTATAGGAAGTGGACTTAGCCACAAGTTTGTCGCCATCTTGGAATTTATGAACCAAAAGTGACACGAGAGGGTGGAGCTAAAAACAATCGAACAGACTCAAATGTATTGTAGACGTAACAAACAGAACAGGCAGAAATGGTAAAATATTGGTTTCTGTACCAATAGGTTAAGTTAGAGATAATTTCATTTAATTTACTTAACATGTAGTTTTTAAACAAGGATGTGCAATGTACATACAGTGCAATTCATTAGAAATATGCTCAAGCCATATTCTAGTTTATATTTAAAAACAACCCACAGTTGGTCTCTGGACCGTAGTTTGGCCACCCACGCCCCAAAGCATACTCTGCTTTATCTCTCTCTAAATTAACCATAACTAAATGAACATCATGCTGTATTGAAGAAGACTTGAAACTAGAGATTGAGACCATAAACTCATGTTTACAATGTTTACTGAGGGAATAAATCAAGAGAGAAGTAGTCATTTTCTCATAGACTTCTATACAATTGCGCTTCTTTTTGCAACCAGGAGTCGCCCTTGTGGCCATATGAAAGGGCGACTGGCTAAGTGGAGAGCAGGGCCGTCCTTCAATCAGAGGATCGGCGGTTCGATCCCCGGCTCCGCTAGTCGCCAAACTAGTGCTGGCTGGACTGTGTTCAGTCATAAAAAAAGAATTCTGTTTATTTTTCCAGCATGACCTCACCCCTAGTGTCCACTCGTGCTGCCTGCTCGTCATCGCCTCTTAATCGTGGAAAAAAAGGTCGTTGATGAATATATTAAGTCATAGTTTTCAACTAAATGAACACTAGTTCACACTCCCATCTGAGTCAAATGATATGATGTTTCATTGTCAGTCACCGCCTCATTCATAAGTGGTCAAAGCTGTCAATGTTATGATGCAATTAATTTATACTGCACCACATTCTTAGGAAAATGCCTTGAAATAAACATCTTTCTTCCTCTGGGATATTTAAATGCAAGACATCAAAGGAGTGTGATGCGCTGAGGGTGAAAGCACTCCTCGCATTAAATATTACAGCTAGACAGATCAAAATTTAATGCATCACCTTCTTATCAGGACTCATTTGTGATTTAAAGCACTTCTCCGAGAATAAAAACAGCCTAATTTCAAAATGGAGATGATGCCCAAATTGCTTGAAAGTACGTTTGAACTGCTTTTTTTTTTTTTTTTTTCGATATTCCTATTTTAATGTCTACTTTGAAATAAATTAAGCCCTTTAAAATATGGGGGTTTATTGATGCAGATCTTTGTGCCCTCTAAATCAGTGTCTATTTGATCTAACATAAAGGAGTTATCTTCCCCATTCTGGCTTTGCTCACTTCTTACAGGGAATTACATATATATTACATATTATTTATATATATATATAATTTAGCATATCTAACACATAAAAGTCATCATCTCGAGAATTTCAGCCATGTTAATGCTGTAATCCAATTAGCAAAGTCCTGTTTGTAGATTATGTGCACTCACTAGACTTTCATGTTAGTACATACACATAATGAATGGATTGTAAAGATAATCTCAACATTCTCCTAATGTGATATTTTGGCCCCACTAGCGTGTCTCTATCAAGCACTCTGGGGATGTTTAATTATTCAGAGAACACTGTGCTCTAGTGTTGTCTTGTGTGTTCGTTTTCAGGTTCAAAAACCGTTCTAATGGATGCAGGGATAGGTACAGATAGTGTACCTGCAGTATTAATATACTGTCTCTATTGACTTATATTAACACTAGGACCACCAGGATTCTAGCACCCCCTACAGCCGCTGCAACGGTTTACAAGCACATCAATAATGCATTTGTTTGATGAAGTAACTAGAAATGATAAGAAACATGCAAAATACCACAGATCATAGAGCAGAATCAGCAACCTTTTTGATGTCCTGTGTAAATTTACTTTTGAATTTATTTTTAAGGAAACTTACCTAAAGGCAAATCAATATTGAACCTGCATTAATTGATTTTATGGGCCACTCAGGGCAGTGGAGACAAACTGTTAACGCAACACTGACATGATCACCTTTTTTAGTTTATATATATAGAACTTGTGACAGCTGCTTATTCACACATCCAGTAGTCACAGCGTGACATTATCATTCATTTAGGTGGAGTCATGTTTCTATCTGACCAATGTATGTCATTCTTCACTGTCTTTGGTCTTCACTAGCTTACGAGAGTTAAAATATCTGGCTCTTTTGCTGCCAAATGCTCCACTATGTTCACTAGCTAGCTTAGTTTGTCCGCTTGTCGTTTCATGCCCAAGCGTTTTTCAAGCTAGAAATAAAAAAATGATTATTGAAAATGTAGCCATCACTAGCCAATCACAGTGGGCGGGCATCATATAAATGCGACGGGGATTCCCTTAGCTCCCCCCTGATGTCAAACGCGTGTCCCGTTTCCGGTCTGTTGCAAGAATGCTGCCGCATTGTTTCTGTCAGTCGAGTATTGCCTGATCGGTAGGTGATTTTATTTTGCTAGTTTATATACTTTGGTGTTAATTATTATTCTAATAATTTGATGTCATCCCGTATCACAGGGGACTTTTGGCTGGGTTCGAGCGGAACGTTGCCAGATAGTGGCTACAGCTAACCCTGCTCACATTTAAAGAACGCTGCTGTTTTGCCTACCGGGTTTCGTCTACCCAGACGCTACAGGGTCTGCCGCTGCTCTTATCAGCACTGCGCCCCGGCTTCGTGCTGTTTTACGTCAGCATCACCCTTGTTTTCATCGAGAAAAACCTCTTTTTAGCTTGAGCCATTTTACTGTGTGTATTCTGACCGGGGATGTTAAGGCCCACTCTGGCCTTTAGTTTAAATAAATTGGGTAGCTGATCATCCCCCTGGCTGATCAGTTAACCAGAGTTATTTTGGTTGTTTTGTCTTTTCTTATTTTTCCTCTCTGAGAACCAGAGCCTTTTGTGATTGTGTTCCTTGTCCCTGTAGGAGCTGCTAAACCAAGGTGGTGGGGTTGGTGCCTCCGGGTGTTGGTGTCTCCCTCCGTGTGCTGTGTGGTGTGGTTGTGTGTGTGTGAGTGATTTTTGTGTGCACGTGTGATCGGGGTGCCTCCTCTTTTGGGATCCTCACCTGTACTGGTCCACCTCGCCACTGGTAAGCCGCAGCCCTGCACCTCTCTTTTGAATAAATGTATAAGGCTCTTTTATTAGTAGTTTGTTTAAAATTATCTGTGAACCACTGTTTTGTAATCAAGATGAATTGTTTTGTAGTGGAACCACGTCTCCGGCTAATCTGTACAATGAACCTGAATGTCCTCTGAATCCTTGATACTTTGGGCAAAACGTAATCTTTAGGTGAAATTCCTAAGGTGGCGTTGTTGTGCTCTGACTATTGGTTAATGTCCACGTAAACTTTAAACCACCTTCCTCTCGCCACAAAAACATTATTCTCATTTGCAGCTCGGTCAGTGGCGTTGTGTCAGTTTCTTCTTGTTACATGCATTCTGTCTTTTCAAAATAAACTTCCATGTTCACAGTAAAGGTACAGTTTCTGCTTGTTAAATGCATGTAGGGAAGTTTCAAAATATGTTTGAGTATTTAGTTCCACTTGCGCAACAAAGGTTGTAGTTTGGGTTCGATAAGTATGTCTGTTACGGAACTGGTGTTAGTTAATTGCGGAAGCTGCGTAACAGAACTAAGGTAAAAATGAGTCAACATTGACTGGGTTTGACACAGGAACAAACTTTATACTATTAACACTGATGCGGATATGTTTACATTGGAGTTTGTTGAAAGCCAGGTGCGTCTCATACAGACCAACATTTATTTGGTAAAGGCACTGCTTCTAATTGAATTTAACACACACACACACACACACACACACACACACACACACACACACACACACACACACACACACACACACACACACACACACACACACACACACACACACACACACACACACACACACACACACACACACACACACACACACACACACACACACACACACACACACACACCTTTGTGTCATCCAGAGGTATACGGCATTTCAGATGTGCTCAAAGAGGGAGAAGGCTGTTTGATAGTGGTGCAGTGTGAGACAAATTAAGTGAAAAAATGTGACATGAACATGTCGATGAATGAGCTGATGATGGCTTTGACATGCTTCAACTAAACATCTCAACACCTCAGAGTACAAAACTGCATTTGGATTAATTACATTAAGTTATTTCCCCTCAAATATTTAGTTGTAAAATACAATAAGTACAACAATAATTTACATTACATAATTACAACAAACCAATTCAATTGTGACTGGATCTGACCGTGTGTGTGTGTGTGTGTGTGTGGTTATCCTGAATGAGTTCAGGAGGATAGGTGCTGACTTTGGAGGGTCATCAGCTGATGTAGCTCACCTAGTCAGTCTGGGCTCTCTAGGCTAAAGAGCTGGCTTACTGGCTCACTAGCTCGTACATTTATCCAGCCTGAACCCACGACAACTTCCTCATCATATCCCACACACCCATGCATTGTTTCCTTAAAACTTGAACTAAGTTCAGTTTAAATATCATATTTTGGTTTATCCCTTCCACAATCTCCACTTTGTCAACCCAACTGAGCCAGTTTGTGACACTTTGTGTGTCTGCTTTAATTCGAATGGCAATTATGCCTGAACCTTGGTTCTATGAGTGAATCTTTACACACAATTACAAATTCCTTATGTACAGGGACTGACCACCACACCACCACGCT
Organism: Leptoclinus maculatus; assembly: GCA_032191485.1. Lineage (NCBI taxonomy): Eukaryota > Metazoa > Chordata > Actinopteri > Perciformes > Stichaeidae > Leptoclinus > Leptoclinus maculatus. Next base: position 19,262,718 of record JAVDOI010000013.1, read on the forward strand.
GCTTTAAGGCTTTAAGCCTAGATGTGCATGTATGCACTGATTAACATTGATTGGAACAGTCTCTGAGCAGCCTTGCCCTGGAGAGATAGTTTCTTCACTCAGAAAACCTCCCTAGAGTATTGTGACTCTCTCTCCACACACTAATTTATTACAATTGTAAGACACACTGCAAGAAGACCAAGAAGAAAGAACAGATGACCCCCCGAGGTTCCTGACCCTGGTCGAATGAGACATCCCAACCACCAGAGTGCCCTTAAAAGTGTGTGACAAAACAGACTCCTACAAATATCCTATATACACAATCACACACTGAAGTTGTGCATCACTGTCCTATGCTTCAGAGCATTTAAGCATGGCCAACCCCGCAAGACCCAAGGGTTAGTTGTGAATGTATAGAGGCCGCTCAGCTAGGCAAACTAACAGCAATACAAGACTTCTACTTCAATGGGCCTAATTGCACAGGGATACAGTGAACATGACATCTATTGCCTAGTGGCACATGTTTGACGAAGGAGGTGCCAGTAGCCACATTCAAGCAAGAAAAACACTGAAACGTTTCAACAACCCATTGAGACAGCCTAGATGTAGACACTGGTTGACCTAGGCACTGGGATGTAAAGCAAAAAACAATTGGTCTGATTTCCTATATGTGACGACTTGCATGGACTAATTAATTTCACTTCCCGTTTTATTTTGTCATTCACATCCCCATGCTTCATCGGTTACTTTACTTACTGTCATTGTTTAGTTTCCCGCCTGTTTCTTTTGATCATCAGACCTCACCAGTACTTAAACCCCAGCTGTTCAGCAACCAAGTGCCAGATTGTCTGTCATCTCCGTAGACGAGTTCTCCTGTGTGTTACTATTCCTGTGATTCTTGAAACCTGTTTTTGTGCTCCTGTGTGTGTGTATATATAGTTAATAGTTTTCTTAGGCTTTTTGTTTTTGACCATTGATGACGCATGTGAATTCCACTTGATGCCTGTCCAGCCTTGTTTTGAACTGAGCCTCAGTCAATTTTAGATTTTTTGCAAACTCCATTCTCTGGTCTGTTCTCTGCGCTTGAGTCATACTCTGACCATCACACTATGTACCTATGCTTACTGAATGGGCATAGCCCTGATCTGACAGCACCTTTAGCATGAATCGTTATGCAGGAATGCTTCTGCGTCATATCTGGCAGGAATTGACAGCAGCTCTCACTCTTTGCGTCAACAGATCCAGTAGCTCTTCCATCCTTTTAGCTGATGTCATTGCTAATGCAACCCTGAGTGGCAACATCTCAATGTCCATCGACTCAATGATTCGGAGGGCTTCTGTCTTCAGAGGGCCTAGATTCCTGCCACCATGCCACTTAGGGTTTAAGGGGATTTACCTGCTTCAAGTAGCCCCTCAAAATACTGGAGCACTTAGAGCTGTACATGCCAACTTGGTTAGACCTTCACCATGACACAAAGCGATATGAATAAACCACTCTTCTTGATTGCACGTGAGCCCTCTGCATGGTCTGGACCCCTGACTGTGTAAGGACTCAGGAAGATCTATATACTTTTGAAATGTTGGCTGGGGCTTTCCCTGAGGCTTTCACCTGAGGGCCACACACAGCCTCCCAGTGACCAGCATCTTGCCCACAGGCATCGCTGCAGGCACAGCAGGGACAAGAGACACGCCGTGGAAAAACAAGAGAGGCAGAGTATGAGGGATTCTTGCCTCTCCTGTGTCCATATTACCAGCCCTAGCATCCCACTGCATGCATAAAGGCTGGGTAGTCTGTGCAGGCTGCAGTCTTCACTTTTTCCTTTGATGTCAGACCCTCAATGTGTGCCAACAACATTACTATGTGACGCTGCTCCTCTGTCCGAGCATTTTGTTAGAACAACCCAGGCTGGCCCCAGTGCTTCCCATGACACACAAAACTCCAGAGGGCAGGGGCGTGACATGGCCTTGCCGGCTGCTTCCGTCTACAGTCAGATTCAAAACACATTGCTCAAATCAAGCAATCTGATCCTTCATAGCCGTGATATAGTTCCTATATACCATTGCTACGTCGTCTAATTCCTTTGCACTTTAAGTATCACTCTGCAAGAAAAAAACATTATACTAATGTGTAGTCATAGTTGCTTAGCAACAGGGATATAGAGGTGTCACTTTCACAGAGGAGTGGATTGAGAAGTCTCAAAGATAAAGTCCACCTGCTAAGCGCTATGTGAAGAGAAGGTTCCACAATGTAGCCCAGAAATTGAAAGCAAGCAGGAACTCAGCAGAAATACACTAAGCACCGCCTGCACAGGACCACAATTCAGAAACCATCTGATGTGGGTCTTGACACGAGATAGAAGTGTGAAACCTCTTTCTAAAGCTATTGTCAACCAAAACTCTGGGACCAGAGTGGAACAAGTGGAACAACATCCTCACCGCGCCAAGCAACTGTCCTCTTCCAAAAGAAAGGCACGCCTAAATGAATGGCGACGGCTATAATACAAGATGGCGATGGCCAAATCGACAAACTCGAGGCTTCAAAACATCAGTCCACAAACCAATTGGTGACGTCACAATGACTACGTCCACTTTTTATATGTTTAGAACATTTTGGGATGCATATTTTATTATTCTTGAGAGTCAGATAATTTATGGCATAAATAATATCTCATTTATAGTAGATTGCCAGTGTGTTTTCTTGCCAGATTTGTTCTCGGCACACAAAGCACATGAGCAGCGCTTGTCTATATATTGCATCTCTTTGCGGCCCTCTCACACTGGATGCAGTCCCTTAGTTGTGATATACGTAGTCAAAACAGATTACGGCCTGTCATGCTCTATTGCCTAAGTATGGAGCTGCTGGAGTACATATGTTAAGTTGCCAACTATTATTACAGGCTGTAATGAATTATGCTTTGTAAAAAGAAGCATCACGAGTCCAGCTAACGTCAGGAACACAGTACATGATTTAAAGATAGATTATTGCCCAGACTTTGCCAAGATGAATGATTTTCAAGATGGCTGAGTGTCTGCACTAGTCAGTGTGAAATAGAACATGTGAACTTTAAGTGTGTTCGTGTTTAGAATTTAAAAATGTTACCGCCAGCTGAGCCTCAGTCCACCCAATAGTTTTAAAACTACATTTTTTTCCAGAGAGTGGGTGCCTGTGGACTGTACTTATGTGATGCTCTAATTAAGTTTCTAAACATGCTTAAAGTTAGAGAAGAATGAGTAGGAAAACAGAGGGAAAGCCAAAGAAAAAGCATGTGAAATACAAGGTCAAGGACATGTAAGCGAGAATAAATAGTCAAACTGCTGAGAGAGGAGAAGGAGCAAGTAAGTTGGACTGAGGGAGAGAAAAGAGAAAAACATGGAAGAGGTACAGTTTCACTGCAATATATAACGACAACCTCAGCAACAACCTCTATCTTGTATCCAGATTTATGGACAGCAGAAAGGTTCCACTCAAATTATCACAGCGGCAGATAACTGTTAGGAGATTTCACAGTTGATTTGACACAAGTAAGCCTCATGCTTCCACTGTAATTAACACAGTCATCAAGTCTCATTTTGAACCAGAAAAGGTAAGTGCTGCTTCAGAAACTAAATCCACGTAGAATAAACACAAAAACTGTGAATACAAGAAGCAATCATCTGTTACAGTGAAAGGAAAGTCTCCAAAACACAACAATAAAGAGGAGAGACGGAATAAGGCAAGAGAGATAAATAATGAAAGGCGGCAGCAGCAGCAGCAGGTAGAGGTTGGGAGGAGAGTGGGATATAAATACGGTGAAAGGAATGTGTGAGAGGAGGAGAGAGTGGATTGATTGTTGCCCTGCAGCTCAGGAAACAATCAGAGAGCAGCAGCGTTCACGACCTCCTGCAGAACTCTTTATTACTCAGTACTATCTGCTGTTCAGAGAACCTCCCCATGCTGCTGCTGAAGTCGCTCTGTACATGTCCACAAATCAGTCTGCTGAAATCTACTGCAGCCATTTACGGATGCTTCTGATTCACACACAATTAGAAGACATGTTAAAGGTTTCAAGAGAAGCATTTGTTACTAAAGGTCCGTGGTGGGGCCTGTAGTCCAGGAATCAATTACTTGTGTCAAATTGAAAGTCCTTACCATGAAGAAATAGTAATCCTATGGTATGTGATACAGCTATGTCATTTTTCTTCTCCCACTTAATATATTCAATACTAGAGACCATCTTGCATCACACCAGGCGCATCTCCAAATTGAACAAAGGGCATGTGGGGAGGGTGGGTGGCTGTTTGACAGAACGGATTGAGATGAAATGTTATACAGACAGACATGGCCAGTGTATGATGAAGCCTGCCGACTTTGGTGTTCCCCGAAGTTTACCTCAAGCTCACCAGCAGGTCTTTGAAAAGACAAAAGAACAAACATTAAGGGAAAGCCTATGTTTGTTGTCATTTGTGGAGCCAGACGCAGATCAAAAGGTCTGAACACAGTCAATCAATTACCTGCAAAACTAATAACAGTCCTATCACCCTGGGCTGTACTATGTGTTTAGTGCTAATTACCAAATGTTGACATGCTAACATGCCAAACTAAGATGTGTTGATTGTTGCTTTCAGCGCAAAGCACTGCTGTTCGAAAGCACAGCCTTGTAGAGCCACTAACACGGCTGTAGACTCATGTTTACCTGATTTAGAATGGTTCTCAATGGTAGAACAAGCATATCTGTTAGCTATTTACCAGTGTCTGAAATGCTTGACCCCGAAAATCCTGAAACCTTGAGCAGGGTCACAGGTATACACCAGGGAAAAACCTCTGGGCCTTTAAAACTGAAGCGCCAAAGACTTGCATTTGTTCAAACAGCTAGCAGAGAGTGACTCATGTGGTTGTAAACAATGTCAGATTGTAAAAAGGTCTATGAAAAATTGACCCTACTTCTCACTTGGGAGGATTAGACAAATCACTGGATTGTTCACACAAGTAGGCTTTCCTGTTGCTGACACAAGAGATACACAAGTGTACAGAATATAAAACAGATCGTTATAATCATATGGCCGCTGACTTTTTCTGCAAAAAGAGGCAAAGACAATCCTGAGGAGCAAGAGGTAGGCCCCGCCTCTAAAAGAACAGCTGCACTGGTTAATCTGAGGTCAGTGATATCCCTAAATCTGCCAGACCTGTGGGGCTCTTGTCTTCAGTGGCTGCTGCCAGGTTGCCTCTACACACTGCTAGTAGAGACAAAATTCTTGACAGCATATTGGTGTGTGGCATGGACTGTTTTAAAATTACATTTCAGCACCACGGAACCAATTTAACATTAGGTTTAAGTAACAAAACTACGTCATAAGGTTAATACGTAATTTAAAAAGATCAGTTTGGGTTAAAGGAACTATGTTTGTTACGTAACTTCTTACATGGCATACCTAATTTAAAATAACTCAACATTAACTTGTTGTTTCACACAAACTCCAGTCGCCTAGGTAAAAGTCCAATATTTGACCCACCCTTCGACCCCAACCTCCGCTCTATGGGGACTTTCTTTAAAACATATTTTTGTTGAACCTGGGAATGCGTGTGTCCATCACAATAAAGGATCCTAATTGACTTCCATTTGCATTGTTTCCATAGTGCGGGCATATGATTTTAACACATTCCGTGCCACCACCATGAAACGCGTTGTGGTCATTTTACATATTTCTTTGAGATAGGGCTGGTAAAATGGATCTTCGTCCATAACGTCTTCCGCACTTATATTGTGTGATGCCGTTTTTGCTGTTGGAAACATAACTAGTTTACAATACATTCAAAGAGAATAAGGACGTTCTGTTCTTGAGTGGCATCTAGAGTACATGCGCCCCCTGGCTACCCAGAGACTAGAAATCCAAGCTGAAATAGCCTGTAGTTCTTCCCTGCATCCAACTGCGTCACATCACATCACTGTCACTTCAAATCACACCGCTGCATGCAGGAAGAACTACAGAGTTTGATTACATTTACCATCAACACCGATTGGACATTCACATAAAAGGTGGCTGATTTTCCCTTAAAGTGAATCAAAGAAGGAAAGTTACAGAACAAAATAAAACAGTTTTTCAGTCCGTTTAGCGATACATACATATATTTTCCTGGTGACATTTTGTGATTTATACACTGTTTTCCAATTTACTGAGGCTGATTTATTTTGAAATTGGAAATCAACCAGCAACTGTAAGTAAGTAAGATTTATTTATAAAGCGCTTTTTACAGACATAAGTCACAAAGTGACAGAATTACAAACATAAAAAACACAATGTGACCATATAAGGGCCAATCATTTACGTACACACAGAAAGTACAAAATTAGAACATGGTTTAAAAGCAGGCCTAGGACATGAATTTTCTAGTCAAATGCCAGTCTAAACAGGTGTGTCTTGAGCTGATTCTGGAATGAATTCACAGAATCTGAGAAACGTAGGGGTGCAGGCAGAGCATTCCACAACCTTGGTGCTACTGCCTCAAAAGCTCGGTCATCACGGGTCTTAAGGCGAGTGCGTGGGACAGACAGATAATTTAACATGTTTGACCTGAGAGCACGTGCGGGTGAATAAGGGTGAAGTAAATCAGTCACATATGTAGGAGCCTGACTGTGTAGTGCTCTGTAAGTGAGAGTGAGCATTTTAAAATGGATCCTGAATGCTACAGGGAGCCAGTGGAGAGATCGGAGTATTGTGAGGAATTTAAGTGCTCCTAATTATGGATATTATGTGTTACAGTGTATTTACTTGTAGGAGTGTGTTTGAGTGGTCTGTGTGATCAGGTTTGAGGAATGTGCTGGAGCGGGGGTTGGAAGAAGTGGCTGGGTGAGGTGTTTAGAGAGGTCAACAGCCAAGGAGGGGCTTGTTGGACTTCAGCCAATCAATGAGCTGAGAGATGTAACTTTGGAGGGACAAAGGATCTTCGAATTGGGGAAGAACCTCAGACCTCCTCCTGACCATGATGTAGACTCAACTTTCTGTCGTGTGGCCCGGATGGGGCCTCACTTTCATGATATATATATATATATATATATATATATGCATTTTGTTATTCATAGTGTGATTAGGTTTATAACTGTTTGTAACTGCATTTGCTTTTGTTAGTATATTAAATTCCTTTTGATTTAAACTTCAACCAGCTGATTCGGCCCTGCTGGCTGCTGGAAGAAAGAGAGCAAAGGGGGGGGGCTGCTTCTTCTCCTCTGTTTGAGAAACTTTTGAACTTAACAGTATGGGGGTGATGTGAGACCGTCGATTTGTCCTAGTGAGTAATCCGGCAGCAGCATTTTGGATTACCTGCAAACGGTTAAGAGCAGCTACACTGCTCATGAAGCCTGCCGTTCCCCGGGCTCATTAACAAAGCCCGGGTCCCCCACTGACTCTGTCATCCCCAGGACAATTTCCTTCTGGTCACTCCCCTGCACATCCCTGTTTCTTTATTTAATCACACTCGACACTTTTAACATTTCACTTACATTCACTTGTTTCACAGTCCCGTTATGTTTTTGTTGTGCACTTTATTTTATTTTGTTTCCGTTTCTTGCACTGTGTTGATTGTTGTTGAGTGTTTAATGTTATTGTTAAATGTTACACACCACCCGCCATTACAAATTCCTTGTAGGTGCAAACTTCCTTGGCAATAAACAATAATGATTCTGAGTGATGAGAAAAGTGTGTTGCAGTAGTCGATATGTGAAGAGATAAAGGCGTGTATAATCATCTCTAGTTCAGCTGTTGATACTGCAGTTTGCTGATATTTCTTAGGTGGAAGAAACATGATCTGGACAGCTGCTTAAAATGGAGGTCAAACTACATGGATCGATCAAAAATAACCCCTAGATTGCGCAGGTTGCAATGGGCAGCAGAGGAGAGTGGACCAATACTCAGCTTGATCATAGGGACAAACTCATCTGGTGCAATAACTAGAACCTCCGTCTTGCTGTCGTTAAGTTGTAAGCAGTTTTCTGCCGTCCAGTCTCTGATAGCATTGACACAGTCCAGCAGCCTAGTTAATGCGAAAGCCTCACTGGGTTTGAATGACAGATGGAGTTGGATATCATCTGCATATAAATGATAGGCAACATTATAACTTTTTATAATCGGTCCCAAAGGTAACAAATAGGGAAAATAACAGAGGCCCCAGAACCGAGCCCTGCGGTACGCCACAAGACAGTGGAGAGGTGACAGACACAAAATCACCCACAGAGACATTAAAACTTCTGTCAGCGAGGTAAGATGTAAACCAGTCTAATGCTATGCCAGATATGCCAACCCAATCACGTAGCAGCTTAATCAAGATGTTATGGTCTACAGTGTCGAATGCAGAACTGAGGTCCAGAAGAACTAACACAGAGCAGTCACCTGCATCAGAGGACATGAGAATGTCATTTGAAACCCTCAGGAGAGCAGTTTCAGTAGAGTGTTTTTACAGAACTGTCAAAAAATCTAAAATGACTAATTATAATATGTGTGCTCACAAAGTCTGGTGTCCTCACTTAAACGTTTATGGCCTGCGTCCTCATGTGAATGTGTGAACTTACTCTGACATTAGGTTCTACAGCGGCTGGGAAAGAAAGCTTTCTCAGTCTGTAAATGATAATAAGGAAGATAGACACAGTTGTTTTGAGAAAGTAACCTTTGTGCCAGAACAGATGCTCAAGTGAAGTTCTCTTCCCAGACTACATGGCGTGGACGTCATTTTGTGTGCGTGTGTCACCTTTTGTGACGAAGACCTCATTGTAACCCAATCCTGTGCCAGTCAGCCCATTGCATGTTGTTTACTCAGTATAAATATCAGAAGCTCAGAGTCAGAACTCCGAGCGGCCTTGATGCATATCCTGATGTGAATCAACTCGGTCTCCTTCTTGCAAGAATAAATGTCCTGTGATTAATGATTTTCCATCGGTCTCGCGTGAATTTTTCCAACAGGAACCCAGACTGGAATTTGTCATACATGTTGTGCCTCTCCAGTGCAGCAGTAAGTTGGTTGGCCACTGTTACGCCCGGTCTAGGGGAACCTGGACGCAGCATAATGTAAGGTCTCCCACTCCCAAGAACGACCATTTATGCTGTAATACAGTCAATCATATTTATTATTTTACACCATTTGTAGTTATATATGTCAGGGTGAGCCTGGCCCAAAACAACCTTTATTAATCAACTACCTGACCTACTCCCAAACTGAACAAAAACAAAAGACAGGCAGCTTACCTAACTCCCTACCCAAAACAGGAGTAAACAAAAGAGCGGCTCACCCCTACCACTACATGGACTGTGTGGTGGAAAAAACTATTCATTAGTACCGAGTGAGTCCTATAAGAGTGAATACTGAAACAAGAAACATTGAGGAAAGAAGTTTTGTCCTTAACCCTCTGGGAACTAGGCCATTTTTTGGATTTTTTTATGTTTTCTTAAACTCACCTTTTAAGGCACTTTCATATATGCTACATAGACATGTCTTATATCAAAATGTGCAGAACAATCTCAGCTATCTATATAATGAGGCACCAATTGTCCTAAGGCACTGTGCACTGTGCAATTTGGCCCTAAAGCTGAACAGTTGGAAGTCCAATTTTTTGAAATTCTTCAAATCTCTACTTTACTCATGTGGACAAACTGTTTTGGTGTTTGAAATTTTTTTTTTTAAGTCTTAGGTTCACACAAGTAGTGAAATATATGAATAAAATAGTAGATAGATGTATAATAAATGTCTCAAACCAAATTTTGTAATATCGTTTTTTGAGTAAGTGTAATTTACTCTCACCTGTAGAGGGACTGTCACTTTACTTTGTTGTCTGGGCTGGTAGTGCAGGGCACCCTGGTAGTGCAATGCACCCTGGCAGCTGTGAATCCTCTCTGTAATATTGAACAGTCATTACTAAGTAAAGTTCTCACTCCCTTTGTCCTTTCTTCCTCCACACACACACAAGATAGATAGATAGATACTTTATTCATCCCCAGGGGGACGAGCTAACAAGCTACACGCTCGAGCTAACGGACGAGCTAACAAGCTACACGCTACACGCTCGAGCTAACGGACGAGCTAACAAGCTTACACGATGTAAACAACTCACCCAGTCCATAAGCTCGTCATAAGCATCATAGCTCGCTGTGTGTCACGCAGACTCCACTAACTGTGTGTTTACATGTCTGTAATCATAAAGCTACAGCTGTCTCAGAACGCTGCTGTTAGCAGATGTGCTAACTAACGAGCTAACAAGCTACACTACACGATGTAAACAGTCCGTCCCCCAGATCGTCACATGATGAACTGTAAGCTCGTCATAAGCTCGTCATAAGCATCACATCTCGCTGTGTGAGTCTCGTACTATCTCGTGAGAATACGGACACGGAAGTGGAGAATCTACAGATTTCTATAGATATTCGAACCATTTTTCTGTGCCGTTTTTCGACGGAGATATTAAAAGAAACATAGAGTGAGCGATAGAGTGAGCGCCGCTCCCCACTGCTCACCCGCGGCGGCGCGGGCGCTGACTTCCGAGTGTTAAAGTATTTATTCTCTGCGCAAAGAAGGCTTCATCGTCATACTGACTGCAACGCAGTCTGCAGAGGATGGGCCAAGAATCCAGTGTCTCTCCTTCTCTTAAACATCTCAGCACACATCAGGGGGGACATCAGATATTTACATTACAACAATTGATCAGCAGTTTCAAGCTCCCCATTGACACCTTCCGTCAGCCCCTTCCTCTTCTGAGCCTTGTCACACAAAGACATGTGTCTCTGTTACCTTTGATTGAATTAGGATCTTCACACCCAAACATCAACCCGCAACCCCCATTTGGTTACTTCCCCTTATCAAAGCAAAGGCAGACATAACCCATGTGGTCCTGTTCCCACTCTCCCCAATACACAATCATATGTCACAGATAGTTTTGTTAGTGAGTAAGGCACATAAATTAAATCACAGTACAAATGTACTAGCATACTAAAATTTCCTATCACAATAGGATGTGATCAGTGGTCACCCCGATCCGTATTACAGCGATCCCTGTTGCTGTGCAGCACGGTCCGGTTGGGAGCCGGGGAGAAGAGAGAGAGCCGGCCGGCCTCCACAGGTGCCTTCTTATGTCCCGCCTCATGAGTCCCCAGTCCAATCACCTGCCATTTACAGGATACAAAGAAAACGGTCACAATATACAGCACCACCCTCAGGCAGGGAGGCACACAGCATATATGATCCTATATGACGACGCTCAACTTTCACTAAGATTTTTGAAAGGAAATGCAGTTTTGATATGGGCCTGTAGTTCATAGGCAATGCCGGATCTAAGTTGGGTTTCTTTAATATAGGCTGATAACTTCTCCTACAAATGTATTATGTAATGAATTGATCAAACACGAGACATACATACCCTGGGAGGATCTCATTTAGGAAATCTTTAAAACAAATATTAAGTTTAAAAAAATAATTGTGGTGAAAATAAGAGATGAAGGACTGTCCCTTTAAAAGGGAAGTGCCATAATGTCTCTCCCTAACCTCAGAATTATCCGTGTGAGGCTATGAGCTAATATAAGTTGGTTAAGTTGATGTTGAAGCTTCTCGAATCAGTCATTTTGTATTGAATTGTGTTTAAATGGTTATAAGTAATGTAACAGTTGTCTCTCATAGTGATTAACCCACAGATAATTATCACCTGACTGCAGTTCCCCTCTACTCTACGGAATGTAATAGCATCTTTTAGCTCCATTTTGCCGCAGTTTCTTTTTAACCTAATTACCAGCAGTAGTAGGCAGCTGTTTTAAGTGAAAAAGCTCTGATAACCCCACTGTACCCTAACCTGCCCAGCACCAAAAAGCTAAGTTTGTTCCTCTGACTGTACCAATGATCTGGTCTTACTGTGATTTCAGCAAAGTATTTCATGAATTATTTATCATTAATTAAAAGGTGGCTGACTATAGGTTGAAGAAATTTGCATCCCTAATTCTAAGGAATGATGTTTATATTTGGAATTCCCCACCTCACTATTTGCATCCAATCACAATGTTCAGTGGCAGTGCAGGCAGTAGTGTTTCATATATGTAGTGAAAAACAACTGTAGGGTTGTGGAGGTCGGGGTAGTGGATGTGTGTGTAGAACGACTAACTTCCTACTAACTGCACAGATATTGTAGAAAGTGAGAATTTTAAAAACGTTGTCATTGGACGTCATCTGTGTCCAATTGAGTTATTGGATTAGTACAAATTTCCCTTTAGAACCGGTTTGTCATGTTGGTCTAGAGGGGGAACTGTGTCATTCATGAAACAAAATGTTTACTCTTGTTTCATTTCTGACATTGTATTCCACCTACTATCTGAGCCTTCACTTTGTTTCTCTCTTCATAAGCCTCGCCTCATTGCCCAGACTGTGATGTACAGGGCTTCATTTGAGACTCCCCTTCTCTCCCAAATGTCTCTACAAAGAGACATCGGAAGTAAAGAACCTATATTTGTATCCATGCTAATGAGGCTGAGTGAGTCCATCCCTGCTGGTGAGCGTGCAAGCACCCACTTATGCACACATACCCCATGAATACCCCCACCCGCAGTGAGATTCTACGAACCCCAAGGGAATAGAATTCTCTTTTTCTCTCTCCATATCAGGCCCGTCAGAGGCTCGCCTCCCTGCTATTTACTTTAGCTGAGGCTTTTCAAATTGAGAGCATTATCTGCTGGTGATGGAGCTATAATTACAGGGCCTCAGCAGTCACTCCGGAGAGAGGCCTGCACTGTTTCATCATGGCTACAAGACTGGCAAAGTGTATCAGTGCAAAGGAAGGAGAGAAAGGAAGAAAAATAAAAGGAAAGAAATACTGTTTGGAGTTTGTCCAATATATTCATTTACATAATAGTTTAAAGAGTTGTGTAAAGGTAGAATAAATTCACAATCTTGGCAAAGCTGGGGCATTATTAGTACAGAGGTCTCAAACTACCAGATCGATCCCGCAGGATCATTTCACAACCCCCCCTCCCCATGTTTAATTGTTGTGACTGGGCATCAAAATTGTTACTTTTTTTCCCCATCTGTCCACCTCGTCATTGACTTATAGTAAAGAAGGGCTACAGAATCTAACAATAAATTTGTCTCTGTATTTCACTTTTAACATTCAGCAATTTGCACCTAACTGCTCAAATTGTCCACCCCACAAATACTTTGCAAACACATCAAATGTCTACAGCTAAAACAAGTGCTGTCTCTGAGGCATCACACTCTAAATGTTGGGTAATATGCTTGGTACAAGGAAGGGAAAGATAGGTTGCTCAGTTTTGGAGTGTTATTGGTAATTTACTATACTTGTGGCCCACAAGGCAGTGTTACCAGATTGGAACAATTTGTTTGACAAGGCACTATTTGCCTGGTTTCGACCAATACAAAAAATACACTTCATCCCAATGAATCTGGTCTGCTGTTCTCCAACTATGATTGAGACTGACAGGGCACTGAATACGGTGGGCTTGACATTGATGAATGACTAAATTAAATTTGAGTTGCTATAGTACACCACAAAACTAACAGGGAGGCCAAATACCTTCCCAGCCCCATAGACCAATGCTGATAAGTGTTACATTATTCATGAGGTAATGTTGGATGGTTAATAAACCCCATCCAACATCCTAAATAAAACATGTGGGCTTCTTTTATGATGGCTATCTGATGTATTGAGAAAGGTCGTCAATTCAGATATGATAAGTGTGGACTTTTTATTTATTTATCTGGCACTGCCCCCAGATGAGAACAGCCTGACCAGTGTCATTTGACTGTAAAACCTCTGCACTAGAACCTCAAACTGCAGGTTCCATTGCTTCTTTTTTGCATCCGAGGATCCTCCCCCCATAAAAAAACCAAATAATTGTAACGGGTGTGGTAAGGACCCAGACACAGTACGACGGACACACGGAATAGTTTGAACGAGACTTTATTCCAGGCAGAACATACAACAGGCAAACAGTCTTGGATCTGCACACATGTAGATCCACTCAGTGGGCCGTCAGGCAGGAAGGCAGACAGAAACCAGAGGAAGCAAAGGCAGAATCTCTTGGTCGGGGACCGAAGGCTGAGTCGTTTACCGGGGCAGAGGCAAGGCGGAGAAGTCCAAACAGGCAGGGTCGGCATGGGTAAACGCAGGAATGTCTGGCATAATGCGGGGAACGATCTGGCAGTGAGTGTGTGTTAGACTGGGATCTAAATAGTAGGTGCAGCAGAGTGAGCAGGTGAGAGTGATTGAGCTGATGAGGTGGGTGTGACTAACAGGTGCACTGAATTAGGTGAATGGCCGATAGATTGACAGGAGAGAAGGGGCAGAGCTGTAATAATAATTTCTACTCCACCTAACCTCTTGGATTATTTCATCAGCCACCTGCACTAGTCTAAAATTGTTAGATTGAGGATGCTATGAAAACCAATAAACTCATAAAGAGGTGAGTAAACCCTATGCTGTATTTGAAATGGTAGGTAAACTGTGTCAACACCCATTTCACAGCCAAATTCTGTCCGATCAGTGAACTAATATTAGGTGGGCTGGCTACCATTCTGGCGACAGTACAATCCTACGATATGCTAATTTCAAATTTGGCTGGAGTCTGTAGGCCAAGCAGATTCATATTTTCCCATGATCTACGTTTAGTCCATGATCGCAGCTAAGCTGAATGGTTTCATGTTTCTTAGCTTTGTAAACAGTCAGACTCCTGTGCAGACTGACAGACTGTGATTGACAGCCAAAGCATGCTATAGAAAGGCTAAGGCACGCCCCTTTCCAGGTCCCCCATGGGACCTTATTTCGTACAAAATATGTACAGCAGTAAAAGCAAGAGACAAATATTTTTTTAATCCTGTTTGAATTGTGCCATGAATGTTTGATATGATGTTTGTCAATTCAAAAGATAATTTTGTAAGTCAGTAAGGTTTGTCATAGATTTGCTAGCTAGGTAACTTAGCTAAATCCATGCATAAATGTAACGTTTTCTTACCTGATGTGATGCATCCAGCGACTCTTTTTATCAGCCAGTAGTGGAAGAACGAGCGAGACTAGTAGTTGGTGTAAGAACATCCTGGTACGAAACACACAGCCATCAAAGGTTCAGAGAGAGGCGTCACTTACAGCACTTTTCTGTGTTTAGTCTTTTTAATTACATATATTTTCAGTCTTATACTACAGTATACGGTTTTACGACAAAATGCTACTTTCTTGGCGTGCAAAATGTTCTGTTAAATTGACAAACATCATATGTGTAATTCATGGCACAATTCAAATGAGATCAAATCATTATTTGTCTCTTGCCATTGACTACTGTACATATTGTTTTCTGAAATAAGGTCCCATGGTGGTCAACTGAAAGGGGGCATGACTTAACCATTCTCTGGCAAAGAATAAGCGACAGGTTTGACTGAATCAACTCAAAGGGTAGTCCAAAAATGTGTGATTTTTTTATTACTTGCTATTGTCAGTTGCTGAAAATAGGAAAGTGATCATTGATATAGGCAGCTTGAATATAATCACCTAATCACAGGGACTGTATGAATGCAGATGCAAATGATCTAATTAATGCTTATTGAGTTTGGCTGGATGAATATTAGACTGCTGACTTCTTTAATTAGACATTGTCAACAAAAAAACATATGAAGCTTCTCTTTGATTCTTTTAGTGGCTAGCACCAAATCATCAAAATGAACCTTTAATGTTGTAGCTGTGTAGCCACAGTGAATACACTCCCACACAAGTCTACAAACCCAAGCTGCATGTGCATCCTGGTTTTTGTGAACATGTTATACAGTGATGGCATTCCCATAAAAAACGTTCCCAGGAAAGTACTGATCTACGTTTTACTGTTGCTCCTCCACAACTTCACTTTATTGGTTCTCAGGTCATTAATCAATGTGAATCGTGGGTATCATTCCAAAAGCTCTTCATTAAAAAAAGTCCACAGAATCCTCTATAAAAGTGACGGTTAACATCTTCATTCCACTGTCATGTATTTATGCACAAATAGTATGAAGCTTGTCCACTGGATAACAAAGTAAATAGGCTATTGCCTCTTGAGGAGGCATTATGTTTTATAAGTTCTAAATAATAGGAATGATATTCTACTAAAGTAAGCTTTGAGTCACAATTTAGACTGAGCAGTGAGTGAATCCAGCACTGCAGTCTCAAGTGCATGAATAAGAAAATGAAACCTCTTCAAAACAGCTCATTACAGATGGTAATTGCAGATTTTTTGAGAGCGAAAAAAATGATAAAAATCGTGAGAAGGGGAAAGCTTTCAAGATACTGTGTGGCAGAAGAAAAATCTATTTTTATAGGCTTGAGTTTATAAATGGATTGTGCTTTGTGCCTGTAAATTGTGCTGTGAAGCTCATGATTGCATGGTTATCAGACATTTGGAAAAACTGAAATAAAAAACATAAAACCACCAGCTGTCCGAGAGAGGATCCAGAGTGCATCTGGTCCATGTTGCTTCAATCACTATTATTGCTCAATTTGTTGCTTCTCTCTTGAGCTTCCTCACTCGTTTGAAATTAGTTATTTTTGCGCAATTTTCACGTTCTCTGCACCTTGAACAACAACACAGTTGTATCCAAAACCATTGATTGTGCACTTAAAAAGGATGTTGCTCTGAGTTGTTGGATGGGATCTAGGTAGAAGCTTCAGATATTCCTATGTGTGCATGCATGCCAAGACAGACAGTGGGAAGAAAGGCAATGCAGTATGGCAGCTTAATAATGTTTGGAATCATACAACAATTCTAAATACCTTCAGTCTAGCAGCTTACAGTTTCTCACGTGAGGATTTTCTGTGTTATTTTATTTCTTTGTAAATGGAATATCTTTGGGTTTTGGACGTGCGGTCAGTGGAGGCAGAGCCTCACCTGCCATCATGAAAAGTAAAAAACAAATTATGATAAAATAAAATAAATAATATTTCTCTACTGATCTGTGCTATAAATGTAATTTCTGTATGATTTCAATCATTTTAAGCATTTTTATAGTCAAAATCGCTGAATTTGCACATGTCCTGTTCAAACAAAGGAGACACGCGAGGTGAGGCAGTGACGAGCTGTGCCTCCCCTCAGATTGCGCAATCCCTCACAAACTGAGCACTTGCCTTTTGCTTTCTCATTGTTTGTCACCACTGTAATATTCGTAGACACTTGTATTACATGTCCTTTCTGTCCATAGAATAGGTCATGTATTTCATGTATGTGTAGAACATGTTTAGTCTTGCTGATCTGACATTAAAACACAGTGAAGAAGCACAGAGGAGGCAAACAGTACCTCTGCCTCAATGAAGGGGCGTGAGAGCCCACGGGTCGGGTTCATGCTTGTAGTTCCGTTACTCTTCTTCTACACTTCTCTTCTTCTTCTTATATTTTGCTTTGACTGCAAACATTGAAGATTAAATATCTAAACTTTAACAATTCTCAAAAAACAGGGAAATATGACCAAATCAACAGCAATTCAACGTCGGACAGGTAAAGTAACCTTTATGTGTTTGTTGTTCTCTTTATAAATCCCTGGTTGTTACAGATTATCGCGGGATCTCTCGATTTTCGCGGGTGGCGCCCACGAGCGCTCCGCTTCTGAAACACAGGTCGGTGGGGGGGGGCAGGTCGCAGATCGCGTGCACACACCTGGTGCAATCAAATATGTACCTTACCTATGTGTGTGTGTAAAGAATGCTGATATGAAATATGAAAAACAACCAGTAGTCAATGTGCAAGCTGCCAATTGAATGGTGATTTAAACTGTTCTATATTAGGTTCACATATTTGTAAATCTGACTCTGAAAGAGTCAGTGCCTCACCAGCCACGAACCTCACCACACGTCACTGGGTGTTAGGTAAAATAACGTAACTGACGTACAGAAAGAAAAATTTGATAAAATAAGTCAATGTTGACACAGGACACAAACAGAGGTCTCCTGAGTGAAAGTCTTGTGTGTGTTTGACCCATTCAACCTATCATTTCACCTGCTCTTCGCAGACTTTCTCACTCTTCATGCCACATCAGTCGCTCTGAGCATCTACTGTAATACTTTTGTGGATGGGTTTACATTGGAGTTGGTTGAAAGCCTGGTGCGTCTCATATAGACGCTAAATTATTTGACGTTAGGGGTTGCACGGGCAGATTTATGCGTATGCCTTGAGCTAAATGCTAATGTCAGCATGTGCTGAGTACTGTGCTCATATAGATAATGCTGACATGCTGATGTTTACCATGGTCCCCATGTTAGTTTAGTGTTTGAACATCAGCACAAATGTGAGGTAGTTTTAGAGGCATAGTCAGGGGGTTATCAAAGTCATGACGCTTCATCCACTGGCAACCATCAAAGTGGTGGACCAACCTACAGACATGCCGCTAGCGCGGCTTATAACACACAGCTTCAGTGTATGTGTGCGCAATGAAAGTTTGAGTGTTTTAAAGGTGCAGTGTGTATCATTTTTAAACATCGCTCTATCACTGTCAAATTATAGTGCTATCTTGGAACATTTACTGCACAAATGGCACCACAGTGGATAAGATTGGTAGTCTCTGTCTCCCACTATATGGTGTTGTTAACGCCAGTGTTTCCACAAATGATCTCCCCAGCTGCTATAAACCCTTTTTGTAGCTTTGATGCCAAGCCATAAATTGCAATACTCAATTTTTCTCAATATTCCCATATTCACTACCATGCTTCATTTAACAGAAAGCAGGAGGGATATCAGTGGTATTGAAGTTAAAATGTGCTGGGTGGTGCTTAAAGGACAAAAAGAACAATGCATTCAATTAAAAAGACAGGCGGTTTGCAGCATGTAGTTCTAAGGAACACATCCAATTAGTTCATTAGATAGAGGTGACAAACATACAACAGATTCATGTAGGAGGTTTCAACATAGACTTTATGTTTCATAATACCTGAATTAGAGTTCTTCCAACAGAAGTGTCAGGAGAAATATAATGAGCGACCAACACATCTTTATTTCAGATTACATCTTTCTGTTTGTGTTTTATGTCAGCTTTAGTTCCCAACAAGATGGCTGATGAGGAGGCTGCAGGCAGTGTTCAATGATTTACTGATGGAAAAGACTTCCAGCAGCTAGTCTAAAAACAGAAAACAGGCAGGAAACAGTAGTCGCTCCAAAACAACAGGACAGTAAACACTGAGTAAACGAAACACTGGGAATCAGGACTTTAACGCTTGAAACAAGACAAAAGCAGGAAGTCAAACCAAACACGACACATGAGGAGAGTCATTTGTAATGTGTGTCTGATCTCTGGGAACGGAAATAAATAAATAGAAGAGCAAACAACATACATTTTATGATCACAATAATATCAATAATCATGTACACTTATTATGACATACTACTAATAACACTATTTACAACAACATTAACTTTACCATTATTAATATTATTAAGTATTATTAATAATGTTATAGATTTGTTTGCCCCCAGACCATTGTAGGAGGGAGCTGGCCCAATTTCATTAGGAAGGAAACAGTTATTTTGGCGGAGGAGCTTTATTCAGAATGACAAATAAATAGTTAAATATGCAAACAAAGATAAATGAATGAGTGTGTGAACGGGTGCATCAAAAAAAGGAATCTTAATAGTAACTAGAAAATTTCGCAAGGAATTTTGACAGTGTGGCTTCTACTGCCCGAAGACGTTGCAATACATATATAGGCTACACGCCGATATTACCGGTGGTATCGTTGAGATTAAATTGAGATATTACTTCTCTCTTTTCTGCATTTTAGATTCATGCACTTGGATTGAATCTTGTATTTGTGGGGCTTTTATTTTGAAAGGGTGGGACTGGGTGGGTGAGAGAGGGGGAGAGGAGACAGAATCATAATGTTTGACACTAAAATGACTGGCTTCATCACAAGCATTCCAGTTAGAATTCATTCTGTGGGGCTTTTATTTTGAAATGGGGGGGTGAAAGGGGAAAAGTCCTCTAAAATATCTAAGACCTGAATGACTGTATGATAGAGAGAGACACACAGAAAGAGAGGAGAGAGAGAGTGAGTGAGTGAGACAGGCAGACACAGAGAGAGAGAGACCGACATGAGGTCTAACAATGCCTTTGACTGAATATCTCCAAGTCGTGTGTGTGTGTGTGTGTGTGTGTGTGTGTGTGTGTGTGTGTGGCCACATATCACGAGAAAATCCATCTTATCAGGCTTCAAGTGAGGCTTTGGTGTCAACCAGAACACGGTGTGTGCCAGAGAGGTGACTGTTCATTCCAAACATTTTGTGTTGACTTTGGCGGTCCCTCGTCTGCTTCGTGCAGTCCTAATTCTGGTTCTCCTATGCCTCCCTTCCCTCCAGCA
This sequence comes from Leptoclinus maculatus, assembly GCA_032191485.1. Lineage (NCBI taxonomy): Eukaryota > Metazoa > Chordata > Actinopteri > Perciformes > Stichaeidae > Leptoclinus > Leptoclinus maculatus. Next base: position 19,283,009 of record JAVDOI010000013.1, read on the forward strand.
GGTCCAGCAGTACCTCCTGGGCCTCCAGCAGGCAGGCGATGCTCTGCTCCTGGCCAGAGGAGGAGACGCTGCTGCCGGGCGCTGAGCTTTCCTCCTCTCGCTGGAGGTCCGACTTCAGGTTGAAGGCAACGGCGAAGTTTGAGCTGAAGGAGTTTCTGGTGAACCTGCATGATTTCATCTGATCTTCCGACCCGGTGGTACCGATGACGGGCATTAGAGGTGTAAGATCTGCGATTGTGAGCATTTCGAGCCTCTTAACGGCTCTCAACAGTACGGCAAAAATGCTGACATGCATTAATATGCCCAGCTACGTCAACAAAGCGAAGAGAAGCTGACTTATATCTTTACATAGATAAGTTATATGCTGCTATATTAATGTCCAGATTGATAAATACAGCTTCTTTTCAAAATAACGATAATCATCTCGCTTATAGTCTTCTTTAGTTACGTGGGTCATAAAAAGTCATCAGTATTAAATTGAGACTGTTTCATAAACAGTTAAAAGTTTAAAAGGAACCATCAAAGAATTTAAAATGGGGTTCATTTTTTCATATCATCACAAACTTTATTTCTGAAATTATTTTATTAAGATTATTAATTATTAAGATTTCGTATAGTTGTATATGCCAACATAACTGAGAAGAAGAAATAGAACTAGTTGCCTGCTTAATCTTCATATTGCAACATAAATGTGATCCTGCTAAAGGACTTTTGAAATAACTCTTTTTTGGGGGAAAACAATTTTGAACCTGAGCAATCTCCATCACATCCTGTTGTTCATCACAGCCCCAATTAATATAGTTAATTAAAGTAATTAAAAATGCAGAGCTCCAGGTGACAAAGAAGTGTTGTGTGCACAGTTGTTGCCCCGGTTACCAGGAGTTTTGGATGACGACACAAGAGTGGACGGGCAGGAATAGGCAGCCCCGAGGGAGTTATTAGCAGAGGTTTAATTGATCCACGGTTTTTCTCGAGACTGTGAATGCATTCATCCAGGGGCTTTTAAACAAAGCAATCATTTTCCAGCATGGTGTACAAGGATACACATCACATGCCTTATTTTGTACAGGTCGTCCACAAATTATTCTTATGCCAAACCGTCGCTCCATTTGATTCAAACAAGATTACTTGCTTGTTCCTCAGTTGACATTAAAACACAATTATTCACTTGATTATGAAGAGGCTCTTTGATTTTTTTTTTGGGGATCAGATACTAGTGTTATCATGAATGCCATCAAATACTTGAAATTCTGTGATGAAAACACGGGAATATTTTCAGGACCCAAGTCGAGTTACACTAAAAGGAATGGAGCTTCAGATGTAACCTTTATGCTGCGCTTGTGGAGAAGTGACATTTACAGTACATCCCTCATTGTCTAATACTGTATTACACTGACTGCACTGTGTGTGTGTGGGGGGGGGGGGGGGGGGGGGGGGGGGGGGGGGGGGGGGGGGGGTGCTGTGTGACTCTCAATTGGCTCCACATGAGGAAATGGACTTTCAGGTCTGGCCGTCACACCAAGACAATCAAATCTCTGACACACTCACACTCTCTCTCTCACACTCTCTCTCACTCACACACACACACACACACACACACACACACACACACACACACACACACACACACACACACACACACATTAACACCCTCTCTCGCTCACTGTTGTGCAGCCTCCTCATAGAAAAGTCAAGATCGTGCTTCATCATCTCAATTTCCCCTGACTGGCTCTGCTCTCCAAATCTCTATGTTGGGGAAAATAACACAGATTTATGGGTGGGGCGCTAACAATATCCTCAGTTATTGCTAGAAGCAAATGAATAAATCACCATCACAAGATGCTTCGGCATTCACTGCCTGGACTCATAAGAAGTCAGAGTGTGTGTGCGTGTGCTTTTCTGTGTAGCATTGTGTGTGCAGACTAATTTGTTCCTCCCCGCATTCATGCATCCGTGTGTTTTGTGCATTTCACTTTAAACGTGTTAAGAACCAACGGCAGCCGCCCTAAACTCCTCCTAGTGGGATTCATTCAGTTGATTGCTGAAATGCAGTCCGTTTCTAAATCTAAATGTAATTCAGTTGAGAATAATCGTTCCTTCTTCATTCTCCTATTTGTTAAGATATGCTTTAGTTTTTGCTCAGCTGCTAACAAAGGGGGAAATGCATTATTTATTTTGTGGCAGCCTACTTTGTGAGTATAATGAGGGAAACCAGAAGCTTGTTACTTGTCTGTTGTCAAGAAACCTGGAAAAAAAGTGTGTAACAGGGTTGTTGTAGACTGCTGAAGTTCGTCACAATACCATATTCATTCAATATTCCTTTGATTTTGCAAGCAAGCTATTTTGTTGTACTTTTATTTCTTTTGGAAATGGTTTAATATCTTTGTCTAAGCAAGGTGTCTTCTGTGTGTTTAACTGGAGCGTTTTAAGGAGGAGAGTGAGGGAACGCACACCAGTGTTGAAGAGTGCTGACCACGGTGAAAACTCAAGTGTGAAGGAAAAATAGTCGCACACTAGAAGCCACGATGCAAAAGATATTTCATAATTTCCTAATGTGCCAACGTTTTGACATGGCAGTCTTCTGCAGGGTAAAGGAGACTGAAGGGCAGGTGTTACATGTCTAATCCATTTATGTTTTCATGTTTTGTTACTTAAACTCTTCCTGTTTTGGACAGACCTACGTCTACATATTACATATTTTGTGATATACATTCTCCAATGTTAGGGTGAGCTCACAACAGCTCTGCCTTCTGTCCTCTCAACAGATATAATGGGAACTCCTCTAGTTAGCTCTAAACGGCAAATAAATGAAAAATACAATGAGTCAGTGTAAGTAGTGAGAGGGTGTGCATGGATGAGTGAGATGTGGGCATGATGTTTAATAGCATATATCAATCAAAGATGTGCAGGAAAGAAGAGCTCCACTTGGACTGAACTAATTGTGTGGTGGGGAATGCTCCCCTGGTGCCAGTGAATGTATAGGGTGTAGTGTTGGTGAATGCATAGGGTGTAGTGTTGGTGAACGCAGCCCCAAGCCTGGCTCCTCCCCCAACCAATTCTGTAATCAGGGCTAGATTCTGAAAGGCACCTGTTGGCCTAGCTTCATTCTTTGGACCCTGTCCTCTGTCTCTGTGGTGGCTCTTAGGCCAAATCCCAATGTCCCCCCTTACAGACTCACGGACTTTGAGGCGCGCTCCTGCGAAGTCCGTGAGGGTTTAGGGATGTCCCTCTGTCAAGTGTTTGAGGGCTCTCTCGCAGACATGTTGAGCCCTTTATGAACCCTTTCCGTAAGTCAGCATAGGATGCTGACTTAGCATAAGGGGATTACCCACAAATCATTGCAATGTGACGTTAAACACGGGGTAACCAGTGGACGCATGGAGACGTAAACAAAGTGGACAGCTCACGTGTGTTCAGGCTGGAATATTCCATTTACACAGAAACATTAAGGGTTAAAGATGGAACAAAAAATAAACATGAAATCAGAGGATATTTATTTATTTATTCATCAAATATTTGATTTTGTCATTGAAGCTGTTTTGACAAAAACGAGTAAATAGATTATATAAAATTACCGCTCATCTTGTGAGAAAAGAGCCTGAAAGACTTTCAAATCAGGGAGTACTAAGTATAAAATAAATACCTACAATTACTCATATTTTTTGTCGTTTTCATGGTAACGTGATATGTTGCAGCAAAGTGCTGTCCCATTCCTATTTACACCATTTCACAGTCTCTCACACTCAACCACTTACCAGGTGACTTACCAGGTGACGTCAGTAGAGTCCTTGAGGGTTCAGGGTTTAGGGTTTAGGGATTTGGCCTTAGTGGATTTGGCCTTAGTGTTTGGAGTTACAGGCCTTAGTGTTTGGAGTTACAGGCCTTAGTGTTTGGAGTTACAGGTATGTAGGTGAAATGATCAGTTAACTTGTCAACCTTTTTGAAATGCATTCTTAGTTGACTGCCTTCTTCTATTCTAGCTCTAATCTGACATGTTTGCTAGAAATATAGTTGTAGAGCCCCATTGTAGTCCTGCCTACCATGAGTGATTCCATATGAGAAGTAGTGAGTAGAGTCATGACATCTAATTGTATTCTTTTTGCAGCATGGTGAGCCTTGTTAATCCCTGATTTTCCTTTGAACCTGCTGCAGTTTGCTACTGTTGTTTTTTCATTGTTCTTTTGCACCTTGTTTGGTTTACATTGTTAAACCGACTTATTATTGTTGTTTTTTTCAAAGCATTCCCGTATTCTTTAGGTGACGTAGAGTGCCATCGTTGGGAGTCAAGGCACCTTGGTGAGGTCCTTACACCTTTCAAGATTCAAGATTGTTATGGTTTTGGAGGTTTTTTTGTAAGGCCTTTTTAAGATATTCTGATGATTTATTTATTTTAACTGGTTTCAGTCATTTTTATTTAGCAATAAAATATTATTTTCTCCACAGTAGCTCTCGTCCCTGCATATTTTCTTATTTTGATTACTACAATAAAACCTTTCACTTTGGAAAAACCTCTGTCTGGTATCAATAACAATTCTGTGAGCCTTTATCAGTTTTCACACTAAGGTTCTTTTTAACTTTCAAAAGATTTAGTTCACCTCAACAATAAACTACAATCGTCAGACATCACGGATGTTCTGTAGAAAAGTTGTCTTCATTTGCTGAGGAGACTGAGCCACACAATAAGTGGTCGGAGAGATTTGACCTGCATTACATACTTCTACTTCTGTACTGAAAAGCCACATCCTGGACTTTTATCTGCTATAAAAAAAAGCAATTACATTTTTTTTTAAGTTTTCAATTCAAACCATTAAACTGATCATGACCTTCAAATTGTCCAATCCCTGTATACTGGAAGAAAGACACCAAACAGCTCAGGTGTGCTTCAAAGAAGTGTCCTATGTAAATCCAGCTACCATCCGAAAGTCTCGTGTAGGAGCAATGCACGTGAATTATCAAGTCCTAATGTTTATTGTACATATTAAACCTTTGTACTCCTGCTTTGACACTTTGTGTCCCAGGTAGTCTGGTTCTGACTTTGTGCCTTTGGTGTCCTGTTGTGACCCTGGTACACCAGCAGGAGAGAGAAGAGGGTGACTGGGAGACTGCTACCCCAGTCACAGCTTGAGCCCAGCCTTACTTTGCATCCAAGCCAGACCCACCCAGCCCAAACAGACAATCCTTATCCCAAAGTTACAGACCATACCTAACTTGAATACTTGTATAAACATAGAGAAAAAATCCAGACAGTACTTGCTGCCGAGCTGAAGAAAAACAGAAAACATGTGTTCTCTTTCCCCTTCAAGGGATGCTAGATGAAATATTGATTTAGCAGTATGTGGGAGAAAATACAATCTGTTTGTCAATGCTGTATTTTCCTGTTGTTCACCATTTGTCTTTATAGGTTTGGGTGAATTGTGTCTTTTTGGACATTTCTCGATTGAATTCGATACTTCAACATGGCTTTAGGTTTAGATGTGTGTTGGAGGTTGTCAACTCTAGTAATATTGTAAATGAGAAGTTTTATCCTGTTGCATAGCCCTCGGGAGTAAATTAAAGTTAAGTGTCTTGCCCAAGGAAACATCAACATGGACTTGAGGTGCCAGGGATCAAATGGCCAATCTGCTGATTGAAAGACGGATTATTCTTTCATGCATTCATGATTCTTTAAGAGTCAGCTGGTCCCAGGTCTGCTGGCATGCTGTTATCCTACCGTGGATAACCGATGCGGAGGCATAAACATGTCAAAATAACATTTGATTCTTCCACCAAAAGAGTGAAAATCAAAGCCCATCAGATTTGACTAATTGCACTTCCCAAAAGCAGAAATACCCTTTACAAATCAGACATAAACAAGTACAGGTCCTTTTCAATAACCGAATGGACAAGCCCCAATTCTTCCATGAACTAGCTTGAGAGTAAAGTGTTCATGAATGAGTGAACAATGCTGTATGCTAAATCTAACTTAGCAAACAAAGGGAACAATGCTGGAGCTGAGAGCAAGAGGGACTGAGCAGGCCATGTGAACCTCCTCTTACTGACAACCTCCACTCTGCTTGACTTTGTCTTGAAATGGGAGAAGAAAAGAGACCAAGCAGAGAAGCAAGGCAAAACATTTTTAACATGATTTGAATTGGCATTAGACACCTTGTTACACAGAGCCATCTGAAAAGCTATCTTTGGAAAACTTATTGTAAAAAGGCGTGCAAAAAATACTTGGCAGGTGATTGGATGAACCATTCGTCATTCAAACTCTTTCTGAAGCTTATCTGGAAAAGAGCGAAAACATCTTTTCCATATAGAAAAGTCTTTAGGGTTATACCTTGTTCTCCTTTCAATGAAGAAATACTCTCCAGTAACTGATGCTATGACAGCATGCTAACCTCATCAGGACATGCCAATTTGGTTCAAAATAACCGGTACGTATGAGTGCAAAGTTATAATGAGCTTTGTCACAAAATGCGACCTTAAATGAAAGTTCTTTTGATTAACTGCATCTGCACACAACCAAATTGAATTTCAAGCTCTCTCTTTGGTGCATTTTGCAGGAATGTATTGGAAGCTATTTAAACTTGCAGCTTTAAGTTTGACATTCTCTGAACGCCTGCGTCCAGCACCTCGGGTAATTTGGAAACTGCTGTTCTGAGGAGCTAGCAGCTGTTAAGTTTCCTCCAAGAAACTTTATGGCAAATAAGACATTTGACTCCCCTTAGGCTGACCGTCAGCATTGCATTCAACAATAAAAGAGCCAAATAATTACTTTGCCTGAGGAGGTGATGTGTTTGCAGCCCCATGTGGTGCTCCACACAGTTCTGTCTGCCTACAGGCCTGTGGTACAAGGAGATATGAGGGACTGATAGAGGGAGAAATGTAGTGATGAAAATACTGAGGTAAACAAGGAAAATGGAGGCATTGAAATCTTTGCATTACAGCAATGAGCTTACGCTGTGACAAGAGTGCAGTGTGGAAGAAGCATTAAGTTGTCTGGCTAGTTAGCTCGCTAGCTAGCATGCTAGTTTCAGCATGATGTTACAGTTATAAAACAAAACAGCACCACACGAACTGCTGGGCTTACTTATTTACTACGTACTAAGTGCTAATGCTAATCGCTAGCTGACTGTTGTTATGATGACTCCTGTCTACAGTCTACTAAAGCGTAATTTATGTTTGTCGCATCCACAAGGTTCATGAGTCTCAGCAAAAGCCTCCTATAAGTTGTTCTCATGAATGGATGTTAACAGAGATAAGGCCGTCTGTCAGTATAAAACTCAGTGTGGCGGTAAAGAGTGGTCAGCTCGGATTTTAACTTGTCCTTGTTTCCTACAGGCCATAGTTTCACTGCACAGTCAAGCTCAGATGTAGGGAATGATGGGACAAATTGTGGGAAGAGCGAGCTGTCAACCAGTTTTGCAGCAATCAGGTGGTAACTCTATCGTCAGCCTGGCTCTTCTGCTCCATCGTGTGCGGCTGCGGCCAATTCATCCGTTTGTTGCCGCCTATTCTAGAGACTCCTTGAAACGGGTGAGCGCACTGACAATCCCGGATGCATCGATGCACCGTTTTTGTAGATGGTGTTGTATAAATCATCCACCTTTGGCATTAGCAAGGGAAATAATTCCAGCAGCGGCAGGAAGACTGTCCCAGAGTTTCTTTGAAAGGCCATATGCCTCACTTATGGTGGCCTCATCCCATCCTGGTTGTGTGCGTATGTCCTCCATACACTGGAGCAGCGCAGCACAGTTCTCCCAAACTGCATTGACAGTTCAACATTTAAAGTCCCATCGCACAGTGGGTATCCTTGGAATGCTTCTCTGTGTTGCCTCTGCAAGATCCGCCACACTTTTTGGAGCGCCAGAGAAAAAGGTGGCAAAAGCAGTTAAATCTGCAAAGAACACCTTCAGGACGCTCGTCCTCGCTGAACTCGCTGTTCCCACTCACTAGACCTGCACCATCATACGTCTGAGCGATCAACTCGTCTCCCAGCCTCAGTGGTTCCAGCACACCCTTGATGCTGTTGGAAAGGCAGAGTCCAGTTTTATCTTTTACTTCAACTCTAAAAACTTCTCTGTCACTGTGTTGTCAGGCAACATGTATCGCAGCACAACCACCATTTGTCATTGTTGGGTCAGAAAATCTAAATGAATATCATATGTGTGCTTTGGTGTCCTCATGAGAAGGTTCCTGACCTGCATATGGTGAACTTGCTCTGACATTAGACTCAGCGACTGATAAATCTATCAAAGTGTCGAAGGCCTGCTGAGGGAGGGAGCTCCCTCGGCACCAGGTCCTAAATCGGAATGACAACAAGGATTGTGGAGGCGCTGAAGATGTTGTGAGAACGTCCTGATTGTGAGGAGACGACCTTAGTGCCAGGGCAGACGCTTAAGTGAAGTAACTGATACACTTCACTGAAGCGGGGCGTGAACGCAATTTATGTGCGTCACCTCGGGTGACGAAGATCTCAACTTGAAACAACCCATGTACCAATCATTGTGATTGTTTTACTATCCATGACCAATCATATGCAGTTGTTTTGCAGTATATATGTAAGTGGCTCAGAGTTAGACCTCTGAGCAATCCTGACATGTTGTATGTATGTGATCAGCCTTGCTCCTTCTTGTGCGCAAAGAATAAATGTCCTGTGATTAATGATTTTCAACCGGTCTTGAGTGAATTTTTCTATCAGTCATTTACAAGAGACATCAGTTGTCTCATCTTGTCACGATTAGGCTTTGCCTCCTGTGTCTTTTTGTAGCTCCTCACTCTACCTGTCTGCACTCCCTTCACCTGTCTCTGGTTACTAATCAAGCACTCCCTCATTCAGCGCACCTGTCTTCCACTCTCACCTCATCAAGCTCACTACTCTCACCTGCTCACCTGTTTCAGTCACTACTTAAACTCCTGCCTCTCAGTCACTCGTCGCCAGATCATTACCCCATGTGCTTCGTGCCTTCCTGCCCGGTTTTCCCGTCCTGTTCCCGGTTTTCCCGTCTGCCTGCCCGTTCCTGCTGGATTATCCCCTTCGTCTCCTGTCTTGTCCGTGGATCCCCTGTTATGTCCTGTGAGTTTCCTGTGTTGTTTGTTAAATAAATATTCGTTTGCACACTACTCTGCCTGGTCTGCACTTGAGTCCTTCACCATGCCCCGTGACACATCTGCCTGCATGACGACACATGTCTCCTTCTTGTACACTTCATACATACAGTCTAATAATTCACTTTGTACAGTATTTGATGGCCCTTTGAAGACGGGATGAGTGTCATAGTGAACTCTGAAGCCTCGAATCGTAAATGCATCTGAATATTCCTGGATTCCAAGACTCTGCTGACTCGTCATGGCCCACACAGATACATGATACATGTTATGATCAGACCGAGCACATACCTGTTTTCCTCCACCTGTCTGTTTTGCTGCCCAATGGAGTGCCTGTATGCGCTGTGCCCTTATGCACTGTCAATTTGGGCAGCGCGATTTATCCGACCAGGTTAAGCCAGTTTCACAGCATTGTCCAGATGACTCCTGCAGCTCTCGTTTCACAATCCTCTCAGAAAGATGTTCCAAATCTTCATAACCTGTCCTCAACCAAGTACCATCTTCACCAAAAAGCAAGCATGTAAAACAGAAGAGTGCCTTCTTTTGTTTGCTAACCGTTAGCCACTTTTTCTTTGAAAACCACTCCACGTTAAGCCCCAGTTCCACCGAAAGCCGGACCTACTACGGATGTCCCCGGAGACACTACGGATCAGATCCGGGGTCATCCGGGAGTGAAACCGTAGTCAGTCCGGGACGTTCCGTGATGAACCGTAGTAAAACCGTGGCCATCCGTGCTGAACCGTGGCCACCCGCGGCCGTCCGTGGCGTATCCGGGAAGACGAGCGGCTTGTCGGGCGTACAACTAACAACCGGTGTGATACGAAGACATCCGGGAATGGAGAGGGGTGCGCTGTTGATCGTAGCGCATCCGGGAAGAAACGTAGTAGGACCGGGATGAACCGTAATAAGACTTGGATGAACCGTAGCATAACCGTGTTAATCCGGGATGAAACGGGAGCTAGTTGACACCCCGGAGCACCACGGATGGGTTTAATTTTCGGCGTGTTGTTGTCGTCTGAGGAAGATTCTTCTTCTCTTCTTTTCTTTTCTTCTTCTGCTGCTGCAGCAGCAGCTTTCTTCTTTGCAGCAGTCATCGCCTTCTTCTTGGGTTTAATTTTCGGCATGTTGTTGTCCTTTCAAATATTTTCGGAAGAGTGATTTTGTCTCTGAAAATCTGAACTATTTATACCCTGACGCTTCATCCGGGACGCATCCGGGCCGTGTCCGGGCCGTATCCGTGGTCAAACCGTGCTCATCCGTGGTCAAACCGTGGCCATCTGGGATGAACCAGGCTTGAACAGGGGTGATCCGTGACGGAACAATAGTAGAACCGTAGTAGAACCGGGAAACATGTCAAATGTGTTGTCATCCGGGACGATTTCCTTCCCGGATCACCGCGGATCACCCCGGTTCGCACCTCTTTTTATCCGAGGTGATCCGGGGACATCTGGCTTTCGGTGGAACTGGGGCTTTACACGCACGGTTCATTTTACCAGCAGTTTGAGTGATGATAGTATCCAGTGGCTTGTGGCTTGCTTCTGAGGCACTTTAATTCAAAAAACAACATAAAGGGTTTTAAACCTGTGCTCGAGTTTATAATCCAATTAATTTTCTTAAGTTCGCTGGCGGTCGCTAAGAAAGTATTCTCTCTTCTTGCCGAGCAGTCAATTCCAAGCTAGTGTTGGCGCCGACAGATAGCCAATCAAATTAGAAATATGTTGCTTGTAGAGGGGCTACGGGCTGTCAGCCCCACTACTCATCAAATGTGTGTGTTCTAAATGAAATACAGTAACACTTCATACTTTCCCATGTACAATACATATTGCATTGTGAGAGAGGGGCTAGCCCCACAGGTCCACTGAATGCCACACAGGCCACAGTACTGAGGACACCATGAAACGGGTTGACCACATTCAATTCTAACACAAATTATATGCAATTTAGGGCTTCATTTAATATTTCCATATGACTTTATCCAAACACAATTCCAAAATTATGGAAGAGTTTGAAGATGAGGAGGACCTCCTAGGCCTAGAATTGTTGTTGTTGATGTTGAAACAGGACGTTGACCTTTGATGTCCAATCAAACTACTGTCACAATTTACAGGAGGTGAGTGAAGTGTCTCTGCAGCTCAGCAAAACATCTCTGGGGCTCTGCGGGACTCTGTGCAAGCTTTTCCACAGAATTATAAATTGTGCATCACCACCATCGCTGGTTCTGTCAAAATCCCCTATTTGTGACACCAGGAACCTGTAGTTAGCATCCACAAGGGCCAGCAGTACAACAGTGAAAGTCCCTTTACAATCAGAAAAAGAGGCTTCCACTCCTAGGTGGAGCTGTGATTGCGAGATACTTCCCACCAAGCGCTCCAATGCAATTGGGAAATTGCCACTTCTCCCAGAAGCCCCTTGCGCCTTGTTGTACTTTCCAATGGCTCTGATGGTGTCCACCATACTGTCTGACACAGTTTGCACCTGCACTCTGTAATATTTGGCCATTGAATGCATGGAATATCCAGATGCCACATATCTGCAAAAGAGAGACCTAGGTTTAGATACATGGTCTTTGCTGTTTATTCTTGTTCTTAACAGATCCTGAGCAATACAAGAACGGGTCTCTGCGTGACACGCTTATTCAACAGAGTTGGGAAGATTGTGCCATCCAGTGGGTCAGAAGGGGTGGTGACATGGAATGAGAAAAGCCATGTGTGTCACAGTTCAGCTCCACACCCTCCTCACTCTACTTGTCAGTCTAACTCCCTTCACCTGTTCACTCACCTGTCTCTGATCACTAATCAAGCCACTATATAGACTCCTGCCTCCCAGACACACATTGCCAGATTTTTCTTCGCTTTTCAATGCCAGACTCTCCAGCACTCTATCACCGACTGATCTCCTATTACCGACCTTGCCTGCCCCTGTTCTACCCGTCTTGCCTGACTCCCGGTAAACCCACCAGTCTTCTGTTCCTGACTCTGATTAATTCTGCCTGCTGTATCTGCTGCTCTGCCAAGGACTTAGCGTATCATACCTGCAAGTTTATAATAAAAGCCAACGATCCCTGGAATCCTGTGTGTTGCATTTGGGTGCATATACAACCGGTTACAATGTGATGTCTGCTGCCACAATTCAGGGAAAGATGGTAGGATAATTTGTAGTGTATGCAGCAGCGGAAGAAGTATTGAATAATTTACTAAATAGAGCAATACCACAGTGTAAGAAATACTAAGGGAGGAAAAAGGTCTGGAAACCTTGAACTGGAAGATAAAGATGAGGATGAGAGGAGAGTAAATATGGAAAGTAGCGAGAGATGAGGGGAAACGGTGGAGAGAAGAGACAGATAGAGAGAGCCCTCTCCCACAGTTTCAAAAGAAAGAAGGGAGCACCACCCCTGAGGCCCTCTACTGAACCTTGATGAAATTCTGAAGACACCTTTTCAACCAGATGAATTTTTACCAAGTTTACTGCCAGCGTTCAAGCAAGTCAAAACCAACAAGGGCCAGATGAAAGCACAGGTGTTGACCAACATTTTAAATTGGGGGATCAACCATGTTTTCCTCCCTCCTCCCTAAGCATACCAGCCCATCCCACCCCACCACAACCCTTACGATTACAAGAACCCACCACTTATAAACACGATCCTTGTTATTTATTACTGCCTCTCAATGTATCTATTACAAGTTTGACTGATCTCGTTAATTGCCCAAATTTCCTAAATCATTTTGTATAGAACTGCAAGTTTAGTATGGAATACAACAAAATAACTACTACTTATCTATTAATGTATATAATAGGGGTGTAACGGTTCACAAAATTCTCGGTTCGGTTCAATACGATACAGTGGTGCCACGGTTCGGTACGTTTTCAATACAGCAGAAATGCCAAAACCTCTCTGGCGAGACTCTCAAGGTGGCGTGTCTGATTTGATTCTCTGTTTGGGCTTTTGTTTTCTTTAACAAAGCAGGAATTATGGTCTGGAGAAATGTGCTGGTGAAGGAGTGGTGTCAGGGGGCTCAATAGCATGAAGCATGTTGGTACAGCCTGGTTTATCACTACAGAGTAGGGATATACCTTTAGCCCTGTTTGAATCAGGAGGGAACAGATACCTAAACGCTGCGGGGAGAGTTTGTAACGAATGTTGCATGACTATTCACGTACACTGGGCGTGATATAGTGCCGGTGTAAACAGGAAGTACATTGGTTGCTAAGTTTAAAACAATACGACAGAGTAATAAAGTAGTCTTTAATAATGAAAGGTTGTGTTTGATACTTAAGATGTTCTCTAAAATCTGAACAGACAGTTCGTGGAAAGTTTTAGAAGTTTTATTTTTCAGACTTAGTTACAGTGCTGGGGGTCTTGCTCTATCTCTCTCTCTCTCATCATATTTACATTAAAATCAACACTTACACACAAAGGTTTACTAGATTATGATCCATAAATGTGGTCGACACACGTCTCTCACTCGTTCCCTTGGTGTCGTTGTTGTCTGTTCTCACTCGTAGCTCTGCTGGTGGCTTAGCTAACTATGTCCTACTGAATAGCATTTACTGCTAACCGCGACTTCAGACGTCCGCTCCGTAGCGCTGATATCTCCGCTGGACACGCCGCTCACTAAACGCTCCAATAACAGCTGCTTCCTCTGTAATAATGCAGACTTTAACTGAACAACAGCTGCTAGTAAAGACAACACGGTCAACAACGCCTCTAATCAGTTGTTCGTATTGAATTAACCTGGTAGTCAATCGGTAATCAAGACTGTTGTTGTTTGTGAACATCCGGGAACGGTCACGTGATAGGAGCGTGGCGAATCAGGGAAGGACAGCACGTTACGTCGGGTGGGTTGCCATGTTTGAGCGCAGTGGCTCCACCAATTTCAGCTATATTTTATTTTTCAAAAGTAATTTAATATTATTCAAACGTATTGTTCGGTTCGTAATGTGTACCGAACCGTGAGCCCCGTACCGAACGGTTCAATACGAATACGCGTATCGTTACACCCCTAGTATATAATATATTAGATGAATGTGATAGCCAGGTCCACTTCTAATTGTGCAGCACTTATCCTAAAATAATTGTAGAATCTTTTGCTGTCAAGTGCCAATTCCTGGACAAGATCATAGTAGTCCACCTGCTGCTCTCGTGCCTGGTTGGGACGATGGACCCACCTTGTCCTTGAGGTTCTCTGCTGGAGGAGGGAAAAAACAGCAACTTTCCTTTTTCTCAACTCCTGCCGTCTTGAAGGGTTCTGTTAAAATCAATAAAGATTGGAGCAGCAGGCCCCTTGCTAGAATGTGCCGCCTGAGCTTATAGAACTAGAGTTACAGTATCGTAACCTTTCTAACATCTTACATTTACCCAACCGCACAAATCCTGACTTACTAAAGGTTAGTCTTCACAGCCCACTTACTTCTTTGTAACCTTGGCTACCACAGCAGAAAAGTAGGGGCCCTACTGCTATTTTGTGCAATGAGCCATCTACTTGTCAGTGTTAACTATCTATGTATAAGTCCATGACAAAATTAGTAGGGGGTGTGTCTCGGGGGTTTTGCTGAATTATTAAGGGGCCTCAAGCCTGCTCTAGAATATGCCATAAGCGTTGCACATTTATCAACAAAACTACAATACAAATAGATCCATCATCAACATAACTACATAAGAAAGTTACTTAGTTTAAATACTGACTGGTGACTGCAGAAAGCCAAAATAAATGTCAGAAAAGGGACAAAATATTGAGTTACTTTGAACCCAGATGAAGTTGAAACCTCAGAAGGTGCAGCATGCATGGAAGCGTGTTTGTAAAGACACACAAATATGGACCCAGAAGTGTCACCTTAAGAGCACATCACTGGATCATGGATGGATAATATTTGAAGAGCTTAGTCCCCTCACACTCTAATCCCCCCTCTGAGGGATGAATATGTCTGCAGGAGAAGATGACACGAAAAAAAGTTTTAGCCCATGAAAGAACTAATACCATGTATGTGTAGAGCACAAACAAGCCTTTTCTGAACTTTAGAAATTTCAGTTACGGTTTTAAATTAGCGTTCTCACCTTTATTTCAGCTTGTGTGAGGTAAAGCAGTCCTTTGACCCCTGTCACCCCAAGCACAGGGTGACGTGGTTTAAGGGGTTCTGTCTGACCATCTGTCAGTTTGTTGCACTACTGAAATAGCTCATCTACCACTGATGTGACCCTGATGAGACATTGAGCTCGGTACAGAGAAGTAAAGTGTCAAAGTGAGATGTGGAACTCTTGATCATGCTGAGAGCAGTCTACTGGCTTTGCAGTGGGCAGAAGTAGGTTATATGTGGACTGGTTCTCTATGGACAGCTCAAATGTATTCTTGTTGAAACTTGTATCAATGTGGTAAACAACATTCATCCGAAAATAGATTTGTCAGAAAAAGTATCCAGCTGTCTCAAACCCATTTGCTGTTTTAACAGCTACAGACTATAAAGATGGGCAACATGACAGCTTCCCAAAAGTGAAGCCAAAACATCTTTATCGCCCCCTGGCTGGCTGCAGTGTAGCTCCTGCCCCCTATATATTATGGGTGGCTCACGCTGAGGCCGTGCTCGGCTCGTGATTGGCTCAGGCGGGTGTTTGGGCAGGACATTGATACCGTGGCTCAAGCCCTCAATCACTCCTGCTCAGACTCTGGCTCAAATGTGCAAGATGGCAGCTCCCGTATCCATAGCTGGCTTCACTTTTGGACAGTGGGAGGAAGTGGGGACGTGTCACCCATATATAAAGTCTATGGTTGCATCTATATCTTTCTTTATTTGTCTTCTAAGTGCTCCTGCATCTGTCAGAGTTCTTGCCTTTTGGCAGCAGAAGTTCTGTCTGTGCGCAGCATGTTTAATATCTTCATTGTCCTGGATGTGCTGCCTTCACCTACCTTCATGACAGCTGGGGGCTTTGCAAGCTGGAGCTGAGGTTTTCAACGGCTCAGAGACTGACTCAATGAAAAAGAAAAGAACCCTCCCAGCAGCTGAGTCAGAGCTACTAAGTTGCTCTGTTTTGCTGTACAGTAATGCCCTGACAGCTTTCACACATCCTGCCCAAAAAAACTTTTCAGTTTAGTTTTCCAGTCTTAACCTCTTTAAACCTGAGACATGAGTCAATAGATCCTCTCCTTCCTCTGTTGCTGTCATAAATCCACTTACTTCTATTGTACTTAGTGGCATCCACTGAAACCTAAACACAATATTTCATGTCAAATCTGAAGAATGATTGTTGGCCCCATCTAACACTTAGGCATTTCATACGTTTTGACAGTGGTGGGCCATCAGGGCCACCAAAGCCTCTGCTGCCCTAAACAGAATTACAAAATGATAGCTATTTTGTAATTTAATATTTTTTTCATAAATACACTACATGTATTCTAATTATTTTTCCCATTAGCTTATTTTCTCATTGCACAGCTACTTTCTTCCTCAGTTGCTCTGCTTCCAGCCTGCAGCGCTGCTTCCAGTGCAGCTTGTTTTAAGTAGAGTTTTTATCCAATCAGATTTCACCCCTATGTCTCTAGGTAAGAAGAGAGGCCCGATGCCCGCTAGAAAGCCTTTGCAGTTTAAGTGAATGGGGACGATAGATATTGTTGATTGTCAGTGTTCAACCAATCAGATCTTTAGTTTGACATGTTGGGCGTATTCTTTGACGTGCCAGAGCTACCGAGGTAGTCTACAATACGTCAGCAATAACGTGCGCCGTGATTGGTCAGTGGCCTAGCGTGACTGTTGTGACGCTGAAGCAGCTAGGAGAGGTTAGTAGTAGTAGTAACAGTTCAAGTTGAAAGATATGTAAGAAGTTGTGACATTTTTAGCGTTTTACTTGGTGTAGATTCTTTTTTTTATAGCTTTGTTTTTTTAACACTCGATGGCTGAAGGAGGAGAAACGGATTTCTCAAGAAGGACATTTCCAGAAAAACTGGACATCGTAAGACAGGGGCCAACCCCACAGCTAGCAGCCCTGACCCAGCCAGGAAAAGGATTTGTACGAACGGTATTTCTGGCGGAGAAGCGTTGCACATTTTATGGCTAAGAATGTATTTCATTTGCAACTGAGCGTCTTGGTGTTTGGAGCTATGCTACGCTAACCTGAGTTGGCTAACCAAGGCAGCAACACGACACCATAGCACGACAGGACACTTACAAGCTACGGTGCTTTTGAAAACTTTTGGAGAGACCCGAGTGGATCTACAACTCAACGAACACGTTCACAGGAGGACCTCTTACTGGAACTGAACCGCACCGATGTTCTGTACAATCGCGGTATTAAACTCTTTGTAAACAAAGAAAGGAGGATGGACTTTGTCTTTAAGTGAACAGCAGCTTTGGTAAGTGAACTGCTTTTGTTGTTTTTCATCTGCAGTAGCGTTACTACTGTGTTAATTTGTCTATCGTGTCGTTTTTATGATATGGTTAATATTGTTCCCTCTGATGTGAATAATATTTGAATGGCTCGTGCTCTTCAGTGTGCGGTGGAATACATGTTTTAGTGCTGCAGTTTTGCTGGATTGATTTGTCATGCTTTGTTGTCATATAAATGTATGTGACTGGTTCTTGAGTTTGTTCTTGTCATTGTGTTAATTACATTGATGTTGACTATATGCATTGTCCGTTAATGACGAAGCATCCCGTCATGCGCGGGGTTAGGGTCGGACATTTGATTCTCTGTTTGGGTTTTTGTTTTCTTTTACAAAGCAATAATTATGGTCTGGAGAAATGGGGATTGTGTGGCGATTGCTTTAGCCCTGTTTGAATCAGTAGGAAACAGCTAAACGCTGCGGGGAGAGTTTGTAGCTTGTGTGTTGCTGTTGTTTTCCTGCTAAGCTAGTTTAGCATAGTGTGCCTCCCAGAACACATGCGCCTCACCAGAGTACAATGTTGTGGTTCTGGGGTCAAAGTGTCTCCTACGTCGGTTGGGTTGCCAGATTGAGCGAAGTCCACTGAAAACATTATATTTCCCATAATTTAAGCTTCTGCATTTTCCAAATGCACTAGTATTATTCAAATGTATTGTTCGGTTCGTAAGCCTGGTACCGAACGGTTTAATACGAATATGTGTATTGTTACACCCCTAGAAACAAATAATAACCCATAGCTGTGGCGTCATAATGAGGTTATTAGGAGGTTAACTGTAGTAGGACAGCACTGAAGGCCCAGGTATAAAATGCACGACCCGCCACTGCGTTTGAGTATCCAAATTATTTCCAAATACCAATCATTTACTTAAAAGGGCGAATAAATGTCCTTAACATGGTTCAGAAGGCGACACAACCTAATCCAAAACCTTAATAGACCTACAGTAGGCTACCCTATGGCCTCTAATAATCCTACGCCTTTTCATCTACCATGTCCTACCTGACGAAGTTGAAAATGAGGAGTTATCTACAGTATATACTGTACCTCCTCATTTCACTGTAAAAATGTATAAGGTAGCAGCTGCCTGGAGGGAGAAAACCAGGGAGCTAAAAGTTTCCTACTTGCTGTTGGCTATATTGTATGTCATTTGTAAATGTCACAGCATAAAACGTCTGTTTTCTTTTTAAAAAGTAGGCTACAAACTTTGTCACTCATCATTGAAGTGGTAACGTCTCCAGTCTGATCTTGAACGCACAGCAGAAGGTGGTTTGGTTACATGACGTAACAGAAGTGCATATTTAACTGATTCAGTTAGGTTAGAGAGTGTCTGGTGTTATTATAAATATTTTTTCGTTGGTGTCTTATTCTGTCAATAAGAGGACACGAGATCATTATTATTCATCATTACAATAAAGTATTAGTTCTGTGTTATTACAAATACATAGATAATATTCTAATCTTTGACACAGCCACTAGGGGGATTAGTGTGCTGGCTGAACCAACGCAACCTGCGCCTGTGTTAAGAGATGATTACCACAGCTTGTCTGTTGTGTTACTGCTTACCACATTAAAGATCACCCTCACCAATGCTAAATTAGATAATAGAGAATTGGACAGCCAATGTACTCACCTAGTCTACTACCAAACCATGGAGGTCTACTATTAATACAGGAAATGGAGATCATTATCATGTTCTGGTGTGTGTAAACAGATTTGATCCTGAAGAAGTGATTCATAGCAGCTAGAAGTTCAATGGACTTGCCTTCCCCATATGTCTGCCAGTAGTTTCCTGCATACCAATGTAATTGGAATGTGCTTCCCATGAATATCAGCAGGCACTAGTGGGGAAACTCTGTGTCCTTTTATTAAAGCCATCTGCTGGTTGCCTCTCTACTTTGGGGACTTTCAGCAGATAGAATGCCTTTCCACAATCGTGAGAGGGAATGTTTTTCTCAACAACAATAACATTTATTTATGTATGTCGACACGTTTAAATCTAAGGCAGTTCATGTCTGTGTCACAAATGTACCAAGTACAATCCACAGCAGCGTATGTCCTGCTGCACCCACAGTAGCTGATGTGTTGGTCTAATTAGCCATCTCCTGCTGTATATTGAGAACCAAAGATGGAATACTACCCCCACAGCAGTAAAATATTGCTATTGTTGTGCACATGGTATATTTAGTACGCCCAACTTTGTTTTGTATCTCAACAGTTTACCAATTTCTTTAATGCTGCATGCATCCGTGCACAGTTTTACTTCAATCTATATGTTCATGTATTTAAATTTGAGGACTCTGTGATTAGTGAGCTTCATTTCAGAAATGTACATTTCCGTCAGTAGACATCCCTTTTATTCTGTAACAAAAACCTTGTACATATACACATCATGCACATTCGATGATCTTTGGAATAGCATAATGGATTTGACCTGGCACTAAACCAGGGGACACTGACATGTAATTTGACCTTGAATTTCTCTGTGCGGTCTATGGTTTTATTGTATCCTGTGACGCCATGTGCTGTTCAGTGGCTGTGTAGACGTCGTAGAAGTGCACTTCTTATATTTTACGGCTTCTCATTCATACATTTCATTGTTAAAATATAATGTTGAATAATAATTTTGTCATGAATTAAGTCATCACATTAGGCTTTGACTCAGACAATGTGACTATATATAACGGTATAAGGAATTAAGTTAAAAACAATGATACACTATGGCTATAAATGTTTCACAAGTCAGTAATTATAATGGTTCACAAAGTGGCTCTAAACCTCAACCACCTACTTTTAAGACTGCAATCACTGCCCAAGCACAGACCTAATCTGACATTCTAGTGTGTTCTATTGAAGTTTGCTTTTCTTTTCTGAGCAATGCAACGTCTGCTTTTAATAGAACATCATGGTGTGTTGCTAGAAGAAAAGCCTCTGACATAATAATTATTTCATTATCATGACAAATGGCATATATTGTAGGGGCTGCTCAGTGGCCAGCAGACTGTGGTTGCACTGGACAGCCTCCAGGTGTAAAATTTGCATTTGGTTTAAACTGTGTTGCTCTTAGCTTGGATTACTACTTTATTTGTCGTATTTGTGTGGTATCATTTTACGATCCCATAAAAGCTTTTATTGGTCAGTGGGCGGTTATTTTGTATGAGTTTGTCTCTCACCTCCAACATAATCTCCTTAGCAGGTTAGGTGTGCAGCATAAATTACCATGGCGATCTATCCCGGTAAAAAGGGAGCCACGGTCGTAGGATTGACAATCCAGGGTTAAGCCTGAAGTTACCTAGCTAACTCCAAATCCTGCTTGGTAGCACAGGGCCCTGGGCAGGTGGGAAGTTCAGTTACGAGATTAGCTTAGAAGGTGAAATGCCATTCATTGGAATAGGGAGGAAAAAGGAGTTGTTGAAACTGCAACTTTCTTTTGTTTGGTGTTTTTTTCAGTTTGTTTTATTAGTTTTATGGCCTGGTAATCCTGACCAATCAGCTGGCCAGGCCACCAGGAATACTCCTGGTGCTTTCAATGTCCTGAAGTCAGAAAATAGAATATTCAATATGAAAAAATACAGTTACATTTATATATTTAATTTATTCAAGACAAACTCATTATCACTTGACCAAAGAAAGTATGACATTTTGGGAAATATGCAGTTTCTTTCTTTTTAATGAGGGTTCAGAAAGAATGATGCAGCGGGTTGCAGCTGATGGATCTTGGGAAGTCTTGCCTTACTAAAATGGGTACGGTACAGGACACAGGATAGTTCTGTTTATCAGTGTATGTGCATTGAGTGTCATAAAATGAAATGATACCCTTTTGATGGGGCAAAATATTATCAGGCACTTGATAGTGGGGCTAGGACGGATGGGGTTTTGAATTTAAAGTGTTGCTGAACTGAACTGAGACCAAATTTTATAAGTAGAAAAATGTACTTTGAGATGGGGAAAAGGTTAGAGACGAGTAAAGCACCAGGATCTCTTTAGAAAACCTCGCATTTGACCAGTTGGGAGAGAAAACGCGTTGGTTAGCAGAATGTCTCAGTGGGGCCTTCTCTGTGGAGAGTGCTTCTTCAAGCTTCCTTTACAGACCAAAGACATGGAGGTCAAGTAAATTGGTGACTCTTCATTCACCATTGATGTAAATGTGAATGGCTTTCTGACTTTACATACAGCCTATCAGCCCAGTGTCCCAAGGCCTTATATGAAATACAGGTTTCATTATCATGCATTCATGTTTACATTTCAGGTGTTGTGGTGAAATGGAATCAAACAAACAAGGCACGGTGTATTCAGCTAGTGGATGGGTTCTGGTGTTCAAGGCACATCATTCTAAAATGAACATCCTACAGCTCCTTGTGTACACAAAGACAGTTAATTATGGAGTTAGGAGTGAAAGTAAATAATAAATTAAATGATAATCTGTCTAATTATTAACTGTATTTGAAAAGATAATTAACATTTGAATTAGTGTGTTTTTGTATTCATAAAAAAATCTGTCCTAATAATAATGTGTATCCCACTCAGTCTAAGACCTCTGTTTTGTTCTAATGTGGCATGTTGAACTGTAATGGGATTATACATAGACATGCTATTTCTGCTTGTTAAGTTGTAAATAGCTCAGATGGCAATCCAATCATCTGGCACAGCTGTGTATTATTGGCTTGTTTCTAATGAACCAGTAATCCAAATGGACGATACCATGGCTCAATTAAAGCATGTGAAAAATATAAGCATTTGTGCATTTCAATGGGCTGTGAACACAGCTCTTTCATGCAAAATAAAAAGGTTAGTGTTAGTGTCGGGCATGATATTGCTCCCAAAAGCTGTGCCATTGGTGTGTGTGTGAATGAGCTAATTTAGATTTTGATGAGCATGCGGCACCTTGTGTAGTAGCCTCTGCTATGAGTGTATGAATATGTGTGTGAATGGGTGATTGTTTACATGACATGTACAGCACTTTGAGTGGTTGGAAGACTGAAAGGGTGCTTTAAAAAAAAATTCCATTTACCATTTAAGCTTGTCAACGCTTCATGAAATATGTAACATAGAGATGATGCACCTCAAGAATTCCTGTAGTGTCACTTTTCAGAACCCAGTCGGAGAAGATTTTAGGTTTGAAAACACATTTGTATGAATATATAGACATGTACTGTTAAACAGCAAAAGTAAAAACAGACTAACTTCTAAACAAAATAAAGAACATTCATTCCTCTGATAAAACAAAAGTTGAATTATTCAGAAAACGAATGGAGCATTGATCCATTCAATGCCACTGCAGCCTTATTGCTGTATTTTAAATGGGTGGGATGCAGCACCTGATCCTCCCAGTGACATGTGGCATATTGCACAGGCTGCTATACCTTCTAATCCAAAATATTCTCACTCACAACTTTGTCAGTGGCCGTACGCTTCAAACTATGACGCTCTAGGTAACCCTCTAGCGTCAGTCTGGAGTCAGGCACAGTCATGATTGCATCGTGTCTTTTCAAAATAAACTTCAAAAGTATGTTGACTTAATTTGGAGGTTTAATTTTCCAACACATATTTGAGATATTTGTGGTTTGAGTTAAAAAAGAGGTAAAATAAGTGTATTTGTTACCCAACTGGTGTCGGTTAAGTATGCAAGTTATGTAATGAAACTAGGATAAAATAACTCAACATTAACTTGGTTTCACAAAACCTAAAGAGTACCTCAGTGTGTCCGTCTCAGACCCCGAGCGGCACTGACCAAGCGCCGGTGTTTGACGAGCTGGGAGTGACAGTGAGTTGTCTCATCTCATCATCTCTTAGCTAAATTGAAAAATGAAAAGCCTCAGTTTGTCCTCTGAAACAAACAGTAGTTGTGCTAAAAATAGAATGAATTGATTTGGTGTCTTGGTTTTTATGGTGTTATACAAATGCAAGTGCTTTACAGTTCTATGCAAGTGTTAACATACACCCCTCCATATTCTATGAAACCACTTATTAGAAAGAATAGGATTTCAAGGTAACTTCCATAAAACAGAGAAGTGAGAAAATGGGACTATTTACTTCACGACATCAAATCTGAATGAACATAAAGTGCTTTCCATTTCATTTTCAAGGAACACAAACGACAGAATGCCTGCAGTTGATGCACCGAGACAAGAGGAGTAAGTCAACAGGAACTCATTTCAAAAGATGAAAAATCTTTTGGGTAATACACAAGAGACAAAAAAAACAGGCATGAAAACACAGACAGGCAGATTCAGGTGTTGACATTATACAACCTTGTCTGGACAGAAGGTGACAGGGTTATTATTTACTCACTATGAATCATGGAACTATTTTTCATGGATCTTCAATAACGATTTTGTACATACAAAGTCAATAGTTCACAGAACACTTTAAAACTGCCAATATGTGTGAGTGAGTGTGTTCAACAAATTCTCCCTTCCAATTCGGCAAACACTGCCACTTGGTCAGTGGCCCATCATGCTCTAGGTACCCCTCTAGTGACAGGTGTGGACGTGTCAGGGACGCCAAGTCAGATTCTGCTTGTTATACGCATACGGTGTGTTTTTAAAATAAACTTCCATTGTAGGTTTACTTCGTTCTTTGGTTTATTGGTCGACCTTCATTTTGCAGTACAGTAATAAGACGTAGATAAGCTTTGCATCAAATCAATATCAATTAAACCAAAACTAGAAGTAATGTTCTTTATTAGACCGTGAACAAACACAGCTATAGCCTACCCTAGTTACGATGTAATCAGAAACCGCATATAATGCTGCATTAGACCCAAAATATTTTATAAGACAATTTTTTATCTTTGACATATCTGCACAGTTCGTTGCTGCTGTTTGTATTCCTCCTGATGCAATTTGTAAAAATGCACCCCAGAAATAGACTGGTTTTGTTTTGTTTTTCTTGTGTAGCAAATGGGTTACAACTGCATTTCGCTACATTCTTGTGTTGTATAATGACAATAAATGATCCTTGAATCGTTGAAATACAGGCTACTTAGACGCTATTATACCATATACTCTCATTAGAAACCAAGTAGGAGATCATAATACACACTGACACATTAGAGATCATATATTTTAATTAGAAATCAAGTACAATCTCATATTAGACCCAAAATATACTAGTTAGACGCTACTGTTAACTTACAAACAAAATTTTGTCCCAACTGGTCTTCACATGTTTTTTCCCTTTTAAAGGGAGTTTTTCCTTTTCTGATGAAAGGGTCCAAGGTCAGAGGATATCGTATGTGGGACACATTGTAAAGCCTCTGAGGTCAATTTGATAGGAAGACGACCCGCTCTACTCCGAGCTACAGCCCCCCCCCCCCTATTTAACTACAATAGAAAAACTAATGCTTGCATTAGTCGCATGCCTCGCACATGTCGAGCTAGCAGCTTGTGGAAGAAAATTCCACACATTTAACAAAAAAGAATACCAACCCTAACCTTTTAAGGAAGCGAGGAAAGCATCGAGACTCACTGGAAGTCTGCAGCAAGTCCAAAGCTTTCAGTCACCACGCAGTGCATCCTGGGAGAGGATGAAGCCCACACAAGACTCTAGATATATACTTCATTTTCATTTTTGCTTCCCTGCTCCCTCTTTTGGATTCTTTGTGACCATGAAACTATTTTAGCGCTGTTGTCTTTAGGATTGAAAAATGCAAATCAATCTGGAAATTCAATTCGCTTCATATCAGCTCAGAGACTTGCTTTTGTGCACATTTTCAATTTGTGCTTAAAATAAACTGAGAAAACACCAGAAAAGCACAAGCCATTTGTGTCCTTATTTGGGTAAAACTATTTTCTTATGCATGTTTTGCAGCCTTTGGAAAAGAAACAGCCTTGTCAACATGCTCTGATTTATTTGGTCTTGAAATGCAGACTTCAAGGGAAGTGGCCCACAAAATGCAAGAAAGCACAGCAGTGGGAATGATCGTTTATCTGTCTTTATATGTTCACACAGAGATGAGATGCAGCACACATAAACAATTTGTGTTCATTGCAGGCATGCCAAAGCAGACTGTGAGATTTCCATAGGAGATACAATCGAGCTACATAGCATGAATATCTAACTGGGCACAGATTGCTATCTGAGGCTAAGTGCTTTTCAATGGAAGAAATGGTAGTGGACACTTCAGCTGTGAAGACTTAGCTCTGCAAAAACCACCGAGATAAATATAACATGAATTGTAATTGCATCAACTTTAATTAACAGTGTGAAAAGGAAACATACTAAACACTTGATGTAGTGAGAGAGTCAAATACATGTAGAATTTAAAATGAGTCTTCTTGTTTCTTCAGGATATCATCACTGGTCGAACTGGATTTTACATCAGATATAGCAAGTGAAGCCAAATCAGAGAGATCAGTTTAAAGTTACTACATGGAACTTTTAACTGGTTATGAAACCGTTTCAGTTTAACACTGATGACTCTTTATGACCTGCATCAGTCAACAAGACCATGAACAAGAAGATTGGCTATTTCTATATAGTTATTCTTAATGCCTGTCATCTGGTCTGATTCTCCACAAATCCAGACAATTTGCAGGTTCAACAGAAATTCCTTCAGCTCAGACTCAGTGACTAGTCGACCGTGCTGAGCACAGAGCTTCACCTGGCAGCACTGCTGGCCCCTCTGGGAGCCAACACCTACACCTCGCTGCTGGAGACCATTAAGAAGTCTTATCTGCGATCAACTCATTCTAATTGCCAGCTCTTCCAACCATGCTTTGTCGGGTCTTACCATTCCAAAGATTTTCCCTGCTTTCCACCAAGTATATGCCTTTCTCTGTTCGTCACTGAAACACACAGTCATATTTACACTACCCTTGTCTTTTAATGTTAAAGTGATAGGTCGTCATCAAGATGAATTCCATGGAGGCTAAATAATAGTGATGGTGCCCTCTAGCAGCCGTAGGAATTATGACAGGAGCAAATGAGGAAGTCAGGTTAGAGTAGCATGTACATGACTGGGAATTTGTTGTTGTCATGGTTTGCAACTAATAAAGTTATTGAAGTTGGCTATGTTCCAAGTGGTGTTGGAAAATTAGCTAAAAAGTAACTTATTTTTGGTGGAACAACAAGCGTGTCGGGGCATGTTCATTACTTTTCCCTGGTCAAAGGTTCCGTGTTTTGTTTTCTTACTGGTCTGAAGACGGCTAGTTTAGAGTTTGGAGTTAGAAAGAAATGAGCTTCGTAGACCTCTATCACCTGCTCCTCGTCATTGCTTGAGGCTACATTAGCCTCCGGATTTGAAAGGAACAGAATACAGAGCATTCGTTTTGTTTAGCAATGTCAAGTGAATGGTGCTCATGCATCGCATATCCATCCCATATGTCTTTCTTCATATGTGAAAAGTTTTACATGCTCTGGATATCATGAACGTCCATATTGAATTGCATTGTAAACTAGCCAATGGTTGTCAAAATGACACACTCCGGGACAAGCCGTCCTCCCCCCTAAACGTCTGTCACTCGTCTGGATATAAACAGACGAGTGACTACATATCTGACTTTTTTCCTTATAATCTTAGTTATATTCCACCCCAAATCTATCTTTGAGTATCCAACAGTCACCCCAGGCAGACTGAAATGGTGTTTGTTTGTAGTTATCTTATTTAGGGTGAAGCAGCTGTGGACGGCTTCAGTCAGGAACAAGGGATTCCAATAGGTCCATCGAAACCTTACAAACTATTCCTGCAGCATACTAATATCCATCCTGTTAATCTGTATGTTCAGTTTGTGTCCGTTAAATATTCATACATCTTTTTTACAATGTTCACATCCTCCTATTAATCTGATACGATTGCAATTCTGTCCAACGCTTGTGGAAAACACTGCTTTGCTGAGAAGCGTTCACAACATTCTGCCTTAGATCATGACCGTGGTTCCCACTGCTGGGTCGGAGGGTGCAAGTTACATCAGAAGGGGGCACAGTGAAGGTGTAACATATATATAATTTGGTTCACTGGGAGCAAAGCACGAAGAACTTTGTGAAGACAAGGCGATTATCCAACTTGATCGCTCCAAATGTTACAGCAAAAATAACAATATGATGAAGCTCATTGCAGACAGCTGGTGATTATCAAACTAGTGGCTGCCGACAGGAACACATGACAAAAGTAAATCTTACAGATGCCCTGTCTAGTTCTTTTAAGTTATATTTACATGCAGGGTTTCTTATAAAATGCATTGAGTGCAATGTTTGAATGCATTCCTTTGTCAAAACCATGTTTTCTTGAAACAAGCATTGTTTTACAGCCATGTTGACTTGTAGATCAGTGGTATCGTATGAAACCAGTGACGTGAATGTGTAGCACATCACTTGTCACCTGCATGTGTGTCCGCCAGTTTTTAACTTCCGGTCAGATTTCACTTCTCTTGGTCCAGTTATCAGCACTTTTTATTGCAACTTTTCTTTTTACTCTGTTACAGATGTAACTTGAAACGTAACGAAGTACACTACTTTGAATACAAAATACTTCTATGTTCTACAAAAGGGATTTTGAACATTAATATAGCAGCAAATGACTATTTGCTATGTAAAGACATAAGGAAGTAATGGCTTCCTCCCTCACACCTCCCTTTGAACCTGTTGGCCCTCCCTGCATTCAAACTGTAACTCTGTGTTCACACTAGGAGCTACAGCACCAGGCTACATGTCATAGTCAATGGAATCCGGTGGCATGAGGCTACAAACTGACGCCTGTCGCTGTGGGGTGTACGTGACATGCTACAAATTAAAGCTGAGATGGGCTCAACTTTTTCAGCGGTCCAATGACTCAAGGTAGCGCCAACCAATTATATGTTTCTGTTCTGTTCCATCTAAAAAAAGAAATGATGTCAAAGAGTGCTATAGCAACACTTCAACAGAGACTCTGTGAGAATGCACCTGGCCTTTTTGTTGCATCAAGAGCGACCTCCCACACGGCATTGTAAAAACAAGATGGCGAGAGCGTAGTTTGAAGGGTTTAGCTGAAGGCCACCTGCCAGATTGTCCTCTATAGAAGAATGTATGTTCTTCCATAGAGGAATACCCTGTCATCAGAGCCACCTGCTAGCAGGTACCAAACGTTCAATTCAAACCATCAAAGAGCTTAAGCTTCCTGAAGCATAGCTGATTTTACTCAATGTCTTAGGCAGCTGGCGTTAGCAAGACAGCTAGCAAGTTATTAATTAGGTGATATGGTTTTAGTTCCCTCCGCAGATCAAAGAAAGGCTGAATAGGTTACTAATATTACTAAATTAAATCCATACTGAAAAAAACTCCCACCAAACAAATAATAGCCACGCTGTTCTTCACCTTGCTGGCCTGTAGTGTACTTACCTCGTCTTTCTTCAGAGCAAATGTGAATCATTACTTCCACTTCTGGCTAGTGCTTATCAAAATAGCTTGCTCGCAGTCATTTATGCCAAAAGCTTACTTGCTTCACATTCCTAAAAGTAGTTGGCCCCAGCAGTTTAGAGGAGACACAGTTATCATTATGCAAATACAAATTAATAAAATGCACAACTGCAACAGGAATATCAGAGTTCTGTAAATACAGTAAAGTAATACCTAATCAATCTCACAATTTCTGAGGGACTTATGAATGCTCTCTTTCTTTGGTTCTCTTTCTCTCTTAATCTGACTCCATCTCACACACACACACACACACACACACACACACACACACACACACACACACACACACACACACACACACACACACACACACACACACACACACACACACACACACACACACACACACACACACACACACACACACACACACACACACACACACACACACACACACACACACACACACACACACACACACACACACACACACAGTCAGCAGTCAGGAGAAGAAGTACTGCAGACCCTAAAGCCATGTTATAAGTCAAGACAGGGTAGAGGGTGTATGTAGCTCTAATCCTCCAATTAATTCTCATTCCCCACAAGTGGAGGACCCCTGAGAGCTTCTTGACACTTCTATTAAAAAGTAAAAATGAAACATAATATGAAGGTGGAGCAAGAGAGATCTCCTTCTTCTGCCCATCTCCTCGGAGAGCAAAGTTCGACAACATGTTTGGCAAGTTTTCTTTCTTCTTTTCTTTCCTCCTCTTGTCGTGTGGGAAGAGCTGCAGGGTGAGCTGGTAGTTATGCCACAATACATTTTCTACAGTAACAGAAAGAAAGTGCAATTATGCTCTGTGTGTTATGGTCGTTGGTTAACGCAACACTTACACCACACACACGCTGATGTTACAGATACACTCATGGAGGAAATGTCAAAAGAAGTTGTTGAGATAAGCACCAAGTCAACACGTCTTGAGCTGAGCAGTAATCAGACGGAAGCCGGAAATCAGATAAATAAATAAAAACACATGCAACCCCATTTGTAACTGGTTATGAAATAGTCGTAATGTAATACTGAAGCCTCTATATGACAAACAAAGTAAATGAGACCATCAGCAAGAAGATTTACTATTTAAATTATAGTTATTTTTAGTGTCATCGATGCCATCCGATCCGATTTTGGACGAATCAGACGAAATCACCAGTAATGCCTTCAGCTCTGACTCCAGGGGGGCCTCCGGCAGCGACCAACCCGATGCGGTCAGACCCAGATCCGGCTTCACTGCCACCTTCGATCTGGCTGCTCCGCCGGTCCCCGCTGGTAGCCAACATCAACACCAATCTGCTGGGGCATTGCTGGGCCCGCTGGAGGGGAGGGAGGCCCGGGAGTTGCCTGCTGGCTGACTGAGTGTCAGTGGAGGCAGTGGTGTGGCTGCTGTGCTGGTCAGCTGGAAGGCATCATGTTAGATGATTGTGCCTTGTGCTCTGCTAGAGGGTCAAGAGAGCTTGTGACACTGCCTTGCAGACGCAGTGGCCTACTTATTTTGTTTGTCTCTGAGGTTTTTCAACTTCCTGTGCAATCGTCCTCTAATCAAAGTAATAGAGAAAGACCCCAACTTTGAAAGATTGGACTATTTATTTTGTATATTGATTTGTTCCTCTTTTTTTAGAAACATTACACATTTTTGCAACTCCTGTTTGGCCTGTATACTACACATTCTTCTATTCACTATACATATATATGTATATTAAATATATATAATATTAAGTTGTTTTTTTACCTTTTCTACTCTTTTCTAAACTTTTTTCATATTTGATGCTTTTACTTTAATAGTTTTGAGATCAGACTAAACCATATAACCAGAAGGTGCAGCCCTAGATAAAGAAGTTAAAACTACTCAACCAATATCGTTAAATGTGTCCTAAATATCAATGCATAAGTAATAATACTCTTTTGGTTTAATAAATAACAGCATAACACTGCCAGGGACCATTTCTCTGTACTTGTGATACCGTAGATACTTTTGATCGTGTTTTTACAAGATGTCGTCCCTCTTTCTGTTAGTGTGTGAACACTGCACACTAACGCTGCAGCTGCTGGATGAGTGTGTGTGTGTGTGTGTGTGTGTGTGTGTGTGTGTGTGTTTCATATCATTAATCATTGCTGCCACCTCCCTAGCAGGCAGGAAGAAGCTGCTGGAACAGTGAGCTGGTAGCTTGTTGTTCACATGCAGGTCACACTCAGTCGCCAAGCTGCTATTCTCAATAACTCAAACTACTGGAAGTATATTGGATTATGCAATACTACAACAAGGGACAGTTTGTGTAAAACTGTCCTCTTTAGCACTTAAACATATTGCTAATTTTTGACGGACTGTATCACAGAATACATCAAATTCTGTGAACAAACTACTATTCCATCCCGGACTGTACCCCAACAATAAACCTTGGATCACAAGTGACCTGAAAGTTCTTCTTAACAAGAAGAAAGCAGCTTTCAGGTCTGGGGAC
This sequence comes from Leptoclinus maculatus, assembly GCA_032191485.1. Lineage (NCBI taxonomy): Eukaryota > Metazoa > Chordata > Actinopteri > Perciformes > Stichaeidae > Leptoclinus > Leptoclinus maculatus. The sequence goes on from JAVDOI010000013.1 coordinate 19,314,311, forward strand.
AGGGAGGAGCTCAGGAGAGTCCAGCGCGACCTGAAGGTGAAGCTCAGGGAGGGCAAGGACTCCTACAGGAGGAAGCTGGAGGCCAAACTCCAGCAGAACAACGCGAGGGAGGTGAGGACCGGGATGAAGCAGATAACCGGCTTCAAGGTTGGAGGGAGACAACGACCTAAACTCTTTTTTCAATAGGTTTAGCTCAGAGCCCTCATCTGTCTCCTCCACACACCACACCTCCCAAACACCTCCCCCTCTGTCCCCCCTGGTGAGCTGCATGGACTCAGAGCCCTCCACTTCAAAGGGCTCTGCCACCACCGACACCATGACCCCCCCCCCCCCCTCTCTCTGTGACGACTGGCCAGGTGAGAAGACAGCTGGAGAGACTCCACCAAGGCAAGGCTGCAGGACCTGATGGCATCAGCCCCAGGGTCCTGAAGACCTGCGCCACCCAGCTGTCGGAGGTCCTGCAACACCTCTACAACCTGAGCCTGAAGCAGGAGGAAGTCCCGGTGCTGTGGAAGACGTCGTGCCTGGTTCCTGTACCCAAGAAGACGACACCATCTGGCCTCAACGACTACCGACCAGTTGCCCTCACATCTCATGTGATGAAGGTGCTGGAGAGGCTAGTCTTGGCCCACCTCCGACCACGGGTGAAATCCTCACTGGACCCTCTGCAATTTGCATACCAGCCTCGTGTGGGGGTGGACGACGCCATCATCTACCTGCTGCAGCGAGCTCAGTCGCACCTGGATGGAACCAGTGGCTCTGTGAGAATCACTTTCTTTGATTTCTCCAGTGCATTCAACACCATCCAACCAGTGCTGCTGAGTGAGAAGCTGGGGGTGTTGGGGGTTAACGCTTCCACCGTCTCCTGGATCACTGACTACCTCACAGGCAGACCACAGTTTGTCCGACTGGGCCGTGTGCTGTCTGATGTGGTGGTCAGTGATACTGGAGCCCCACAGGGAACTGCAAGCAAGACAATCTGGAACAGGTGGTGGAGAGGAGGACACTGAAGAAACTGGATAACCCGGATCACCCTCTCCACCACCTACTGCAAGGACAGAGGAGCACTTCCTCCAACAGACTGATCCAGCTCCGCTGTCACAAGGACAGATACAGGAGAACATTCCTGCCCTCTGCAATAACACTTTATAACAAATCACCTCTGGCCAGATCCTCCTCCACATAACTACACACCGCTACACTGTTGTTTGCTGGTGGTTGATTTAACACTATTCTATTTCATTGTATATATACTGTGCATTTTTGTTATTTTATCTTCTATATTCTATATTCTGATATTTAATATGTCCTACTCTGTTATTTTACTGTATATATTGTGCATTTTTTAATACTTAATATTTTTGATTACTCTGTTACTTGCTTACTTTGTATGTTTTGCTGCTGTAACATACAAAGTTCCCCCTGGGGATGAATAAAGTATATATCTATCTATCTATCTATCTATCTATCATTTCGCCCAGGTTCTACTGACAACACTTCACTTCCTCTTTTCTTTCCGTTTGCAAAACACGTTTAATCGGATAATCTTCTTTGCAAAAACGTCAGACTTCTAAATGTACCCTGGCCTCGACATGACATACCAGAGGAAAATGGAGAGAAAGGCCTCCTATCTGAAAGCATTACGTTCTGCTGAGGCCCCTATTCATTTCTGACAGCTTGATTTTTTTTCTTTCAGTGGAAATAATGGCAGAAATTTAAGCCTGGGTTACAATTCATCACAGAGCCTCTCACAGGGTGAAATGTAGCAGTGCCAGAGAAGGAAAAATTAGGCGCTGAAGCAGGGGGTCGTCTGACAGGAGATGTGCCAGAGCTCTAAAACAGAACACATGCTACGACCAAAATCAATGTAAAATGATGGTGTTTACAACCATTGGTGGTGAAATGATGAGCTAACTTTTGTTTGGTATTGGTATTATTTTCACGTCCGGGCTAAATCCGCATTTTCTACAGATTTTTTTTTGCAAGTTCAATTGGTATTAGTTTTGGTTCGAACTGCAGCCAGGAAATAGGAATCATTTGCTGATTAGTACCAAACACAAAGTACAGCTGAGGCTGATGGGAATGTCAGTTTTGCTGGTTTAAGTTTATGAACCTAAGTATTACATTTAGAACTACAAACTAATACATTAAATGTTTTCATGAGGTGGAGGCCGAAATATCAGAGACAGATATCTGAAATATTGGACAAATGAAACAGAAACTATCTGCTCCATGTAAATGTGTGAACTGAGCCTTTACAACTGAAAACATTGTTAGCAGGTAGTGTGTTCACTTCAGCAATATGTCAATGACTCAAGCTTCGGTTATATGAGGGGAACCTGTCCACATCAGTATTGCAACCTCCTCTCCTCTTTTCTACTCCAGCACTTGTACCAGTGCTGTCTAAAAAAAGGGTAGCACTTTATAATAACTACACACTATGAAGCATTAGTTAAGCATGAGTAAACACTTAATTCATCATTTATAAAGCATTGTTCCTACATTAATAATTCATTAGTATGCAGTTCATAACAACAGTTATAAATGTTTTATTCTTGATTAATAAGCTTGTCTATTATGTGTTCTATTATTGTGTTTTCATACTTTATAAATGATGGATTCCCCATTTGTAAATGAAGTATTATATATTTTACAAACCAATAATTAAGGAGTTGTAGATGATTAATAAGATCATTTATAAAGTGTTAGTAAATTATTAATAACTTATTTAGATGTACTTAATGTATTTAATAGTATATTGTTTGCATCTTGCAATAAATATTGATATGTTCTTGATCACTTTGTGTTGTGTCTATTTTCCTTTTCTGTTAAAAAACTATGGGTTTTGAGGCACTGCTGGCCTTTCAATGTCATTTATAAATGCTTTATAAGGCATAAATAGTCCCCACTTTAGATGAGCTCACACAAAATACTTAATAAATGCTTTATAAGGCATAGATAGTCCTCACTTTAGATGAGCTCACACAAAACACTTTACTAAGGACTAGTAACTACCTTAATAAATCATTAATTAATCATGACTTGCGGTATTAATACGCATTTATAAAGCATATATTAACATAGTCCCTAACATTAGTGCATATCTAAATCATTATATATATAAATGCATGAATAATGTACATCTAAATAAGTTATTAATCATTTACTAACACTTTATAAATTATCTTATTAATCATCTACAACTCCTTAATAATTGGTTTGTAAAATATATAATACTTTATTTACAAATGGGGAATCCATCATTTATAAAGTATGAAAACACAATAATAGAATACATAATAGACAAGCTTATTAATCAAGAATAAAACATTTATAACTGTTGTTATGAACTCCATACTAATGAATTATTAATGTAGGAACAATGCTTTATAAATGATGAATTAAGTGTTTACTCATGCTTAACTAATGCTTCATAGTGTGTAGTTATTATAAAGTGCTACCAAAAAAAGTCTTCTCAAGAAACAAGTTAAAGGGATGCAAAAAACAGAAACATGTAGTCCATTGTTCCAAAGGTTTGATTTAATCAAACAGCTTAGATTTACACAAGCTAATGCAAAAAACAGCTCAAAGAAAAAACAACCAACCATTAAACCATTTTTGTAATGCAGCTTTCTTTTCCATGTAAAATTTGCTTCATATAGACAAGATACATGACATTACATAATAATCAGCTGTATTATTACATCATTCAAAAAGTGTTTGACAAAGGACATGATTGATTAAAAACACTTTGATTAAAACATGGACAATTATAGTCACACGCAGTAATTTGCAGGTTCAAGGCCAAGTGGAAAATGGCCGAACAAGTGTGCACACTCGATTCATTGCTGTGGATGAGCACACTTGGATAGTTACATTACTTTACTTTCTTAACTGATAACCTCTATTGGCAATGGAAACACGATCGGCTCAAGCTAACCATTTACAGTTCTCCATGTGGTTTCTCTGTAGCTGCAATGTATTCATTTTTTAAGGCGCACATTAGCTACCGCATAGCTATGGCAGAACAATAAATCCACCTTTACTTTTGAGACAGGTGTGTGGCTAGTAACCCTAATTAATAACTAGATTCATGGTGAGCACATTCAGTGCCAATACAAGGAGTGTGGAGGGGGGCTTTTGTGGTTGTGCATGGGCGTTAATAGCATCTCTTACTGGAATGCAAGCCCCGTAATTTTACACCAATTGTTATTTTTAAGTTATTTTATTGTAAATACAATCTTTCCCTATTCATAACCAAGTCACATGAACTTAACCATACCATACTTTTACATTCTGACTTTCACCCAGGAGACCGCTGTTTGTGCCCCGCGAGCCTGCGAACGTTGACCTATTTGTTATAGAACTTACGTACTTAAGTTACGCCACTTCTGTAGTTATTTCAACCCAAACTCCATATTTTGTATATACATACTATTAAAAACGCACTATTGTATGTACGAGTTGAATTGATGAAAATAAAATTCTGCTCCATTCGTTTGCACAGCGTGCTACGTCATCCAATTAGAGCAGCAATTAATTCTTTCATTGTACAAATTTGAAATAATTTTTGTTTAGGGGTAATTTGGTGGGTGTTTATATAATCTGAATTTCTGCATTTCTTATGGCTAGCTTTCTATGCATCTTTCATGTTCGTTTAGGGCAACATGCACAGTACATTCATTGATAAGCATTTTTGCACTATAGGGACGTTGTATTTAGAGCTTCACTAATCAACCTCTGACCTCTAGAGGGCAGAATGTCACCAACAACAATTTGTAAATGAACTACTGCAATAAAAAAAAGCTAAAAGATCAAGGCTTGTAAATCAGCGTCATGCTGAACAGTTCAGGGAAAGAAACATTTTATTATAATTCCCCAAGTTTTCAAAAGGCAAAAAGATTTGTATATAACAAGCAAGAATGGCGTGTTTTTCTGTAGGGAACCATCTTTTCCAGTAGCTCAGCTTTCCTCTGTAGTCTACATGTATCATTTATATCCTGATGTCAAATGAAGAGGTGACATGAGCGTTAAGAACGGTGAAATTAGCAACATTATGAAAGAGGCCTCGGTTTAGGTATTGGAATGTACATGTATGTTTTTAACCAGTGGTTTGTTGAACACATGGCAGTCCTGAAAAACAAAGGCCTTCCCATCCTAGAGCTCGTTTCGTGTACTTTTTGTAGACATATTGGTTCTGCTCTGTTGACTGACAGAAATATCCTTCTTTAACCCCGGGAAATGTTTCACCAGCAACTGTTTGAAATAGTTCTGGAACTTTTTCCCAACAAATGTGTAGAAGATGGGACTGATGCAAAAGTAAGTGTAGGCCATGACACGAGTGACTTCAAGAGCATAACCCGTTTTCTGCTTCCCCTCACAGGTAGTGGCTTCATCATGCATCAGCATTACAATGTTGAATGGGGTCCAGCACATAAAAAATAGCAGGACAATGACAAATATCAACCTGACTGTCTTAAACTTGGTAATTATCTTGGATGACATGACAGTGATAGCAATCCTAACATAGCAGTAGATGATAACAACAAGAGGAAAGATCAAGAAAAGAATAACCTGAAGGTAAAATCCAAAGTTTCTCAGCAGCTCAACATTAATAGAAGGTATTTCACCGGGGAACTCCTGACAGTACGTTGTGTCGTCTATATATTTAAAAGTGGTGTGCAGAATCATCGGCCTGATGCATGCCAGGCCACTGACCAGCCACACCACAGCGCAGGAGACTGCCGCATAACTTTGACTCCTCAATCGCGACGCGCCCAAGGAGTACACAACTGCAAGGTGTCGGTCGAAGGTCAAGAGGGTTAGGAAGAGGACAGAGCTGTAAAAGCCCAGATAGTAGACGGTGCCAACAATCTTGCACATGACCTTGCCGAAGATCCAGTAGGAGAGCTGCAAGTAGACTCCCATGAAGGGCAGACTGCTCATGAAGATCAAGGAGGACACCACCAGGTTCAGCAGCAAGATGTTGGTCACAGTGGTCAGCTTTTCAAACCTAGGAGGTGGTTAGATATAAAGAAAGACTGAATGCCTAATGGTCACACAAACAGTTTAAGATACAGCCACATTGATTCAAAACTCTGAATCTGAAGACATTTTGAGCGGTATTGGTCAAAACGCACCAATAAACAGATACAGTCAGAAGTAGCCCACTTGAGCTTTATTTTACGCATCATCTGTACGTATGAGCTGACAGAGAGAGAGAGAGAGAGTGATCGAATCACAGCTGGATCGGATCAAAGTAGGATCCAATGGTCAAAAACAATTAAATATTTGTAGAGTTATTTTGGGTCCAATTTCTTTCAGTCTTGTCAGTCACAGTGTGAGCACACCTCTCCACACCTGATGAGCTGTGTCACAAAGTAGAATTAGGAATAAGATAAAACTGGTAAAACTTGCTCAGCCTACATCTTGCTTTTAGCAAATTCAGCTTTCCCCTGCGTTTGATTTATTGGGGGGGGGGGGGGGGGGGGTGGTAGACGGGTAGCACTGGTTTACGATGGCTAGAACAGTGCTGTTTTACTCTACCACTAGGAGTCCCCAAGGATTTAAAACCCAACTAACTCCAAGTGTGAATTATCATTGCAATTTTGTTCCTGAGAAATGTTTGTCTTCATATTTTTTAGCCCTAAGGAACATAATCACACATAATTAATACTGCAAATTTAAAAATCTGAGATGGAAGCAAAAAAACTGAAACACGAAGAAAACATCCCCACTTTTAGTGAATAATGACCGTAATTATCAGAGGTTTAATTCATCAAGAATAATATCCATTGAACATAATTTCAGTCATGCCTTTGGTTAAAAAGGCATGACTTTTGTTGATTTTTGTAAAATGGCTTTTTAAATGTGGAACAGAACATGAGGCCAGTTTTCACTCATTATTTTTGATGAATGGTAACTTAGAAATCTCCCTGTCAGCATGCAGCTGACACAGCATCTCTTCAACCCTCCATAAATACTATGAATACTCTTTCAGTCTGAAGACCAGGGAGACATTGCTGAGCTCATCTCTGACATTGTCATTTGTGTTTCCATGACCACCAGATGTATTTGTGTGTTCACAGAGAGCTGTGCTGGAAAGAGAAGAGTTGGCAGACGGTGTCAGACTGGAAGTAAATAGAGTGCTTACAGAGAGAAACTTTACTTATCGCAAAGATATGTATTCCTCTCTTTCTAGATACAAGAACATCATGCATCCAAAATAGAGCCTAATTGGCATTCAAAATACAGAAAAATAAAAAAGGATGTAGAAACCGTATTGTTCTCATCAATAAAAAAACATAAAGTACAATTTTAAATCAAATTATAATCCTTTGTCAGATTTGTATGATATCAAACCTCCATTCAGGTTATTTATTTATTATAGTTTTCATCGCTAGAACCACCATTTTCATGATAAACGATGCATCATCAAAAATCCAATGTTACTGTCTGTAGTCTGAGCTCTTTGATACAAGCCTCACTGTTCACTGTCCCACAATTGTTTCATAGCTGGATAAAGTAACTGCTAATATGAACCAAATATGTCCTGCTGCTGCCTCACATGCATTAAACGTATTCAATTGGTCAAACATTGGGTGGCTTTTATTGTGAAGCAGCCACAGGAAACACAATGCATTCATTGCTGAGGTTTTTTGCTGACCGCAATCAAAAATGTGTCTACAAAACATTTGGTATTGTTCATCAGTTGGACATTTCTTTTTTTGCAAGTGAGTAATGTAACAAGAAGGCACAAACCACAGTAAGCTAGTGCTTGTCAAAAATGAATGAACAATCATTTTCTACTGATTCTTTTTCAAGTTCAATTTGTACCAGCTCTGCACTGGTCTCAAGGAAATGGCCATATCGCACATATACTCAGACAGTAGACTCAGTGCTCGTTTGCCTGTGAATATTAGCATGCAGAGTTTGGCCAGAGCTGGAGTGACACTTTTAGTACCTAGTGTCAGTGTTTTTGCTTTTGCAATTAAACTGTGCCACGCATACACTTGCTACCTCTAATTGCTTTAAACGGCAAAACCAAACTACCATTTACTTGTGAAGGATTCTTTTACAAATTCCTTCTGAAGTACGTTCTCAGTGTTTGAAGTGACTTGATCCACTCACCGATGGATGATGACCAGGACCAGCCCATTGCCAAAGACACTGAAGAGGAACATAAAGTAGAAGAGGATGGATAGCTGAGCTCCCAGATAGTTGACACTCTCCAAACTACACGGTGGGACTGGTGTCGATTCATCGCTCTGATTACCGTAGTCATACTCATATGTTGAAAATTCCATCTTCATCTCAAATGTTGGCGAGAAAATCTGTCAGAAACAAAAATGCATTCTTAGACATTCACAGCAAGATGCAGTCAGTATGAATTTGAAAAGATAAAATGGTCAATCCTTTAGGAAATGTGTATAAGAGCTAATAAATGCTGCATGTGAAAGCATGCAAATGAGCAGAGCTTGAAAATATATTATATTATATATATATTACATGCAAGAAACACAGGAAATAAAAGCAGACATTAAAGGGAATGAGGACCAAGCTGAGCTGACTTACCGTCTGGCCAGAAGAGAAGCTTCTGCTTGTTCTTTGACTCTAAGGGACAGAGCTGTCTGACTCACGGTGAGTTCAAGTCACTCCATGATAAGTCAGCCAGATAGGGGAAGGAAGTATTACAGATGTGTGTGTGAGTGTGTATAAGGGGGAAGGGTTGGCTGAATGTACTCCCTTCTGTATCAACACTCCCTCCAAATCACTCTCAGTCTCCTCCCTGGAGTGTTCAGTTGAGACTCTAAAGCTGAATTCACGCAGACAGGACAGCTGCATCTGTGTACATCACATGTTAAAACACATGGACAACTGTACTGACCATCTTGATGTTGGAATAGTGCTGATAGTTAGGAGTCAAGGCCATGAAGTAGCAAAGTACTGCAGAAGACCACAGACAAACGTATCAAGTGTGTTTGATAAAGACAAGACTAGTTGCTCCCTGATAAGGTTGTGACCTTGGGAACCCAGCAGAGTCCCTTAGAAAGCTGTCAAAAACTCAAGCTCACATTTTAGCTGGTTGAAAAGAGGGGGAAAGAGGTTTTAGTTTAGAGTCTAGAGAAGAGTTGTTTTTTAATGCATAACGTGAGCCATCCATTCAGTTAGCTAGCCCAAACCTTCTGAAATGAACCAGCATTAAACTGCTGTCAAAAACAATAAAAAAAAGTTTTTAAAAGTTTGATCGCAACATCATCTTTCCAACCGGTGAAATCGTGGCCATCAGCCTGGTTTACTCCTCCGTGGTCCGCTCTGAACAACCCCCAACAGCGAAAGGACAACAATAAGAAGAATGGCACTTTTACGTTTTCTTCACCGATCATAAGTTGTTTTTCGTGGGCAGCTTTGGAATGCCGGACATCTTCTGAACTTGGTAGTCCTCTGTTGAGGCCTTGTGAAGCTAGGTTTGAGCTGGGATCTGGTGAGGCTGCGGCTAGGATGGGGCGATCTGTAACATAGTTTGGCAAAAAGTCATATTCCTGAAAATACATCCCTGTTGTAAGGATGAACCCCACCTACCCTGAAGCCAGCCTGGATATTCAGATGGGTTGCAGCCAGATGATAGACGATTGCAACAATCCTAGGAATGTCATAACTGATGGTTTTCCCAGGGTTGGTTTCAGCATTACATGCTGTATTGATGCCCCTCTTAAGTGGCCAATAGACATTCCTGTCTAAGGGTTAAAGCCGATGGAAGCAGTGGGGTGGAAGGGAAAGCATAACTATGACATTTTCTTTGGCATAATTGAGACCATTGAGGGAAAGACTCATGATTATCCAAAAGGAAAGAAAAAATAAGGATTTGCTCCGCCTTTGCTTCCTGGTCCATTGATAAGAAAATGGTTGCGGTAGTTGACACGAGGGAATATAAAGAAGGGAGGGATAATGTCCCTTGTGGCGGAGATAGTACAGGCAATTGTTACCAGGGTCCTCTTTCTACAGAGGTTAGCGACCCAACTTGCTTGAAACCGCAACTACTCTGTCCAGTCTGTGAACAGTAGTCACTCCAGTTTTGTCAAAGATCCAAATATCTGCTGGTCCTGATGGACCGATGCCTCTGGAGCACTTCTGCAACATTGTCAAAGAAGGCATTGACATTCACCCTGTTGAAACTGCTTGACCTTGCTAGGCTTGGTGACTGTGGCTCTCTCAGTGCCAGCATTGGATACCTCTTTAAAAAAGCACTCAGAGGTGCCTTGTTCTTTTTCTGCCCAGGTATGTGGAACTTTAAATTGGCATGCCACAGCAAACTGATAGGCCAGTTTCTTGACTTCTCTTGGAGACGTCTGCAGACTTGTCCTTCCTTCCTTCTTTTTTTCCTTTCTTCTGTTTGTATGATCCTACGACTGTGGCTCAGCGGTAGAGCGGGGCCGTCCTTCTATCAGAGGATCGGCAGTTCGATCCCCAGCTCCACTAGTCCATGTCAATGTGTCCTTGGACAAGACACTTAACCCACCTTGCATGGTAGCCCCTGTCATCAGTATATGAATATGTGTGAATAGGTACATTTGGTGTTACAGCACTTTGAGTGGTCGGAAGACTAGAAAAGTGCTACAATTGCAGTCCATTTTACAAAAATGTATTCATCATTTCAATTTTTCTCTAATAAAAAGGCTTATAATGCACCCTCCTGTGTATTTCGGCCATTTCCTGGGTACATTATTTATACTAATTTAGTTATTTACATGTTGCATAGCAACCACCAACTTTAAAAGCTCGCAAAGTCAGCTTCTGCAGGGCTGCAGCTGGATAGTCACATGTGACAATTTTGACCCGAAAGCACTGAGACAACTTGCCACAGAATGACATATGGGCTAATGCTAGCTATACTACAAGCTAGCTTTAGTGCAGAACTTTAGTTTGGGTATCAAAATACACATTTTCTCTCCTCTATTTTGTGCAAAAATAATATAATTGAATAATAATACCCAGAAGTTTGATTAGTAAATAGTGCAGTTTAGCTTAGTTTAGTTTTCTGGTTGAAAAATATGAAAATTGTTCTGACCTCAAATTAGAGTGACAAATGCAATTTGTCAAGAGCAAAATTACTTCAGAATAGTGAGTTGCACAGTTGCAACAGTTAGATTTTCTAGAAAGAGCGTCATGGTGTTGGAGATATAATCTGTGTGACAACTTACCCGTGTGACAAGATGCGCCGCTTTCCCCTACACAGCAGTGAGAATTAGCTCTGAGTCATCAGACACATGGCCTTATTCATTTTGTATATACAGTAACAGCCATGCACCTACCCTCCTGGACCTCTGTGAGAAAAGTCTGCATACATTGTGTTTTTTAAAATGTATTGCCCATTACATCACTAAATATTGTATATATAGATTTGTCAAAATGCTACTTTGTATCCTGTTGCTTTATCAAGAGTAACAGCTTTTGAAGGAAATCATGAATGCATGTTGACCCTCCATCTCTCAGTAGATAATAAAAGAGCACATATACAGTGCAGAACCTCAGGCATCATCAACCTGCAGTTAATGGGGGGGCCGTGAACAATATTTAACGTCATTTCTGCAAAAGTAGATTTCTTATTTTCAGGTGAACTATGTATATAGTACCTGCTTGTGCCTCTGCAGTGAAGCTCCAAAATGATCTGTGAACAATGTAGACTGTTTATTATACATACAGAGACAATTCTTTTTTTTGTCAAAAACACAATCATGATGTTGATTTGTCCCTACAGAGGGTACAATCATGTACAGAAGCAAAGAAGAGGAAGACCTGAATGCCTCCCAAGAGAGTATTATTAACATTCTGTTCAACAGCCAGGTTCCTCCACAACAAACTGATATCTCTAACCAGTGGATTTGGATAATCAATCCTTTTCTATTCTTCACCCTACATCAGGAATAGGTTGGTGTTACTCAATATCAGGGGTCACTAATAGGCGGACCGTGGTCCGAGTCCGGACCCAGACCCCGTTGTATCCGTATCTGGACCTAAAACCAATAGATAAATGAGAATTATTTAATTTTGACCCAGGACTCATTCAGTGGTCCAGGAAACACACATCGACCAATTACATGCCTTGTAAATCACATCACGTGATGCTGCTCAGCCAATCACATATGTGTATTCCGATAAGCTTCCCGACTCAAGTGAGATTTACACCCACTGGGGAGACGGGGCGGAGACCGAGTAGTCGGAGAATAATACGAGAGTCAGAAGTTATTTCACATGACGTTCTCCAAAAAGAGAAAAGTGTTCAGAGAGACCAGAGAGACCAGAGTCTTTAACCAAGAATGGACAGACTCTAATAGGTTAATTCTTCCCACGGGCAGTTTAAAACCAGTATGTCTCATATGTTCTGAGACCGTGACGATAATTAAAAGAGGTAACGTGAAGCGCCACTATGAGACAAACGTACCCACTCACATCTGAAATGAAGTCACAGATAATAAACAATCTAAGAGCTCAATATGATCAGAATCATAACTCATGAATTCACTGTCCAACAATGATGTTAACAGAGAGAATAGAGCTGAAACAAGAGGTTTAATAACCACAGATAAAGTCCCTGAACACAACGTTCTCTTATTAGAAGATGAGAAAAATATATTATGGTGGCTTTCTTTGGGTGACATCACTTCACACCTGAATTTAAAGCTGCAGGACAATTCAGTGAAATAAATTTTTCTAAAATGAATTACTTTATTTTAAAATGCACATTTTTCAAAAGCTTTCAGTTATTTATTCTTTAATGCAGCCCTTGTTTCTATTTGAAGCGAGAGAAGAACATGTATTTATTATTAGATTACGTATTATTTATAATTCATTATTCCATTGAACGTTCTGTATTTGATTTGACAGTCAGCTGTTGACTACCTACAGACGTTAATACAACTGTTTGTGAAGACTCTTTAACAGTTTGTCGTGTCCTTCAGATATTTCCAACCTTGCCACATACTTGGCCCCTTGAGGCCTTGAGGCCTCGTCTTATTGGGGTTGAAGATGTTTGACAGTCGAACAGAAAACGATCTCTCCTGGAAAGCTGGCTTTTGCAATGCCATCGAGGGCTTGAACTTGAAACCCGAGCGAGGAGCTAGACTTGCTCACCAAGTGGCTCTGCGGGATGTCAACAGAGTCAGCTGTCAATTCTTAGCCAGTCCTAACATGGCTCGGCAACTGTTAGAAAAGGACTTCCAGTGGCTGCAGGAATCTGCATATCTGCTCCGTAAAGGAGGATAGCGCGAGGATAACTAACCAGGCCTCAGCCTTCCTCGAAACATCTAGAAGGGTAACACCCCCATTGTGGAGATATTCTCCTCCCCAGACCTTAAAAACAAGTCTGATGAAGACCCAGACAATGTCCCATCCATAAAAAAGGCCACAACCCCTCAGAAAGAGTAGGAGCTTCAGGGAAAAGCTGCTTTATAAAAGAGAACTTTAGATGCTTTAAATGCTGCACCTTGACAACACACCGAGCTAAAGACTGTGAAGTGCACATCCACTGTTCTGAGTGTGACAGCAATTGTCACATACTTAACTGCTTGTTAGCTTAATCTACAATAATGTATCATAAAGCACTCTTTTTATTTTGAGTTTATACCACCACAAGCCGGGTGTTTTGTCAAATCTCTCCTCGTTTCAGTCACTTGCAAAACACCAGCTGATGTCTTTAGAGTTCGATTTACAATAGCCTGTAAGTACAAACATAAGCTTTTATGATTGAAATAAAAAAAAAATGTAATTCAATGACAAATGATTAGAGTAAATGACGAAATAAATGATTTTGTTTATAAAAATGTTAAAAACAAAAACAAATAACACCAGTCTTCAGCGTTGAGCTTCTCCTAGCTCTTTGTGTCTAGTCACACTAGACAAGCTTAGACATTTCATCATACCATCCTGTGTACTCTTCGTCATGGCTACTGTCATGTTCCAACATGTTGAAATGTTTGTTATTTTACAGATTATTTAAAGCATTCACAGTGTGAGGGAGTGAAAGAGTTCAGTACCGTCAAAAGCCTAAAGGCCTAAATGCAGATCATAATAAAGGAGGGATGGAATAAATGATACAATTAATACATGAATCAAAACACATGAACAAGCAAAGAAAATAAACAATGTTGGACTAAACTGCACCATCAGGGAGGTCAGTGTAGAGTTATGCGTAAAAAGAGGAAATTGTTACAAAATATGTAAACACATTATGAATGAACCACCACACAAACCCAATCAAGTTTACCGACTTACAGCACGCTAAGGCAACTCAAACCACATCATAAAATACACATACAAGATGCCTACTCTACCATATGGTCCCCCCTTCAGCACAGCACAAAGCCCGAAGTCTGGGAAAAACAGTGGTTGGCTCCTCTAGTGTCTTTGTTTAAAACGTTCGAGACTGGAACAGTCCCCGTCCCCAGTTGAAGATTTATATAACACATATCAAAACGAGCTGCAAAATGTTTCACAGGCAGACGTAAAAGAACAAAAGATAACATACAATGCAGATACACGCAAGTTTCCACATAAATATATATTTACAAACACATATGAATGAATCCGAACGAGGTCTGTAAACTATAAGTGGCCTACAGATCGGATCTAACAGGAAGTAACTGTTTCTTTGACTTCCTCTTTATTCTTTGAAGGCAGCTGAAAACTGTCCGACTTGACCTCATTTTTATGTCAACGTCCCCCTGCTGCTGCTGCCGCCGCCGCCTGCTCTCGTCTACTTTCCAGGGGAGGCACAGTTCATCTCGAACGAGCCTATTATTAACTTCATTTCATTTATTTAAAATAAGAAGGAACACAGAACGTAAACCGAGTAAAAACCTGGTGAGAAACCTGGTGAGTGCCGGCTGGCTGACTCAAAATGTCGAGGTGAGTATAGGCTATAGGGCCTTCCTGTCCACAAGATGCTCTCAGACCCTCCCACCGGTCCCAGTCCCCTGTCATTCACCTGCTTCCATGTTCCCTAATCAGCCCCGCAGTAACCGTTTTATAGCCTTTTCCATCACTTGACCTTCTCCGCCCACATGCTCACCTACATCCCTTTCCCCTCATCAGCTCTTCAGTACATATATAGCACCAACCCCTTTGCTTTTCTGGACCTGTACCTGCAAACTAAACTCTTTATTCTGAAACCTGTGCTTACCTGCCTGCCTGACCCACGGACAAATGATTCTTTGCCTCCATACAGAAAAAAATGGCAAAATACATTTATATTTTAGAATGCCTGAATGCACACGAACATAGGTCAATTTTCTGAGTGGAATGTTCATCAACATTACTGTCCCGCAAAGAAAGTGCTGCAGTATGTAAAAGCAATGCCTATCGCAAAGTGGATTGATGTGCGTCTGTGCTCAGCTTATATATATCCTGTTTATACAGCAGTGAAGTACATGAATTTCAGTTTCTTATCGAGAAAGTGTAAACACCCTCATTGGCTGGCCATGGTTACAAGGATGAGAAACCACATGGGGGATATATTGTTATAGAAAAGATATCGCAGATTTGTAAATCATTTTTTCACTGAAAGTGTACTTTGTGAAAATACAATTAAATGGGGAAAATGAAACGATTGCAAATAAGATTATTCAATGAATTGCAAACAAGGGTGTTTAACAGCTATGTTTAGCTCCTGAACTACAACGGGGCAAATGACACATTGTTGCCTTTTAGTTCGTGACTTTTTCGTGACACACTAACTTTTTATATGCAAACCAAGAGGAGTAAACAGGAAGTAATATGGACTGGCAAGCAACACACTGATTGGACAGATTTGACGACCTCATGCTCCATCCTGCAAAGTATTTGACAGCAGGTCACAGAAGAGTGACACAAAAAAGTGAAAACATGACGAAGTGCAGAGAGTAGGATACATGATGAAATGCACAGTGAAGGTTACATATAATATGCATCATTATATATATATATATATATATATATACATTGTATATTAAGAGCATTAAGTCAGCACAGATCTTACCTGTTGTGTTTGACAGGACAGAATCTTGAAGGTGTATAATACGCTGACAGGATCAAAGAATACATAGCAAAGTGTTTGTCAGACTTCATTTTGATATCCGATTTGTGTGACATATCCCTTTGAATAAACCTGCACTGATATGCATGAAAACAGCAATCAAGAAATCAGTGATGTATAATAAAGGTTTATTTCAACAAAAAATAATTTTACAACCAAAAAATGAACACAATGTATTTGCAAATAGTACATAATATGTATAAAAATAACAGCATTTTCCAGCAGTTATGGATATTAGACATAATGTTAACTTTGAAAAGATTGTGAATAGTTTTTTCAATATATTACAAATACAGAGGATAGACAACATAATGCAAACATGTGTAATTTCATAAAGAGGGTTTTGTTTAACCACTGTAATCTCCAAAAATAATATGAATAACCTAGTAAAACTCAGGTCAAAATGCTAAAATCAGCTTTCACGCAGCGTAGACTGTTGTGCAGTGAACATGGTTACTGATAAACTGAAACCCCTGTGGTGGGGGTCAGTTCTCAGAATTGACAGATCATACACAGAATGCTGTTTCAAGATACCGGTGATACCGTGTTTTACCGTTAAGACTCAGTCACAGCATTAAATGACTGTACTAAGCAGAACAACTGGAGCTTACTCAGTAGCAGAAGCTGAAGTAGCATGACAGTGATATAGTGCTGCACATATTTCTAGGTTAGAGGGTAGAGTGGGTGGTTGGGTGTGACTGATGATGTAGTCCCAGTCCTGTCTCCTACCAACAGTCATGGGTTACCCAACCTTACACTAGTATTTTCTCATCATTGTGTCCCATGAGTTGTTCGGTTTAGTATTTCATTTCAATAAAGTTGGGGAACTTACAACAGATTAAAAGTAGAAAACTGAAGCAGCAGATTTGGAGCCGATCCTATTTGACATCACTATCGCAGGGCTGATATCAATTGACAGATAGAGACTGACAACCATTCACGCTCACATTCACACCTACGGGACAATTTAGAGTTCTCAATTAACCTGAGCTGCATGTCTTTGGACTGAGGGAGTAGCTGGAGAACCCGGAGAGAACCCACGCTGACACGGGGAGAACATGCAAACTCCAAGGTAGTGACATTTCCATTTGGTCGGTTGTTTACATTTTTGCATAAAAACAGTCTAAAACATAACTGGGAGATGTCAAATTCATGCTTCTCTGGGGATGAACCCATGACATTCTCCATTACGTTTCATCCAGCTGCCCCCTCAGGCCAAAATAAAACACAAGATAACTTAAACTGTAATGTACATATTGCACATTCATGGTCCCCTAATGATGAACTTTTATTATTTTACTGCTATTATCTTGGGATTTTACACCATGGGAAAGCAAAATCATCAATGAGTCATCAACCTATTTAGTACTGTTGGATGTGACAAACTATGTGCTGCTGGCTAAAGCTTTAGACTTTTATTTTGTGTAAAACCACTAGATTTGAATACCTTAATGGTTGCAAAAGAAGGTACTGAAAAAGCTGTAAGCAAAATGCATTATTTGGCAACATACAGCAAAGTTGTGTTATATCTTCATGCATTAAAATCATATTTCTATCAACAATTTGAAAAAAGATTCACTGCAAAAACAACAATAGTAAGAAACACTAGAACAGTCACTCTGAAATCCCAATGCACACCTGAATGCCTCTCACATTTTAAGACTTGAATGACTTCATAGACTCCAGCTCAATGCTCTTACAGCAGCAGAAACCTGCCAAGCTTTATTTGCCAAGTCCAAATGTACAGTTTGAGACTAACAAACATGTGAACCCCAGAGAGAGGTTCTAACCCGTTTGTTACTCTACAAGGTGTTTAGAAGGGTTCCAAGTCTATGACATGTTTTTCAGGCCTAACTATAGATGAAATATTGAGTCTCTCTTCTTGGGGAACTGGGTCAGAGCAATGTCCCATAAAACAACCGATACTTTCTGTAAATGGTGGAAAAACAGTCTTGTAAATTTGTGTAAATAAAATCGAGAAATATCTTGTCTTGCTCCTTGCCAACACATTGTTTCTCTGCTTATTCTTGTAGAGGAACACCTGTAGCATCTTAATGTTGCTAAATCTGGATGTGATACAGCTGCTCTACCTGGCTTCATAGACCGGGGGGGCCTGTACTACGAACTACGAACTAACCGCAACAACCGCAATCCCACTTAATGGTCCTACGAAGCTGCTTCTCAACTGGGTCAATGAACCCAGGGTTTCTCAATCTGGCTGTGAGCGAGCATCATTCAAAGTGGTAAAAAGGTTTCCGTTCGTATCTTATAATCATCCACGGTACACATAAAAGTAACCAAAGCAAAGCAGCACAAATGAGACACAGATAACCAACTATATGGTATGAATATATGATAAGAGTATGTATAGTCAGTAGGTGGTACTTTTATACGAGTTGATTTCTTATCAGGAACATCACCTGTTCTAGAGCAGGGTAGGTGTTAGAATCTCCGTTGACCCTGAAGTCATCTCGCTAACCCTACATCCCACTGCGTAGTTCGGCCCATAGTTTGAATTACCCAACCAGCTCCAACCATGTCATCATCAAAATGCCGTCATATAAAAGCATTGTTAGATAACAGCACAAATAAATGTACCCGGTCACATTGCGGTCCAACTGTATAACTTCACAAAGGTAAACAAAAAAACAACTGAAAAACAAGCAGGGAAAGCAGCTGCTGAACTGAATGAGAGTAATACATCATAGAAATCTAAATGTTTTGAAGCGTATCCAGGCAACCAATCATACGCCAGCACACTGCACGGAGCAGCAGCAGAGTCTCAAAGAGGAAGTGCTACTTGGTGACAGAGGGGCTGTGTCCACTCAGTCAACTGCTCACTATAGATGCTCTATACTGAGCAGTACATTGAGACATCCTCATTTTTCATCATCACTTACAGATGTACCAATTGAGCTCAACTTTTTATAAAGAGTTCTAAGCATGGAACCAACGACAACATTAGTGTGACCACAAAACATTATAAAAAATGATAACATAAATACCCCATAAACCATTGGGAATGGCGACTCTTTTACTACACTTTTAACTAACCATTGTCGATCTAACTATATTTCTAACTATATTATTAACTATACTTCCAGAGAAGAGAGCTAGTATCACATGACTTTTGTACTGATGGACTTAATGCTGTGAAAATGTAATTCTACTGAATTCATCCAGACAGGTAGAGTGGAAGTGGATAAAGTTTTCAGTTTGAGCAAAAAGCTTCTAACTGAATTCCCCTTACTTACTTGAATTTAAGAAACTTAATACAATATGAAACAAAATATAAGACCAATATCTGAGAATTCACTGTAATCCACACACACACACACACACACACACACACACAGAAAAGCAATGCAAAATGAGTCTATGTAATATTGGCAAACCAAGAAAGAAATAATTGGTTAAAAACAGACAGTGACAGGATTATTACAACCAGTGTGTCACAGTGATGGATTAGCACAACTGCTGGTGCTCCAGCATACCGATAATGCACTGCAAACTAGCAATGTTGCAGTTGGAGTGATATCAACCGAGAGGTTTTTTTTTAATATATATATTTATTCGTGACCTTTTTTTCATTTCTTCTCTTTGACTAAACCTGCCTGATCTAACTGTTAGCTAACCTTTCACAAGATAATCATGTGGACATGGTCCTGTTCTTTCATTGTGACATATCCCCATCCATTGTCGAGGAGGAGACTGTACCTCTCACATCATTTGTAGACACAATCATTTCTGCACTGAAGACAGGAATAATCTCGCTGGTTGATATGAACCTCATTTGTGAAGCCAGGGGAACTGCACTTTCAAGCACAGCATGAGTGCTAACTCATGTCCACTTCTGTTAATAATATGCAGTTATATGCAGTTTTTGATGGATATGGGCTCCTAGCAGGCAAAAATGTTTTTTTAATGAATTAAAAGAGACTTGGTCTACTTGAGTTTTGCTCTCAGTCAGAGATCTCATGAGCTCACATAGAAAAGCCTACGGTCTTATTAGGCTGTTTACAATGCATTAAGACTTCTTTTTATTTCATTCATTTAATATTGTTTAATTTGTTTAATATTCGTTTCATTTTCTGTGTATGCATGTTGCATTGAAATGTGACGGGCCTGCTGGTTATGTCGGCCTGTAAGCATCTTGTCTTGTTAGCAAAGCTAGCAGCAACATCAGGAAAAAGAGGAGGTAGCTATTTTTAATGTCATTTTGCTGTCATGCTATTCACACAACACAACTCAGTTACAACTATTTTGGTTCTCATCTGACTGAAACCTCACTATCTAAACCTGTCTTTTGAAACATTGCTAGTTTAAAAGTGTATAAAGCCCTGTTAGCCTGGTATCTCAGTAAGCTAGGTGGCTAGCCTGCTGACCGTCTTTAAGCATGAATTCCATAATGATGAACGAGGTTATTTCTGCCTCCAGTGTAGCTGTTCTCCACACACACTTTGTCATGAAGAAATCAACAGTCACACACATCTCTGTAAATCAGGGATACAGTAAATCGCTTCCTTGAAACACTTGGGTGTGTTTCATAGCAGCCCTTCCCACGCTACAATGTTATCAGACGTTGGGTCCTTTGCTGTAATGTTCCCTGAGGTTGTAGGTCTGATAACACATGGAAACATCACAAACCCCTGGAAGCCCTGGGTGGCCCCGTTTACCAGGTTCTCCTAGTGGTCCAGGTTTTCCAGGAATACCCTGGTTTCCTGGATGGCCGATTCCATCGAAGCCCCGAGGACCCTGAATCCCTGGAGAAAATAAGGTAAAACACAGCTGTTCCTGGTATTTCTGCCTCATTTATGGCAAGAAAGTTCTATTAAAATAGTCAAACTAAAAATAGCACATGGTGGATGATGAATTACATCTACTCGTGAATTAATAAGATAGTATAGCTTCCAGAGAAATACAGCGCTGTCTGTTACTTGCCCTCACATCTCCCTCACCTCACCTACCAAGCTGTCACTAAAAGTACTCATTGGAAATTAAGTACCAACAGGGTCCACCCACACATTTATTAAAAATGCAACACTACAAAGAGCCTTGATGCATTTTTGAAAAAACAGATCCGACAGGCCAGATGCCAGAACAGGTTGCTGAAATAGCTTAATGGGTGAAGACAGAGAATATTATTTCAGAAAATATTATAGATGGGCTTTTTACGTACCTGGCTGTCCAGGTGGTCCCGGAGGTCCATGGTAACCTTCTCCTTGGCTGCCTTTGAGCCCTCTTGGTCCCATGTCACCTGGGGACATAATATGTCTACTTTTTAAAAAAAACAGTATTAGAGCTTCTATAGATGAGCTGTCAGATTGAGAGCTGCAGGAACCTAATTATCTGAAGCACTTATTTGACGTTTTAGGTAACATTTATGTAAATTTTGGACACTGTAGCTTCAGTGCACAATGAACCATTAGACAGAATTTTAACAGGTTTAGTTTAATGTTGTTTCCCAAATGCTTTCAGCATTCAGACAAAGCTGACAAAGCTGATATGTTGATGTTTAGCAGTAGTGGTGTAACAGACCACGGTTGATCCGTGATCGGTACAGATCCTCCCTCACGGTTCATCACATGTGAACCACGGATTAATTACACAGTTACAACAATAATCACCGCAGTGTGAAATGAAGTTTAACTGACGATCGTTACCAATATTCAGTAAAATATGTGATCAGGACATCATTTATGTTTCACTAGTCTCTGATCTCTGATAATGTTACATTATTAAACTAATCCGTGTTTAAATTGACAGGAGGAGAGCTAACGATAGCAGCATCGCTAACAGCTAACAAACGAAGGTTCCATTCAGTTACATTGTGATGCGTTCAGGCTCTGTTCAGTGAAAATGAGTATTGGGTGAAGGTAAATTATAACGTTATCATGATGTGTTCACATGTAATCTGTAAAATGTAGTGTTGGTGAGAAACTTGAATAAATGCAGATGTATGAAGGAGATGTTTTCACAACAACATAAATAGATGTTAGAGATGAATTATGAGCTGTTTACACTAGCTCTAATTATAATACATCATTAAAACTACTAATGACAAGATTTGTTTTATTCAATGAAAATACAATCTTTTATTTCCTAAATATTTGAATTGAGTGTTTTTATGAAGAAGAAAAAACACTATAAATAAAGTAAAAGGGTAACTTTTAGATTTTTTTTAGGGTTTACAGACTTCAGAGTGGTTGAAATGATTTTCGGGAAAGTGGCAAACATTTTTTGTCTGGAGCTCTGTAGACAGCTGCTATACTATCAATGATTGGCAATTAGTATCAGCGGCAAAAATAAGTGATCAGGGATCTCTAAAAGTTATATTTGCACCCTTGTCTTTTTCTTTTGTTCTGATCCGATCTGTGACTCTGATCCGTGATCCGATCCCAACCGGGAGTGTTATGATCCGTTGCACAACTATTTAGCAGCAGGTATAAGGTTTCCCAAGTTCACCATCTTACTTTAGCATGCTAACATTTACTTATTAGCAGTAAATACAAAGTACAGTTGAGACTGATGGAAATGTCATTCATTTTGCAGATGTTTGGTTATAAACCAAAGTATTAGATTACAAATATGACCAAATGAAGGCGCTGGATGAACAGTTATGACATCTCCAAAGTGCTTACAATTCAGTCCGAGAGGAAGATGAATACCTGTACTAAATGGAACGGCGAGAGACTTTTCACTAAAAACTGAAAGTGTCAACCTTCTGGATGAAATGTCAGGGGATTACTAACGTGATTAGGATTCATCATCTGGGAACCACGCATGTCTGTACAAAATGTGTGCCAATCCGTCTACAAGAAGAACACGTTGACCTGCTGGGGGCACTAAAGGACAAGTCAAGGGACTACCAAAGTCAGTAGGAATATATCTTCTGGGCACCATGACTGTCTGTACAAAATGTCATTGCAATCGATGTTGAGATATTTCAGCCTCACAAAAATGATGGAATGCCAGACAGGCCAATCAAGATTGCCATCACCCGAGCCGTGGGCATCGCTATGAAGCCTTTGTATGCAGTCGCCACTAGGATGCTGTTAGTGTATAGCCACTTCCTCAAGCATAAGAATTTCAAACTGAATCTGTTCTCTGAGTGGTTCATAAAGAACCAACCAGGCTTAAAGGGGTACTGTGATGGTACTTTGTTACGTAGTATATATTTCTACTGAGTATATTGTATTCATGGATAAGTCATTTTGCTCTGAACTTTGTTTAACTTCACCGTGTCTCTGGTGTGCAGAAGAAGAGTTCTCCCTCTCTGTTCACAGTAACTAACTGTGTTGTATGAGAATGTTCCAGCACCAAGGCCTTTGGGCCGCTGGTTGTGGTTGCTGATCGTTTGTTTTCCATTGTTCTTCCTATCAGTCTGAGACCAAAAGTCTGAGACTGAAATGTCTGTAACATTGGCCATCGGCCCCCACCTTTGCTCATTCTGTATAAAGAAAGCTTGTGCACTTTTTTCTTGGTTCTTCCTCACTGAGACTGGACGCATTCTGTTGTGATGGTTGAACCTTCTCTGCGCAGAGAATAAATACTTAAAGGACAACCTGGTTTTTGGTATTATGTTCTTCAGCATTACAAGACTCACGCAAAGTGGGAATAGGAATTTTTTCCATTACAGTACTGCAGTGATTTATTTTGATACTAAGTTTGGGGACTCGCAAGAGTCCTAATAAACGGATAAATGCAGCAGAGGCCAGGATATCCTAAATTGACATCTCTTTCAAACTCCATGCCTCCAATTTGAGACACAGACTTTCTGATAAACCTCTCGTCTCCAAGCCCAGCTTTTAGTCACTTCTCTCAAGCTTGATACCTCTAGACCAGTGGTTCTCAACTGGTCTGGGACCCACCATCACCCCTTAATGACAAGCCGTGACCCAAATTTTCAACTTCTCAAATGTATTTAATGTAAAGATGGTGCAGTTTGAACCTGAGCTGAACATGTCCTCTACAGTCGTAGTATAGGAGCTCTCTTGTGCAGAGAAATTGTTCCTGTCAGTCCCCGTCCCACACATGTTTCACGTAAACGAGTAAAACGGCTTCATGCTTTCTTGTGCCAGAACCTCGCTGCACAAAACACACTGAGGTTTTTGCCCTCTTTTGTCCTCAATGTAAGAAAATCCATATCTCATGTAGTCGGTGTCGTACTTGCGTTTTGCCCAATTAACATGAAAACAAACTGTGGGTGTTCTTCTATACTGTGAAATGTCAGGTGTGTATGAGCATTACAAGGTATTAACGCCAAATACTGTTAAGAAGTGTGAATAACTGCTGCATAAAAAATCCCCTTCAAAATAAAAGCACAGGAATTTTTTTTTCTTCTTTTTTTTTTCAGGCAAAGGTCCGCGACCCAGTGAAAACGGGTCCGCGACCCACCAGTTGAGAATCACTGCTCTAGAGCTCCTGTTCTCCTGACTTAAATAGTGGAAATGTTACACAGTAGAAGAGTGGTACAGTTTGGCATCTTTCTCAGCTGATTAGCCACTGCCTGTCTTTAAGTGGTGATAAATCAAAGACAGCTCATTGAGATGGGTTTGCATTTAGTATTTGCTGTCTTTTGCTCTGCTGACTTTCACTGATGTTCGCTTGTTTAATGATCTTGTTTTATGGGGTACAGTGAACATCAACACATCCAATTTGTTAGTTATTGACACTGTTTTGATTTTAATTGTTGATGAAAGCAACAGTAAAATGTGTCCTCGCTCTTCTCTGTGAAGTTGGGTTGTTATTTATTATCCTGTTTTCATCAGAGTAAGGAGACTGCCGTTACAGACGGTCAGACACCACTGGTTTAAAGACATTGAATACAGATAACATGAACTTGATTAATCCCTTTAAAGACAATCTATCTATATCACCTTTGAGGCCTGCACGACCCTGCATTCCAGAAGGTCCAGGGTAACCGGGAGTGCCCCTCCTGCCAGGGTAGCCTGTAGTACCTATGGAGCCTTTGGGTCCTGGTGCTCCTGTCTCTCCCGGAGGTCCCTTCACGCTCTGGCAGGGCTCACAACTAGCTGGAGGGACCAAAGTCTGGAGCAGTGCTGGGAGCTGATCTGCAGGGCACAGCCAGAAGGTGCTGAGTAATCCAGTAATATATTAAATATTATGTGATAACTTTCATAACAGAGTCTGACCACATAATACTGTCCCTAAGGGATTTTGAGATTCTCTGGACTGTTAGTTGCCATAATATGGGAATCCGTAGCCAATCAGGAGCCTGTTTGCTACAAAGATATTGTGTCCTTTCCAGTCAACTAAATATGCTCCCTATTATCTGTGCTCCTCCGGCCCATTACCCTAAAATTGATCAAGGTCGACCATCATAGACGATCTTCCAATTAGAGCTACGCCCATTGATTGGCCAATATATTCATTGCAAATTGGGCAAACTACCTTTACCGACAGGAGTGGATGGCAAGTTAGCTACATCAAGTTAATAGAATGATGGTCAGTGTTATAGCTTGTTCTTGCAGAGTTCTTGAGAACCACTCATCGCTCATTTAATCCAGGGAAGTGAAGAGTTCAGTAATGTTAGTATAATGTTAGTATATCTAACATCCAGCAGAAGTGAACTGCAGTCAATGAGCTGCGGCCTGTAAAGGTTGCACAGAGCACTATCGCTTCTTTATTCAAAGTTTATTAATATTGAATATGTCACATGTCCAAATTCTTCAACTTCACCACTGCACGTCCTTGAGTCCCCGCTAATACACCCGCCAAGTGTGAAGTTGACCGGATGAGCGGTTCTCAAGATATGCGAAGGACACACACACACACACACACACACACACACACACATGCAGACAGAGATCCCTTGCTTTACAGTTAGATGTGATTCCTCCATCCTCTTGCATCATTGTTGGGAGCAGCAATGATGTTTGCAGACAGAGGAAATGGAAACAGGGAGGCATGTAAAAATGGAAAGCTTTGCTTTGGTATGAGGCTAAAAACTACAAAGACGGTGGGATGTATGACTGATTATTTACATTTGCATTCTTGTCAACAAAGGTAAATAACTGAATATACCATTTTATGTTGGGTTACTTAACATTGCGCTACTCTTCACAGAGAGAATAATTACTTCACTTGTTCACCAGATATCCTGGTTTAAACCTAGTTCATTATAACCAGTGTGACTCGATCAAAGGAATTGTGTGAAATGTGCTACGCTACATCTGAGACAGCTGTGGCTGGCAGCATTTGGTGTGTGCTGGGAGGGAGTTTCAGACCAGGGCTTAAAACAAACAAATACTTACTACGCAGAACATCAGTGCAGAGCTTTAGAAGATAATCATCTGAGGGAGGCTTGCCCTGCAACACACAGTTACACTTTGATTCAGCTGAATCCACTGTGGGACTGGGAAAACAGGCTCAACCTGTGATTGAGTGTGCCTGCAGATTTACAGGATCTTCTCAACGCTTCATTCTCTGACTTCACATTGCCCACCCACACTGACAGCAACGCTCCCATTAATCCCAAACATAACTGCCCCAATCCAGGCAGGACATCACTGATGGCTTCCTTCAGCCCATTTGTCTGTTCTTTTTCTTTTATTCGCTCAGAGGAGATGGTCAGAAGGAGGTTCACTCACAGGTTTCCCAGGATATCCCGGTTGACCTGGTTGGCCCGGCAACCCGTCGTGACCAGGAAATCCCCTGTGACCAACAGTACCCGTGTGGCCTGTGTCCCCTTTCTTTCCTTCAGGCCCCCTGTGGCCGGAGTCGCCCGCCATTCCTGTCTGAAGACACAGAAGGGAGGAGAGGAAATTACAAAAGGTTACAAAAGAAAAAAAAGATGAAATTGAGGTATTTATTGATTATATTATTATTATAATTATTATTATATCACACATAAGGATCATTTGATCATTTCCGGACATTGCTTAACAACTTCAAGTAGGCACGTGTGTCAAGTTTTTCTGTCGTAAGAACTATTCAGTATTTAAAGAGTTCAGAGGACTGTGTCTTCTTTTTTATCTTCCCAAAGCCAAGAGCTGTCTAAAGATCAGTGTGTTTGTCATGTCCGGCTAACTAGATACCTATCTACTGTACAGTAAAGTTACTGTGGTGTGGCTACAAACGTTTGAAAAAAATCACGTTCACAACAAGCACATCTACTGTGTAATATTTCCGCACTCTGTGGAAGCCGGCCGCGGATGCTAACAGAGTGAGCTAACGTTAGCGGGAGAGCGTTGGAGGCGGACTCCTTCCTGTTCATTCTTATGAAAGATGCTCAGTGACATGTGAAGCCAAAGTGGCTCAACTGCCGAGTGTTAAATTAACTTCCAGCGATCTTCTGCATCCCGTGGGAAAGCGCACTAATGTTTCCTTTAGTCCCGCCTCCCAGCCGCTCGATCTTGGCACGAAAATAACTCAGATTTGGCTATTTGTCCATTTTACAACTTTCAGGACCTAATAATTTAAATAAGGGCTATTCAAGTGTTCGCACTGGGAGGTTAATTTACTATTTTAAAAAATGACCTGCTGACTTACAGACTTCTCTTTGCCAACGCCAGTCTATGGAAAAACTCATTATTTCTCAAAAGACTAAATACTCCAAGTGGTAAGTCTGTCGTGCGAGAATGGAAAGCTTTACAGGTGTAGCAACAGTAACTAAGAAGTGGGCGGGATTAACAGGTGGTCTTATATACCAATGAAATCTATACACAGCATTTCAAAGTTTTTTGTTAATCATCAAAACGCGTGTGGACTTTTATCAGATGATATCCTACAAATGTTATCGCACAACTGAGGGAGGCTATATCTCCATAAATTGTGATTCTGCAGACAGTACAGTATGTGTTTGATATTTCAGATGTGTGCGCCTTTAGAAAAGAAGGCTTTTGTGATGTATAGTTTTGCCCGGGGGGACAGATTTCCGCAGGCCTGGAGGTATTGGCTCTGGAAGTCTTCTATAGCAGCAGTGCAGGCTTGACAGGGCCGCTCACTGCGCTTCAGAATAAGACAGAATGGATTATATCTAATGCTGCAAAGTCTAATTTGACAAACCTCTCCTTTCCTTCCCATGGGTCCCACTTCGCCCTGATGGAAGAAAGAAAATAGAGGAGTAAGGGTGTGGGGGGGGGGGGGGGGGGAGAAGAGGGGGAAATAGAGAGAGTCAGTTAGAAACTTCAGCTTTACATATCAAAGGCTGCGTTAGTATGTCAGAGGAACTCGCTGCTCTGCATTGCTGGTGCAGAAACGTTCTCTTTTCTGTCAAAACCGGTGGCTCACAAAATATTTGAGATCGGTCATTGTAATGCATTCTCTAAAGCCTTTTTTTTGTTAAAAAAAAAGCTCTGGGTGTGTTCCACTTCCTCTAAAATGCTTCCTCTTTTCCTTCCTCACGTTCTTCTTTACTGGTAAGTGATTTCAACCACCCGGGTGCTGTAGGAAACAAATGAACCGTTGTTCTCTCAGTTAGCTTTGAGAAAACTTTGTCCAACGATATGCATGAGTATCATCGGGGAGAACTTCTTAACCCTCGTAATGTCCTCCCGATTGCCATACACCTTTTGTCCTCTGGGGTCAAAAATGACTCCGCCTGGTTTGACTGTTATTTAAAGCATAAAGTATAAATTATCAATCAATTCTGTTTTACACCTTTAGTCTGACTTCAGTCCAACACATTACCACACATTCTTACATTCATCTTGGAATGTAGGGCCAATAGACCTTGTTTACATAAAAGTATACCCTGTTTTTGAGTGAAAATACAATGAAACAATGAATTATTTTGACTTTATATTATTTTGACTATTTGACTTATCACAGAGAGGTATATATATCAAAGTTTAGTGAGGATGCTGTTTTTTAATCATTTTACATTTTTCTAATGGCAGCACATAATCACACCTGTTGTCCTCTGGTTTGACTGTTTTTAAAGCATACAGTATAAATTATCACTCACCTCTGTGTTTCAACTCTTTAGTCAACTTTATTCCAACTCATTACCTGACATATAAAACATGTCAACATTCATTTCTGCAACATTTAACCCTCTGTTACCTTCAAATGTACTAACAGCTGTTATCCTGGGGTCATTTTGTTACGCGACTATGGAGAAATATGCAGATCACCATCAAATCTCACTGATTGACCTAAAATTGGAAAGAGATATTTTTGGGGTGTTTTAATGGCTTTACATATCACTTTACATATCAACATGTTGAGTTTATGTTTACCCAGTTGTCCCCATTAAATTAGGAAAAGTCATTCAATATGATCAATGTCTCATTTATTTAGAGACGTCAAACATCTAATGGGGTCAGAAATGACCCCAGGACATTACAAAAAGCATTGTGATCCACAGCACAGAAACTGTTCTGGAGCACCTTTGTAGCCGGATGGTTACAGCGCCTACCACCTACCAACATCCCTGTTTCTGTTCTACTTTGGGACCTCTGTTGCATGCCATACCCCTCTCTCTTTTCCAGTCTACCATTTAAAAAAAAAAAAATGCTGCTCCGCCCAGCTAGCATGCTTTGAAGGCCCTATTCACACATACAGTCTCAAACGCGGGAGATACAACAGGATGCTTTTAATCGCATCACCCCCCCCACTACTCAAAAACTCAAAAGAAGCTGAGTGGTGCTAAAGGTTCAGCTTTAAATGTCCTCTGATGCACATTAGAGACAACCTGGAGACATCTGATCGCAGCAATTTTCATACCGAGACATGAAGGCAGAAAGCGAGGCATTGGAAACACCGCTTTAGTGGCAGCATCACACAATAACCTGCCCTTTGGAGCTTAATATGCAAATCACATGCTCAACATAAACACAGCCGCAAGCTTAAGGCTCTTGAGAGGGTCACATGTAAACACACTGTTAAGTTAAATATCCACTCTGATAACCAAAAGCAGTAATGGTAGCCAGTTTCCGGTGCCCATGGGTGCCCAGAGGCCTTATATCTCTTTGTTGGCCCAGTCCCCACTTTTGTACCTGTAGTTGCTTTGCCTTTGAAGAAGACACAGTTTTCCCTTCAGTAACCCTTTTCTGTGATTGGCTGTCTACACCGGAGGCATGTCAGTATGTGTGTGATTACTTCCCTCTATGTCATATTCTATGTATATCGTTAAAAATGCACAATCAACCTTGACTTTTAAGTCAACGTGGATGATACATCCTAGCAATGCTCAGAATCATGAGAAGTTGAATCATTTATATCTTCAGTTCCATCGCAACTGAGCAAACTCGGTCTACTGATGAGATGGTATTGCCAACTAACAAAACATTTGCTTAGCCAAACTAGGTTTGTTACAAAGATCCTGTTTCAATCTGCAATGATCTCCTAACGCTGTCATCTGAATGCCGTATCGCTAAACGGTAAATGGACTTGCATTCATATCGTGCCTTTCCAGTCTTGAGACCACTCAAAGCTGCACACTACATGTCAACAGAGGCTGCCGTACAAAGGGCCGCCTGCCCATCAGGATCCTTAATAATTCACATGGCACAGCCTTCAAGAGCAACTTGGGGGTCAGTATCCTGCCCAAGGACACTCAAACATGCAGACTGCAGGAGCTGGGGGATTGAACCTAACGAATTGGAAGACGACCCGCTCTCCCACTGTATCAGGAAGTCTGTCGAAAGACAAAAATATGTCATTCCAGCAGTGACACACTTGTGATTCACTGCTGATGCATTTAGCCCTGAGAGTGTGTCACATGGAGGCGGGGCTGCTCTCAACACTGTGGAGCTACAGAGCGTGAACATTAAACGGCACACTGAGAAATGTACTTGTTTTATCTGTCTCAAGTGTCACAGACAAGACTACACGACTCTGTCTCAACATGATGCAATATAGCGCGCGCACACACACACACACACACACACACTCTGACTGGATGCATTGTCTAAACCCCATCTAGGGACGTGAAGATCGATGCCTCAGTAATCAATACTTGCTCATCAATTCTTAAATGCTCCTCATTTGGTGTCGTTCCTATTGAAACGTGAAACGTTACAAAGCTTGGCTTGAAAGCTGGACATTGCAGATCATACAGCAATTTATATCATTGTTTGCCCATCACCAATTATTGATGAGGATGATAATACCAATGTGGATTGAATCACTTTTGCAATTCTGCTCCTCCTACACCTTATGAAGCCTTATTTCAAGCTTGTGCAATTATTCATGAGGAATATTCCGTTCTCGTCTCTCCACAAGCCTCCCCCGTGCTCTTTCAGCTCACCTGATCCATCTCTGCACACCTGTTTTTGACCACAACCTCGTAACAGCGCATGACGTGGTGGTGTACACACAAACTATTTTGGATAAACACCGTGGTTGGGCTGCAAATGAGTACGTTAACTAAGTGAAATACGTCACAAACTTCACTTCATGATAACTCGACAACACGTTGAATGCCTGTAATCCAGCCTTGGTCTGCAACCGTGACACTGCGATCCTCACGGTTGAGTCTAAGCACCAAAGCGTGGCTTCGCTTTAAGGGCCCTGAGAGTCTGGAACAAGTCTCCTAAACAGATTAGGTTCGTCAGTTACCTCCTTCGTGTCCCTGCTGAAAGTTTGCTTTTTCAGAATACATTTTATTTCATGTTTTTATATCACTGTCTGGAGCTCCCATGCTGTTACATTCTCTCATCTGTATGGTGTCTCTTCTCATTTAGTCAGCTTTAGTCTTGTGTGCTTTCCTGCTCGGTCAGCTATTTGCTTACACTGTTTTCTATTTCATACTTTATTGCATTTGTGTTTTCATATGCCGTCTGATTTTAATCTTGTAAAATACCTTGTAACCTTTCAGAGTTTATTATCATATATTAATATCATATATATAAAGTCTTTATGGTGACTTGGATTAGAGGATTTATGTTATTAACTGCTGACAGACTTTACAAAAACTCCAGTTGGAACCACAATTGAGCTCCTTGTAAGTGATGACTGACGATGTTCTTCCTCGTCCTTGTGCGCTTGTGGGGACATTTGGTCCTCGTAACTTACTGCACACACCAGCACACATATTTCAAACCCAGGATCCCCGTTAAACACATTGAAACACACTTCGCTGCCACCCAGTGGATGCAGTGTGACTCTACACTCACAGGTACACCGGGACTCCCTGGATCTCCATCTCTGCATTGCTCCCCCTGCAAAGACAGACATCATGATTAAATGTTTGTGTAAGTTTGTTTACATACGTGCCTTGGCTTCGTGTGTGTGTGTGTGTGTGTGTGTGTGTGTGTGTGTGTGTGTGTGTATGTAAGGGTGAGATTGAATGTGTGCAATAATGGCGATTTAGGTGTGTGTGTATTATAGTGTGCCGGTCCATGTCTTCATTCTGTGTGTGTGTGTGTGTGTGTGTGTGTAGAGAGAAAAGGTCATGATTACCACTATCAGCCAATAAGAGAGACCCAGGGAGAATTGGCTACTGGTGACCTTTAACAAACCTGACGTGTCATCTCTGGTGTGGCTTTTCCTGCAGCACTGTAACACACCGCTCTCCTTCCTCTGCTGCTGAGAGCTCTCACACTGTTTTCCATTAGTGCGCGTAAAAAAAGGAAGCGACTGAATCAGAGTGCTCATCATTTGTGACTGATGCTCCGTTCACAAGAGTAGAAGTACGACAGGGGGCCATCTTGTTGTTACAATGTTAAGGTGTTCATGTGTTCGTGCTGGAATAGGCCCACGCAAACAACAACAAAACGCAATGATTCCTTTGGGTTTGCGCCGTAACATAAGCTAGCAAAAGGGAGATGAAACAATTAAAGGAAATGTAAGTGATCAGTTAAGTGAATACTTCTTACAGACGTTATAACATGATGTAGTAACTTCCATATGTTGGTACTTTTTGTTGGGTGAATGCTAGCCATGACCTGGCTGCACCCTCTCATCCAGCTCTGTCCCACCCGACAGCAATGTCATATACACACAAAAGTCAATATAGCTATAACTACAAAAATGATGTTTAAACATGCCGAGTGGCATAATGTGCCTGATTTCAAATCTCCTGATCAAATGAGGTGTTATTTGGTTTTATTTGTAAATACACTGTACATAGATATAGAAGATATTAAAAGAATAGAATATATTGGGTGATCATTTATTCGTGATCAGTGTAATTCATAACATTTTAAATGAACTATTAAGCACTGAGATCCAGGAGCAGATTACTCCTGTCGACCCTGTTCTCTCTCATCAGCTGGTCAGTCTGCTTCACCAACATTGGGTTGATACCATAATTCATAGCAGGTTAGTAATTCTCAATAAAGCTTTGTTTCTTAACACAGAAATGGTGTGACTGAACAGTTAACTGTGTGAAGTGTAAGGTGTCCTACCTGGTGTCCTTTGGAGCCCGTCTCTCCTCTCTCCCCCTAAAGATACACTGAACATTAGAACATGTCACACTTACTGACGTACTGCTTTTCAAGTGTGAAGGACAACCTTTAGCACCATTCAAATGAATCATGTCATCTAAGCAAAAAATGAATAATACATTAACAATTATGTGTCATGGTAAGCTGCCACCATCTACAGTAAAACATGCAAATGAACCCCTCACAGACAAAGTGTCGAGACGTTGTAGACTTTATTAAGTCCAAACAAAGGCATCCTGGTATTTCATGTGAAATGGTCCATGTACGCTAATATATGAGTTGACGTTCACCTTGTGACCTTTGAACCCCGACAGCCCTGTGGCACCCGGCAGCCCAGGAAAACCTGACTCCCCTGTTGATCCCTGTAGAGGTGAAAAATGATTGATGTCTGGAAATCAATGGCTGGCATTCAAGAAAAGACAGGGATCACATTCTGCTGTATTCTTCAAACTGGCCATTTATTTCACACGAGGTGAAAAACCTTCATCTCTTTGTTTGAAATCCAACAAGGAAGCAGATAAAAGGGAATATAAACCTTGAGTTTCCAGGTGTGTGTGTGTGTAGGTGACTGTCTATTCTATCCCCTGTGAAAACTTCCCAGGCTGCTAACTGTTGTTAGCCAGTACTCAAGGCTGGTTCAATGTGGGTTAGAAAGAAGTTTGAGTGAAAACTTTTCAAGCTTTCTTTTACTCATTACTCGTACATAGGCTTTGAATGATGGCACCTTTAAAATAACCAAGGTTACCTAATTAAACAGCACAACAGAGACATCTCAGAATCTTTAAAACCACAATGGTTGACTTTTTAATTTCTCACAACATGTCAGTTAATGAACACAAAAGTCTAGCCGTCACTCATCAGCAGGATCCAAAGGGAAATAAGAACTTTCTGGCAGGATGAGAGGAAACAGACGGAGAATGAAGTTGATTTGGAAAAGAGGAAAGGCCAAAGCTGTCAGCCTGACGGCACCCTGATCCACCGGGGGGGGGAATTAGTAGTGCCCTCACTGAGCCGACCGCCATGTTGAATGTTCAAACGCTGCGAGTGTCAGGATAGACTAACTGGGACTGGGGGCATGAAGGTGCAAATACTGAGCATGCTTTTGGCAACGGAAGGCTAAGAGACAGACAACCGTGGCCGAGAGCGTGTGTGGAGAGTTAAACTGTACAGCGACATGGGACGCCGCTAGAGAGAGGAGGAAGTGACCTAAACGGATTCTGACTCTCAACATGGTGACGGCTGGACGGCAGTGGGGCA